>CM040926.1:2539134-3139134 GCA_023029165.1 Gobiocypris rarus | reverse complement strand
TAATAATGATTTATTAAGTCCACATGTCATGCAAACAAGAAACTCTGCTTCTAACCGCTGGTCGAGAGCTGTTGTTGCAACCACACAAGTTTGTGATGCTGTTTGCGAATGTTCGTTGGATCGATGGTTTCGGGAAACACCAACCCGATCTCACGGCAATTGTACATATTTTACGAGGTGGCTAATTCGATGAATTCGCGAAATGACCTACCTCAACCCCGCCCCTAAACCTACCCATCACTGGGGTTTAGGCAAAACGCATTTAATTCAGACGAGTGAGGTCGCATAAATTTGTACGAAATAGCCACCTCGTAAAATATGTACGAATTGGTCGTGAGATAGCGCTGGAAACTGACTGGCTGAACTCTGTTGATAACGACGGACCTTGTGACCATAGTTGGCTAACGATGCTTTTGGGAAACGCACCCCTGATTTGTACTCGGTCTTGTCTCTGTCTCAGACTAAGAAGACTCAGGATTTTGTTTCAAGACCGGTCAAGACCACAACTGCTGGGATATTAATAAATTCCCGGCGCATTGACTGACTTATTTATTAACATCATTAATGTGATTGGATGGAAAACTTACTGCTTCAGATGCAATCAATGACTTATTTCTAATTTGATTTATTTATTTTGCCGATTCAGAAATTAATCACGGATTGTGTCAAAAATGTCACTAAAATTAATACAAATGCTCACAAAATTCAAGATATTGTTGCAAAAATTTCTTGTATGAGATCTAGATTTATAACGTTATATAATTAACCAATATCACAAGAGCAAGAGAGCTGTTTCACAAATTTGAGCATGACTGCAAACATGATATTGCTTTAACAAACATTCAATATATATATTTTTAAAAGCATTATCCTCAACATTAAATATGCATTTGTAATTTACCAATTCAGATGCATCTTCTGTATCACCTCTGCAACGCGAAGATGAATTTTGTTGTTAATGATTTCATTTGATTGGTAACAGCTCTATATAGTGTCTTATTCTAATTATATTTATTATAAGTCATTTATTATAAGTTATAAGTCATGTCTCAGGTGTGGATCTCTATGGTCTTGTCTTGGTCTCAACTTGGTCTTGGATTAGGTGGTCTTGACTTCAACACTAGTACTAACAACAGAAAAGTTGTTATTTTTGTTTTTCGAGTAGGCCTACAGACACAACATTGTCAAATGATCCCCGTTCACACAGATCCGCGTAAACGACTATTGTGCTGTGAATCGTAATAATTACACAAATTATTCTCCAAATGAATGTAGAAACAACTAAAAGACAGTATATTTTAAATATTTGTTGAAATGGCATCTTATTATGAATGAAGGCCAGTGTCACTGATATTAAAACTGATACTGATGTCTCTATAAAATAAATATTTTTAAAACATTAAAGCTGCAGTAGGGAGTTTTTAGAAAACATTGACTAACGCTGGCTTCACACTGGCAGCGTTTGTCTCGCACAGCTGAACCGGGGCTCGTTTATTGCAAATACAGACGAATATCGTCCATTCTGTCACTTTCCCGGTGTTCTCCTCCGACCCCTGTCTGTCTCGTGCTTTGATTAATGATGGGCAGCGTATATCTGCTGCAAATGCGACTGTGTTCCCCTCTGTCCCAAACACACATGCTTATAACACGCTGTATAAAGGTAGTTTACGTGATAAAAGTAACCTTAAAGTTAAAATAAGCCTCTAGTTTTAATCATTTAAACAGGACTTTGAAGTTTGAGCAAAAACTGGCAGTGATGTGTTTTCGAGTATTTTTTATGAAACACACAGAATACTTCACTACATGATTTCAAGGTGAAATTAGTTATTTTGCATGTTAATCAGGTCAGTTTTGATCAGAACAATGCACTGTGGCTTTAATTCAGCGTGAGCCGATGTGAATGCACTCATCTGTTAACATGAGCGCCGAAAAAAATACACCCTGCTTACGCCCTACTGTGTGAAGCCGGCGTTAGCCTGAAAATTTGAACAAGTACAACTCACAGGCCACTCCCCATGCTCTCTGCCCTCCTCCACAGCTCCGCCCCATCACAACAGAGCCTGCCGTGAACGCACGCAGTAACTATGGCCGCCTGCCAACGATGCTGTAGAAAGATTCATGGACGCGCTGGCACTCTGACGTAGATCAAATACTTGGTCTTTTTTTAAAATGTATTTAAAGGGGCCGCAAAGCAAACAAGCACGTTGATTGGCAGACTGACCACAAGTAGTTTATAAGTTAACCTCATGAAATCGGTTAAATGTGAAAATAAGAATGAATTGCATTCCCGCTAAAAACAAGCGTTCTAGCACCTTTGAAATAGTGTTGCTTGCCTTCTTAACTAATTTCACATCACTATGAATGATCCCGTCGTAAATGATAGGGACACCTGCACAGCAATGATCAACTTCTTTGGTCGGAACCAAAGTTTACAGCACTGCGTTCTCTGGATTTCTCTCAAGTGGAGCACTTCTTCATTCCAATTGGTTGCCGCCAGACCGTGTCATAGCTCATTACCATAAAGTTGAGCTGAATTCAACTGTCCTCGATGCCCAAATCATCCACGACGCGCCGCGCCGCTCTCGCCGGAGCTCGGCACTGCCTCCCATTGAAAATGAATGACTTCTGGCCACCATGACGCTCTCGCCACTGGCGGTGTTAACGCATAGTAAGCAAGCAGGGCCACCGATGACGGCGGAAACAGTTATGGCACTTTCACTGGTACAGACAAAACATCAACAATATGATTTACATTAACTATGGCCTGCCCATACTTTGACTACAAACTTGGTCCTTTAAACATTATGTATTTTGCAATACATGTAATGTAACTATATGATGTTACACTATTTCTATAAGTAATAAATAGCTAGTAAGATAATATAATGGTAACTAACGTTACAGCATGCAAGTTATTATTCTATCGATATGTAATGCTAAATGAGGTTTGCTAGTACATTATTTCAGCAACATGACAAGCCAGTGAATTAGTACCTTTCAATAGTTGCTTTGAACAGTGCGTGACATTTTATCTGTATGTTATGCGGCACTGAGTCCGGGCTCCGATGAGGAATTCACACCCACAGCGACTGCCAGGAGTCAACGGGCGGGAGAAGAGGAAGCCATGAGCGCGGAGCATCAGGCAGGGGACGTGGCTAACTCTGCGTCGGTTTTTAATCCTTTCAGGACACGTAGCTCCCTCCACCTGGGAAAAGCCACTCCGATATTTACCCTCGTTTTATTTTGGGGCTCTAATTCTTTCTTTTTGTATTTTTTATCATCGTCATCTGTCTTTTTCCGTTGACCCGTCTTTATTTATTAGCAGGTGCCACTCGAGGAATTGGCAGTTTGTCAAGTCAAGTCAACTTTTTTTATATAGTGCTTTTAACAATGCAGATTGTTTCAAAGCAGCTTCTCAGTGTTAAACAGGAAAATAATGCAACAGAATATATTTAGATTATCATACAGTGACAATGTGGGCTTTAGATCAGTAATTAGATCAGTAATTTTGGTTAATTTAGTTTAATAATTAGATTTATTTGGAAATTTATTTGAAAAATTGTGTCCCCAACTGAGCAAGCCAAGCCAGAGGCGACAGTGGCAAGGAAACCCAAACCCCATCATAGACCCAGACCTAATGGAGAAAAATAAACCTTGGGAGAAACCAGGCTCAGTCGGGGTGGGGTTGGGGGGTTTGGGCGCAGTTCTCCTCTGGCCAGTTTGGATTGTTTGTCCGCCATAAGCAAAGCTGTGGTACACCAGTGATCTTGAGTTTGAATGCCTGGTCGCGCTGTGCATGAGAGGGCTCTGATCAGCGCACACAAGCTTGATTGACACTGCTTAGACACTCCTCCTGGCTCTGATTGGTTGTTTCTTACTGGGAGTGGTGTATTTCTGCAAATGGCAATAGGACCACTGGGAGGAGCCAGAGGAGCTTGATTTTTTCACAGATTATCTATAATGACAGGTTTTAACAATTATGTAAAAATTTATTTGTACAAAAGTTACCTACTGCAGCTTTAATGATAGACATTCAACATTACGGTATAATTGAAAGTTATAATTTTCAACATTTATTAGGCTTTAAAAAATATAACTTTTATTTTAAGTGAAGTTAAAACAATCTTTATATAAACCCATTATAATGTAAAGCTAAATGTTTCTCTGTTGCCTTTGTTATTTGTTTTAACATTAATAACAGACATCACAGTAACTGGTTTATTAGGCTGCTGTCACTTTAAGAGCTGCCGCTGCCGATCATGATGCAGATCTGATGCGCTGTCACACATCTCATTTCCTCACAACTCTTTAAATTCATTTAAGACATTATTTAACTCATTTAAAATGCTCTTATGAGAATTTTGGCTTAATTCTGTGTTATTGTTTGTTCAAGCGCGAAAGACCACTCGATTCTGGTGCTCGTCTTTCTGTGCGTTAGGTGTGTCACATAGACAGGACATTCACAGACTGAATGAAAAGCTATATTTTCATGCATACAGATAATACTCATATTATGAATATGATATAAAGGCAACATGCTGTTTCCAATGTATTAAAATGTTAAATAATTTAATTTGATTTAAATTGACAAGAGCCTTATTTTCTACCCACCATTCAAGTATTTGTGTGCTTTGATCCCAGTTTAAATAAAAGACTGTAAATCAGATGAAACTATATTTTTTATATTATATATTCTTTTGTAAATGAATCGGCAACCCACACACCATTGATTAGTGTTTGCAACTTCACAAACTTTATGTAACTCCACAATTAGGTATATGGGCTGCACAACAAACTCTGAAGACAAACTGACATAACTGGCATCATATTAGGACTGAAATCAACAGTAATTTTCTGTAAAGGAGTGTTTGATTTCTTCATGGGTGAATGCCCTTTGCATATTATTGAAAGCGTGCTTCTTTGGCATCCTCATTAGCCATGTTTGGCCAGTTTGAAAGAGTGTGTTTCACTGTCGAAAACTGACTGTCAGAATCAGACCCACTGGTGCCAGGAAACTAAAATAATTGGCAAATAAAAGGTTTGCATATCAGTTACATATTGTCTGGGTAGTTGTTAAAACAGCAAATTGTGTGGTGATTTGGGGAAAAACCTCCTGCAGAAGTGCCGTTTATATGAACATCCTCTGGTTATAAATATATATATATATATATATATATATATATATATATATATATATATATATATATATATATATATATATATATATATATACATTATATTGCCAGAAGTATTGGGAGGCCCCTCCAAATCATTTAATTCAGGTGTTTAATCACTTCCATGGCCACAGGTGTATAAATCAAGCACCAGGCAGACGCTTCTACAAACATTTGTGAAAGAATGGGTATGTAACGTAGTTCGTAGATAAGGGAAGAAGGACTTTAAAGACTTTAATAAAAAAACAAAAGCCCCTCACGCATCACTGCCATGCGCACACACATAATAAAACATAACATAAAGTCCAGGCCTGGTCCTCTCTCATCTTTCCCTGGTGTCACTCGTCCCTTTATGCCTTTGAGCTCCCTCATGAGAGGACTCGCAGGTGACGCTCATTCTCAATCATGTATTGGTCTCGCTCGCTCCTCCCATGTCTCTCGCTCGCCAACCTCGCCACATACTCCTATCGCCTCTCGCAGGCCGGGGGATACACCCAAGACAGCGCCTACTCGAGTGGCTCTTCCTCTCGGTATCATGCGATGGTACTGTGAGTCCCTCTCTCCCTGCTCTTCCCCATCATGGCGGACGGCAACAGGCTCCAGCTCACGGCAAACACCGGCGACTCCTCCACTCCCTCTAGGACCCAGGGGCATGGCAGCGATCTCTCCGTCCCACCGATCTCACTCGCTCCAGCACCACCACCCCGGACAGCCACTCGCAGTTTTGTCTCTTCCACACTGCCCGAACTCCTCAGCAATGCGATCTCCCTCAGCAGCAAGGGCTCTTCGACAGCATGTTCCTCCTTCCTCCCAGGTTTCGGCACCAATGTAACGTAGTTCGTAGATATGGCAAGAAGAAGGCAGGAACTGGCAAACATTTAAAAGACTTTAATCAAATAATCAAAACGAAAGTAATGGAGGCAGCCCCTTAAGGACGACTGCCACGCATGCACACACATAATAAAACATAACATAAAGTCCAGGCTTTGTCCTCTCTCGTCCTTCCCTGGTGTCGCTCGTCCTTATATGCCTTCGAGCTCTCTCATGAGAGACATGCTCCTCCCATGTCTATCGCTTGCCAACCTTGCCACAGGGTCGCTCTCAGGAGCTCAGTGAACTCAAGCGTGGTACCGTGATAGGTTGCCACCTGTGTAAAAGACCATTTGTTAAATTTCCTTACAACTAAATATTCCAAACTCAACTGTTAGTGGGATTATAACAAAGTGGAAGCAATTGGGAACAACAGCAACTCAGACATGAAGTGATAGGCCATGTAAAACCACAGAGTGGGGTCAGCGCATGCTGAGGGTCACAGTGCGAAGAAGTCATCAACTTTCTGCAGAGTCAATCGCTCCAGACCTCCAAACTCCTGTGGCCTTCAGATGAGCTCAAGAACAGTGCGGAGAGAGCTTCATGGAGTAGGTTTCCATGGCCGAGCAGCTCATCCAAGCCTTACATCACCAAGAGCAATGCAAAGCGTGGGATGCAGTGGGGTAAAGCACGCCACCACTGGACTCTAGAGCAGTGAGACGTGTTCTCTGAGTGACCAATCACGCTTTTCTGTCTGACAATCACATGGACGAGTCTGGGTTTGGCAAACATTCCCATAAACACACTCCTAAACCTTGTGGAAAGCCTTCCCAGAAGAGTTGAAGCTGTTAGAGCTGCCAAGGGTGGGCCGAATCCATTTTAAACCCTACAGATTAAAAATGAGATTAAAGTGATGTCATGTGCATGTAACGGCAGGCATCCCAAAACTGGCAATATAGTGTATATAAACACATTCATGAAGTATTATGTTTCATTCTTTTTGAGTCATTTAAAACATTCACTCACCAGATAGGTATGTTTTCCAATTAGTTATGCTATCAGAACAGAGTAAGTGTAAAGTTGAGGACAACTGGCCACATGAACAGCTCCTTATTGATCATCAAAGACAGCAAAAAGTATGCCTACCTCATCAGCTATCAAACACAAAGGAGGATCAGTCTGTCTTTTATGAGCCAGCCAAGTGTTTAAAACTGTTAGTGAGTGAGATTTCGCTCTCAGACAAGGCACACACACCAAAGAGGCAAGAGAAGAGAGTAGTCTTTCATGTTCTTATTGATGTTTAAATTGGGCCTTTTACATGTGTGTCCATTACAAGCCCACAAAACTATCCAAACACAGCATACAGAAGGCTTGTAAATATAGTGAGAGAGGACGTAATGCTTACTAATGGCATATCTCACCCAAACAAGGCTTTGTGTATACCTGTCACGGTAGAAGTTGTGTGAGATGTACTGTGACACTTTAAGGTGTAGTGAATCCTGTAACTTTCTGAGCATTAGAAAAATCTGACTATTGGAATACCACCAAAGATTTTTGTTGCATTGTCTACCTTACATTCCATTGTCAGATCAAACATACGAGGTGAGCAGATGGTTGAGTAATTTATAGCATTACAACATATGCAAATAAGCTCTGGCAAATATTGTGAGGGTCTGTTTCCTGTTCACTATCTTCTCTTTTGCCATCTGTTATATTTGAGCTCAGGGTTCCCTCCGTCTGAGTACGCTATAATTGTTTTAGCCTCACCTGAGTTATATTTGTCGGTTGTATGCTGGAAACCGTAAAAAAAAAAAATAATAATAATATACTTTTAGTTGTACCAAACATATTTTTATGCTTCGATAGTCACTGATCACATACTGACTTATGGACAGATACAAAAATAAATACATAAATAAATAATTGTCACAATCTGTGTGTGTGTGTGTGTGAGAGAGAGAGAGAGAGAGAGAGAGAGAGAGAGAGAGAGAGAGAGAGAGAGAGAGAGAGAGAGAGAGAGAGAGTGAGAGAGAGAGAGAGAGAGAGAGAGAGAGAGAGAGAGAGAGAGAGAGAGAACCTATCTTTGGTATCGTGCTTGCTTGCTTACTAAAACTGAATTTTAATTATTCAAATCCAACTTCGTCATCCTTAAACGTCACAAATACTGGAATGAGAACAATATTCTCTATTTTATACAGTCTGAAAAATGCCCAAATTATGTTTTATTTTAATTCTGTTTTATCTGGAATTTGCACATCTAGTAGTCTAGTAGTTTAAACGTGATTCTTGAGCAAACTTTTATTGTCAGCATTTGTCAAATGAACTCAATGCTTCAGTCTATCAACCAATGAAAAGGGTTGTATTGTAATCTTAGGTTAGCTACACAGCAAGAAATATAGCAACACAATATATAGGGGTGAATTCAGGTTGATTGGGACACCTTTCCCTAGTCATCTCAAAAGCTAAATGTGTCCTAATCAACCTGATTTCATCCCTATGTATCATTTTGGTCGAACACAACAAGTTGGAGCAGTTTAATTATTTAACACACTAATAACTGGAGGATTAAATCAGAGTTTTGGTTTTAAAAGGGTGGTACACCGCTAGCCTCCACCAAACCACATTGATAAGCTGCTGTCCAGGAATTGGAGTCTGGATTAGCTCAGGCTCGATGTAAGCATTAGCAGACGATTGACAAATAAAGCGCTAACAAGATTGCGATCAGAGAGTCTCAGGCTTGATAATCTGCCATTCCCATTCCAAACCACTTCCTGTAATCTGACTTCACACAAGTGTTTCTTTTTTACTGCTCCCCAAAGCCCTGATCAAGTAAAAGCTTAATTACGGCTAATGAATTCTCTCCAGAGCTCCACGGTAAACACGATCAAAAACAATCTCACCAATTTTGAGAAGGAAAGAGACATCCGATGAGGAACACAAGCAGCACAGAGAAGATAGATTAATATTTAAGGATGATTTTTGGCCATTTCATGTCTTTGATCAGCTCTTTACAGTTTGCTGAGCCTGAAGGAGTGAGGCCAAGATATGTGGCTTTTGGCTTCATGAAACGGCACTAAAAAGGATGCACAAAGTTTTTTGGGGCCAATAAACAGTTTAAAGCACAAATGTCAGAGCATGTCAAAAGTTCTAAAGGGCCCCAAACAGCTCAGACTCCTGGGGTTAACATCCCATCTGGATAAAGCTTCAGTGTCAGTAAAGCCCACACTTTGAAAAGGGACTCTAAAAGCAACATCAATGTGACATATGTATGTATTTATTTATTTTTATGTTTTGATGTTAATCTCTGTCCATATTGAAATGTTCTGTATGTTTAAATCTCAAACAGCAATAGGCTTCATTCCCATTTCAGCTACTAGTTCTGTGATATGGTAGTAATGGTGCTATATGGATATAATCAGCAATTGGATGATGTATTAATGGCAAAGCATACTATTACAATTTGTTCTAAACAACAAATTACATTAGATCTGAATGTACTAGTATTTATGATAAACAATACTTAATGTAATTTGTGTCGAAATGTATGTGTCAGCATTGTTTGCAGCAAAGATTAAGCAAAAGTGTCTTTCACGCTGGCCCTGGGCCATCGGGCAGTCCTTATTGTCAAGCCCGGACCTATCAAAGGACTGTGTGATCTCTCACGCCTGTATACTCCTGAGGAAGTTTCTGACCATCCAGAGTCCATCCGTCCATCTAACCTGGTGTTCAGTCCCATCTAGTGGACAGTATGTTTTCAGAGGCCACCACTGAGCCAACTCCCCTGGGCTGCCCTCTTAAGAAAACGTATGTTTCAACATCTCAGTGGATTCCTCTCATCGAATCAATTGGCACTGGTCACCATGGGACCAGTTGTACCCCCTTGCTCATACAGGAATGATTCTGGTGGCCTTGGATGAGAAACAACATCACAACATTTGTCCAACGCTGTGAAGAATGCGCCATGGCAAAGACATCTAGCCACCTGCCAACCCGTTGCTCCCGTTGCCCATTTCATGAAGACCATGGTCACATCTGGGAGTGGATTTTTTGACCAATCGGCCAATCTCCAATGATTGCACTTTTATTCTAGTCATCCTCGACAGATTCTCCAAAGCCTGTCGTATGAGTAGATGTCAACTTGGATAGAGAAACCTAGCCTATCTCCTGTCTGGAAGGCCTTCTTTTTACTCCTGGTTGTGACCATCAGTCTATCGTCTGGATACCACCATCAGACAAATGACCAAACAGAGAGGAAGATCTAGGAAATAGGGTGCTTTCTTCACACCATCTGCCACAGCCAGCAAAACTCCTGGCATCGGTTCCTGGCATAGGCCGAGTATGTCCAAATCTCACTACAGCACCCTAAAACTGGATTAACACCGTTCCAGTGCATACTCAGATACACTGATCAAAAAATATTCTGTGCTGAAGCAAATGCCAAAAAAATAAAAATAAATAAATTCTACCTGAATAAATTAGTTTAGGCAAAAAAAGTAAATTCTATACTTGTACTCAGTTTATGTCATGATTCATGTCCAATGAAGATTAAGGTTGGTTTTTTTTTTACAAAATAACGAACAATACTGGACAAGCATTGTGAGGGACTTAAATACATAGGGATAATGAACTAAATGAAGACAGCTGGCCCCACTTTATATAAGGTGTCCTTAAGAAGTATATTTTTAATGTAAGGAATTACTGTTAAATATTATAGTGTAGATAATGTGACAATCAAATCTTCTCCAGAATAATTAATGTGCAGATAAAGAGTGGTTATTGCACACATTTATACCATACTATGTGTATGCTTTATGCATGAATCTGCCTGGATATAAAATATTTGTATGCTACATTTTTAACTATACTACTAAAGTGTAACTTGGAGCTGTCATGGCAATGCTATATGTCTTTACAGCTGTTAGCAGTACATTTGACATTTTCTGGGCCATTGGCTAATTGAAATACAGAACAAACATTCTGCCTCATGAGCTTCAATGATAAATCTCCCCACAAGACTGGAAACCACCCTCAGCAAACAAGGACATATTTTGCAGTGTGTAAGTTAGGAAAAAGATATTTCTGTGCGATTCAGAATTTTACTTTATAAAGTGTTATAGATGTGTGGCATCTCCTGGTAACATACACTGCATCTCATTCAATTATGATTCACCACACTTGCATTTTTTGAATAGACTTCAAATACAATTTAGAACCAACTGAAACTACATCACATGAAATTCACAGACACACGATGACCTTCAGACACATGAAATAACCCATATATATAAGTAGATATTATGATCTGCAGGAGTTAAGATATGTCCTGTATTATGCTAATTACTACCTGCAGGCACAAGCTCCCTGAGAATATTTTTGTCAGTTTTAGAAAGGGTATAAGAATAAATGTGTGTCTACATATGGAATTGTACATGAGAACTTTAAGAACATGCCAGTGACTGAAATAAATAAATAAATATAAAATCTGAAGTGCATCCCTTACCATCAGTGACACTTTTTTTTGCAGAACACTTTTATTTATAATGCTAAAGTTTGCATTTTACTCTTCCTTTATTGACATTGTTTAATTTAAAACTTTTCATTGTGCATATCCGATCAAGCATAACATTATGACCGGTGAAGTGACTAACACTGATGATCTCTTCATCACGGCTCCTGTTAGTGGGTGGGATATATTAGTCAGCAAGTGAACATTTTGTCCTCAAAGTTGATGCGTTGGAAGTAGAAAAACTGTATGTGATGGCTAGACGACTGGGTCAGAGCATCTCCAAAACTGCAGCTCTTGTGGGGTGTTCCCGGTCTGCAGTGGTCAGGATCTATCAAAAGTGCTCCAAGGAAGGAACAGTGGAGAACCGGCCACAGGGTCATGGGCGCCTCAGGCTCATTGATGCACGTGTGGAGCGAAGGCTGGCCCGTGTGGTCCGATCAAACAGACGAGCTACTGGAGCTCAAACTGCTCAAGAAGTTAATGCTGGTTCTGATAGAAATGTGTCAGAATACACATGGCATCGCAGTTTGTTGCGTATGGGGCGGCATAGCTGCTGACCAGTCAGGGTGCCCATGCTGACCCCTGACCCCGCCGAAAGCACCAACAGTGGACATGTGAGCATCAGAACTGGACCACGGAGCAATGGAAGAAGGTGGTCTGATCTGATGAATCATGTGTTCTTTTACATCACGTGGATGGCCGGGTGTGTGTGTGTCGCTTACCTGGGGAACACATGGCCCCAGGATGCACTATGGGAAGAAGGCTAGCCGGCGGACGCAGTGTGATGCTTTGGGCAATGTTCTGCTGGGAAACCATTGGTCCCTTGGGTCCACCTACATTAGTATTGTTGCAGACCATGTACACCATGTAATGTCAACTGGCGGCCCACAGGCCAAATCCGGCCTGCCTGAGATTTCCATCCGGCCCCCAGAATAACACTGAATTCAGGAATAGAAAAGTTTAGGGCAGGTACGAATACCATTTTTTGCGCTTCGAAGCTCCGGTAGTAATGAACATCAACTATTGGAAGCTTCGGAGAGAGGGGCTGAACATATTTTTCTCACTAATAAAGGCAGGAATCAGTGTCTGAATGTCCGTTTGCATTATTATTATTTCGAGAACCGTTCATCCAATCGACTTCACAAAGGAGTACAGTGTCACATTTGGTGCAATAGGCCCTATAGATGGACACGCGAGACGCAACACATTCAGAATTAATAAACTTTTAGTAGCGGCGCTCCTCACGCGGGCAGGGCTTATACTCTGAGAACGGACACTGCACTAGTGATATAAAACACACACACACACACACACACACACACACACACACACACACACACACACACACACACACACACACACACACACACACACACACACACACAGGTCTGTTAAATTAAGCAATACTTTTAATCTAGTCTAATATTTTTCTGACTAACAAACTGGCACATTAAGGGTAGATTTAAATAAAGAAAAACGAAATTTAAATAAAGAAAAAACAAAATTAAAATATAGAAAAACACGAAATTTAAATAAATAAAAACGAAATTTAAATAAAGAAATAATGAAATTTAAATAAAGGAAAAATGAAATTTAAATAAAGAAAAAACTAAATTTAAATATAGAAAAAAATGAAATTTAAATAAATAAAAACGAAATTTAAATAAAGAAAAAATGAAATTTAAATAAAGGAAAAACGAAATTTAAATAAAGAAAAAACGAAGTAACTAACTAAAAAAAAACGAAATTTAAATAAAGAAAAACAAAATTAAGTTAAATTAAAAACGAGATTAATTTAGATTGATAATAACGGGTAAAAATGCTAATACATTTTGTTTCTATTATTCTATTTTTCCACAATGTCAAAGCAACAAAACACAAGCTCCGACATGCACTTCGGTCCATACGAACTCTAGCCAGAGAACACTCCGGTTGCTGGAACACGCGTCGGTTCTGTTTCTAGCATGCACGCGTTTTCCGCGTGTCTGAGTGTGTAAACTCCAACCTGTTAAATATGGGAGCCTAAATAAAAACAGACACGCCACGCAGCCAGTGTGTCGCCGGCCTTATTCAATTCATGAGGTCAATGCACAATAAAGAAAATACACAATAGTCGTGAGGGTATATTTCATCCCCTTTTATTGAATCATATAATTATTTTATTTCTTATTTTCCATATTTTTTTATATAAATAAACCCTATTGTTAACTTCTTTAAACTTACCTTTTGCCTTGCTTGAGGTTATTCAGGGCTGGGTTAATTTTCACACTGTTTAAGAATATTGCTTCAGGAGCATAAATATATTTGATCTGGGTTACCGTAGTCATATAGGGTAATAGGAGGAATATTAATATATAGTCTGGACACATCTGTCAGAACCGGTGCTCCACCCTTTTAAGGTCAAGGGCAGGGGGCGCTACATACAATTCGAATTTCATTTTACATTACGAGTATCTGGCCCTTACAGTGTCTGCAGAGAAAAATTCTGGCCCTTGGACAAATATAGTTGATGACCCCTGATGTACACCCTTTCATGGAAACGGTATTCCCTGGTGGCTGTGGCTCTTCCAGCAGGATAATGCGCTCTGCCACAAAACAAAGATGCTTCAAGAATGGTTTGAGGAGCACAACAACAAGTTTGAGGTGTTGACTTGGCCTCCAAATTCCCCAGACCTCGATCCAGTCGAGCATCTGTGGGATGTGCTGCACAAAAAAGTCTGATCAATGGAGGCCACACCATGCAACTTACAGGACTTAAAGGATCTGCTGCTAACTTATTGGTGCCAGATACCACAGAACCTTCAGAGGTCTAGTGGAGTCCATGCCTCGACAGGTCAGGGCTGAAAAAGGGGGTCCAACACTGTATTAGGATATTAGGTCATAATGTTATGCCTGATCGGTGTACATGCCTAAAGTTTATGGTATTCCATATAATTGTCATATTCTGTACATGTTTCTACTTTTAAAGGAGGTAGAGGACATGAACAGGAATATTACAGGACTGAAGGAGAGTGTAAAGAGAGTACACTTATCACCTGAGGCACTTGTGAATAATAAGAAAACGCTTTTCCATGCAAGTGAGGGGGCTGAATCCCCTAAACACACTTACCCATGAATAATCCTCTCGCTTCACTAGTATCTCTACCTAGAAATGTTCCATCCTATACCACTTTGAGGATGTATAGTGGGCAAACTTATGCTGGCCGCAGATACACTGTTTGTTCACGAGAAGCAGTGCTTTCTTTCTTAAGGGTTTTATCTGTTGCTCATTATTATGACTATGATTGTTTTTGGTTGCATTTTATTTTAAGGTGTCCTTGTTGCTGTGTAATTACACATTTAAATACTATGTATCTTTGGATGATATTATGCACTGTAGATGATGATAACTTCAAACTCTTTGCATTTTTTCTCTGAGAAACTCCTGATATTGTTCCACTATATATGTACTGACTAAGTTATTTGCATGTAATTATGTATAATTTATTGTTATTACTACAGTAAGTACACTCTAAAAAAAATGCTGGGTCAATGGACAAATCCAGCAGTTAGTGATGAAATTTAAGTTGGGTTCAATTTTTTAATTGAAAAATTTAACCCAACTTAAATTTCATCACTAACTGCATAATTTAATTAAAGATGTTAACCCAACTGCTGGGTTAGTCCATTGTTGACCCAACATTGGGTTAAAACAACCCAGCATCTTTTAGAGTGTAACATATTCTACAAGGACACTAGGAAAACGTTTCTTAGGACACTAAGATTTATTACTGCAATTATGCTACAGAAATGACCCAATTTGAATTAATTTCATATTATTAATACTTATTTATATTTAATGGTGTGGAAATTAAGAACATGCATAATGTGGGTTAAATGAAATGTCATTAGACATATTTAATCTAATTTATTATAAATTCAATATTCGGTGAATCTCTAACGGCTTTATATTTTATAAGCTGTCAAAATGTGTATTTTGTATTCATAAAGAAATATATATCTATATATATCTCTCTCTCTCTCTCTCTATATATATACTAAGTGATCTTGTATTGTCTGTGTGCTAATTAAATGTCTTCGATCATTTCTTGATTTTCAATAGCACATCCCTTTCCTGTTTGCACAGCATCAAAGCAGCAAACCTTGTTTTTTGTATTTGTCAAAAGTGATTTAAAGGCAGCGAGGCAATCTATCCGGATTAACACACCCGGCTTTGTGTGACAAACAAAGACATTCTTAGGAGATCTGGTGCTCTGAGAATGGCTTGTCTCCAGGTCATGGTTGTGGATTAAGTTCCCATTGAATGACAAGGCAATCTATATTTATATAGCATTTTTATCTGCAGGAGGTCTATCTGATTCAATAGTGGCCACCTCACGGTTCGCTGAAGTCAAGGTTTGCACAAAACAACCTCATACAAATCCCCTGAAATACAGCGAGCAATAACAGCAGCACACCGGTTTGACCTTAAAACCCTGTGCGATTCTAATGACCAGGGCCAGGTGCCCTCAGATGGGATGGCCTATGAACTTCAGTAACCAGAACATTTCAGATGGTATTTTCTATTGAGCTTTTCTGCCAGGTAACTAGGGAACAGGCTTGGGTTCAGTGCAGGGTCAGGAAATGGAAGTTAAGAGGAGATTAAAAACATGAAAAGATTAAATGACGACACGTGAAGAGAAGAAATGACAGCATCAACTTCCAGTCTCAACTTCTTTCCAGATCGTTTGGTGTACGCTGTTTGAAAGGATAACCGTGCAGTGTGTACATTATTGAGATAGGCCTACTTATTGAGATGATGACAGCAGTGGATACAAACCCGATTCCAAAAAAGTTGGAACACTGTACAAATTGTGAATAAAAAAGGAATGCAATATTTTCAAATCTCATGAACTTATATTTTATTCACAATAGAATAAAGATAACATATCAAATGTTGAAAGTGAGATATTTTGAAATGTCATGCCAAATATTGACTTATTTTGGATTTCATGAGAGCTACACATTCCAAAAAAAAGTTGGGACAGGTAGCAATAAGAGGCCGGAAAAGTTACATGTACATATAAGGAACAGCTGGAGGACCAATTTGCAACTTATTAGGTCAATTGGGAACATGATTGGGAGCCTCTCAGAGTGGCAGTGTCTCTCAGAAGTCAAGATGGGCAGAGGATCAACAATTCCCCCAATGCTGCGGTGAAAACTAGTGGAACAATATCAGGAGTTTCTCAGAGAAAAAATGCAAAGAGTTTGAAGTTATCATCATCTACAGTGCATAATATCATCCAAAGATTCATAGAATCTGGAACAATCTCTGTGCGTAAGGGTCAAGGCCTGAAAACCATACTGGATGCCCGTGATCTCCGGGCCCTTAGACGGCACTGCATCACATACAGGAATGCTACTGTAATGAAAATTACAACATCGGCTCAGGAATACTTCCGGAACACAATCCCTGTTGGTGAACACAATCCACCGTGCCATTCGCCGTTGCCGGCTAAAACTCTATAGGTCAAAAAAGAAGCCATATCTAAACATGATCCAGAAGCGCAGGCGTTTTCTCTGGGCCAAGGCTCATTTAAAATGGACTGTGGCAAAGTGGAAAACAGTTCTGTGGTCAGACGAATCAGAATTTGAAATTCTTTTTGGAAAACTGGGATGCCATGTCATCCAGACTAAAGAGGGCAAGGACAACCCAAGTTGTTATCAGCGCTCAGTTCAGAAGCCTGCATCTCTGATGGGATGGGGTTGCATGAGTGCGTGTGGCATGGGCAGCTTACACATCTGGAAAGGCACCATCAATGCTGAAAGGTATATCCATGCTCTAGAACAACATATGCTCCCATCCAGACGTCGTCTCTTTCAGGGAAGACCTTGCATTTTCCTACATGACAATGCTAGACCACATACTGCACAACATCATGGCTGCGTAGAAGAAGGATCCGGGTACTGAAATGGCCAGCCTGCAGTCCAGATCTTTCAACATTTGGCGCATCATAAAGAGGAAGATGCGACAAAGAAGACCTAAGACAGTTGAGCAGCTAGAAGCCTGTATTAGACACGAATGGGACAACATTCCTATTCCTAAACTTGAGTCCCCAGATGTTTGCAGACTGTTATAAAAAGAAGAGGGGATGCCACACAGTGGGAAACATGGCCCTGTCCCAAATTTTGTTGATGCCATGAAATTTAAAATCAACTTATTTTTACATTAAAATTAAACTTTTAATATGTAATCTATATTGTATTCTGAATAAAATATTGAAATTTGAAACTTCCACATCATTGCATTCTGTTTTTAACTTTTTTGGAACCGGGTTTGTACATGCATGTACTGCATTTGATGTTACTTTCTCCAGCGAGTTAGAATAAAAAATAAAAAATAAACCTTCAGACTTGTACAATTTTTTGAGATAAATTGTTTTAATACCACAAAAAATAAACATAGTAGCTTTATGGGATGCCCTTCAGTTTTATTTCATTATCAGCAATCACTGTGTTGACAATAGCAAGTTCCTGTTCTTCATTCGGGAGCTTTCCTGAGGGAGGTAGATGTTGAATCCCTAGACAGACAGAATACTTTTGCAAATTAGAGACCAGAGGCATAGTCACTGTAATACATGGTAAACGTTTAAAGTTTGCAGTAGGAGAAGCCCTTATACAATATCTTACCTGTTGGTTTCTCTAAAAATTCCAAAAAAAAGATTGACTTGCCGTCACAACTCTCGGCTGATTAACCCAAACCTTGCTTACTCGAGATATGCTGGTTCCAAAAACAAGTTTTTTCAGAGAACCCAGAGTATGTTCCCAGTTAACACACAAGACATTCTCAAAAGAGCGACCAATCGATGATTCACCATGCAAACAGATGATAAGAAAAGGCGCGCCATTCTACTTCCTCCATCTTCTTTTGTTTAATGGTGATTTACATGACCAACTTAGTGCACATCACCACTAAGTTGGTGCCAATAATTTTTTTAATCTTTTAGTTTAATAAGTAATGGAACTAAAAGTTGTCAGCTTACCAATAAACATACCCAGGTATGTCACATAACCTGCTTTCTGGAATACCCCCCAGGAAGAATGAGTTGATTTGAGACATTTATGGAGGGTTCTAGTAGTTTTAGTGCATTTTGAATGTGAAATGAACTGAGTGTGAAGAGTTTTGAAAAAAAAATGACTTAGGCATTGAGAAATGTGTCCTGGAGATTGTAAAAAAAACTTTCATTTTATCTCACAATAAAAAAGTCTTCCTCACAGTTGCAGAAGAAAATTCAGATAACAAAGCGAGATAAATGCTACTCCCATATGCTACACAGGCCTACACATCTCTCACAGTTACATGCAGTGGTTCCACTCAAGGTCAGCAGGTCAGAGTTCTTTGCAAGCTTGGCTATTTGGAAGGGGAAATCTTTACCTGGAGCTTTATTTAGACCCCGGTTCCTGCGGTTGAAACACACAGAGTATCACCCCAAAGTCCCTAGTTCCTGGGCAAAGTTCCCGCGGCTAATGTTGCCTAGTGTTTCCCTGGACAGCCACAGAGAGGCTTCTTCAGAAGTCCTTCGGAGGTGGGGGGCACTGAGATTTCCTGACATCTGTTGCTGACAATGATGAAAAATATGCTTAACAGACGGTGACAAGCTCCATATGTATGATCATTGCAATTCTTCAGCTGCCATAGTCATGTTTGCAATCATGGGAGACATGGAGAAACTCAAACCTCTGTAGATTAATGACAAAAAGACATGTTGTACATTGAAAACATGGCTCAATTTTGTGGCCAAGGCTCATGGATTGCAGATTGTAAATTTGGTGCAATGCCTAAGAGACTATATGAGAGTAGATGATTTTAATTAATAAAATATAGTTCTGCAATCTCTGTGAGAATTGTTCTTATTAGTTTATTTGATACCCCTGCTCTCAATGTCAATTGTGTTTTGTAAAACACATAATTAGACAGGTTGGGCTTTATAACTTTTGCCCAGGGCATAAATCAAAAAGATTGATTCCCTATGTCTGCGTATTTCATCCCAGGTTAATCCAGGTCATGGCCAGACATCCGCATTCCAACTTCTGAATATCTGCAGATAAAACAAGCTGAACTTTGTTGAGCTTCATTATTCATGTGCATCTGAAATGCAGATTTTCTATATCCAAATGTGTAAAATATTTGCCTCAAATGATCAAAATAACACTTTTTGAATGATGATAGCACATAAGTTATTCTTTTACTATTTATTTTCTTCTTATTTAGACATTTGCATGTTTGTTTTAGTTTATTAGACTAGGGAAAATATGCATTCACCTGTCAAGAAAAGTTCAGACTTCATGGATTCAGTTCAGAGTCTAAAACCATCATGAATAAATCTGGGGGGGGTATTGCAGAAAGCAAGGTTAACTTAACGGCACATATACCTTGACCTCCTGGTTGCTTACGTGAGGTATGCTGGTTGCAAAAACGAGTCCCTGAGTAAGTTCAGACAACTCACCAAAGAGCAAGCCATTCTACTTCCTTCTTCTTCTTTTGTTTAATGTGTTTGTCTTTGTTCAATTTCAAATATATGGTGGCACAGTCCAAGGAGACATGCTTTCTGTTGTGTGTAGATGTCATCTTTAGACTTCTCGTCCAGACTTGTTGCAAAAGCAGCTGGTCAGTCTTCAGTCTTTGTTCTCGTTTCATCCCTGCATGAGAAGGCTCCATCAAATGGTGTTGCACCGATCCTTGATATGCAAAACGTCCACTGAATACTTCACACCTCGAGAACAGTCACTGAAGATGAGCGCAAACGCTTGTCCCTCTTTCTGAGGCAGGACACAGGATGTGAACTTGTGCAGCAGGGATCCTGTGATTTAAAGAACATATAGCACATCAAAGAGCAGAAGCATACATGGCATATGTCATTGGTCAGTAGTTTAATGTGGTCATATTAAAATAGGGTCTGGCAATAAGCCTAAATCGATGTACTTAATAAAGTGGTCAAGGTTGTGAATAAAAGAAGATCTCACAAGCTCTTACACTCTTCCTGGAAACATTTAAATAAATTGCCTTATTAAAAATATATATATATATATTGTTTATTAGAGCAAGTCACCTCATCTAAGAAGTGAACATGCTTTTTATTCCCATCACTGTTAAGCGTTTTGTGACTCATGGACTTTTTAGCATTTAGCTTAGCCTTGAGATTTGCAATAATCTCCTTGTGATTTTTACACTTTCAGTCAGGGCTAATTGTAAAAAAGCACATGTTCAGTTCATGTTCCTTTTATTATAAGGGCTGTACGGCTATTATGTTAGTTATTGGTTTGAGTTGAGGAGATGTGGCTCATTCTGAGATCGAATCACACAAATTCAGGAAATGGCCGAGTGTAAGTAGAGGTCCTGCAATCTTACCCGTAACACAGCATAATAAAACAGATCAAGATCTTTTTCTGCAGAGCCTTGACTTTGTGAATTGTAGGGGAGAATATTTGTAATCTTGATTGGCAGCGAATGGTGCTCATTTATCCCCAACGCATCGCTGAGGTTTCCTTCATGACTATTCTTGAATGTGCGTCATGGAAGAACCATCATTTTGTCATTTGAGTGTCCATTATATTATTATTGTCACTTAATCACCGTTTTGCTGGATATACTGCTGCTAAATTATATTTTATGTAATATGAGAGTGTGGTTACCTGATTACGTGAGCTATTAAGTTAACAGTGACAAGCATGATCATCCATTATAGAGTTGTAATAATGCAGCATTTCTGCGTGTAATGTGGTAATCGACCTTCTGAGAAGGTTGGCATCGTAATAGTAATTGGTGAAATACAGTTCCTATCAAACACTAACTGCTCAGCTAGTAAATTATCTAGCTGTGTTTGAAGATCTTGAATCTTTGCCTCAGACTTTTGTGCTTTTGCATTTTTAGAATGCACTTATTTACATTTAGCCTTTATACTTGAAAATAGATGCGTTGTTACATCACCAGTATTGGGAGTAACGCGTTACAGAAGTAATGCATTACAGTAACGTATTCATTTTTGCTGTAACGCAGTAATGTAAGGCATTACTAATCAGTTTTAAATAATATTGTCCTCTGTACATTTTCAGAAACGCTTGCGTTAGAACACAGTTTTAGCCCAAAATATAATAAAAAAAAATAATAATAAAAAAATACCAGCAAGACTGTGTGTGCTCGCACTTGCCAGTGGAAAAGCACATTTCATTTCAAAGAATAGCACAACGGCGAGCGTGTGGAGTATAAACACCTCCCCAAACGGACGAGGCGTGCTCGGGCAGCGGAGGCTCGCGCTGCGGAGACAAACGACACTATAAACCACGCTTAATGGGTAAAGATGGCAGAAGAAGACTGTACATTCACGAGGTGGACGTATGTGCATTACTTAGAGTTTGTCAGAGATAAGGACAAGAAGAACCTAATAGTCAAATGCAAATGTGGTCAAATGCAACCTTTGTCTAAAACCGAAAGAACTATCGAAGTCGCGAAATAGCACTTTTTTTTTGTTCACTTGCAATGATGTTTGTGTTGTGAACCTCTTGAATTCAAAGAGAATAAAATAATGACAACAATAAGAAAAGAACAAATGTGTTTTTAGAGTTTATATACAGTTCGGTTGTGTCTATGAACAGACCCAAGCTATTCCCAGATAATCACTTTACCTCGACCATACTTATAACAGACTTGGATCATTTGTGATTCTGTCTGTCATTCTTTCTTGCATCGTCTTGAGCCTTCACTTTGCCAAATTGATCTCTCGCACGTATCTCTACGCCATATCGTGTACATCGTCCTCACTTCCTGTAAGTGATCGTACGCTGAAGGCTGTTGGACATAGTGGTGTCAAAACAATGCCAATACGAAATCATGGTCAGTCTCTCGTGGATGGCAAGAGATAGCCATAGAAGCACCAAGAGTCAGATATGATTGAAATGGTTAATGAGAGAATTTGTCAAGTTATTTACACTCTTTTACATTAAAATGGGGCGGGGCGGCAGTGGCTCAGTGGTTCATGTAGATTGTCTGCAAACCGGAAGGTTGGTGGTTCAATCCCTGGTTCCACCTGTCCAAGTGTCGAGGTGTCCATGAGCAAGACACCTAACCCCAGCTGCTCCCGACGAGCTGGATGGCGCCTTGCATGGCTGACACCGCCGTCGGTGTATGAGTGAGTGTGTGAATGGGTGAATGTGAGGCAACATGTAAAGCGCTTTGGATGGCCATTGGTCTGTTAAAAGCGCTATATAAATGCAGTCCATTTACCATTTACCATAAAATAACAGTACCTTTAAATTAATTTAAACAAAGAACACTTCAGTGCAGGTTAACAGTTTAAAACAAATACAAATTATTTTGAAATTCTTTGTACTGTAGACCAAAGGAAAAACAGCAGCATACTCCCATTTGGACTTTATCTTTAGTAAGACTGGTTGTTTCCGGTTGCCATTTTGTAGTCCTCTTATAGTTTTGTTGTTGATTAGTCCATTATAGTTCCCGGGTGTTATTAGTTTTCTCATTAGCTCTTGTGCATGTTTTCCCTTGTGTTTTGTCAGTTGTTGTTGTAACCCCGGTTTTGGATTTGTTTCGTGTGTAGAGTATATTCAGTGATAGTGATTAGCTGGACCTGTAGAGATTGTGTCAATCCCCATGAGAAGGGTATGAAGACATTTCCCCATCATGTTGACCTTCAGTCCTTGAGATTCAGTGCTCCAGCCAGGCATTCTGCTAATTTAATTAAATATATTACTGGGGTTAATTAGCAAAATATTGTCTTTTGTGAGATATATTCGGAGTTCATTATACAGCAGAAGGATGTTAGAAGTGGTGGTCCAGAATCCCAAAACTTAGACTAGACTTGAGAGGAAATGTCACAGAATCTGGTGCATTAGGGGTATACTCATGGGCGTCGGCACCATTCTATATGGGTAGGATAAGACCCACCCACTTTTTACGACCAATGATATTGGACCCACTCACTTTTATCATCTCTAATTGAGCACATATCTGTTTACCTATAACAATAACTGATAAACACTTAATAATAAACACGTTAGAAGCTTTATTTCCACTTTTCGAATATTTTCTTCAGTTTTATTTAAAATAAATGCCTTTACGATCTGATATGTGATTGTAAAAGGGAGTAGAGCGAGTTCGGCAAAAGCCGGATTCGAACCTCAGACCGATTTGCGTCAAAACTTGATGCCATGCGTCGTACCCCTACACCATGGCCGCGGTGAATGCATATAGTGATTTTTTCGTAATTGTGTCTATCCCAATCAATCGTTTAGTAAATGGCAGTATATTTGTATTTAATGTAAATGGTCTCTAATATTACTCCAGTAAAAAAAAAAATCTAAGACAGGACCCACACACATTGTGTTTGCTTCTGACGCCCATGGGTATACTACATTTATAATAACATGCAGAGTGTCTACATATCCTTCACACAGCCAGTATCTACAGTTCTCTGATAAATGCATGAGTTTTGCTTTGAAATGAATAACACTACTTTAATGCATGGGATTGGAATTGTTAAATATGTGTGTGTGTGCATTTCTAGGACTTGGTGTTTGTGTTGGTATCAAATGCAAGCTATGAATTCAATCAATGAAATAAGTTCTGTTTCACACTGGTTAAAGTTGTGTCTACTTTTGACTTTGAGATCAATACAGAAATCTGATGGATTCGGTGTTTGGCATCCTGAGCGAACAGCAGAGAAGTGCATCTTCAGAGAATGAGAACACAAAGATCCACTTCAGCCTCTCAACAGACTCCAGGCTTAAAGGAATGTTCTGGTTTAAATGCAACTTTGCCACAGAGAATAATTTCAACTTGGTCCTCAGCTTGTAAAAACAAAACTTGCGTAATGCACTTACAGTGAAAGTCTATGGGGCAAGGCACTGTACCGGGGTAAATGTTAAAATACAACCGGTTCTCTTGTATCTGACATGCGCTGTAAGCGGTCGACCAATCACAACAGACTGGGACATCTGGCCAATCACAGCAGAGCAGGCTCTCAGAAAGGCGGGATTTAGAGAAACTGAACCCTTTACTGAACAGTTTCTGACACAGGCCCTGAATCATGAAACTTTGGGAAATATATGAGTAAATTCGGAGTAAATTGTGAACTGGACCTTCCCGAAAATGCTCCTCTGGATTCACAAATATCAGATTTGCTTCATAAATATCAGATTTGATAGTTAAACGTTTGTACTGTGAATTTCAATCATTCATAAATAGGGCACGTATGCACGCTCATTCAAAATTACCTTAATCCCTGCCTATGAGTTACAACTATGTAAAGTTTGTGTCCAGGAATGCTGAGGAATCTTCTGGACTCCCTTCTCATGTTTGACTCCATTATATTGCATAAATAATAGAGACTAATTGGCCATATGCCTAACAATACAGATGCAATTAACTTGTGTCCGCCAAAGCATTTTTTTTTTCTGATTGGTGTAATTTTGTTGATTTTTTATTAAACTTCAAACAAACATAGTCAATGTACAGTCAGAACTGCAATAATACATACAGTATACAAAAAAAATTTCCAAAGACTGCTGTGCACATTTTCCACACACAGATCAGGTCATATAGCAGTATAATGAGACTGTTTCATATGTATACTGACACAAAGTTTTTAATATGGTTCTGTGCTAGGTGGTAAATCCATGCATTTTAATTTGGACATTTATTGTCCCCAACTGTGAGCTCACATAATAGGGCCTTTGTTTCCCATTGTCTCACTCCTTAATGAACCTCATCTACATTTCCTTGATTGATACATATGCATTGATTTGACTGTCTGTCATTTGTAGCATAGATTGCTCTTTTGTCACTTTTTTGGCAGCAGTGAGATTTATGCAACAAAGACAGCTCATTTGGAAAAGAATAATAAATGCACACCAATATTCACAAGCACTCTCAAACTGGCATTAGGTTTGCTATGTATGGCCATTCTTTAAGCATTCCATATGTACTGTATGTCTTACGTTATAAAGGCAAATCCCGGGTACATCTATCAGCGTTAATCAGTGTTAATAAACTATGCATAGGGAAAATACACAGATATTTGGAACAAGATCCAGCTGATTAGAATAATGACTTATCTACAAGAAGAGGGAAAATGACATGGCAGCTCAGTTGAGTGGGCAGAAGACTTCAATTGAGTTTCTCTGATTTTTGATCTTGAACTGAATCCCCTCAACTAAAAAATACGTGATCCAGTTGTTAAAACTAGAAAGCACAGCTGCCTTTTCTCTCTAGAATGAATGTGTGATACAAGAGACGAGTGTTTTATTAAACTACAGGGGACAAATTCATGTCCAGATACGTGAGTTAAATTCAGCAAAACATTTTATTTATTTTATGATTTTCACTATTTATTAAATTATATTTATTTAAATTCTAAAAAAGT
Organism: Gobiocypris rarus; assembly: GCA_023029165.1. NCBI lineage: Eukaryota > Metazoa > Chordata > Actinopteri > Cypriniformes > Gobionidae > Gobiocypris > Gobiocypris rarus. The sequence goes on along the minus strand of CM040926.1, from coordinate 3,113,230 downwards.
GAAATGTTTTATTTCAGGGGTAAGCTTTGAGTTAGGGTCAATCTGTAGTCATTTTAGCTTTATATAATCAATATAATAGTCAAGTCAACGTTATTTATATAGAGCTTTTTACAATGCCGATTGTTTCAAAGCAGCTTCACAGTGATAACAGGAAAAATAACGCAACAGAATATATTTCGGCTGAACAGCCGCTCCTGAGAAAACAGTGATGTCATCAGCTCATTTCAATTATCCAACACGATCTCATGACAATGCGTATCAATAGTACGAGTGTGCAATCTCGTAGAATGTATACGCCAAAACTCATTTTGGCGTGCATATGGTACGCCGTTTTTGGTGTGCATATGATACGCACTTTATGGCGTGTATATGACACGCTTTTGGGTAGGGTGAGGGTGGGGGTGTGGGGGGTTCGTACATATAATACGCCATAAAGTGCGTATCATATGCACGCCAAAAACAGCGTACCATATGCACGCCAAAATGAGTTTTGGCGTATACATTCTACGAGATTGCACACTCGTACTATTGATACGCATTTTCGTGAGATCGGGCTCAATTATCATATAGTGTCAATGTGGGCAGATCAGTAACTTAGTTCATATGGTTAAATTAATTTAGTAATTACATTTATTTGGATATTTAGTTGAATATGTAATGTACCCAATTGAGAGAGCCAAGCCAAAGGTGACGGTGGCAAGGAACCAAAACTAAAATAAACCCTGGGAAAAACCAGGCTCAGTCCGGGTGCCAGTTCTCCTCTGACCAATTAACAAACAGCGTATGATTATTATTCTGGTAACCTTACAGGTCAGAAGTCATATTAGATCTGATCAACACAAACATATGCATTACTCTGCAGTCACTTCTTCTTGCAATGCACACGCACACCGTTAAAGGGGCCGCATAACATAAACTAAAACCTTCCTTAAAGGTACGATAACCTAGCCTGGATGCCAGACGAATTTAGCCCCGCCCACACATTTTTTTGCTCGGGCAATTCGGTCTGGAATCGCTCCATCGAGGAGTTATTATGCCTGAACAGAAACTGTTGGGACCAATGAAATCATCAGGGCGGGCTTTAGACGATGATGGACAGATGATCAACAGTAACGTAATCATCCACGTCATCAAAGGCTCTTTGGGTTGAATTTGCTCTTATCCTAAACGGAGAACTTGTTTGTATATGCATTCACCGTCACTATTTCTCTCAGAAACGATGATCGTGTTGGGAAGTACTCTGTGGATCCTTAAGTTCTTTTATTACAATACTGGCAAAGATCGTTTACACTCATCTTCTTCTTGTAACGTTACTTAATCCAGCGCGCGTGCAGACAGGGTTGCCACGTTTTTTTGCAATGTCGCGCACAAATGCTACTCAAAACTATAGCCCAAAACAATAACTTTCCGGGGGGTTCTCCGGAAAAAAATGGCGTTTGGTTGGCAAAATATGTTATTTTGGCAAGGTTGCCTGCTAAAATTCGCATTCCTGGGTCTATATAATCACATAATCGGGGTCGCTTCAACCCGCGGACATGGAGAAAAACACGGACTTGGCAACAGTGCAGTTGAGTTCTGCTGACATTTGACAACTAACGTTACGCGTTGCTTTGACTAACTTTTTATCCACATTGTATGGTTAAAGGTCGGGGGCCGTATTCACAAAACATTTTATCTTAGCACTAAGAGTTCTCCTAAATGCCAGTAAAAGTTCTTAGTTACGAGTTTTCTCTTAAAACCTATTCACAAAGCTGCTGAGAGCAACTGTTACTAAGGAACAGAGAGAAGTCTTAAGCTGAGAGTAAGGGCGGGGTTGACCTCGTTGCTATGGATGATGTCATCACCCTTACTAACTCTGCCCACAGTGATTGGCTGAGAGGGGAGGGGTCTCTGTCAGTGATTTAAATATAGAAATATTTTGCAATATTCAAATGAAATGTTTAAAATTAGAATGTTGCCATATTCAAATAAAGATAAAAAAAAATTAGGCCAAGTGTCACAAAATAAACTAGTATATGTTCAGCTAATTGTCAGACTCTAACATGTCTTCATCTCGAGAGATTGAAGAATTCAAGCGAAAATTATGTTTTATAAACAAAGTTTGTGAGGATCACGTTCAAATGGTCTATCTGATCATCACGAGAGGAGGTATACACAGCCGAGAGCCGACTCACTTAGTCACCTCCACAGTTTCCCTCCGCCTCCCGTTCCTCACTCTCGGTCTGGGATACGGGGCAGAACTCTGGGTTTGGGCTCGAAACCCTTGGACAGTGCACCTAAAATGCTTAAATTTTTTTACTCTATTCGATCATTTGTACATATTAACTGTTAAAAACAACTACCACAGGTTTAAAGATACATTTATTTTTACTATTGCCCTTAATGTTGTAATGAGTCTTTGGGCGGATTGTGGCAACATCCATTAGGATTGTTTAGGGATTTGGTCTTAGTGACTTAGAAGTCCTCTTGACTTCTCCTAGCGTTTCATGGATTTAGGAGCTAGTTTTAGTGCTAAAATGCTTTGTGAAATACTCTTAGAGCAAAAATGTATGAGTCCTAAAGTTAGGACTGACACGCCCTTTAAGTTTAAGAGTTTCTCCTAAATCAACAAGTTAGGAGCTACTTTTAGCCTTAAGATGTTTTGTGAATACGGCCCCTGTTCTTCAGTAGCTGCAGTGCTGTAGGTTAAAATATCACCAATCCATGAATTATCACCAGTGTGTCCTTGATCAAGGTACTCAACCTTAGACTACTCTAGGAGGACTGGGCCTGTTACTGTAAGTAAGTGGATCAGACAGTGTCCTCAAAATTACTACTTCATCTCTGAAACTTGATCATCTCACCCGCTCTGACTTTACAACACCATCAAGCCCCCTGAACACCATGCTGTTGTCACCCTTCTGCATCCATTCAGTTAGTTACAGTAAGTGCCACATACAATCTCTTCTGAGTGCTTATCCTGTTGTGTACACACAGAGTTTGGTTATTTACTGAAGTGGCAACCGCATTCAACATCTCAATTCACTCCCGCATTCAATGTCAACCAGTACACACATTGTACAGAAGCAAACTGAACAATTAGTTGTAAATGCAGTGTTGATACAGTACCTTTTTGTTTCCTTGCATCTGTTGACAACACTTTACAAACAGTGTACTACAAGTGCAGGACGATAATATACCCGTCACTAGTCTAGGCTTGGCTTCAAATGGTTTGCCCACAGACCGTCCACAATCTGTTCAATGGCCATCTGATGTACACTGCACAGAAAAATGGAAATTATCTGCCTGAAATGTCTACATCCAGTCTAAATGGCTGCCATTTCCTGTCCACCTTAAAACAAAGCCATGGATAAATGGATTAAAATGAACATTTGTGGGAAAGAACTAAACAGAATCTAAACTAACTAGTTTTATATATGCAATAAAAATGTTTTTAACATCACTGGATCAACCTAACTACTGTACATTCATTTATACCAACAACACTTTAATGGGTTTAATCAGGGAGATTTACTTGTAAGGGGACAATTGCAGGTTAGCTACCATGTTTACAGTATAATGATTAGTGGTATAGTGGTTAGTCCAAGTTTTGTTTGTATGCACTTAGTAGAAAATAAAGTATACATCCATAGGCATAATTGTACATTCCTCTTCCTTTTCTTAGATATGTCCATGAAATCTGTACTTAATGACCTTTGGACAGAAAGGGATTATGAACACAGATACACATTCATTATTGTCTTTAGTGTTGTAAACAGACTACAGCATTATTATTTGAGTGGGGTGTTTTTCCACATTGGTCTATTATTGTGGTGTTTTCAGAGAACAGATTTATCCACCTCTACATCATTTTCCATACATTAGTAAGCCTAGTAAACCTAGGCTCATTTGAAAAACACTAAACCTAACATATAGAGTTAACAAAAGTGAGCATGAGATACAAATGCATTTGCTAAAGCAACCGTGCCATTTCAGCTGCCTCTATCTGAAAGTGCAATGCTGTGCCAGGTGATCTACAAGCAAGTTTTCTATGTCAGAAAAGCTATATGTGATGCAAACGTGAAAATGCCTTAGTTTACAAACCATGCAAATCAAGGTAAAAGTGTTTTCAGGTCATAAGAGTGCATTGTGCAAGGTAAATATGTATTTATTAATCAATGATATGCCCATTTAATCATAATTTATGTGACAAGGAATACAAGTTGCTGGTGTTTGCTATAGTGTTCAGCTGGGACCTGCATTGAATTGCATGCATAGGTAACTTTCTGCAAAAATTAGGTAAAGGCACATTTTTTCGTCTATGTTGTAAATGTCATATAAAACACAAGGACAGAAGGACTTTTCTTGTCTAAGTGAGCAGTTCTTGACTGGAATAAGAGAACTATATGTTATGCCTAGTCAAAAATCTGTCAACACGAGTCTTACAGTCAGTGGCATGGACACAGAGGGGTATAAGGCATACAGTGCGATTCTTGTTTACAGTCGCATGATGGCTAAATGTTACGGTTATCACTATGTCAACCACTGCAAATCTGGGTCAGTAGAAGTGACTGTAATACTATTTTATTAGCAGGTCCACTGGTCAGTGGCGGCTACTGGTCTGTCAGAGAGGGGAAGCTCATTTTCGGCCTACATCATAAAAATGTCTATTTATTTAAAAGTAAATTCTGCCCTACGTTCCTTTTCTGGAAAATGGTCTGTGACCCTGTCGTACCAACTAGGAGTCTCAAAGGACTCACATGTTCATTGCTCTTTTCATGTCTTTTATATGCCCTTTCAAAGTTAGACAGATCTCCAAACCCCACCTTTGACCAAACAACACATCCGTGAGATGGTTTCATCAAGAGGCATGGCCAACAGTACATTTTATTTGTCACAGCACTTCCAGTCAGCCAGCTAACTTTGTCATACCAGGAGAGCTGAAAAGACCTGTTATTTTTCCCTATCTTTTGCACTAAATCAATATTAGGTGTTGATCTGCCCTGCTGTTTAATTCTAAGTTTTTCCTCGTAAGGAACACTTTCAAATGGCTTCCTAAAAAATACAAAAATAAACTCTGTAAAACTGAAACAAGGAATGTGGTGTATAATTGTGTGAAATGTATGATGAAAATCAAGCAATTTCGCCAAGCAAATATCAAAGAAATAGGTTGCAGCAGTTTTTATTTCGACTGAACTTGAGAAATCTGCGATGGGACTGAGCGCGAATAGCTTCAGTGATTCCTTATAGTACAGAATCGCTGTCAGTCAAAAGGAGATTCAGTCTTTTGACAGACCCGCCAATCAGCACGCAGAAGCTCGGAGTCCGGGCCAGCCCACTCCCCATTCACCCCCAGAGACGCTGAGCATCTGTGGGCGGGACATAATCGCAGCGTTTATCCAATGACCGTCTAGTTTCGAAGCGCTGAAAAAAAATGTTCAAAGCATCCCCATGGAAGTCAATGGACGCTGGGCTTCAATAGGGAAATGCACTGTGACGCTGCGGGAATGTATGAGAAGGAAATCGAGTCAGCCGACCTGCTATATGTAACTGATTCTGAACGAACTCGTCTTTGAGATGAATGTTTTCTAAAGCATTTTTAGTCAATAAAATGTTAATACAATAGTACATAATTTGTCCATTAATTTTGTGACATTATAAGGGAAGCCGAGCTTCCCTTGCAGTCTTAAAGAAATCGCCACTGCCACTGGTGTAACTAAATTGTCAATTGTCATTACTAAAACTTTGCAATGTGTACATGGCCTACGACATCTCCATTCCCTATTGTACAATTTATAAATATATCCTTGTCATTTAAAGGTAGGGTAGGTAACTTTGGAGAGTCTAGCAATTGAAAGCTAGCTTTGAAAGCATAGACCCCTTAAAAGTTTGTAAACACTGCAACGGTGGGCGGGGCTTAGCTGGAGGCAATGTTGACAAGCGCGTTTTTGGAGGGATTTTTTAAGCATGGATGCAGAATATTTCCAAGACAGCATATTAATTACTTTTGGGTGGTTTGGGGAATTTTGTCAAGACTTATTGTCTAATGTAACCTATCGCTGGGCTAACTAGGATTAGCAATGTGGATTATTTTAAGAGACCATTCAAAGAGACCAATCTATCGCTGTATGTTTGTTAAACATTTAAGCTAGCTAACGCTAGTGTGCTGAAGGTTGACGACTTTTCACCTATAAAACAGAAACTTGCTGATTTGTACTAGATAAAACTAACATACCAGTAGGCTACATAGATTATTTAGCCTGATATGAAGTGTGCACTGCAAACACAAGCATTATTTATGATCGTCTCCGTCCAGTCTGTACGCTGTATTGCATTCAATTAAGTTGTCTTCTTGATTTCTGTGAAGAAATGTATGCCGGGATCCGGTAAAGCTTTAGTTTTGAACCAAAAGTGCTGTTCCTTCTATTCTGGCAGCCAAAAACACAGCAAGATGACATTTTAAAGTCAAAACCTCATACTTTTAGCGCGCCTGCTATGAGTTCTTCCTTATGTTTTGCCTCCAGCTAGAGCGGTGACATCACAGTGATGTAGGCGATTAAGGGGTCTATAAGATCCCACCCTTCCTTCAGAACGGGCTCTCCAAAGCTGCGCCCTCTTCCAAAACAAAAAGCCAGAGCAGAGTCTGGAAAACGTCACGTGAGACAGCGTTAAATTACCTCATGTCTCAAAGAGCACATGACATTACAATAATAATGAAAGTAAACAACTTATAGCTCTGACTTGTACCATCTGACTGCTGCAGATTAATTTAGTGCGTTGATAGTGTTGCCATAGAAATGCATAATTCTAAGTCCGTAGAATGTCATGGGTTGCCATCTCTGGAAGGGACAGTGTGGTGAGGTGGATGAGCAAGAGACGTGGGAGGAGCGAGTGAGACCGGTGCGTGACTGATAATGAGCGTAACCTGCGAGGCACACCGGTCTCGTGTCCTCTCATGAGGGAGCTCGGAGTCGTATAAGGACGAGCGATACCAGTGAAGGACGAGAGAGGACCACCCACATGAAAAAAGACTAAAGTATACTATAGTAAAACGACTCTAGTAAATTCTATAGTGTTTTTGAACCATTCTATGGTAAATACTATGGTATATACTACAGTAAATTAACAAAGTGTAGTAAATACTATACTATACTACAATATACTACAATTTACTCTAGTATATTTACCATAGTATGGTTCAAAAACACTATAGTATTTACTAGAGTAATTTGACTGTAATTTGACTATCATATACTATAGTATTTTTTCATGTAGGCAGGCCTGGACTTTATGTTATGTGTTGTTTTATGTTATGTTCGCCGCAGTCGTCCGTGAGTGGCTGTCTGCGTTTTACTTTCAGTTTGTTTATTTATTTGATTAAAGTTTGTTAAACGTCCGCCGGTTCCCACCTCCTTCTTCCTGAACATAGAACAGTATTACTGATAGTTCACTCAAAAATGAAAATTCTGTCATCATTTACTCATCCTAAAATTGTTCCAAACCTGAATGAATGCCTTTCTTCTGCTGAACACAAAAGATGATATTTTGAAGAATATGGGTAACCACACAGTTAATGGTCTAATTGATTTACATAATCTGGAATACTATGGAAGTCAATGGGACCATCAACTGTCTGGTTACCCATATTCTTCAAAATATCTTCTTTTGTGTTCAGCAGAAGAAAGGCATTCATACAGTTTTGGAACAAGTTGTAAATGATGACAGAATTTGGGTGTACTATCCCTTCAATTATGCAACTGTGACATGGGGTTAAATCAGCAAAAGCTGATTGTTTAGGTTCAGGAGAATCTGTAAAAGGTAGCTGTTGTTTGTGGTGCTCAGTGACTGTCTGTCTACAACTGCGCATATTCATGGAACACGCTGAAGACGCTTTTTATCTAAATACAGGTTGACAGGCATTGTTACCACCAGAGGGCACTCCACCCCGGATTATAATTCCATCAAAGACTACATTACCCATAATCCTTTGCACTCATTGTTTACAGCTGTGTCTCATTCTCCTCATTTACCTCTGCCTATATCTAGTCATTCACTGCTAAGTCTTGATTAGTATTTCACTGCGATTCTGAGCGTTCTCCCTGGTTTCATGTCTTTCGGTTTTTGTATAATTTACCTGTTTCTGGATTACGCTCTGGAGGTGGACGAGGAGATGGCCATGTACAGGGAACTGGAGGAGCTGGCAGAGGGGAATACCATGACGGAGCCTACTGAGGGAGGAGCCAGGGTGTAGCCGATGGAGGACCATTGGGACTGACCGATGGAGGTGGAGGCAGAATGTGGAGACCCAGGTGGAACAGAAAGGCCAACAGACCAGGACGAGATTATTGGCACAGAAGCCGAGGACCGACAACAGGGAAGAGAGGGGGAAGGAGGAGCCCAGTGGAGCCGAAGGGATGGAGGGTTGAGTGGAGTTGAGGGAGCGCAGAGCCGACAGGCTGAGGTGGAGTCATGGGCCTGGAGGACCGAGGTAAAGATGGGGAATCTACATCATCGGATTGGAACCGACAGAGGACTGAAATGGGAGCTCTAGCGTAAATTCTACCTGGAAGACTCCAATGTTGTGTCATTCACTAATTATCTAGCTTTTCAATCATTATTTGTCTTCCGTAGTATATAAGCTCTGTTCCCACCCATTACTACGCTCGCAGATACTGACGCCAGTGTTCACTTGCGTCTAAATTCGCTAACCATCATGTCACAGAAATGTTTATTTTGACATTACCGTTTCCGAAGACGATCTGGTGGTGCCTTCCCCTCCGGCTGTGAGGCACAGCTCTCGTATCTCATTGGAAATAAACTGTAAATAAAATGTTATTCTTGCCTCCTGAGTCTTTCGGGTCTTCTGAGACTAAACAGGGAGAATATATGCAAGAGATAACACGGAACTAAATGAGATACAGGTGATAGTTATAAGTAACCATATAATCTAAAAGGACCATATTGTTTTCAGACACCAAGAAAACCCCGTCGGCAGACTTAGTTTTTTAGGTGTGTTTCACACTGTTGACTCTAGTCGGACGCCGTCTGTTTTTTGTTTTTTTTCAACATCTAGAATCGGTGTCGGGCAGTCGGTGAAAGAGAGAACTCTGATTGGCTGTTCAGCTTTGTGACGAGAATAAGAGTAAAAGTGATGAAAGCAAGCAAATAAATCCAAACTGAACAGACAGAAGGCTGTTATATGTTACCTGTCATCTTACCTGAGCAACACTGTGTGCATATTTTCATAATAACATGAGCGGAGTGGAATAAAGAACGTGATCAGCGTGGTTGAAAACAGTAAGCAAGCGTTGCTTTGTTCATGGTTTGTATAGACAGTTTCATTGACGACGCTTTGCCAAGGTTACGCACCTGGCCCGAAGTTAACTTCCAGTCTGTGTTTGTTTATCGGTCTGGCTAGTGGATAGTGTGGGGCACTACTCAGTAGAAACACATTTCTTATGTAATATTCTTGGATAACATGATATAGATATTAACTATCAAGCAGAGAGAATATGACACCAGTGCAAAAAGAGGGTGTGTGTCTCACCAAAAAGCTTCATAAATTTCCAGTCTGACTTCCAGTCGACAGCAGCGTTGTGTCTTTTGTCTATTGTAATTTGATTATTTATTTAGCTTGTTACAAGGCTGTTTAGGCTTTTACACTTGGCATAAACATGCGATCACCGCGTTTACATTTGTTGGTTGCTGCTCTATCTGGATAACTGATCTGATTTTCCTGCAAAATATTTAAATTAGGTATGTAATAGTCCTTTATGACGGAGTGTAAAACAACTTTCGCTTTATCCTCTATTAATGGCAATGCCCGTAGAGGCACGGGATGTGTGTGATGTATCCATACACAATCAATATCAAGTAGGGTGTTTAGTTTAGTTTAGTTTAGTTAAATAGCACAATAAAACATCAGCCACTGCCCATTGTGCTGTACAAAAAAAGAAAGACTCACATATTACTTATTCTACCAGTTTAAGTTCCCCAACATTAACGCTTTATTTTACAGTCCTGTTCCCCATTTCAAACTACGTACTTTTTACAATAACTGGGTAATAACTAGGTACTAACCCTGACCCGACCCCTAAACCTAACCTTAACCCATGTTACCTTATATCACCAGTACTTTCTTAGTCAACTACACATAAGTGCACATACTGCAAAAGGAAATGCAACCCATTATTCCTTTTAAATTGCACATTTAACTAGTGTTCATTGCAGTTCCAGCAGTTTCAATGCGTGAATACATAGGCTGCAACACTATAATAATTTAAACTGTGGGATATGACCATGGGCTTCTAGAAGCAGTTCATTAATTCACTGCAGATGTGCTCGAATCATGCAGAATGATGACGGACTCAAGATTAAAAGAAACTAAACATTTTAATGGGCAAAAATAACAAGATAAAAGTTGGGAGAGTAGGAACTCGACTCCATCCCCCAAAATGAGGGACGTAGTCTTTGTGTTTAATAAGCCATCACCACTTCCAGGGAAAGATCACCAACAGCTTGAGCAAAAAACTATTGAGACTTTTATTACACTTGGCATGTTTTTGTCAGTGTTTCACATCTTCAGCACAGCTATATTTGTTTGATATAGAGAACACGCTTGTGTTGTCAGTTTATTTATTTGCATGTAAAACTCCTAAAAACAGCTTTTTATTACGAGTTATCTGGTTGCACATGTAATGCACACAGTCTCTCTTCTCCTTTTAGTCATTTACATTAGTAATTATTCAGTTTGCGAATTATGCAATGACTCTAAGAAGGTTGACTTTTAAAATAATTTACACAGCTTATTTTCTGGGAAAGATTTCAGACCTTTTCAAGATTTTGGAGATTTCAGAATAGAAATGTGTGTAAAAGTTAATGCACATTGTCATTTGGCAGTAAAATCACATTTAGCCAGACGTCAAGTTTCTTAAAGATACACTAATCAAAGCACTACAGTGCGTGATATATTATAATATGTAAATGTATAGTATAATAAAGTGATAATAACCGTTCTTGTCATGTTTTGTCAAGGCACTGCCCGATACTGATTGCAACACAGCACTCAAGCGGCTCACTGTTACCATGGTTACTGCCTCATGAGAATGAGACCTCTGTTTGTTAGCATCAGGTGATTTTGTGCTCTGACTAACTTTTATTGTTTCTGAAACAATTGGAATGATTCATCTGGTTTTTAGTCAAAAGTAATGTAATCAAGTTTTATTGATCATGTTGAAATATGTATTATTTATAACATGAACATTATTGCATCTGTTACGTCCTTGGACGTGAGGTTTTCTTGTTGTGCATTCTCATATTGTGATGTATGTTGCGTGCAGTGTTTTCTCTCTCCCTATCTTCCTCTGTGCAGCGTGTTATTGTGCTCAGCTGTGCTGATCAGGTTGAGGAGCGGGAGCGTTTAAAAGGAGCAGAAGGATGGCAGAAGAGGAGCTCTGTATTTGTGTCGTGTAGTTCTGTTGGGTGGACGTCATCGCTCTGTTCTCCGTCTCCTGTCCCAGACAGCGGCGCTTTATTGCGACAGTGTTTGGTGTTTTTATTGCGACAGTGTTTGGTGCGCTGCCGTTTTGAGGGTGATTGTTTCTTTGTGCGTTATGAAATGGTCCTTGTAGTGACGAGGCCTTTCATACCCTGTAGTTCTTATTATTGTTATGTTGTGAGGTAAAGGAACACTCCAGCGTTTTTAGAAATAGGGCTTATTCAACATCTTTCCTACATTTAGATATGTGGGCAAATGCATTTTTGTCTCAGTGCATGCTTTGTTTTAGTTTGGCAGGGTCGCTAGCTTAGGATTCCATTCATTATGCTAAGCTATGTTGCCAGCTAGCATGTCCCGAGTAAAAGTGATCCAAAAAAAAAACACTAATTACTTCTTGTGGCCTGTGCATTCAAAACGAGTACAAATAGCGATGCAAATTAAGACTAGGCGATTTCCCAGACAGATATTGACTTGGGACTATATTCTGGGGAAGCACAGGCGAAGCACTGCTACTGCAGAGATATCACGCAACACATGAAATCCCCAAACATCCGTCAACATACCAGCGTGAATAGGGGATTTCATGTGTTGCGTGATTTAGAGAAAAAAAATTGCGCCAAAATTTAAGAATCTTTGGAAGATATCACTGAACATTTATTTAACCATAGCAAAAGTACATTTCTTTTCTTAAGTTTATTGTTCATCTCTGTTATTTAACAGTTGAGATGGTTCTTTAATGCTGATCTAACAGCAGAAGATGAGCCACAGTTTAAATCCCAGTGTGTTCACACTGCGTTACAATGAGCCCCGTTTAGAAATATGCTATAATATTATATACCTTTATGAATTCTTTTCAGAAACCATGAGAAAAAGGGTAAATAAGGACTGAGAGTCAATGTTCAGAAATGATTCATTATTATTATGCTTTGAACTGTGCTGTATAAATTTGTGTATTTTTAAATATTAAAAAATGCCATTATTTTATTTAAAGGTGCCCTAGAATGATTTGAAACAATAATTGAAATTGTTCGCTGATATCTACATAGTGTGTGTGTGTGTGGCTTATTTAAGGGCAATAATTGTCCAGATACAGTTTTACAGGTCCATTTACAACCCTAGAAATTGTGCCCAGGATGTAAAGCTCGGTTCTGCCTTATTTGGAAGGACCGACTGAACGACACTTAAAGCAGAACATCTCAAATGCAGCGCACTTGTTTATTGGTGTTTTCAGATCATCCTCACACGTGAGAGAGAGCTCACGTGCATATGGTTGCCAGATTGCAAATGTTTAGGTAAAACACCAGCTAGAATATGTGTTCTTTTCACAGAAAAGCTCTGATTGGGGGATTAAATTACTGAACTTGTCCCCCGACAAAACCAAAACCAGTGCTTTAATGCAAAACCAACGCTAATCGCAACACGTTTGCCACCCATGTGCACAGCACTCTAAACAGACATAACTCTCTCATATACATTAGGAAAACAATGCAGTTAACAGTCCTTCCTATAAAAGATGATATATTAATGACCAGGAGTTCAAACGATGTGATCATCAGCATTTGTTTATCTGGAATGATGCGTATTGTGAGAACTCTTTCTACAAAGGCGCGCAATGACGCTCACACGCCCACACAACCAATCACACACATCCATCCTTAAAGTGGTACTTCAGCGCTGGGAAGATGAATCTGTATTTAACTGGGTCATTAATGTAGTAGAAATGTGAAATTATTTTTGAATTTGGTGCCTTGTAGACTGAGAAAACACAGAAAATGTATTTTTGTCTCATGGGGATGAAAGACAACAATTCCCAGAATGCACTTCGCTGCCCTACAGGCTACTCTACCTACCTACTACCTACTCTAGGCACGGCTACTGGTTTACTGGATCACTTGCCCACCGCGTTCATTTTCATAAAATTTGTTCAGTTAGAGACACTACAATTAAAAACTGAACGTGTCTGTTCGATATATTATGAGTGAGCGGACATCACAGCACAAACACAGTAGGTGTTGGATTATACATGAGCGGAGGTAATCACGGGATTCGCGGCTGCGGCCGCATTCACAGCACGTGATCAGTCTGGCACGTGTTCAGTTCATGTCTTTGGAAGCTTAACTTTCATAGGAAGTTCATTTGAACAGTTGAAACACTCACTTTGCTCTCCACCGCTCCGTTTACATGAATCTCCGCAGCTCCTGATCCGAGTGCTGTGAGTGTGATGTTGAAAACATGTGGGAATAGCGCCTCCTGCTGGCTGTAGTCTTCAGCCTCTGGACAAAAACTCCTCCGATGACGCAAAATGATATTTGCGTCATCAGAGGAATTTTTCCAGAAATAAAATACATAATTCTCTCGTCTCAGGGTCATATGAGGGGGGAAAGTATGATAATTTGAATATACTCCCGGGTTTCTACTGATACAAAGCTTAATGCTAATCACTGAAGTAAACCTTTTAACTATAATAATATATTTAATTAATTCAAACTGATAGCGCTTTTTATAGAACTCGCAATATTTGCAACAAGTATTTAAATGAAAACAAAATGATAATTATATAAATCTAATACAAAACGCCTCGGTTACGTGATAACCCTCGTTCTCCTGAAGGAGGGAACGGAGACGCACGCCGGAACTGACCGACAATTGGGATCTGCCTTCAGAGACCTATCTGCTTCGAGTGTTTCTAAACGAGCCAATTGACATTGGCATGCGGTTCACGCCCGCCCGCAACGCGGTATAAATACGGAAGTGAAACACCGCATACTCGCTTTCTGCTGAGGAGCCAAACTAGTGGCAGGTCCTTCAGCGGAAGCACAGCACCTGGCGACGGACGACGCCTCCGCTCCCTCCTTCAGGGAACGAGGGTTACATACGTAATCGAGACGCCCTTTCAGTCGGTCACGCTCGACGACGCCGGAACTGACCGACGCAATTGGGATCCCTACCAACACGCCAGGGATGCTGGCCCTTCCAGCGCCCTGCCTGAGCTCGCTGGACCACTCCTATGTTGGAGTGGGAGTCAGGGCTCCCGGCAGGGAAGGACAGTCACTGCTGTTCCTGCAAGACCCACTCAGCGTGACTATTGGATAACGCTGGGAAAGCATGCCCGTCTCGGGAGATGGCATATGAGCCACATCCTTCAATGGAAGGAGAGGTGGAGAATACACATACGGACTAACCTAGCAGGGGAGTGCAACATATGGCAGTCCCTGGGGTGATTCCAGCCTGGTCCCAGGGGGGAAGCGCACCTCCAGGAACGACAGAGGGGCTCTGTCGAGGGAAAGACACGGGGCTAGCCAGTTAGGGTAGCTGAAACCGTGGAGAATACACATATGGGGTAGCCGTGAGGGGACCGCTACATATGGATACCCAGCCTACACACACGTTCCACAAGCATACGGGTGCAGGCCTGGCGTCAGACGGCCGCCACGCCTGACACCGGGGGTGACGGAGGAACTCACAGGGTTAGCCGTTTCCGGGAACACAACTGGAGCCAAATAGACGACGATCCGGCCCAGAGGGCGGGAGTGGCGATGCAAGCCGACACTAGAACGGGCACTTAGCGCTACTGGCCACTGGGGCGAGTACACGGAAGATACCGCTCTACACGGAGGCTATAGAATCTAGCTTAACGTGTTAGGTGTCGCCCAGCCCGCAGCTCTACATATCTCTGTCAGCGAGGCGCCTTGAGCCAACGCCCAGGAGGAGGCAACACTCCTTGTTGAGTGAGCTCGCAACCCAAACGGGCAAGGCACGTCTTGGGACTGGTAGGCCAAGACGATAGCATCCACTATCCAGTGGGCTAACCTCTGCTTGGAGACAGCCTTTCCCTTCTGCTGGCCTCCGTAACAGATGAAGAGCTGCTGTGAGGATCTGAAGCTCTGTGTCCGGTCAATGGGCGCGCAGAGCGCGGACGGGACATAACAAAGCTAGGCTGGGTCTGCCTCCTCCGGGCAGCGCTTGCAGGTTCACCACCTGGTCCCGAAGGAGTGGTAGGAACCTTGGGCACGTATCCAGGCCGGGTCTCAGGACCACGTGAGAGTTGGCCGGCCCGAACTCTAGGCACGATTCGTCGACCGAAAGTGCATGCAGGTCCCCTACCCTCTTGATTGAAGCCAATGCAATCAGGAGAACTGTCTTCATGGACAGAATATTTAGCTCCACGGACTGCAAAGGCTCGAATGGAGGACCCTGAAGTGCTCTGAGCACCAGGGCCAAGTCCCAAGAGGGTATCGAGGTACGACGAGGAGGATTTAGTCTCTCGCACCTCTGAGGAACCTGACGATTAAGTCGTGCTTACCTAAGGTCTTACCTCTACTGCATCGTGATACGCCGCTATTGCTGCGACGTATACTTTGAGGGTGGAAGGAGACAGCCTTCGATCCAACCCATCCTGCAGGAAGGAAAGCACAACATTAACCGAACACCTTCGGGGTCTTCCCGGCGGGAAGAACACCACTCAACGAACAGGTTCCACTTCAGAGAGTAGAGGCGCCTCGAGAGGGGGCTCTAGCTGAAGCGATGGTGTCTACCACAGCTTGTGGTAGGCCACCTAGAACCTCCGCGTCCCGTCCAGGGACCAGACATGGAGTTTCCAGAGGTCTGGACGCTGGGTGCCATAGAGTGCCCCGCCCCTGAGAAAGAAGGTCCCTCCTCAGGGGAATCGGCCAAGGAGGGGCTGTCGCGAGGAGTGAGAGTTCTGGGAACCAGGTCGGTTGGGCCAGTAGGGCGCAACTAGCAAGACCTGCTCTCGTCCTCCTGACCTTGCACAGTGTCTGTGCGAGAAGGCTCACTGGGGAAACGATACTTATGTAGGTCCCGGGCCAGCTGTGCGCCAGTGCATCTATGCCTAAGGTACCTCGCTCAGGAGTAGTACCACTGGCAATGGGTCGAGTCCGGAGAGGCGAACAGGTCTACCTGTGCCTCCCGGCGGTCCCATATCAGCTGGACGCCCGGGGTGGAGTCGCCATTCGCCCGGAGGTGTCGACTGGCGAGAGAGCTCGCCGGCTGTCTGGTTCAGCGCACCTGGGATGTGAATGGCACGGCGACCTCACAAACTTCTGACTCCACAGGAGGAGATGGCGGGCGAGCTGGAGCATGCAACGGAGCGACCACCCTGTCGGTTGATGCACGCAACGCCGCAGTGCTGTCCGAACGACCAGTACGCGGCTTGCCCTGAAGCGTTTCTGAACCGGCCAGGGCGAGACGCATCGCCAGTAACTCCAGGCAATTGATATGCCAACGCAGTTGGGGCCCCGCCCACAGACCTGAAACTGCGCGTGCCCGTTGTACGTGGCCCCCCAGCCCGTGGTCGAGGCATCCGTGAAGACCACCGCATGCCTGGACACTTGCTCTAAGGGTACTCCCGCCCGTAGAAACGGCGGGTCCAACCACGGCTGAAGGTTTGGCGGCAGTACGGGTGACTGGGACCCGGTACCTGCCGCCTGCCACGCCCATCTCGGGACTCGCCATGAAGCCAGTGCTGAAGCGGTCTCATATGTAGCAATCCGAGCGGCGTTACCGCGGCTGCAGATGCCATATGCCCCAGGAGCCTCTGAAAAGTTTCAGTGGGACCGCCCTGCCCTTGAACGTATTCAAGCAGTTCAGCACAGCCTGGACTCGCTCTTCTGTGAGGCGAGCAGTCCGGTTGACCGAATCCAACTCCATACCGAGATAAGAGATCCTCTGTGAGGGACAGAGTTTGCTCTTCTCTCGGTTGACCCGAAGGCCCAACAGGCTGAGGTGACGGAGCACCATGTCCCTGTGTTCGTGACAACTGTTCCCGCGACTGGGCCAGTATCAGCCAGTCGTCGAGGTAGTTGAGGATACGAACGCCGCGTTCTCTGAGCGGAACAATGGCTGCCTCCGCGACCTTCGTGGAAGACGCTGGGCGACAGGGACAGCCCGGCGGGCAGGACTTTGTACTGATATGCCCTCCTCGAACGCAGCGTAGGAACGGTCTGTGTCTCGGGAGAATGGAAACATGAAAGTACGCGCCTTCAGGTCGATCGCTGCAAACCAATCTTGGGGACGGATGCACTCGAAGATGCGCTTTCATGCGTTAGCATCCTGAACGGAGCTTGTGTAGGGCCCGATTCAGAACACGCAGGTCCAAGATTGGCCTTAACCCACCCTTTCTTGGGCACAATGAAGTAAGGGCTGTAGAACCCTGACTTCATATCGGCTGGAGGAACCGGCTCGACCGCGCCCTTCGCCAGTAGGACATCGATCTCTGACCGCAAGACATGGGCATCGCTTCGCACGGAGGTGAAGAGGATGCCCTGAACTTGGGAGGCCGGCGAGCGAATTGAATCGCGTAGCCGAGTCTGATGGTACGGATGAGCCAGCGAGACGGCCTGGGGAGACCTTGCCAGGCCCCCAGAGACCGCAAAGCGGGACCAACGGCACCACAGACGTGCCCGGGTGGGGCAGCGAGGCGGAGTGCCCGGCCCGACTCGGGAGGCCCGAGGGCGGCCCGGAGTGTTGCCTGAGCACTCCTGGTTTGGACAGAGGGTGGGTGGGAAGGCCTGGTGGCGCCCCAGTGCCCACTCTGCTGCCCACTGCTCGGAAGCAGAGAGGTGGAATATTCAGCCCCGACTCGGGAGGCCCGTGGGCGGCCCGGAGTGTTGACTGAATATTCCAGGGTGGGGCAGACCGTGGGTGAGAAGGCCTGTTACGCCCTCGGTGCCCATGGTGCTGCCTCTGGCGAAAAGAGGAGGAAAGGAGTGGCAAGGCCCGGGCGTCGCACACTGCCAACCTGGCCCTCTTGGAGCCCAGGAGGAGGAAACTGCTCTTTATTGAGAATGTGGTACCGCTGAACTCCGGAGAGCCAGCGGCAGGATGTTGGATGTATTCTCCCCGGTCCTCCTCCGGGGAGGTGCGGACACCATCTCCCCAGAGCAGCTTCTCTTCTCCTGGGCTGCCCGTCTCAGGCCGCTTGCCCTTGCGCTTGCCGGGCGGACTTAGCGGGGCCCTGAGCGGGTTGGGCGCTGCTCTGCGCCCGGCCGCCTGCTGCCCGGTGGAGGCTGCTGCTTGGGCTTTGCAGGGGCGGAGGCGGACGCAGGAGGGCGCCGGCGACGGGCTGGCGGAGGCGCTGCTACCGACGGCTGGGTGGAGGCAGCAGCGGGCCGCCGGGCAGGATGCTTCTGATCGCCTCCGCCTGCCTCTGGGCCACCGAGAACTGGGCGAAGCTCGATGGCGTCGCCGAAGAGGCCGGCCTGGCAGACAGGGGCGTTGAGGAACCGCACTTTGTCGGTCTCACGCATATCCGCCAGGTTCAGCCAAAGGTGGCGCCTGGACCACCATGGTGGACATCGCCCGACCCAGGGAGCGCGGTGACTTTCGCCGCCCGGAGGGCGAGGTCCGTCGCCTTTACGCAGTTCTTGCAGAACTGCTGGTCGGGCCCACCTCGTGCATGTCCTTGAGTGCCTTGGCCTGGTGGACCTGCAGCAACGCCATGGCATGCAAGGCAGACGCGCTTCTCCGCAGGCGGTGTAAGACTTGCCCAACAGAGCGGACGAACTTACACGCCCGAGAGGAGACGCGGATTTCCACGCCAGTCGGTACCGGTCTTTGGACACAGTTGCATCGCAACCGACCGCTCGACTGGCGGATCTCCACGCATCCCTTAGCCGCGCCGCCGCCAAGGGTGGTGAGGACGGAGGAGCCACTTCCTCGGTGTCTGGCATTAAAGGGTGCCATCCACGATTTAGTGAGCTCCTGATGCACTTCCGGGAAGAATGGTATCGGGCGGGCGCTGAAAACCAGCACGGGCCGCCCCGGCGTACCAATCGCCCAACCGTGAGGGTTCGGGACACGGTGGAGGGTTCCACTCGAGCCCGACACTCACGGGCGCCCGGAAAGCATAGCCGTGAGCTCCGGATCAGGCTCGGGCAACGCTACCACCCCGGAAGGGGGCAACGAGCCGGTCCTCATCTCCGAGTCCATTAGCTCGCCCCGATGCAGCAACCGACAACATATCTCAACCGAGCCCGAAAGTCACGACCGCCCCGTGGGAAGGACCGGGCCGCTTCTTTCGTAGCTCAACCGCGCAGCGGAGGGGGAGGATCCCGGCGGGCTTGGTGTCCCGCCGGGGTGTCCTCACTGTAACCTCAGGTCTCCGCCAAAGGCATCAGCCAGTAGCAGCCCTCTGCTTTGCAGCGGAGGACCACTAGATCGGGGATGCGCAATGGGGCCGCCTTTTTCAGGTAGTCGAGCCTAGACCGTAGAACTGCGATGGTCATGTTCCCGCAGTGGGAACATGAGTCATTCACTTAACGCCGCCTCAGCGTGCTGACCTAAACACGTGAGGCAGCGATCGTGCCCGTCAGCTGGGGACAGAAACCGGCTGCATCCAGAAACACACGGTTTGAATGACATCTTGAAAAAGACGCAGGGTCAAACCGTGTAGCTCTTTTAAGAGAAGGAAAACGCTTTCACGTGCCGAGGCACACAGGGAGATGGCCGCTGCTCACAGTGGTTTTAGGGTGCAAGCCCACTGCGAGCACACAGCGCCCAGCGAGCTGTCAGAACAGCTGTTTGTTTTCTTCAAAGGCTCGCGACCGCCGCTGTACTGTGCCGTATCTCCAGCCGGAAGAGCTTCTCTTTCTTTGTAGACTCGCTGCCACGATACACTCCGCAGGAACACTGAGTAATACAATGTTTGGCTCAAGTAGAAAGCGAGTATGCGGTGTTTCACTTCAGATATTTATACCGCGTTGCGGCGGAGCGTGAACCGCATGCCAATGTCAATTGGCTCGTTTAGAAACACTCAAGCAGATAGGTCTCTGAAGGCAGATCCCAATTGCCGGTCAGTTCCGACGACGTCGAACGTGACCGACTGAAAGGGAACTGTGAATGATCCCTTAAAGCGAAAGCACGTAAAATACATATGAAAACTGATAGTAATAATAATAATTATGCATTAATACCAGATCACAGATTATTCATGATCACAGATTATTCAGTATGCCACATTTGAAACTCACTATATGTGATTTCCATGTGCTGAACTCTCATTATTTCACTATGACAAGGTTAATTAAATTTTTCATTCTAGGGCATCTTTAAAAAAGTTAATAATTATATATTTTGACAAAATATTTTAGTTTGTTTTGGATATTTGTTTGATTATATCAGGTAACATTTTAAGATGTCATGTGGTGATGTTACACTGTACCCACCTACGGGGCATGTTGTCACATTTCACTTTTCGGGGTAAATCAAGAAAAAAACGTATACACTGTATTAATGAAACAAAACCACATGATTGTACTAGACATGTGGGAAATTAATTTGGGAAAAAATAAATACTCTGAACCCCAAGTGGATTTACACAAACTGAGACAGTCAAAAAGTGTTAGGTTGTGCCCCGCTCTCCCCTATTACTGTTTTCTCATGGTCATGGTTTAGTTAGGGAGGAAGGTGAGATTTGCTGTCTTTATTTTGGGGTTTTCTTTGGTTAGGTAAGTTATATTTTATTCTTCCATTAGTTAGAGGTATGTTTGTTTATTATTGTGGCCTAGACCCCTCCTGAAGTTTCACGATTCCATATATTTTGATTAACCCTCTGTGAATAAAAGATTTATTTTGATTTTGCATACTTTTGTCGGTGTTGTTTATCTGTGAGCTGGGACGGTAACAGTTTATTTTTCTTTTCGTTATTTGTCACGGGCGTTTCCCAACCCTAGACTGGGGGGAGTTCGTGACAGGATCACAGAAGCTTAAAGTTCAGATTATTCTTAGAAACAAACCACTTTGAATCGCAGCTGGCTTATACTAGCTTCCAGTATAGCCTCACGACCTAATAATGCTGTACTTTACCTCTGTGGTCAATCTGTGCATTTTGAACAGTTCTTTTCTGGAATCCAAGTGGGTAGACGAGGAAATTAGTCCTGCAAAGATTGGTTTAACCTGTGGTTTATACCCATAGAAAAAGTATAAGAAAGAAGGATAGTGATAGATAGAATGCTGCTCTAAATCCAGTTTAACCATGAATAAGGAGCATTATGAAAAATACCGCAGCATGGAGAAGCCATTACAGACTTACAGGTTTGAATAGCTTCTGATAATTACTGTTAGATTTCTGCTACCACACTAGTGGTCCTATCAGAGAACTTCACAAAATGCTTCCACATTCCAGTATATTTTCAGAAAGGATTTATATCCTCTTTTTTTTTTTTTTGGCAAATCATTTATATAATATTGGTTTGGAAGACACAGTCTAGTATTGCAGGATGATTGAATTGTTCTCAGAGAATCATGCTTTAGTCAGCTCACTTGGATTGGTTTAGTGAGATTTTCAATAAAAAATGTTTTCAATAACTATATTGTTTTGGTGCAAGAAAAAGTACCAAAGTCTGGTTACACTTTATTCCAATAGTCCACTTTTCTACTAACTATAATAACTTTGCACAATGCAAAACATTCATATTTAGTATTTTTGTCTTGATTCTAGTCTAAATCTCAAAATATTCTTAAATCAAGATGCATTTAAGCAAAATGACATAAGGTATGTTTTCTTGTTTTCTGAAAAAATAAGCGAGTTTATGCTTTAAACAAGCTAAATGATCTGCCAATGGGGTAAGAACAATAATCTTGCCCAAACAGAAACAAGATCAATTTTCTTATCCCATTGGCAGGATAAGTAGGAAAAGCATTTTCGCAGTGCTTCTATCTCTCAGTAGATTATTAGTAGAATAAATTGACATGTACTTGCAAAATTACTGTTGTTATTGGAAACTGACTACAAGTAAGTGATGAAAAACCTTTGTTCACACTATAACCGTTACCCTTTTTTGACTTAGGTTATATTTCAGAGTAGGGATGACAAGGCTTGATAATAACTTTGGTATAGATAATAAAAATAAAATAAAAACTAGTCTGCTTTGGTTTACCCAACTATATTTCTGAAGAATCAGACCCAAGATGTACACTAGTGAATACTGTATTCATCACCTCCATATCGCAAACGCTTACATTATACAAAAACAAAATAATAAACAAGGTAGAAACCTGGAAAACATCAGATACATCATTAAACAAGAACAGTTCAGTGTTTGGGTAATCTGGATTGGCAAAGCGAATGATCAACCTTAGCTGATGTAAAACCGACAAGGCTTGGTAATGGATGAATGTCTCTGCAAAAGTCAGCACTTTTGGGAAACCCAGTTCACTTAGTGATAATCCCAATGTTGAAGAAAGGAAAGGAGTCCTCTTGTCTTCCACAAGTGCCATCCAAACTCTTTTTGTGCTCACGTTAAACGTCCCAAGTTTCATGATCCCAGCAGCAAACCACAAAGTAGAAAGTTAGTTGAAGCAAACCGTATGAAAATACTTTCCACCCATGATAAAAGGCATTGAAATAAAAGGTCCTTTGATTTACCAAAAGGAAACACTTCTCAATCATAGGACCTTATAAAGTCAAACGGAATAGCCCAAGAAAGCCATTGCTTCCTCTATCCATATGCTTGCCTACTTCTTCAGGTATAGTAGCCTACCTGGCTGAATACTCATCTATGAAGATGATTAGCGCCCCCTAATGGTGTGGAAAAATACTACGGCTAAGGTAACAGAGTTAGAGCTGTAACAACACCTAATCCTACACTCTAATCAAAGTAATATTGCCATGTAGATGTCTTCAGGTCAGGACTATTATCAAACATGTGAAGTTTGGGGCAGATCGGACATTGTATATCCGAGTTACAACAGCTTCCTGTTTCATGGCAAAACAATTACATTTCTGAGGCCGCCACGGACACGCCCTCCAGTGAAAACGCCTCGGTTATATATATAACCCTTGTTCCCTGAGAGGGAACGAGCACTGCGCCGAACGAAATTTGGGGATGCTCCTAAGCATCAACGCATCTGAAGTATGAATGAAACTAGTCCAATCCTGATTGGTGCTAAGTCATGACGTAGATGTGACGGCATACCCGGAAGCTATAAAGGGAGCCCGGCGCATTGTAGCGCCAATTATCGCGATGAAGCAAACGCTCTCAGGCGATATGCGGTGTGGCGACGAGGCAGTGCTCGTTCCCTCTCAGGAACAAGGGTTATATATAACCCGAGACGTTCCCTCATATCGAGGAACTTCGCACCGCGCCGAACGACGAATTTGGGGAACGAGTACCCACTAGGCCACACCAAGGATACGCCTGCCCTAACGTGAAACTGGAGACCAGGCACAATTAGGACTGGAGTACCCTGCCGCCGGGTGTCGCCGGGAGGTGTAAGCTATAAAACCTTATAAAGTGTGCTGAGTAGCCCAACCGGCCGCTTCACAGATGTCCTGCATAGGGACTCGAAATAAGGGCCACCGAGGAGGCCATGCCTCTGGTGGAATGGGCCCTCAAGGCTATAGGTGAAGGCATATTGCGCACCTGATATGCCAAAGCTATTGCCTGCACAATCCAATTACTGATAGTAGGGGTTGATGCAGGCAACCCTTTCTTGGGTGAGCCAAAACACACTAACAGCTGGTCTGATAACCTCCACTGAGCTGACCTTTCCAGATAAACCCTCAAGGCCCGAACCGGGCATAAGAGGAACAGTCTCCCTTCTTCCGCCGTCACGTGAGGCGGAGGATGAAACGCCTGAAGAACCAAGGACCTGACCACCCCGGAAGGGACCTTGGGCACGTAGCCAGGTCTAGGGTGCAGTACCGCTTTAACTCCTCCGGGGGCAAACTCCAGGCAAGTTGGCGTAACTGCCAAGGCCTGAAGATCCCCCACTCTCCTAAGAGAAGTTATAGCCAGGAGGAACGCTACTTTCAATGTCAGATACTTGGGGTCTGCCGACTCCAGTGGTTCGAAGGGGGCCTCAGCCAACCCCTCGAGAACCACTGCCAAATCCCATGTTGGTACTCTGGTACGGACTACAGGCCTCATCCTTCGTGCCCCACGGAGGAAACGTACAACCAAATGGTGCCTACCCAAAGGCCCATCACCCGTAGGAGTGTGGAAAGCCGCAATGGCAGCCACGTACACCTTGAGTGTGGACGGGGTTAGACCCGCAGAGAAGCGATCTTGGAGGAACTCCAGCACTGAAGCCACCGGGCAGTTAACTGGGTCCACCTCACGCTCTACACCAAGTGGCGAAGACATTCCACTTGAGGCTGTACAATCTCCTCGTAGACGGGGCCCTAGAGCTAAGTAGGGTCTCTATAACGTCTGCTGGCAGCCCTCCTCCCGGTACCTGGCCCCTCAGGGGCCAGACCCAGAGGCTCCATATTTCGGGCGGGGTGAAATATCGTGCCCCCTGCCTGCGATAGGAGGTCCCTCCTCAGAGGGACCTGCCACGGGGGACCCACCAGCAGATCTATTACATCCGAGAACCATACTCGGGTCGGCCAACGGGGTGCTACCAGAAGTAGGCTGACCCCTTGTTGACGGACCCTCTCCAGGACTCCCGGGAGCAGAGCAATCGGGGGAAATGCATACAGACGCAGCCTCGGCCACGTCTGAACCATAGCATCCAACCCCAGGGGGGCTGGATGCGTGAGGGAAAACCACAGTGGACAGTGGGACGTCTCTCGAGACGCAAACAGGTCCACTTCCACTGGGCCGAACCTCTTGCACATGGCCTCCACCACCTCTGGGTGGAGCCGCCACTCCCGGCCTCAGCCCCTGCCTCGACAGGATGTCTGCCCCCTGATTCTGTATCCCCGGGATATACATCGCCCTGAGGGATAACAGTTTCTCCTGTGACCAAAGGAGAATGAGATGCGCCAATTTGCATAGGGGGCGCGATCTCAACCCCTGGCGATTCAGGTATGCCACGACTGCCATATTGTCCGTGACGACCAGAACGTGGTGCCCGCGGTTCGGGAAGAAGCTCCTCAGAGCTCTGTAAACCGCCAGCATTTCCAGGCAATTTATGTGCCAAGTGGAATGACGGTCGCTCCCACGGACCCTCGCAGCGGCCTTCCATGACCGCGCCCAACCAGTAAGGGAGGCATCTGTTGAAACGGTTTTCCGCAACATGATGCTCCCAGCACTGGCCCCTGGGACAGAAACCAAATTTCCTTCCATATTCTCAGAGCCCGAAGGCATTTGCGCGTTGCTCTGATCATACGGAACGGGTTCCTCTGGAGGAAAACCCTTGGTTTTTAGCCACCCTCATGTGTAGCAGGCCGAACGGAATAACGTTGGCCGCTGCTGCTAGATGTCCCACCACCTTTTGGAAGTGTTTTACAGTGATGCTGTGGCCCAGCTTTATTTCTGAGACTACCGCCAGAACGGTCTTGACTCGCGCGGGAGACAGATGTGCCCGCATCGAAACTGAATCCCATATTATACCCAGAAAACTCGTTTTCTGGGCTGGCGCCAACACGCTCTTCTTCGTGTTGAGTCTCAGCCCCAAGCATTGGATATGTGCTAGAACTACATCTCGATGTCAGATTGTTATATCGCATTTACTGTGCCAGTATTAGCCAGTCGTCGATATAATTCAGTACACGGATGCCCTGAAGTCTCAGTGGAGCCAGAGCTGCATCCATGCACTTGGTGAATGTGCGAGGAAAGAGCTAGACCAAACGGAAGTACTCGATATTGGTACGCTTTGCCCCCAAACCGAACCTCAGAAACTTCCTGTGGCAAGGAAGGATGGAGACATGAAAATAGGCGTCTTTTAAATCTATCGTGACGAACCAGTCCTTGGCCTGGATCTGACTCACGATGGTAGGAATGGTTAACATCTTGAACCTGAATCTCCTCAGAGACCGGTTCAGATACCTTAGATCTAAAATCGGCCAAGCCCTCCATCCTTTTTTGGAACTATAAAGTACCGGCTGTAGAACCCGGCCTCCATCTCTGACGGTGGGACCCGTTCTATGGCTCCCTTTATCAGCAAGGATTCTACTTCTTGTTCCATTACCCGAACCCGCTCTGGCACCACTGCAGTCCATGTCACCCCATTGAATTTCGGAGGGGGGTGATCGAACTGCAGTCTGTACCCTAATTCTACAGTCCGCAGGACCCATGTGGATATATTCGGAAGGCATTTCCATGCGCCGAGATAATCTACTAAGGAATCAGCCTCTCGAGGCTGACCTCGGTATTAATTGAATTTCGTTTTTCGCCGCTCCCTGAAGCGGATGCCCGCAGAGAGCTGAATACGATTTCTGGTATGTGGACACCCGTGCTGCCCCGTCCGCAAGTCTTTCTTGAGGCGACTGGGCGCCACCTGTCCGTGGGAAAACGATGTGGCCCGGCGCCTGTGACGGCGGGATTACCACATCGCTTTTCCCATCGAGAGCGCCGCGCGAGACCACCTCGGTTGTTCTCGCGGGTGGGGCCGCTTCTTGGTAGTCCTGCCGCAGCTAGACTTCTTCCCAGCAGCCTTCTTAGCGAGAAGGACGTCCTCAGATCGCCCTTCTGCACAGAAGCCTGCTGGTGAGAGCGCCTCCTCTTTGCCAGGCTCCCGGAGGAGGGGCTCTAGAGCCGACGCTCTCCTTCTGCACCTGACGGTGCGAGGAGCTGGCTGACGGCTGAGGCTGCCCACCAGTGGCAGCCTTCCCAGGTTTTGGCCGACGAGGAGGAACTGTCGGAAGGCGCGATTGCTTTTTCGCCTCCTGAAACCTGTCGACGACCGAACTAACTGCGTCGCCGAACAGGCCAGAAGGCGAAATCGGGGAGTCTAGGAGAAAGGACTTGTCCTTCTCCTTCATCCCCGACAGATTGAGCCATAAATGCCTCTCCACAGTCACCATTGACGCCATGGAGCGGCCGATGGCACGGGCCGCCTCCTTGGTGACTCGGAGAGACAACCGCAGCCTTCCTAAGCTCAAGGATATCCTCAGGGAGGGACCTCGCCTCGCCGAGCTCTTTAAGGAGGTCGGCCTGGTATGCCTGCAATATGGATAAAGTGTGCAGGGAACTACCAGCCCGACCCGCCGCCATATATGCCCTGCCCACCAATGCCGATGTGTCCCTACACGGCTTGGTGGGCAGTACCGGGCTTTCAGGACGATGCCGATTCGGGTGAAAGATAGCCCGCGAGAGCATCTTCCACGCGCTGCATCGCCCCGTAGCCAGCCTCGCGCGCCCCAAAACATTCGCATAATCTAACACGGGGTTGGAAATGCGCGGAATACGGCCTGTTCCAGGACCTGCACAACTCATTATGCAGGTCCTGAAAAATGGCAAGCCCGGCGAGGTGTCTGAGCTCTACGCGAGAAACCGGTCATCCAGCTTGCTTGATGGCTGGGCTTCCTGTCTC
Source organism: Gobiocypris rarus (assembly GCA_023029165.1). Classification (NCBI taxonomy): domain Eukaryota; kingdom Metazoa; phylum Chordata; class Actinopteri; order Cypriniformes; family Gobionidae; genus Gobiocypris; species Gobiocypris rarus. The sequence continues at coordinate 3,085,533 of CM040926.1, read as the reverse complement.
TCCTGCGCCAATCGATCTTTAATTTGGCCACAGCTCGCCAGCACCTCTATAAGCTCCTCTCGGGTGGGTGCGGTGGTGACATATATCCCGCACCACCCGCCTCGATGTTAATCCTCCGGATCCTCGGACTCGGAGAGGATCAGCATCGTATTCTCCACCCCGGGGGAAGAAGCCGCTTCGCGGGCTTCCACACGAGGTGGGAGAACATCTGAACCGTCAGAGGAAGATTGGGAAAGTGCCTCAGCAGTCCCAATCTCCGCTGACAAGTCCAGCTGTGAGCCCCATGATCTGCGACGCCGCGCGCCGGCGGACGCGGGCCCAGAACCACGGGGCTCACGCGTTGGCCGGCCTCGTCAAAGACCGCCAACCGGGACCGGGTACCCTGAGCGCCAGCAGCTCACAATGGCTACAGGCGGCTCCTCGAGCCGCCTGAGCATGCTGAACGCCCAGGCATTCAACACACAGAGTGTGTGTGTCCGTTCTCAAATAAAGCGGGACACGGGTGCACACAACTCTTAAATTCGCCATTGTTTTGATATATATATATATATATTTACTTTCTACGGGACAAACAACAATAAATAGACAGACAGTTTCACACAGAGCGTTATGCTGAAGAGCGATAACTGACGCTACAATGCGCTCGGGCTCCCTTTATAGCTTCCGGTATGCCGTCACATCTACGTCATGACGTAGCACCAATCAGGATTGGACTAGTTTCATTCATACTTCAGATGCATTGATGCTTAGGGAGCATCCCCAAATTCGTCGTTCCGACGCAGTGCGAAGTTCCCTCGATATAGGGAACTCAAGATCTTCGCAATTTAACGTCGCAAAGGCCTTTAGATTAGACTGACCAAATATGATGTTGATCTGATAAAATTTCTAGGCGGAGTTGATTATAGTACAACGTCTGGAAATGGCTAAATTTGCAACAATTTTGCGAAGAAAATGTAAAATATCTCACTTCCTGTTGGTTTTCAGATTTTGTACCAGGAGACTTTTTTGTAGGTATTGGGTATGTGTCTACCGAATTTCATCAGTCCACTGCTTCCGCAGGTCCCCCAAGGTCTGGAATCGGTCCTTCTCCACAATCTTCCTCAGGGTCCGGTCACCTCTTCTCGTTGTGCAGCGTTTTTTGCCACACTTTTTTCCTTCCCACAGACTTCCCACTGAGGTGCCTTGATACAGCACTCTGGGAACAGCCTATTGGTTCAGAAATGTCTTTCTGTGTCTTACCCTCTCGCTTGAGGGTGTCAATGATGGCCTTCTGGACAGCAGTCAGGTCGGCAGTCTTACCCATGATTGCGGTTTTGAGTAATGAACCAGGCTGGGAGTTTTTAAAAGCCTCAGGAATCTTTTGCAGGTGTTAAGAGTTAATTAGTTGATTCAGATGATTAGGTTAATAGCTCGTTTAGAGAACCTTTTCATGATATGCTAATTTTTTGAGATAGGAATTTTGGGTTTTCATGAGCTGTATGCCAAAATCATCAGTATTAAAACAATAAAAGACCTGAAATATTTCAGTTGGTGTGCAATGAATCTAAAATATATGAACGTTTAATTTTTATCATTACATTATGGAAAATAATGAACTTTATCACAATATGCTAATTTTTTGAGAAGGACCTGTAAACATTAACGTTTGCAGAACAAATCTTGCTCCATCCTTTATCTTTACTCAAAGTAGTAAGAGTGACAGACAATCTGCATTAATAGACACGGTTCTGGGTAATATTGGGTATATTTCAGTAAGACAGTAATAATGTGAGTTAGCCAGAGACGTACACAATATGAAGTGCAATAAACACATTGTAGAGCACAGCATCTTCACAATAAGTGGACGGGCAATATGCTAATGTCACATAATGACGAAATATTAGCATATTGTCTGTCCACAATTGCACATGCACACCTTAGGCTTGCGACTCGTTTGAAAAACTATTTGTTTTATTGACTCAGAGTCGACTCCTAATTTTAAGAGACAATAACTTTATATATGCTACACTTTCAGATTTAAAACTTTGCAGGTGTTTTCATTCACTTAGAACTATGTGACACACTACATGAAAGGTCATTAAAAAAATCCATAATAAGGGAACTTTAAGTCTTTTCTCTCTTAATCCAATCACTACAGTTGGGTTGAGTCTTTGAGATTATGTCTGAAGAACAGGAGGAATTCGGTTACACTTATTTTAATGGTCTACTTTAGACATTCTGCTAACTATAAGTAACTTTGCAGCTACATGTCAACTAAGAGTATTAGTAGACTGAGGTTATAGGGTTTGGGTTTGCAGAATAAGTTGCCATGTGATTGCAAAGTCCCTTTAAGACAAGTAATTTCACTCGGCGGCCATCTTTGAAACGACTCTCGGGCATGCAAGTGCAGCTTTCTTTGAATGGGGAGACATCAAATTCTCCAAAACTGTTTGTTCTCCAAAACAAGCTTATGATTAAATTTCATGACAAAAAACTACATTTTTCAGCCTGGGCAAAGCTAATGCGCATGCGCAGCCCTAAGTGCAAGTCTCAGAACACTGCCTGTTTCTATAGCAACCGGCACTTCTAATGAAAGCTGCAGTGACACAATGACTTTCCTAATCAACGATTGGCTCTTTCATTTAGAAGGCCGGGCTATATTGGGCTTTGCTCTTTCTCCCGTTCATAAGTAATCCGTCTTCCTATAAAGTCTTTGCTTATAAAGAGTTAGCAGATATTAAGCAGGCAGTCTACCAACACTCTAATGACTGCTAATTGACATGTAGTTGCAAAGTTAAAAGAATGTCTAAAGTGTCTAAATGTGGAATGTCTAGAGTGGACCATCGTGTTACCAGGGATTCTGCTGTTCTCACAGCTCAGCTGATTCCACCATCTGGGTGTAAGAGTCGCAGCCCTGCTGAAAGGTTTGTGTGGTGAGTGAGTGTGTAACTAGTTGTGATGGTCAGTCTGAATGGCCTGTCAATGCGTAATTTCCAAAACTGGTAAGTTCCATTTCCCCCAAAATACATAGTGACTAGGGGCCCTATTTTACCAATCTGAGCTCATGGTCTGAAGCTCACGGCGCAGGAGCTCTTAGGGTGTGTCTAAATCCACTTTTGCTAGTTTAATGACAGAAAAAAAGGTTAACACACCAGGCGCATGGTCCAAAAGGGTTGTGAGAGTCTCATCTCCCTTTAAAAGCCAGTTGCGCTTGCACCATGAAGGATTCGCGGAATTTGCGAGCAGTAAGACTGAACGCTTCTCCAGAGAGGAATATTTAAAAATGTGTGTGCTGCTGCGCATCACTGTGTGTGTAATAATCAGAGTGTGTGCGTGTTGTGCGCTGCCTATAGGCTCATATTACTAACACACCCTTTAAATAACACATAAACACTGCACTATTGACTTTAGAGCAGGTGTGTGTTGGTCAATGGTCAGTGGTTTTCAGTTCCTCACAATAGCAACACTCCAACAATGCTCCTGAACACACCTGGTGTTCAGACACACACACACACACACACACACACACACACACACACACACACACACACACACCGGGTGTTCAGACACACACACACACACACACACACACACACACCTCACTCACACACACACACACACACCTCACTCACACACACACACCTCACTCACACACACACACACACACCGGGTGTTCAGACACACACACACACACACACACACACACACACACACACACTGGTGTTCAGACAAACACACACACACATGGTGTTCAGACACACACACACACACACACACACACACACACACACACACACACACACACACACACACACACACACACACACACACTGCCCCTAAACCTACCCATCACAGGAGACATGCTGCATTTTACTTTTTCAAAAACATCACTTAGTGTGATTTATAAGATGTTTTCCTCATGGGGACCAAAAAATGTCCCCACAAGGACAAGGATTTTGGATATTCCCATCTTTGTGGGACATTTTGTCCCCATAACGTAGGGATTATCCACACACACACACACACACACACACACACACACACACACACACACACACACACACACACACACACACACACACACCTGGTGTTCAGAACACACGCCCATGGACGAGCAGATGCGCCAGTGCATTTGAAATTTAAGAAGGGAGTTCTTACTTCATCTTCCATTACCATATAACTACTTTTTTGAAGCACAAAATTACACTAACAATGGGTTTAATTTAATAATTTGTGTGTAAAACCTGTGTACAATCATTTTCATTAACTAATCAGGATTCATCAATAATTGTAAAAACAAACAAACAAAAAAAAACAATCACACTCTGGGTGGACCTGCAAATGTGTTAAGATGAAATCTTATACATTCATATTTCATCTCAAATACATTTCATCATTATACTATAAGCGTGATGCTGCCATGCTTCATCAAGGGTAAGCTGTTCTTCTGCTGATGTACCAAACATCACCTTTTAATATTTTGGCCAAACAGCTCAATCTTGGTCTTATTAGGAGACTGGATATATGTTTGGCTTGGATAGTCAGAAAAGGCTTGCGTCCCATAGCCCGGACAGAAGGAGAACACTGGAGATTAATATAGGGATCAACCAGTACTTCTCAGAAGGAGCTGCGACTCTTTTAACGTTGCTGTCGGCCTCTTGACAGCCTCCATGATCAGTTTTCTCTTTGTCTTCTCATGCATTTTGGAGGGACGCCCTGTTCTGGATAATGTCACTGTTGTGCCGTACCTTCTCCAGTTGTTGATGACTGTCTTCACTGTGTTATGAATTTGTAGCCCTCAGTGATAGCTTTCAACATTAAGAAGGCTATTTAAGTACTCTTCAGATGAAGACAGGTGTGTGTTATTTCACACAAGCTTATGGTTAGTTTATTCTGAACTCAAATATAAAAGGCTGTGCACACTGATGCAGTCTGGTTTTGGTTGTCAGTGGCATTGCATGAGTTGTAAGTTTTACATTAAAAAGTCATCAAAGTGCAAAAGTTCTGATTCATCTTTTTTATCATGTTTTATACTCAATATCCAGCTGTTTTAACAGTGGTGTGTAGACTTTTTATATCCACTGTACATATCAATTTTTATATATCATTCTGACTATTTAATATTATTATTTTGACTATTGATCACAGATGGATGAGCCCATTAGGATTTGTTCTAGTGCTCCAGATGGCCAGTCCAATACTGGCTAACTTAATAGGCATATCATTAAATCACAGGTTGACTCAACAGAGATATCTAATCTAAGAACAGAAGCATGCAAAGCTTTGTTAGGCAATAATAGAGCTACTGTTGTTTACAACAAAGAGCGCCGCATGCACAAGTCACTCATAACAAGCACTAGCCATCTGTCATGTCTAACTGCATACAAAGACCCCTCCTTCTCCCTGGAAGCTGCTGGGACAATAAATGTTCATTCCCTTCACTAATGATCTGAGTGTACATGTGTAAGTCTCTTCTATTCTTCATAAGCAACCTGGAGTTGTGATGTATACAGTAGTTGTCAAATGTGTCTGTTAAATCTGTAATGAAGTTAAAGGCGAGCCGGCAGCCAGTCGTTCTCCCAGTGGGAAGAGGGACATATGGCAAGAAGATGGAATAACTTGTTTTCCTGTGTAAGTAATCCCACAGGATCAGTTAAACAGTAATGGCGGTATCAAATAAATTGGTGATGTCAGAGCCCTGCAGTAATGAAAAAAAAAAAAAAACATTTGTATGGTTGTACATTTAAAGACCTTTCCTTCTTATCAAAAATTATAAAAAAGGACACATGACATGATGTAAATATAGTCCCTTAATAAGGGTTTTACCCCCCCATTAAATACTTCATTTATACAACAGTTCGACGGCACAAGTGAGTAAATAAACAAGAAACAACAATGGAGTGTTTTAAAAACAGTCTTTTGTGCAGAACTACTTCCTTCCGACACGGATTCACATCTCAAGTTGACCGTTTGACAGTCGAGCCCAAGCCTCCGTTACTGATAGGAACGCTGAGTCGCTTCATTGAAGATTATTGTGGAGTATTGTGGTATTATGAGAGAGAGAGATCTAAACGAGTGTATTACCTGCATCTGATATTACATTCATTCTTCAGCTCAATGTCCATAATATCCATTATAAAAAATCAGTTTGAATGTGCACTGAGGAAGGCAATGTTCTTTTATAAAGATTTCCAAAGACAGCGCTAACAACTTCCTCGTTTACAATCAGTCACTCATAAAGACTTTATGAGTAAAAGTCTTTAACGCCATCTAATGGGCTAAAAATATAACAGTCACTGAAGTCGACTATTGCAATCACTGACGGACCCTTTCTCAATACCGAATATGGCATATTATTTATATAAAATTATATTTATTGAACAATAATATTTAAATCAACAACAAAAGCCATTATACAAGACAACAGGAAATAAAACACAAGCAAATAATGCAGTCACATGTACAAAAGCAGCGCTGTAATAGGCCCTACAGGATTTAAGAAAAAAAAGCCTAACATAAATATAAAGTTAACAAACTTAGTTTTCCCCTTAACCCAAATCGGTTTGCTCTGGAACAAGTAATAGATTAATAAAACCACAGATTGACCGTTTGATATACCTCAAATGAATGATCTCATGTTTAACCACTCTCTACATACAGGAGAGCCAGCGGCCAATCCCCGAAGGACTGTCCGAGCTGAAGCTGTTCTCTGCGGGTACATGAGTGCTGATGGGCTGGATCTCTCATCTGCCAAAGCTTTTAAACACATTCTAAAACAAGTGCTATGTTCATATAGGAGTCACATATTTGAGGTCCAATTAACTACATTCTCACCTAAAAACTCTTCACAGCAACAGTCATTTTAAAACTTATGGTGGATTTGCTCGACCGCCTTGACAGTCGCCGCAAGCGGAGTAGAGCTGGGCGGTATGACCGAAAATATATATCACGGTATTTTTCTAAATTAAATCGGTTTCGAGGTAAATGACGGTATTTTTTTCCCATATGCATGACCAGGTGTTAACCACATTTTCTGCTGATTGAGAGAGGAAATACTGCAGTAGATTGACTAGAACTATTTTACTGTCATTTTAAGTAAATATTGTAGAAAAAAAATCCACACTAGAGTTAATTCAGGTTTGCAAAGTCCCACAAAATGATGCTGTGGGGAGACAACAACCGATAAAACACAGACCTGCACACTCATTACAGACACATGAATATTACAACCACAGAGAGAAAAACTGAGTTGAGGGCACCTTAAGCATTTTAAAAATAAACAACAAAATATATAACAACAAACTGTTAAAACGAGGGAGAGACGCGGAAGAGGTTTTCTCAATACATTTATTGCCAGTCTATTTATTAATTTACATCATTGTCTTCTGTGTAGCAGAATAATCTATGGCGTCGTGATGGATCAGTGTCCTTTACATACATTTCATTTGAAGAAGACATTATGAAATATGTGCGCATACACGCTGCTGGTTCATGTCTAGAGCACTAGAGCATAGGAAATAGGTCCATAAAAACTTAAACGTGCTCGCTCCGGTCTATATACGTGCTAGCCTATATGATTCATGTGGAGAACGTTGTTCATCTCATCGCAGCGCTCGCGCAGAAACCGCTCTCTCTCGCGCGCCTCGTCTAGTTTGAATTCTCCGCTGTAATCAAGGGCTGAATGCGAAATCGTCCCCTATAACCTCAAATAGGCATTATTTGAGGGGACAGCTATTTGTAGTGGTGTCCGAAACCATAGTGGACGTTATTGATTCCACTCATTCATTCACACATTGCATCACAATAACGAGTGTAGCCGATGTAGCTACACAAGCTACAAAATTCATATCATAAGAAAAATAAATAGCGGTATTCGGTATGAACCGGTATACCGCCCAGCACTAAAGCGGAGGAAACGGTTTGAGTGCCGATACTGGGTGGATATCGCACGGATGGAAAAGGCTCTCGGCCAATCAGATTTGAGAACCAGAAAGAACCGTTGAATGAATAGACTATTACAGCACAACCTTCTTGATCGCCTGAGGAGTGACTGTACGATGATTAGGTGTTCTTTGTATTGAACAGTTAGTCACCTGAGAATAAATACTGTAATTATCTCTTTATTATAGATTTACATACAGCAAATCTAATAACAAAAGCACAGTGCCAAGTTTAAAAAGCTTTGGGATAGTTGATGGTTAGTTGTGTGTGCTGGGGGGGCAAAATACTTTTTGAGTTTTGCAAAGATGAACTTAACAGACTGTGCCCCAATTATTACTGACAGAAAGACTTTTTAAAAATCATCCCCCGTTAAAGCCATTATATAAATCTCACAGTGAAATTGATAATAGGCCTGTGTTGAAAAAAACTCATTAAAAGAATGACACAGCATTTATTTTGCAAACAGTGTTATGAAGACATTTTCTGAAACTTTTTTGTAACTATGATGTAACTATCATATTGGCACCACGGCAAAAAAACTGCAACCTTGATGGCATATATTAATGCAACATGTGCCAGAAACAAATATCCCATCCCTGGGTTCACAACTCTTTAATATTTGGTGAATGATATCCATAGTAAGTCAGGTCAGAGTGTCTGTTCAGATGCCATGAAGTTCTGTCATGATTAATTGTCTGTGTATGTTAATGTATGTAATGTATGTTAATAATCACCTGAGCTGATGGAGAGGATGCTCTTCAAATGTCAAAAAATAAAAATAAAAATGCCAAAGACCATGTCACACTTCTGGATAGATGAATAAAAAAAACAGCTGAAATCTCATAAGCATATGTCATATCCGAACTCACAAAACCATTTGTGAACCATATTCAAAAAGCATTAAAACATCACGCTGTGTCTATTCAACTCGTTTATGAGGAATCCATTAATTGATTTGGTAACAGATTACTTTGATATTCCACTTTAGACATTCTACTGACTATAGGCAAACTTCTTTCTCTTGTGGAACACAGATATATATATACAACAGTTCTTTCTGGTTCTCGAATCTGATTGGCCCCAGTTCCCCCGGTATCAGGACTGGTAGCGTTTCACTGTTTGTATCACTCGACTGTCATGACGGCTGAGCAAATTCATCATAAGTTTACAAATACTACTGTTATTGTGTCATGGACGGAATGTAGTTTTAATAGTTTTTTAGGGAAGAATGTAGTTATTTAGACCTCAAATATGTGACTCATGTACAAGCATAGCTCCTATTTTACCATTTGTTCAGACATGTGAGCTCCAGACCGTCAGCGCCGAGAACAGCTTCATAGCTGCATAACTTTATATTTTTATTTATCTGAAATCTGTAGGCTACTATAAAGCTTCTTTTGTACTTTTGACTGAACTGTTTGCTTGTGTTTATTTATATTGTACAAACTACTTTTACTTTTATAGTGGCTAATATTGTTTATTTAAATATTATTGATCAATAGAAGAAGTTTTATTTGTATAGCACCTTTCCTCAAGCCTAAGGACGCTTAAAGGAATAGTTCACCCAAAAATGAAAATTAGTCCATGATTTACTCACCATCAAGTCATCCTAGGTGTGTATGACTAAGTCCTGGCTAATTCAAGCTTTATAATGCTAGTGAATTGTTGTTTAGTTTTTAAAGTCCATAAAATTAATAAAGTTAATAAAGGCCTTCTGGAGCGAAGCCATGCATTTGTGTAAGAAAAATATCCATATTTAAAACTGTACAGACTAAACTAACTAACTTCTGGCGGATTGGCGTGCATCGAATTATAGGAAAGAGTAACCCTTGACCCTTGAACCCTTGGGGTTACTCTTTTGGTGTAAGTGGAATTGCGTATGGCTTTCTGCTGGAAGCTAGTTATTTTAGTCTATAAAGTTTTAAATATGGATATTTTTCTTACACAAAGGCATTGATTTGCTTCAGAAGGCCGGAATCTAGGAACTGCCAATAGGCCAAGGTCAGATGATCTTAAAGAACGGGTGGGCAGGTATGAGTGGAGTAGGTCTGATAGATAAAGAGGAGCAAGACCATTTAGAGCCTTAAAGGTTAACAAGAGTACCTTAAAATGAATATGTGATGCAACCGGCAACCAGTGAAGATCACAGAGAAGGAGTGTTATGTGGAAACTACGTCTAGTTGAGGTGAGCATTCTCGCAACTGCATTTTGTACATACTGTAGCCTTTAAATGTTTTTTTTTTTTTTTTGTAAGCCAATTTATAAGGCATTACAGTAATCTAAACAAGATGTTATTAGTGCATGAACAAGGGTTTCTGCATCTGTCAGATTGAGGGAGGAGCAGAGACGTGCAATATTACACCGTTTTAAAACAACTGAAGCAATATGAGAAACAAATGAAAGAGACAAATCAAATAAAACACCAAGATTACACACAGTGGAGGACGGTTTGACAAGAACCTCATCTATGTCAAAGGAAAGGTCCATTCTGTTAACAGGTTTGCTGGAGTTTATTTCGGTTTTGCTGTCATTTAAGTTCAGAGCCATCCAGCGTTTGATTTCTCTGATACATGCTGTGAGTGTGTCAGGCAGAGATGAAATATCAGAGGAGGTGGTAAGATAGATGTGGACGTCATCAGCATAACAATGAAAACAAAGTCCAAACTTGCGTATGATATCACCAAGAGGCTGCATGTAGATGATAAAAAGTAACGGACCAAGAACTGAACCCTGTGGAACACCCTGTGTCAATGGAGTTGTGCATGGTGATATAGTACTGCCTATCAGTGAGACAAGAGATGAACCAGGAAAGAGCAGAACCACTGAATCCCATATCAGAAAGATGGGAAATGAGAACATCATGACTGATGGTATCAAACTCTGAACTTAGATCAAGGAGAATTAGAATGTTTGTAAACCCAGAATCCATAGAAAGAAGGATATCGTTAACCACACTAACAAGAGCAGTTTCAGTACTGTGTGATGGGCAGAATCCCGACTGAAAAGGATCAAAAAGACCATTAACAGTTGAGTAGGATCGAATTTAAGAGGCTACTACTCTCTCTAAAAAGTTTCCCACAAATTAGAGATTGGCCTAATTGTAATTGTTGATATTCAAATGATCCAGGACAGATTTCTTAAGAATGGGTGCAAACAGGACAACAGCTGATACTAAGCTACTGTTTACCAAACTGTATGTTATGAAATACCAGAAACACACATTTTAAGTAAAGCAGTCAGTGCAGGGTCAAGCTGACAGGATGTAGTGTTAGACTCCATAATTAGATGTAAAGCAGATGTGCAGGGGCGGCGCTAGAGAATTGCAATTCTGTGCAATTATGTATTTATAAATACTATGGCCCCACTTTATATTAGGTGGCCTTAACTACTATGTACTTACATAAAAAAATAAGTACAATGTACTTACTGTGTTCATATTGTGTTGCAAAACACCTTTGCTGATATTGAGGTGGGATACGGGTAGGGTTAGGGACAGGTGTGGTGGGATGGGTCAGTTTAAGGGTAGGGTTAGGGACAGGTGTGGTGGTATGGGTCAGTTTAAGGGTAGGGTTAGAGACAGGTGTGGTGGGATGGGTTAGTTTAAGGGTAGGGTTAGGGACAGGTGTGGTGGTGTGGGTTAGTTTAAGGGTAGGGTTAGGGACAGGTGTGGTGGGATGGGTCAGTTTAAGGGTAGGGTTAGGTTTAAGGAAGTGTCAACTGTGTAATTACAAATGTAACTACAGAAATTAATTACAGATGTAATTACATGCAGGTATTTTTAAAAGTACAATATAAAAACATGTATGTACACAATAAGTGCAAAGTATCAAATTATTAATTAAAATGTTAGTACATAGTAGTTAAGGACACCTAATATAAAGTGGGTCCAATACTATTAATTAATGTGAGCATTTTTATCATTTTTTAACAGCAGTTTTTAACATTCTATTATTTCATTTATCACAATTTAAGTTTTAATTGTATTAAATTGAAGAAGCACAAAATGAATTATTCAATCAAATATATATTTTTTAATTGTACATAGGTCTAATCATTGAATACAATTTTAGTCAAGGACATTATGCCATTAAAAAGCACCCATAGCACAGGAGAAATATCAGTATTCACCAAATTAGTGACAACAATCACTATTTACAGTCTCAAATCAGGACAACGTGACAGTTGTTGTGATTGACGGAAAATGCATCAATGATGCGTTGAACATCCAAAGCCTTCGCTCTTTGTGTATTGATTAGTGCAGTGATGGAGCACAGCATTTTAAACAGAACCTCTCTGAGACGTCAGTCATGAACTTCTTTTCGTTTTGAATTGTTTCGTTAAAAGTGGACATTTCAAGCTTTCTATACACATATTTCTCATGTCTGCGAGGCAAGCAGCCTATACGCTGAGTTTCAGATTATTTATGAGACGCGCTCCAGTTCATGTGCAATGCAAGTGATCGCTCCGGCGCCTCCATGTCACGATTATTTCCTGCTTCCATGCAACCTTGGTGAGCAGAAGAGACTTCTCTCAAGTTTCTTTTTACTGGCATTACATCTATGAAATGCTTTATATTCCGTCTTTTAAAAACATATGATAGCGTGATGTGTCTTTATGCTCTGAAGCATTTCCTCTTTGCCCTTAGCTCTATAATGACTGTATATTATATGAAAATAATAAAGCAAAGTAATTCTCCGTGTGTGGAGAAGCCATTTCTGTGTTTTGCGTCATTCAAACACATGATGAACGAGCGATCTGAGCTGACCGGAGCAGGACGTTTCCCTTTCGAGACCACCATGACAGATCATATTACACTTCTGGATAGATGGACAATAAAACAGCTGAAGCAATATTTTATATCATCGGGGCCTGATAGTATCTTCTGTCAAGGGCAGGGTCACTAAAATTCGGCAAGAACACAGTCCACCCAAAAACTGCCATGATTACCATTGATATTAACCATCAAAAACCATGACCTTAGAATGAAATAAGGATGAGAAAGTGAGAAAATAAATGTCTTAGCGTCGGGCAGCAGTGAAGCACGTCTGAGTGTGCACATTATCAGCATCCAACATCAGGCGGTTCCCTACAGATATCAGCACATTATCACAGCTTCCACACACACTCTTAATCACAACAGACGCAGAAATCCATTACTTTCTGTCAGTCTCCTCGCAACACACACACATACCCTCGCGCCGACGAGGCCTGATCTCTATCATCCATTTGAATTTTGTGCTCCCTCTCGCTTCTCCTTCTCCTTTTTTATGCCGTTATAACCTTTTTAGAGATACAGCTAAGACCATTGTATCTGGTGTAAACCATTCACTGCTTATATCCATTTCAAAAAAATCCCCACACATCACATGCTTATCTGTCAAAGCCTTTAAATACGTGTTGGGCTTCCTGTTAGTAACTGCTCTAACAAGTGCAGTATTTCAGTCTGACGGCCGACATTTACTCAACAGCATTTCCGCAGCCATGTTAAACTGAGCTCGCGATCATAGACCGAATTACGGCACGGTTCTGGTACTGACGCGCAATGTCTGTGTTTTGGTTTCATTTTCAGGGACTTGTTATCAGTATTTCCTGTGTTTTCTTCCTGTCTGGTTTGGTTGTCATGGTAATTCATTGTGTGGTTGATTAGTGCACACCTGGTTTGTATTGAGTTCATTATCTTGTATTTACGGCCGTCGGTTCACTCTGTCCATTGTATTGCATGTGTTGGTTGTGGTTAAACTCATGTTTCGCTTACTTCTTGTTTTGGATTTTGCTCTTTAGTTAATAAATGTTTCATTATTTATAAATAATTGATAAATAAGTAAATCCGCTATGCCTCTTGCCTCATCTTCGTCATCATCATAGAGTTAGTACGTTTGGGTTTCTGTAACATGACTGAAATAGAAAAGGGACTAATTTCATTTATAGTTTTACATTTCAAAAGGGTAAATTCTACAGTTCATTTCTCTCAGGAGAGTTATCCCTACAAGAAATACAACTGATTAAAGTATTATTCTTTAAAAAAATGGTAACACTTTAGTTTAGGGTTCAATTCTCACTATGAACTAGTGTCTTATTATCATGCATATTACTAGGATATTGGCTGTTTATTAGTACTTATAAAGCACATATTAATGCCTTATTCTGCATGATCATATTCTACATCCCTTAATCACACAATACCTAAACTTCACAACTACCATAATAACTATTAATAAGCAGTGATTAGGAGTTTATTGAGGCAATAGCTGTAGTTAATAGTGAGAATTGGACCCTACACTAAAGTGTGACCATAATACCGGTGCAGTAATAGAGGGAAAATGCATGTACATTCTACAGATAAATCAACTCAAAAATACAATGTCAGTTTAATGTTGTACACTCCATGTATTGGGTTAATATAATATAAAATAATGTCATCTCACTCTGCAAAAATTAATGCTTACACTTTCTATGAAGCCTGTATTTATAATGCATCTTAATGCATGATAATACATGCATAATGCCTTATAAACAACTTTTGTATCATCTGATAAATAATCATAACAATAGTTTAAATACATTATAATATTCACCTGGTTATAACTATTAAGAATACAATGCATTATATCCCCAGATGAAGCCTGCATTTATAATGCATCTTAAGGATATTCTTAAAGGGTTAGTTCACCCAAAAATGAAATTTCTGTCATTAATGACTCCCCCTAATGTTGTTCCAAACCCGTAAGACCTCCATTCATCTCCGGAACACAGTTTAAGATATTCTAGATTTAGTCCGAGAGCCTTCTGTCCTTACATTGAAAGTGTGTGCACGGTATACTGTCCCTTTCCAGAAAGGTGAAAAAACATAATCAGTTGTCCATATGTGACATCAGTGGGTTAGTTAGACTCTTTTGAAGCATCGAAAACACATTTTGGTCCAAAAATAACAAAAACTACGAGTTTATTCAGCATTGTCTTCTCTTCCGTGTTTGTTTGAATCCGATTTGGAACTAACCCTTTAATGCATTATAATGCCTTATAAACAACCTTATAATGCAACATGTCCTCCAACCAATACGCCTTGGATCCCAGGGAACACATGTGCTCATAAAGTGTGTATGCACTATAAATCACTGGATAGGTTTAGGGATCGGGGTGTAGTGTTAATAAAAAATAATAATGTGTTGTGTCATCTCATGAATAATCATAACAACAGTAATAACACCTATTTGTGGTTATAACTATTAAGAGTATGATGATTAATAACACACAATGAATCAAAGTTCATTAGCCCATAGTTTCATATCTTTTACTTTCTCAAGTCTCATATCTTGACATTATTTACTTAAGATCTGCACTGTCTCATACTACATCTTTGTCTGCTTTAAGTAAAGTAACAGAAGTTAAGTCTTCTTTTAAACAGCCATAAGATATCATGAAGTGGTTATAAGACATTTCCCTTAAGGTAAAATCTGTGTTGTGTGCAAAAGTAATTTAAAATGAACAATACGTTCACAATGCAAATCATGGTTTATTCATAAAAACTGTAAAATTACATGGTTTTACCTAGTCTAATACCAGTAATACATTAGCTTCGGGTTTAATTCTCACTATTAACTACAATCAACAACAAAAAAATATTCAGGCCCTTCAAAACCATGACACATTTTAACATCTAATTTTGACACAACTTAATTTAATTGTGTTCAATCAACCTAATATATTTAAAACTGAAGTGCAAGGGACTCCATTAGGAGAATAAATTTAGGATTAAAGTGTTATTTTATGTGTTTATATATATATATATATATATATATATATATATATATATATATATATATATATATATATATATATATATATATATATATTTATACACACATAAAATAACACTTGAATCCCTATTATTTTTATTTTTTTTGTAAAGGGAAAGATATTGTTAGTTAATGTTAGTGTTTAATGTTCAGTTATGTTGGACATTTAGAGGAGTTTCTGTAATGTTTTTTGTATTCTGTGGTTACCACTGTACCATGGTGTCTTATTATCATGCATATTACTAGGATATTGGCTGTTTATTAGTACGTATAAAGCACATATTAAACAGTAATTAGGAGTTTATTGTGGCAAAAGTCATAGTTAATAGTGAGAATTGGATCCTAAAATAAAATGTAACCAGATTTTTTTTTTTGGTGAGTGAAATAAAAGATTCTTAAACATTTTATTAATACACAAATAAACAAATTCAATACTTCAAGCAACTGCCCATTTATAAATAAAAAAAATACCAAAGGAGAGCAAATGCCTATAGGATGATACCTATAGTGTCTAAACCATATCTATGGCACTCAATTAACTTAATACATTTTTAATAAAATATTTCATATTACTATAATATTAAAATATTAATAATAAAATTTCCATTCGATCCTCAAACACTGCACATTTTATCTTCCTTATTTAACACATCTGAATTAAATCATCATCATCATAAAACATATTGTGATTATTTTATGCACAAATAAAAGTTCTGTTCATGCTACTTTCATCAGCTGTGAAGCATGATCATCCTTGAAATGACAACACATTTTTTGTATTTTTTTATCAGGTTATTGATAGATAATTCAGTGCAGATCAGTTTGTTGTGTTCATGAGTGAATTATATTGAGACTGCTATTTTGAAAAGTGTTGTGTAATGACGTAATGTGTGGAGAACGGAAGTGAAAAGACAAGATGGATGAAGTTCACTACTCCTGTCTCGTGTGCTTTACTAACTCTGGCAGATTTCAACTCTTTTGACATCATACATCATGAAATATAATCATATCTGAGTAACAGGTGAATTACAGCTACAATTAGCATCAAGCTACACACAACAAGTGATTAATACTACGCTTTTACTATTAGACTACTAGTGTGTATGGAACAGAATGCGGAAGAGTAGTGGAACTTCATCATCGGAAGAGACAGAGCGAGTTATGAATATGAGTGACATATGAGCAGCGAATCATCTTCATCATAACAGCGATTGTGGAAGAGCCAACACAGGCAGACAGCGCTGGAAGCCGCTAATGCTCATCAGATCACATAATTAAGTAGAAAATTTATAGAAATTATGATTCTGTCAAAATAAACATGACCTAAATAATTGAATATACCTTAGGTGCACATGCAAAGTAAGAGTTTTCAGGAGAAAATACGCAATTACCACTTCCGTGGGATGTAACGGAAAATTACTATTATTACTGTTGTTCAGAAGTAATATTGCTTTTGAAAGGAGTAAATAGTAATAAATTACATTTTTGAGTTGGAAAGCGTATACTTTGGTAAAGTCCGGATATGCTAATGAGGGACACAAACACCAGTTTTGTAGAATGACTCCTGTAAGAGAGCTATAAAGCATAGAGACACTGGAGATTTGTGTCCTTGGTGAAGTTGCTCATATTTTATGACCCTTTTCTCTGTGGACAAGCCAAAGGTAAACAAGAGAGAAAAAGCTGTGAGAGAAAAAGGGCTGAAACGTGTGAGATGAAGAAACAAACTTCGGGAGGTTGTCCCCACAGCTGTTGTCTATGCATGCCCTGAGAAAGACTATTTTTGCTTATAGAGAAATCAATAGCACTTGAGTTATCAAACCCAGTGTGCTTGGATAAGGGGTTGAGGGTGAGCAGCTGTAAAAATCGATCTGAAGATATTGCCTTATTGAGTAGACGCTGTAAATAGCAGTATTATGATGTTGAGTACAGCTGAAGCTATCAGGAGGACAAGAGGAGGGCAGGCAGCAGCCGATCTCTCACACACACTTTTCACATCACCATCTCTATCCAGTTTGCACTTTTACTCACCAGTGAGCCAGGAAGCATATGCAAAAATACCAAACATTTCTACATTTGTTTTGCATGACAATCGGGACAATGCTCCAATCTGACTGCTCATGCTGAGAAACACAAATTTTGAACGTGGTTTGAATTGCATTTGCAAAAATATAAAATGTTTGCTTTTTTTGCATAAAGTCTTAGATTGTATAAATAGATTGTTAGATGGTTGATCATGTATAAAATATCAAGCCTGGCTCATTGAAAAAAAAAAACTAGCCTGTGTCAACATTTCGGTAAAATATGACTTAAATGTTTCGGAAGACTTTCAAAGTGAAATGTCCAGTGAGCAGTTTTGTACAAATGTACAGTTTAATCTGATGAAAGTAAATCTGGTAATAGTTTATGTTGTTGGTGGTTGTACGTCTCATGGCAGAAATTAAATGTTTGGTGGTTTAAATCTTTCCCTGCCATTTTCCAGCTTTCCATGTTTTCACTGCTATTCGGTAGGGGGGCGCTATTATGCATCTTCTGAAAGATTACAGAATCTCCTGATCAAAACACAGGCAACAAGCGATATCATACACTATATTGCCAAAAGTTTTGCGACGCCTGCTAAAGCCATCAGCCTTGCTTTGTGCACTGGTGTGCAGGAAGGGGCCGTCCCCAAACTATTCCCACAAAGTTGGGAGCATGAAATTGTCCAAAATGTCTTGGTATGCTGAAACATTAAGAGTTCCTTTCACTGGAACTAAGGGGCCAAGTGCAACCCCTGAAAAACAACCCCACCCCATAATCGCCTCTAGTCAGGCAAGTCCTGTTCTCATGGCAACCGCCAAACCCAGACTCGTCCATGGGATTGTCAGACAGAGAAGCGTGATTGGTCATTCAGAGAACACGTCTCACTGCTCTAGAGTCCAGTGGTGGCGTGCTTTACCCCACTGCATCCCACGCTTTGCATTGCACTTGTTGATGTAAGGCAGTGGTTCCCAATCACATTCCTGGAGGCCCACCAACAGTGTACATTTTGCATGTCTCCTTTGTCTGACACCCATATCAGATTTTGGAGATGAGCTGATGACTTGAATCAGGTGTGTTTGATTGAGGAGACACGCAAAATGTGCACTGTTGGTGGGCCTCCAGGAACGTGGTTGGGAACCACTGATCTAAGGCTTGGATGAGCTGCTCGGCCATGGAAACCCATTCCATGAAGCTCTCTCCGCACTGTTCTTGAGCTCATCTGAAGGCCACAGGAGTTTGGAGGTCTGGAGCGATTGACTCTGCAGAAAGTTGGTGACCTCTGCGCACTGTGACCCTCAGCATGCGCTGACCCCGCTCTGTGATTTTACGTGGCCTATCACTTCATGTCTGAATTTCTGTTGTTCCCAATTGCTTTCACTTTGTTATAATCCCACTAACAGTTGAGCGTGGAATATTTAGTAGTGAGGAAATGTCAGGAATGGCCTTATTGCACAGGTGGCAACCTATCCCGGTCCCACGCTTGAGTTCACTGAGCTCCTGAGAGCGAGCCATTCTTTCACAAATGTGTGTAGAAGCGTCTGCATGCCTAGAGCTTGATTTAAACACCTGTGGCCATGAAGGGATTGAACACCTGAATTCAATCATTTGAAGCTGAAATAAAACTGGTTTTGTGTTTTAAAGCAGAGGCTCTGTTCTTTCTCTTTTTTTGACATATGTGAAGTGTTAATGAAAGCAAATGTGAGATGATAAACAACAATAATAATGTGCTGAAGCAACAATTACATTTTAGCTTGGCTCTCCAAGTCCTTGATTTCTTTTATTGTGACTCATACGCTCCATATTACTAATGCAGTTCTGTATCAGGTGAGAGACTGAGCAAGTTTACTGTCAGAAAAGCCACTCATATGGAGATGATTATGTGACGCAAACATGAAATGTGTTAGTTTACAAATGCACTATGATAAAAGTGTTTTGAGGTCATAATATACTATTGTGCAAGGAACAGTGCAAAATAAGTCTTTATTAATAGAGAATTTAACCCTGTAATCATAATTAGTTTGAAACAGAATAACAGTTGTTGAGGTTTTACTGCCACTAGTGTTCCTTTCAGCTGGAAACTGCAGTGTGTTGTGTGTACAGGTATGCTTCGGTGTTTTACAAAATATGTTGTTGGAGTCATGTTTTGGTAGTGAGTCTTTGTTGCAAAATATTGATACTAATTACACAACTCTAATGTCTATCAGTAAACGACTTGGATGGATTATTACGTTATCTGTGTGGAATTCTCAGGTGACAATTTTTGAAGTGCAGCACGAGGAGCTGAAGCCTCATTTGACATACTGTTTTATGAATCTCCTCCATCTGTTATACAGCTTTGAATAATGAGTGCAAGAAACATCTGTCCAAGTTGGGAGTGCCACAGATGGTTCTCCAGCAGAGGGGTCAGCCTCACAACAGGAACGGGACACAATGTCCCGAGACCTGTGTGGAGGGAAGCCACAGCTCATCCAAAGCCACAGTCAGGCAATGATTAGATCCTATAAGTAGATATAACAATATACGGATCACACTGACTCTTATCAAAAGACACGGAGAGTGGTGACACACACAATGAACAATAGGCAGTTCTTAAGGTGTTCCAAACAAGTGACGAATGGACAGAGTGAGGGAAGTTGGCGGGGACATAAACGGGTAATGACAAACACTCAGGGGTTATTTTCTATCTCAGCTCATTCACAAGTAAAACGACCGTTGGGACCTGGCAAGAGTGGCTGCACCTGTGTCTCATACTGCCGTCTGCAACTAAAATCTGGACAGGGACCTGAAGAGTAAAGGATGAGACTGAGAGAGAGAGAGAGAGAGAGAGAGAGAGAGAGAGAGAGAGAGAGAGAGAGAGAGAGAGAGAGAGAGAGAGAGAGAGAGAGAGAGAGAGAGAGAAAGGACAGGCAGGGGATAATTTTGGGCCAGAATTAGTCTGAATGGTACCGAGACTTTTTCACCAGTTTGTTTGTTAATCTATTCTATTTCTTGTATGCTCCAGTGCAGTACATTTAATTTAGCAGTGTACTTGCTCAAAAGAAATGAAAGTTCATTACATAACCATTGTTTCTCTCTAATGAGTGGCAGACCTTGGAAGAGACAACAAACGTACCCCCATGTCTGATATTCGTCTACTGATATAAAGTATGTTGCAACATCAAAAGCAAAAACACAGGGTCATACTCACAAAAGCACAGCACCATTAAAAACATGCATGAACATGCACAATGCAATAAACAACAACTAAATAATGTACATTACTGATAAATATAAAAAAAATAATTCATCATGATGTATCACACAGGGCCTTCTGGATATGTCCTGTTACTGTATATGGTAATTTATTGTTTTCACTCACAAAATCTGGGTCAGACGTAACAACCCAGTGTTTGGGTAGTTTTTGTGTTACTCAGATCCTGGGTCAGACGTAACAACCCAGTGTTTGGGTAGTTTTTGTGTTACACAGATCCCGGGTCAGACGTAACAACCCAGTGTTTGGGTAGTTTTTGTGTTACACAGATCCCGGGTCAGACGTAACAACCCAGTGTTTGGGTAGTTTTTGTGTTACACAGATCCTGGGTCAGGCGTAACAACCCAGTGTTTGGGTAGTTTTTGTGTTACACAGATCCCGGGTCAGGCGTAACAACCCAGTGTTTGGGTAGTTTTGTGTTACACAGATCCCGGGTCAGGCGTAACAACCCAGTGTTTGGGTAGTTTTTGTGTTACACAGATCCCGGGTCAGACGAATAACAACCCAGTGTTTGGGTAGTTTTTGTGTTACACAGATCCCGGGTCAGACGTAACAACCCAGTGTTTGGGTAGTTTTTGTGTTACACAGATCCCGGGTCAGACGTAACAACCCAGTGTTTGGGTAGTTTTGTGTTACCCAGATCCCGGTCAGACATAACAACCCGGTTTTTGAGTAGTTTTGTGTTACTCAGATCCTGGGTCAGACGTGACAACCCAGTGTTTGGGTAGTTTTTGTGTTACCCAGATCCTGGGTCAGACGTAACAACCCAGTGTTTGGGTAGTTTTTGTGTTACCCAGATCCCGGGTCAGGCGTAACAACCCAGTTTTTGAGTAGTTTTGTGTTACTCAGATCCTAGTTCAGACGTGACAACCCAGTGTTTGGGTAGTTTTTGTGTTACTCAGATCCTGGGTCAGACGTAACAACCCAGTGTTTGGGTAGTTTTTGTGCTACTCAGATCCCGGGTCAGACTTAACAACCCAGTGTTTGGGTAGTTTTGTGTTACTCAGATCCTGGGTCAGACGTGACAACCCAGTGTTTGGGTAGTTTTTGTGTTACCCAGATCCTAGTTCAGACGTGACAACCCAGTGTTTGGGTAGTTTTTGTGTTACTCAGATCCTGGGTCAGATGTAACAACCCAGTGTTTGGGTAGTTTTGTGTTACCCAGATCCCGGGTCAGGCGTAACAACCCAGTGTTTGGGTAGTGTTTGTGTTACTCAGATCCTGGGTCACGTGACAACCCAGTGTTTGGGTAGTTTTGTGTGTTACCCAGATCCCGGGTCAGACGTAACAACCCAGTGTTTGGGTAGTGTTTGTGTTACTCAGATCCTAGTTCAGACGTGACAACCCAGTGTTTGGGTAGTTTTGTGTTACTCAGATCCCGGGTCAGGCGTAACAACCCAGTGTTTGGGTAGTGTTTGTGTTACCCAGATCCCGGGTCAGACTTAACAACCCAGTGTTTGGGTAGTTTTGTGTTACCCAGATCCCGGGTCAGACGTAACAACCCAGTGTTTGAGTAGTTTTTGTGTTACCCAGATCCTGGGTCACATGTAACAACCCAGTGTTTGGGTAGTTTTTGTGTTACCCAGATCCCGGGTCAGACGTAACAACCCAGTGTTTGAGTAGTTTTTGTGTTACCCAGATCCTGGGTCAGATGTAACAACCCAGTGTTTGGGTAGTTTTTGTGTTACCCAGATCCCGGGTCAGACTTAACAACCCAGTGTTTGGGTAGTTTTTGTGTTACCCAGATCCCGGGTCAGACGTAACAACCCAGTGTTTGAGTAGTTTTTGTGTTACCCAGATCCTGGGTCAGATGTAACAACCCAGTGTTTGGGTCATTTTTGTGTTACCCAGATCCCGGGTCAGACTTAACAACCCAGTGTTTGGGTAGTTTTGTGTTACCCAGATCCTGGGTCAGATGTAACAACCCAGTGTTTGGGTCGTTTTGTGTTACCCAGATCCTGGGTCAGACGTAACAACCCAGTGTTTGAGTAGTTTTTGTGCTACTCAGATCCCAGGTCAGGTGTAACAACCCAGTGTTTGGTTAGTTTTTGTATATCCCAGATCCTGGGTTAGACGTAACAACCCAGTGTTTGGGTAGTTTTGTGTTAACCAGATCCCGGTCAGACTTAACAACCCAGTGTTTGGGTAGTTTTGTGTTACTCAGATCCTGGGTCAGGCGTGACAACCCAGTGTTTGGGTAGTTTTGTGTTACCCAGATCCTAGTTCAGACGTGACAACCCAGTGTTTGGGTAGTTTTGTGTTACCCAGATCCCGGGTCAGGCGTAACAACTCAGTGTTTGGGTAGTTTTTGTGCTACTCAGATCCCGGTCAGACTTAACAACCCAGTGTTTGGGTAGTTTTTGTGCTACTCAGATCCTGGGTCAGGCGTGACAACCCAGTGTTTGGGTAGTTTTGTGTACCCAGATCCTAGTTCAGACGTGACAACCCAGTGTTTGGGTAGTTTTGTGTTACTCAGATCCTGGGTCAGATGTAACAACCCAGTGTTTGGGTAGTTTTTGTACCCAGATCCCGGGTCAGACGTAACAACCCAGTGTTTGGGTAGTGTTTGTGTTACTCAGATCCTGGGTCAGGCGACAACCCAGTGTTTGGGTAGTTTTTGTGTTACCCAGATCCTAGTTCAGGACGTGACAACCCAGTGTTTGGGTAGTTTTTGTGTTACTCAGATCCCGGGTCAGACGTAACAACCCAGTGTTTGGGTAGTGTTTGTGCCCAGATCCCGGTCAGACTTAACAACCCAGTGTTTGGGTAGTTTTGTGTTACCCAGATCCCGGGTCAGGACGTAACAACCCAGTGTTTGAGTGGTTTCAGATCCTGGGTCAGATGTAACAACCCAGTGTTTGGGTAGTTTTTGTGTTACCCAGATCCCGGGTCAGACGTAACAACCCAGTGTTTGAGTAGTTTTTGTGTTACTCAGATCCCAGGTCAGACGTAACAACCCAGTGTTTGGGTAGTTTTGTGTTACCCAGATCCCGGTCAGACTTAACAACCCAGTGTTTGGGTAGTGTTTGTGTTACCCAGATCCCGGGTCAGATGTAACAACCCAGTGTTTGGGTAGTTTTTGTGATTCTCAGATCCTGGGTCAGACGTAACAACCCAGTGTTTGGGTAGTTTTTGTGTTACCCAGATCCCGGGTCAGATGTAACAACCCAGTGTTTGGGTAGTTTTTGTGTTACGCAGATCCTGGGTCAGGCGTAACAACCCAGTGTTTGGGTAGTTTTGTGTTACTCAGATCCTGGGTCAGACGTAACGACCCAGTGTTTGGGTAGTTTTTGTGTAACTCAGATCCTGGGTCAGGCGTAACAACCCAGTGTTTGGGTAGTTTTGTGTTACTCAGATCCCGGGTCAGACGTAACAACCCAGTGTTTGGGTAGTTTTTGTGTTACGCAGATCCTGGGTCAGACGTAACGACCCAGTGTTTGGGTAGTTTTTGTGTAACTCAGATCCTGGGTCAGACGTAACAACCCAGTGTTTGGGTAGTTTTTGTGTTACTCAGATCCCGGGTCAGACGTAACAACCCAGTGTTTGGGCTGGGACTTTAACGCGCTAATTACGATTAATTAATTACGTGACTTTAACGCGTTAATTAATATTAATTACGCAAAAAATAAATAACAATTTTAACCACACTTATTTTTGCACCGCGGAAAGTTTTTCAATGAATGAGTTTCGACGGACCAATTATACTGGAGCACTAACTAGCGTTCTCGACTTCTGAACACAACAAACCACAGTGAACATGAACGAAGAAGCTGACGAGACTGCTTTGCTTGGCCCCGTGGATGGGAAATTTTGTTTTAAAAAACGAAAGGATGGAAGCGTCGACATGAGCATGGTTGTGTGAAAGCTATGCATTAAGGAATTTGCGTATCACCGCAGCACATCGAGCCTGAAATATCACCTCAACGCAAAATGCTGGACATAAGCTTAATCAACAAAATATTGTTTATTTATTTATGCATTCAGTCATTATTCAATGGTATACTAAAAATTCATGTGAAAAAATTACTTCTCACTGTTCTCAGGTCAAATATTTATATGCAATTAAAATGTGGTTAATTTCGATTAATTAATTACAAAGTCTCTAATTAATTAGTGTAATTTTTTAATCGAGTCCCGGCCCTTATATAAATATGTTTTAAGGTTCAAATCTCAATTTCCCTGAACACAATATATAGGAATACAGACTCTTCCAACATAAGAAGACAACCGATCGAATAAGCTGCACTAACGTTGAAGGGGTGCGGAAGAACAACAGGGTAAAGATGGAGGGAAAGACACCTCTTGAGTTATAGGTTAAAAGTCATACATCTAAAGGAAAGCAAACTCTTTTATTGACAAGCCAGACTGTGCTTCGTACAAGCTCAGAGAGGAACACCATATGGCCATGGCTGATAAAAGCTGAAATAGCAGGTAAACTAGCAAAACTCTTTCAAGATATATCAAACACCCCCATACATGGATGGCTGCATCACTGTAACGATGACTACACACTAGAGTGTTTGACTGATAGAAATGAATCAGACGTGTTTAAATGATGTGGAAAGAGTCAGGCCAGTTTGAAATACAGCACAACTGAACCTGTCTGTCTGAAATTCTCACTCGTCAATGGACGCTGTTCATGCAAAACTTTCTGAACTTCTGGATGCCTTTGAAGTAGTAGGACTTCAGTTTTCTGTGTGTGTGTGTGTGTGTGTGTGTGTGTGTGTGTGTGTGTGTGTGTGTGTGTGTGTGTGTGTGTGTGTGTGTCTGTGTGTGTGTGTGTGTGTGTGTGTGTGTGTGTGTGTGTGTGTGTGTGTGTGTGTGTGTCTGAACACCACAAGAAATCAAAATAGGCTCAATGGAAAAACATGCCTCTACCTTTTAATCATCAATCAATCAATTTAATCATCAATCAATACCTTTTACTCAAAACTGAGTGCAATTTCAAGCTGAAATGTAAACTAATGGAAGTAAAACACTAACAATATTTTCATTTTTCATGTAAATTATGATTACAGGGCAGATTATTTTGAAAGAAATACTTTTTTTTTTTGCATGGTTCTTAGTATAATGTTATGTTATGACCGTAAAACATTATTACCGTAGTGCATGATTTATAGACAAATACATGTTGACGTTTGCATCACATAAGTAGCTCTGTGCAGTCCATCTGGAAAGTTCCCACAGTGCACTGTACGTGTGGCTTTTCTAATGTAGTAAACATGCTCAGTAACTCACCTGATACAGCAGTGCACTTATGATGTGAAGCGTCGGGGGTCTGTTAAACTCAAAGGGGTACTTCAGCGCTGGGAAGATGAATCTGTATTTAAACTGAGTCATTAATATAGTAGAAATGTGAAATTATTTTTGAATTTGGTGCATTCTAGACTGAGAAAACACAGAAAATGTATTTTTCTCTCATGGGGATGAAAGACAACAATTCCCAGAATGCACTGCTTCGCTGCCCTACTCTAGGCACGGCTACTGGATTACTGGATCACTTGCCCACCGCGTTCATTTTCATAAAATCAGTTCAGTTAGAGACACTACATTTAAAAACTGAACGTGTCGATTGAGTGTGACGGCCGTCACGGCACAAACGCAGCAGGATCGGATTACATTCATCACATGCGCTGAGGGAAGTGCGGGATTTGCGGCCGCATTCACAGCACGTGATCAGTTTATGTCTTTGGAAGCTTAACTTTCATAGGAAGTTCATTTGAACAGTTGAAACACTCACTTTGCTCTCCACCGCTCCGTTCTCATGAATCTCCGCAGCTCCTGATCCGAGCGCTGTGAGTGTGATGTTGAAAACATGTGGGAATAGCGCCTCCTGCTGGCTGTTGTCTTCAGCCTCTGGACAAAAACTCCTCCGATGACGCAAAATAAGGATATTTGCGTCATTGGAGGAATTTTTCCAGAAATAAAATACATAATTCTCTCGTCTCAGGGGGAGATGAGGGGGGAAAGTACGATAATTTGAATATACTCCTGGGTTTATACTGATACAAAGCTTAATGCTAATTGCTGAAGTAACCCTTTGAGTCGTAATGGAAGAGTTCAAAGACTTGTAGAAGCAGCTAAAGTCGCTTCAGCAAATGCATTTTATCTCACATTTGCTCTTGTTAACACTATCGGTTATGTTTAGTGTAGGCAGTATTTTAAAATGCAATAAAGCATTAACTTTTTAGCGCCACACAACTATTTTAAGACATTGAAATAAGGTAAACACTGTCCCGCAGTTTTTCAGATGTCAAAATGAATAGTCTGACACAGCATAAACTCCAGCACATATGTGGTTTAAACTAATCTAAAAGATCTGGCAATGAATAAATGTTGT
The DNA here is from genome assembly GCA_023029165.1 of Gobiocypris rarus. Lineage (NCBI taxonomy): Eukaryota > Metazoa > Chordata > Actinopteri > Cypriniformes > Gobionidae > Gobiocypris > Gobiocypris rarus. The sequence goes on along the minus strand of CM040926.1, from coordinate 3,058,208 downwards.
ATTTACCAGTTTAGCCCTTTTTTCCTCAGGAAGTGCTCCATCATGGCATTCACTCACACGAGTGTTTCTTTCTGAGCAGCTGTTTGGGGTTATTGATGACCGCATTAGAATTCTGCCTGCAGCACAAAACTTGCCCATATGCAACAGCACTAACCGTCGCCCCGGCCCAGTCAACTAGAATTTCAGCTGCAAACTGATTCTACAGGGAAAGAGATGGAGGAGGTGTTACCGAAGGGTCAGCTGTCCCACAGTCCCCAAACGGAGGTTTCCCAGTGTCTCTGCACACAATGTTTAATAACTTTTCCCAGCCACTCATCTGACATTTTCACATCGCATCCTTACGCTCATGCTGACAATTCCCTGCCAAATAAATTCTCTTGTTTGAGGACCTCCTGATGCAGAGCACTTTTAACTGAGGATGTTAATTGCACCTGATATGTACACTCATAGACCTATTATGCCCCTTTTTACAAGATGTAAAATAAGTCTCTTATGTTCCCAGAGTGTGTGTGTGAAGTTTTATCTTAAAACACCCTACAGATAATTTTTAATAGCATGTATTGCCACTTTTGGGGGTGAGCAAAAACATGCCGTTTTCATGTGTGTCCCTTTAAATGCAAATGAGCTGGTGCCCCCGGCCTCCTTTCAAGAAGAGGGCGGAGCTTCTAAAGCTCATACTCCGGCATACTGGCAACAACAAAACAGGACAATCTCACGCACTGAAAATGTCAGAATAGGGGTGTTCAGCCTTATATATTCAGTCAACTGTCATCTGAGCCTGATCTCACGAAAATGCGTATCAATAGTACGAGTGTGCAATCTCGTAGAATGTATATGCCAAAACTCATTTTGGCGTGCATATGGTACGCCGTTTTGGCGTGCTATGATCGCACTTTATGGCGTATTATATATACGAACCCCACACCCCACCCTACCCAAAAGCGTGTCATATACACGCCATAAAGTGCGTATCATATGCACGCCAAAAGCAGCGTACCATATGCACGCCAAAATGAGTTTTGGCTTATACATTCTACGAGATTGCACACTCGTACTATTTATACGCATTGTCATGAGATCGTGTTGTCATCTGACTGTACTGTGGATAATAAAAGCATGTTTATGAATTACGCAGATGGTGAGCATGGCAGGATAAAAATAACGACTTAGCTCTGGTCTCCTGGTGCCTTCACATCTTCTGAAGTCATGATTATGAGCTTGTCGCATTCAAGTGGGTGACTTCAAAAGTTGTTCATGTACAATTTTTAACTAGGGAACTAGTAAATATTTATAAATATTTACGATAATTCTGATAGCACATGAAAGTGAAAACAGACAGAGACAATGGTAGCTTTAGCAACATTACCTGTACAGAGTGCCAATAAGCTCTTTCAGAAAGGAAATTTGGAAGGACTCCACTTATGACGTGTGATACTTACTTTGTCTGGATTGGAAGTTTGCACACAAAGCATTGGTATTGAACCATCTTTCAGAATCAACCTTTTTTAAATCCAGCATTGGAAAGGCCCTCGTTTATGAAGCAGTCTGGCTCAAAATGATTGGCGCTAACATATAACACCCCAGCAATTTTCTTCAGGACATTTCCTGCCACAAACTATTATAGGCTGGTTGTTTTCAGACACTGCGGATACACATCGGTGTCAAACACCTTATAAAATATTTTGCATAATAGGTCCCCTTTAAAACATTTGATGTAAGAAACATGATCACAGTAGGGCTTTCTAGCAACAAAAACAACAACAAAAACTAAATGAAGATAAATAAAAAAAAAAAAGTTACAAACATGCCAGATTTCATTGCCTCGTAATATAAGCCTTACTGTTGTGCATATATAATGAACTCAAATAAATGTGGTGTCTATCGTGTTTATGGTGTCATCTGTTTTTTGATGGATTCCCACGTTAGGATGCCATATGGAGAATATAAATTATACAGCTAGCTATTTCTTACAGAAGACAAGGTATATGGGTTGATCATTACATTTTAATTGGCAACAGTAAAACAGTTCGGCGGTGATAATGACAGCAGTGCACTTTTCATTGGACATTTATAGGCCTTGACATAAAACACTGAAATTTGAATACCACTGACACATTCATAATATGAGTTGACGTCTATATTACCCGAATCACAACCAGTCCTATAATCAAGACAGCAGTTTTAACAGTATAACTGCATCTTTTTGCTTCACTATGGATGTGTGTGAGCCTGATACAAACGGATAAACAATCCAATTTTGCAAGCAGTCATTTAGTTGATGCTTTTATCTAAAGTGACTTCCAGTACACTTGTTATAGGGTCAGTCCGCCTGGAGTTACCAGGGGTTAAGTGTCTTTCTCAAATTAAAGGGCACATGCATAATAGCTTATGGCTCACTTCTTGCGGAGAACAAGCTTCTGGGTTTCTAGCCCTGAGCTTTATGCGCAACTCCACGACATTCTTTATTTTTGTCAAATTGTTGTGACATAATTTCACAAAGATAAATATCAATGTCTCGTAAGTGGTGTTTAAAGATGTATAATATCTGAGCTTCCTATGATTAACAGCATTTTAAGACATACTGTAGGTGTGCCTACAATTAGGCAACACAATTATACTTCCTTGTAGGACAAATCATTTTTGATGGTTTTAAAGTCAGCACTCCATATATCTCAAAATGCATTGCATTTATTCATATTATACATTTATTATAAATTTATTACAACAAGCACACCAAAAAATCAATTTAATGATGGGTTCCATTTCAGAAAAGTTAAAAAATGTTGACAGTAAATTTCATTATTTTATGTAGTATTAAGCAATGTCAAACATGCACTTCTCATGAGGAGCGTTGTCTGTGGGCTGGGCTGAGTTCCTGTCTATCATGAATGATTCAAATCAGTCACTAATGCGGTTCAATTTTAGGTTAGTGTACTGCCTTAGAAGGGAAAATCTTGGAGTCATGAACTGGAGTGTTAGTGAGATGACGAGGAGAGAAGAGCGATACAGGATCACTGGACTAAAATAACATCACCTTCCAAAGGATCCTAATGCTAGGATTGTGCTTATTTATTTTCAACAATGTGAATGTCTTGAGCATTATTTATTTGAATTTGGCACATTTCACTGTGGATTCTTTGGTAAATCAGTCACAATTTCGGCGCAGGCTTTGCAAACAGACTTTTACGATATTGACTCACAGTAATGCCACAACATGTAAGTAACCATGTTAATTCTAATGCCTGATCTGAGACCAGTGATTTCTATGTGATGATTCATGTACAGTCAGATGTTCTTTCTCTCTGTGTCAGTAAATCAAACCAGTGACTAAACGCTCAACTTCACATTGTTTATCTTATGCTCTCTTATATATGCTCTCTCTATCAGTGAAGAGGATAAAACTAAAGCTATTCATGAGGCAAATTGGTTACAAATAAAAAACTATATAAAAAACAACAACAAAAAAACAAAGAAAAAGATTCATATCCCTTTTTGCTTTTATTTCATCATAAATCTCAACTGAAAGACTGTCTGGAAATCGCTGTTACAACATGAATCCACCTTAAAAATCAATTTAATTCTAGTACTTTTTTAAAGTGAACTTAGTTTTTTGGGACATTGAAGTGAAATGTTATTATGACATATTCAACAACATGTACCGGCAGAGGCCATTGCTGCCAAACAGCGGTTTGAATGCAGAACTAATTGATCTGAACTACTACAGTCTTCGTGAGATAGCAGCCATCGCTGCCAGCACCATCCAACTGTCACTTCCTTATTGAATATTTATGAGGGCTTCACACGACAACACATTTGCCTTGTTGTATTTCCCATTTCAGAATGCTTTGCACTGTGTCACACTCTTTCCGGTTTGTAAGTGTGGCATTTTTGATATTCAAGGAGCTTGTAGGAAGTGATGGAAAACTTGAGTCAGCAGACAAGGGCTGTGTTTTGTACAGCTCAAATTGGCCTTCACACCTCATGAAGTCTCTTCGTATACTGCAAGTCCTTCTGAAAAGTATAGCGAGGACTGTAACATGCCTATTTTGTGTGAGGTAAGGGATACAGTTGTTGGTGCTGTTCTAGCTGGCTGGTCAAGTGGGGAAGTATGGTGGACGAGCAAAGCCTTGTGAAGTGGAAAAGTAGTGAAGCTGGTGGACATATAGTCTCAGCTTTAGACGTCACGCTTACAGGGCACTGGTTGAATGTCTGATGCATATAACAGAAAACACTTTCGAAGTCGTTATCTGATTGGTTGAATTCTACAGAATGTCTGGGAGACGTGTGTGTCTTGTTCTTTAAAGGTCAAAGATCCCGTGAAGCCAACGGGGATGTCAACGATGTCATCATCGTACAGTCTACATACATGTCGTACCCAAGTTTAATAGATCAGCATTAGAGGACTTCAGACCTTCCACGTCTCTCGCTCGTCTACCACACCAAAAATGTCTTTATAAACTTTTTAAAGCTTGACATTTGGTGGTATGGACTTTCAATTTAGGGATACAAATCTCTCTGTGTCATTAAAATATAATAAATTTTGAAGATTAATCTTATGTTACAACAATAAGTTAAGTCTTATGGGTTTGGAATGAAATGAGGATGAGCACTGAAAATGATGAAAGAATTGAAATGTTTTGAGCGAACTAACCTTGAACAACTTTAAGCCATTTAAGAAGTCTAGTGGTGGACCCAGCATTCAAAACAACATCCAATGATGACCAGCAGATCTAGAGTGAAACCACTGATCAAAAATGCAGGCTCTTGTATGAAGTGAAATCTCATTCATTGTCATGGCTGACATTAACATGCAAAAAACCCAGTTGTTCAAGATTGAACACGCACTTACACCAGTACCAAAACAAAGATGCACGTACATATGCAAATCAGCAGCAACCCTGATGAAGAGCAGGACCCGCACTCGTTCTAAAGGAACAATGGTTATTTAAAAACACTTAGAATGAGTGTGTTTTACAAATCCATTGGGATTGTCAATCATAGAGTTTGGTAGGTTGGAAGTAGACTGGTCAATCAGGTCCATTGCTGGAGTATTATACAGTGGCCATTCATCACATTAAATATGAACATGCCAGCCACATACATTGAAACATATATTTTGTCCTCATATTTCTATTTCTTTTATCATTTAAAACCCAACAAATGTCTATTTTTGAGAAACATTACAGTTAAAGAGTGTGCGTATGTTATACTTGTCATTTGGTTTGATATTATATATCCCAGGAAATGGCATTTACACATTTTGAAGTGTGACTTAAGTCACCAGGTGTCTTTTAAAGTGCATATTAGAGTGAATTACAAAAGTCTAATTGGTTTTCTTACCTAAAATGACTTCTGGTTTCGGCACAATCCATAAATGTACATTAACTCCATACAGTTTCTTTCCCACACTGAAAATAAATGGCGGTTCGTCCAGGTTTCTTGGATATCAAAAGACTAGCTGTAGGCATTCAGCAACCTTGGAAAAGACGCACAAGCACTTTTTCTCCTCTGGAAAGAAGGAAGGGAGGGAGATATCAGTTTGCAAGTGTATAAATAAAATCCACAATGAATTAACAAGATTCCAGCTGACTGATGAATAATGTTCCTATTGGTCTCAAAAACGAATTAAATAAAGTAATGTTCTTAAGAAGCACGTGCTTTGCAATGAAAACAGTTCTTACCCATCGCTCACATCTGAAATTACAGTCATAAAATCTGACCTCATGGGTTATTTAGCATGGATTGGGTAGGAAAATGTAAGAAAACTTTTAGTAAGCAAACAGTTTTCCCTATCGAGTAAAACAAAAATGGGTAAATAATGTACTAGGATTCTCCAGGAATCTTTAAAACTTTGGCCCTGGAAATCAAGATGCAGTTTCATGCAGTTTGCCAACAGGCTTTTTACATGAAACGTCACATACTGTATGAAAGTGGAACACGTGTGATCATCCTTGGCAAATTTGGGATAATCAGGAGCCAAGCACCAAATGTGCAAACAACTGTATAAAGCCTCTTTATGGAGTCAAATCCATGCTACATTTATTTGCAAACAAAATATTACAAATGAAAATAAGCAGAAGCATGCGAGTGTGTCGTTTACTTTTATTCACTAGCATTAAAAACATTAAATACATGTTTGCTTAAGTTAAAGTTAGAGATCAGTTAAAGTGGTGATTATTATTATCTGTAGGATGCTCCTTACATGAACCATCAGAAATAGCTAGCATCTGCTGTTTATTCCTCTTAATGTGCACACTTTTACACTATTGATGGATTCTTTTGTTTACTTTTATGATTAATGATTATTATCGTCCACACTGCCCTATTCAGATTCAGTCTCACCTGCACGCATTCACACCTCTCCGCTGCGATATACCTCTAAATATTATTATTTTGGCTTTAATATATTTACTAATGCCTTTCTATTCACACTGTTTTAATCTTAATTTCTTTGATTGGACTTCTCACTTCACCGTATTTGACTTGCTATCAAATACACATCTTTAAAAATACAAACAGTTCAATGATCTTTACTTTTGAAAATAATTCACAAAACATAATCACTAGTAAACGAACAACTTGAGGGTGAGTAAATGATGACAGAATTTGTATTTTTATTTTGGTGAACTATCCCATTGACATATACTTTTCTTTCATCTGCACTTTTTTAATTATCTGTCCTTGACCCACCACACCTGGAGGTTTGCATTTCTATTCACTCTCTATGGACAATAAATGACTGGTTCATCAAATGTGAAGCGCTCAACGTCCATTGAGCTGGTGTTGTCTTAAATAAACTAGATTAAATAAGTCTCCTAAGTATAATAAACCTACCTGTCTTGTTAAATGTGTCATTGTGGATAAGAAAATGTTCAAAGCATTGTATGAATTGAAAAAATCTGAAAAGGACTCATGGTCTTTGTTAAAATGAAAAATATGTTCTTCTTAGAAGGGCAAAGAACTTCTCAATCAAAGGTGAGTAAAGTCACATTCAGTAATTTTAATGTCCAAAACCTACTAGTTTTACTATATAAGGTGAATAGGAGAGGGTTTATTGGCCAAAGTTTTGGATTCAGCAGAGGAAGCCGAACAGTTTTTTGATGAGTTCAACATTAGTCCAATTGGTGCACACTGGCATTCAGAAAACAACTGATGCCATTAGGAAACGTTTTATTGGCCTGCCATGGCCGTGGATATTACAGTGCAATTAAATGAGATCTAATTTGTGTCTTAATACTTTCCTAGCATTATCAAACCGAAATGAAACTGCAAAAGTTTTAGGTTATGTACTGTGCAGCAAAAACAAGTCAAAATGAAGGCCAAAGCAGAATATTCTCACTTTAAGAAAGTAACCATGCATCATGAGTGTGTGGCTTCAATCACGTGGCTGAGCCATGGGACACTGTGATTTAGTGGAAAGCTCAAACCAACTAAAGAGGACCACCAGTGCATGTGTGTAATGGTAGACTACTTCAAAGTGGTGTGAGGCTTTCCGACTGCAAACTGAAGAGCAGAAGAGGTAACAGCCTGATTTGTGAAGCTCATCTACACATTTGGTGCCCCAGGCTTTTGACCGATCAAGGCACAGAAGTTGTGAACTAGTTAAGAGTTAAAAACTTTTAATATTTGAATCATTAGGGACAATATTATTCATTTAAATTGTCTTGTGTTGGTTTGTATATACAGATCAATATTTGTGTCTGCCAATATATATGTATGTGCCCCACACCATCCACAGACCAACGGGCTGGTTGAAAGATTTAAAGGCACAATTCAGAGTTATGAAAGTGACCATTTAACTATGATAAAACTATTAGTTCATAATTGGCAGATAACAAAATGCCTCAGCTCTTGCCTGTTGTGGATTCTAGCAGGAACATTTAATTGAAATTATCACACATATAGTATCTCTATAAGGGATATGAGTAGAATATTTACATTTTCCTATAAAGATGAGGTTTTTGCACATTACTAAGTTTATCTGCATATCCTTTCAAGCTCTGTGCTTCACTGTTAAATTCCCAAAAATAATAGTATTAGTAAGTGCACTTATTAACAAAGCAATGCACAATAATTGTAATTGTATTATTACAATTCAGCTCCAATCAGGTGCCACTGCTCTCAAATGTCTGGAGCCCTGGCTTAAAGTATGATGGAAACACATTTACTGAAGAAAACTCTCAGGTGTGATTGGATAACTGGCCTAACCAGCGGAGCAATGGCATCGCAGCATCTCAAATGTTGGTTTGGTGGCTCTGAAAAGCCTGAGTCAAAGTCTGTGATCAGAATGATTTGGTTTAATTCCTCCAGAAGTGACTTACACGATTATGTTCCCCAACACCAGCATCCAAACGTAAGAGAACATGACAGCCTTTATTGTGTTTCATGTGAGTTGGTATGTTTAGCCAGAAGCTCTGTGTGTGTGTGTGTGTGTGTGTGTGTGTGTGTGTGTGTGTGTGTGTGTGTGTGTGTGTGTGTGTGTGTGTGTGTGTGTGTTTTGCCTTACGCTCTGACACGACACTCATTTATGTTGGAGGGAAAAGAGCCACTTACATTTTTATTACTAATATTTTGCACCAATTTCCCAGGAAGTGATTTTGCTCTCTTGAAGACCTCTGTCTGATTTATTTGCAAATGTTTTATGCAATATTCCAATTTTGCACATAAGTGTAATTTGCACCATAGCTCCTTTTATTGAACTGAATTGAGATGAATATTGACACTATTGTCTTCTATAATTACTTTTTAGAGAACATGTCTCATATGTGTCTGAGGTTTGGTTCTGGTGATACACTGATTCATAACGCCCAAGCTTCAGGAAGCAGTGTTTTGAAATCGCCATCTCTATATAAGTGACAAAAACTATTCTCGCTTCATAAAATGATTGTAGAGCCACTGTAGTGAGATGGACTTTGTAATGACGTCTTTAGTGCCTTTTATGGGTCTTTAGAGAGGAAATGACATCGCTGTCAATGGAGGCCTTTCAGAGCCCTCGGTTCCTTCGAGGAACTCACACTGCGCCGAACGACGATTTGGGGATGCTCCTAAGCATCAGCGAATCTGAAGTCTGAATAAACACTAGTCCAATCCGATTGGTCGCGGCGTGATGACGCCATTGTGACGGCATACCCGAAGTATAAAAGGAGCCGCGCGTAATGGCGGCAGTCATTGCTCTTCAGCATAGCGCTCTGTCAAACTGTCTGTCATATTTACTGTTGTCTGTCCAGTTGAGAAAGTGTGAGAATGGAAAGAGTGAGAGAATACAAGCAGTGTGTGCATCCGTGTCCCCGCTTATATTTCGGGCTCGGATACACACCTGCTGTGTGTTCAATGCCTGGGTGCTCAGCATGCTCGGGCGGCTCGGGAGCCGCCATAACACTGCGAGAAGCTGACACTCAGGCTGCTTCGCCTAGGCTGGCCGTGTTTGATGAGGCCGGCCAGCCTGCGTGAGCCCCATGGTTCTGGACCCGCGTTGCTGAGGCAGCGCGCGCCGCAGATCATGGGGTTCACAGCGGATTTGTCAGAGGGTTTTGGGACTGCTGCGCACTTTCCCAATCCTCCTCTGACAGTTCCGAGATCTTCCTCCCGTGTGGAAGCCCGCTGGCGCATCTTCCCCGGTTGGAGGGTCCGATGCTCAGGCTCTCCGGTTCCGAGGAACCAGAGGAGGCGGGCATCGAGGCGGGGGATGAAGTGCAAAATATAACGCTTCATCCACCCGCCCATGAGGAGCTGGTTGAGGTGTTGACCCGGGCGGTGGCCAAATTAAATATCGATTGGCCACAAGAGACTCAGGAAGTTCAGCCACCCAGTAGGCTGGACGACCGGTTTCTCTCGCACCGGGTCCAAACACCGCGCCGGGGCTTGCCTTTCTTCCCGGATCTGCACGCCGAGGTGTGCAGATCGTGGAAGAAGCCCTATTCTTCGCGTGTTTCCAATCCCCCGGTGTTGGATTATTCCAACGTTCTGGGGGCACGCGAAGCGGGCTATGGGGCGATGCCTCGGGTGGAGGGAGCTCTCGCGAGCTATCTTTCACCCGAGTCGGCGTCGTCCCTTAAGGCCCCGGTGCTGCCCACCAAGCCCTGCAGGGATACCTCATCCTTGGTGGGCAAGGCTTATATGGCGGCTGGGCGGGCTGGTAGTTCCCTGCACACTCTATCTATCTTGCAGGCCTACCAGGCTGACCTCCTTAAAGAGCTAGATGAGGGCGAGGGTCCCTCTCCGGAGGATATACTGGAGCTGGAAGGCCGCAGATTTGTCTCTCCGCATCACCAAGGAGACGGCCCGCATCGGCCGCCCATGGCTTCCATGGTGACTGTGGAGAGGCATCTCTGGCTGAATCTGTCGGGGATAAAGGAGAGGATCGAGCTTTCCTCCTGACTCCCGATTTCGCCTTCTGGTTTGTTTGGGGACGCGGTTAATACCGCTGCGTCTCCAGGCACCAGGAGGCGAAGAGTCAGTCAGCGGCCTTCCACCAGTACCTCCTCGCCGCTCAAAGCCCGGGAAGGCTGGCCCTAGTGGGCAGCCTCAGCCGCCCACCAGCTCCTCGCACCGGCAGGTGCAGAAAGAGAGCGCCGCCTCAGAGCCCCTCCTCCGGGAGCTTGGCAACAGAGGCGGCGCACCAGCAGCCTTCAGCACCTAAGGGCGATCGGAACGCCCTTCAGGCGCGGAAGGCTGCAGGGAAGAAGTCCTAGCTGCGGCAGGGCTTCTCAGAGCGGTCCCTCCCGCGGAAGGGCAACTGAGGTTGCTTCTTCCGCTGGGCGCTTGGGGAAATCGATGTGGTAATCCCGCCGCTCTATGACGCCTCGGCCACATCGATTTCCCGCAACGCACGCTGCTCCAGCCGCCTCCGAAAGGACTTGCGGCCGGGCAGCTCACGCTGGCCCGCACATAGAGGCTCGTTCCCAACTACTCCTGCCGGTCAGCCGCTTCAGGGGTTGGGAACGAGGCTCGTAACACCCGACGCCAGCCTCGAGAGGCTGGTTCCTTAGTAGATTATCTCGCGCATGGAAATGCCTTCCGAATATTTCTACATGGGTCCTGCGTGTAGAAAACGGTTACAGACTGCAGTTCGGTCATCCTCCTCCAGGGTTCAGGGGTTGAACTGGACTGTAGTGGTACCGGAGCGGTTCGGGTAATGGAACTAGAAGTAAAACCTTACTGGCGAAGGAAGCCATAGAGCGTGTTCCTCCGCTGGAAAGGGAACTGGTTCTACAGCCGGTACTTTATAGTTCCCAAAAAGGACGGAGGGTTGCGTCCGATCATAGATCTGAGGTATTTGAATCGGTCTCTGAGGAGATTCAGGTTCAAAATGCTCACTATTCCCATGATCGTGAGTCAGATCCAGTCCGAGGACTGGTTCGTCACAATAGATCTAAAGGACGCATATTTCCACATCTCCATCCTTCCATGTCACAGGAAGTTCTTGAGGTTCGCCGGGGCGCAGGCGTGCCAATATCGAGTGCTTCCTTCGCCTAGCCCTCTCCCACATTCACGGCATGGATGCAGCTCTGGCTCAAATGAGGCTTCAGGGCATCCGTGCTGAATTACATCGACGACTGGCTCATATTGGCCCAGTCGTGACGATATGGCAGTTCGGCATCGAGATGTCGCTCTGGCCCACATAAAGCGCTTGGGGCTGAGACTCAACACTAAAAAGAGTGTGTTGACGCCATCCCAGAGGACTACGCCTGGGAATTGTGTGGGACTCGACAACGATGCGGGCACAATTGTCTCTCACATGAGTCGAGACCATACGGGCGATGGTCTCAGGAATAAGGCTAGCAGCGCCACTGTGAGGCACTTTCAGAGAGTGCTGGGGCACATGGCAGCAGCGCCCAACGTGATACCTTTTGGCCTGCTACACATGAGACCCCTCCAGTGGTGGCTGAAAACCAAGGGGTTTTCCCAGAGGGAATCCTTTCCGTATGATCAGGGTAACGCGCAGATGCCTTCGTTCCTAGTCATATGGAAGAAACCTTGGTTTCTGTCCCAGGGCCAGTATTGGGAGCGCCCTGTTGCCGGAGATCCGCTTCAACAGACGCCTCCTTACTGGTTGGGGCGCGTCATGGAAGGCCACTTTGCGAGGTCTATGGGAGGCCCGGCATTCCTCCTGGCACATAAATTGCCTGGAGATGCTGGCGGTCTACAAAGCTCTCAGGAGCTTTTTCCCGACCTCCGCCAACATGTCCTGGTACGGACAGACAATACGGCTGTCGAGCGCACTCTCAATCGCCAGGGAGGGTTGAGGTCGCGCCTCTATGCAGATTGGCGCATCTAATCCTCCTGTGGTCCCAAGGGAAACTGTTGTCCATCAGGGCAATGTACGTCCCAGGGGTCCAGAATCAGGGAGCAGACATCCTGTCAAGGCAGGGGCTGAGGCCCGGGGAGTGGCGGCTCCACCCAGAGGTGGTGGAGGCCATATGCAAGAGGTTCGGCCCAGTGGAAGTGGACCTATTTGCGTCTCGAGAGACGCCCCACTGCCCACTGTGGTTCTCCTCACGCATCCAGCCCCTCTGGGGTTGGATGCCATGGTGCAGACGTGGCCGAGGCTGCGCTCTGCACGCATTTCCGATTGCTCTGCTCCCGGGAGTCCTGGAGAGGGTCCGTCAACAAGGGGTCAGCCTACTTCTGGTAGCACCCTGTTGGCCGACCCGAGTATGGTTCTCGGATATCATAGCTCTGCTGGCAGGTCATCCATGGCAGATTCCTCTGAGGAGGGATCTCCTGTCTCAGGCGGCGGGTACAATATTTTACCCCCGGCCCGAGATTTGGAACCTTTGGGTCTGGCCCTGAGGGGCCAGGTACCTAGAGGCTGGCCTGTCGGCAGAGGTGGTAGAGACGTTACTCAGTTCCAGGGCTCCGTCCTACAAGGAGACTGTACAGCCTCAAGTGGAATGTATTTTCCACTTGGTGTAGAGAGCGTGAGGTGGACCCAGTTAACTGCCCGGTGGCTTCAGTGCTGGAGTTCCTCCAAGATCGCTTCTCTGCGTGGTCTAACCCCGCCCACACTCAAGGTGTACGTGGCTGCCATTGCGGCTTTCCACACTCCTATGGGTGATGGGCCTTGGGCACCAGTTGGTTGTACAGTTCCTCCGTGGGGTTCGGAGGATGAGGCCTGCGGCTCAATCCAGAGTTCCAACTTGGGATCTGGCAGTGGTTCTCGGAGGGCTGGCTGAGGCCCCTTCGAGCCATTGGAGTCGGCTGAACCAAAGAACCTGACCCTTAAGGTGGCTTTTCTCCTTGCCATTACCTCTCTGAGGAGAGTGGTGACCTCCAGGCCTTGGCGGTAACGCCGACTTGCCTGGAGTTTGCCCCGGTGGAGTAAAGCCATCTTACACCCTAGGCCAGGCTACGTGCCTAAGGTCCCATCAAGGGTGGTCAGGTCTTTGGTTCTGCAGGCATTTCATCCTCCGCCTCACGTGACGGCGGAAGAAGGGAGACTTCACCTGCTCTGCCCGGTTAGGGCGCTTAGAGTGTATTTGGCGAAAGTCGGCACAGTGGAGGAGATCTCAACAACTGTTGGTGTGTTTCGCTCACCCAAGAAAGGGTTGCCTGCGTACTCAGACAATCAGTAACTGGATTGTCCAGGCGATAACCATGGCCTATCAGGTGCGCAGTTTGCCTTCACCTATGGCCGTGAGGGCACATTCCACCAGAGGCATGGCCTCTTCGGTGGCCCTCCTTTCTGGGGTCCCCTTGCAGGATATCTGTGAGGCGCGGTGGGCTACCCCACACACCTTCATTAGGTTTTATAGCCTAGATCTCCCTACGACGCCTGGCGCTAGGGTGCTCCAGTCCTAGCTGTGCCCGGTCTCCGGCTTCACACTAGGACAGGCGCTACCCTCGGTGTGGCCTAGTGGGTACTCGTTTCAAATCGCCGTTCGACGCAGTGTGAGTTCCTCGAAGGAACGGCTCGGGTTATGTATATAACCCTTGTTCCCTGAGAAAGGGAACGAGCACTGCGTCGCGTCGCCACACCTCGCACGCCTGGAGCGCATGCTTCAGAGCAATAGCTGCCGCCATTACGCGCGGCTCCCCTTTTATACTTCCGGGTATGCCGTCACAATGACGCCATCACGCACCCAATCGGATTGGACTAGTGTTTATTCAGACTTCAGATTCGCTGATGCTTAGGAGCATCCCCAAATCGTCGTTCGACGCAGTGCTCGTTCCTTTCTCAGGGAACAAGGGTTATATACATAACCCGAGCCGATTTCAACAAAAATACCTTCATTTGTGTTCAGAAAATGAATGCTGTTTTACTAAACGAGAGAGGAGGAACATGTCAGATAATTGACACAGGTGGAGAGTACTAAGCTAATCAACAAAGAGGTATATATACGCAGCCGGCCTACCTTCATTTTGTTGACAGTTTTTCAGCATCCTCCACCACCCCTTCTCCACGCCTTACTCTATCTTTTAGTTCTAAACCACTTACATACGGGGTACTCTGGGTTCGGGCGAAGTCCGAGCTCAAGCCCTCCCTCCCGGACAGCACGCCACATACGCAATTCAATTAACTCTCTACAAATTATATGTAAGTGTGAACTCGTGAAACGGAGGTCTTATGGGTGTCGAACGGCATGAGGGTGAGGAATTAATGTCAGAATTTTCATATTTGGGTGAACTAACCCTTTTAATCTCGACACTGGCAAGCCTTAAAAACACATACGATCGATAACATTTACTGAAGACGCTTTAGGGCTTGGCGCGCGTTGTCAGAGACACAATGCGGATCGGCTCGGCCCTGTGTCACAGAAAACAGCTTGCGAGCACTGAAGTGCCATGGGTATTGATGTTATTGAATGGAAACTGGCAAGCCTTTCAAGCCATTCAATTTACAAACTTTTGTGAGGACGCTGTCTGCGTGTTGACCTTGGTGTTGACTCAGTGTTTGAGTTCGTCACGTGTTGTTCCCATGCCACTGACTGGACGGGTGGTAATGTGATTACACGCACGGTAGTATGTTTTAAAGGGAAAGTATTAACAAGACTAAAAATAACCAACATGGAAAAAATTATCAGTTAGAGGTTCTGAATTTCGGTTTCGATTACTTTTGATTAATCGTCCAGCCCTAGGATAGAGGAAGGGTAATATGTAGATGGAGAGGAACAGTGGACGAGGTAGAAAGAGATGAGGGGAAAGGAATGGGTGGTATAGGAAGAGGAGATGGAGCAAGAAGAGCTGAGGGTGTAGAAGAGCGAGAAGAGATGGTAGAGTGGAAGGCAACAGAGGACAGAGGGAAAGAAATGTGAGCGAGGAGATTCATAAAATGATGGTATTTCCTTGAGAGAAACTGGAAAGAGAATTCAGCCCAATATAATCATCACGCCACAATCAATGTCCCTGGACAACAAGTGCTGCAATCCTCTGGCACACAACGCTGTCTTGGGGCCGCACAGAAAGGCTCCTACATTTTTAACCCTTAATGAAGTCCATTTTCTGCAGGGAGCAAATTGAGCGAAATTGGGATGTTATTTGGGACAATGAGCACTTTTACCATTCAGCTCTGGTGCAAATGTATTAATTCACTTATTTATGTTGTTTTATTGGATGAAAACGCCTCGGTTACGTATGTAACCCTCGTTCCCTGAAGGAGGGAATGGAGACGACGCCGGACGCCACCGACGAATTGGGATCACTTCAGGAGCCCCTATCAGCTTCGAGATAAAGAGAACTGGCCATACCATAGGCATGCGTGCTTTGCATATCGCACCCGCCCGCGGTGCGTGTATAAAGCGGATGCATTCGCCACGCACCATTGTTTTTCACTGAGGAGCCGAACTAGAGACTCAGACTGCAGTGATGGTACAGCAACTGTGGCGACAGGACGCACGCCTCCGTTCCTCCTTCAGGGAACGAGGGTTACATACGTAACCGAGACGCTCCTTTCAGTCGGTCACGTTCGACGACGCCGGATGTCACCGGCAATTGGGATCCCTTTGGAAAACCCCACAGTTACTTCCACTTCCAGCGCCCGCGAAGAGCCCCTCAGACCCCGTCTCTGTACCGGGTGGGGAAACTCACGCAGGGGGAGTCACACTGCTGTTCCAAGACCCATAAAGCAGACTATTGGATAACGCTGGGAATGCATGCCCGGGGACCGCTGGAAGCCACATCAAGCCCAGAGGAGTGCCATGCGAAGAATACACGTATGGACTGGCCGTGAGGCAGTACAACATACGGAAGTCCCAGGGGTGGCCCCAGCCAAGTAGGCGGGCTCTGCCGAGTGAAAGACACGGGATCTACCTTGGAAGACTACACATATGGGACCGCCGTGGGGTCACAACATATGGAGCCCAGCCTAACACAAGTTCCACCAATGCCTACGAGTGTTAGACCTGGCTTCGACGCCCAGGGTTCGCCATTCTGGTGAAGCGCACATATCTGTTCCACGGAGAAGGGAGTGGCACAGCAAGCCGACACTAGAATGGGCGATCACACGGAAGCTACCGGCTCTACCAGTAGGCTATAGAATCTAGCGAACGTGTTAGCTGTCACCCAGCCCAGAGCTCTACAAATATCTGTCAGCGAGGCGCCACAAGCCAATACCCAGAAAGAGGCCACACCCTGGTGAAGTGGGCTCTAACCCTGAATGGACAGGGCAAGTCTTGGGATTCATACACCAAGACGATGGAATCCACGATCCAGTGGGCCATCCTCTGCTTGGAGACAGCCTTTCCCTTCTGCTGTTCTCCGTAACAGATGAAGAGCTGCTCTGAGGTCCTAAAGCTTTGCGTTCTGTCCACATAAGTCCGTAGGGCACGGACGGGACAGAGAAAAGCCAGGGCTGGGTCTGCCTCCTCCGAAGGCAGCGCTTGCAGGCTTACCACCTGATCCCGAAAGGGAGTGGTGAGAACATTGGCCACATATCCGGGCCGGGTCTCAGGATTACAGGAGAGTTACTGGGCCCGAATTGCAGGCACGATTCGTCGACCGAAAATGCCTGCAGGTCTCCTACCCTCTTGATGGAGGCCAGTGCCATCAGGAGTACTGTCTTCAGAGACAGAACTTTCAACTCAGCTGACTGCAAAGGCTCAAAGGGCGCTCTCTGCAGTGCGGTAAGCACCAGAGTTAAGTCCCAAGAGGGTATAGAGGGAGGGCGAGGCGGATTTAGTCTCCTCGCCCCCCTCAGGAACCTGACGATCAGATCATGCTTCCCTAAGGACTTACCACCGGAGGTGCTGTCACAAGGAGCACTAGTTCTCGGAACCAAGTCCTGTTGGGCCAATACGGAGCTACCAACAGGACCTGCTCCTCGTCCTCCCTGACTTTGCACAGAGTCTGTGTGAGAAGGCTCACTGGGGGAAACGCATACTTGCGTAGGCCCTGTGTGCCAGGGCGCCCACGGTCCCGGCGGCTCCATATCAGCTGGACCACCTGGGGATGGAGTCTCCACTCTCCCGGGAGCACCTGCTGATGTGAGAGCTCGTCGGCTGCATGATTGAGCAGGCCCGGAATGTGAGTGGCGCGAAGTGACCTCAGATGCTTCTGACTCCACAGAAGGAGATGGCGGGCGAGTTGTGACATGCGACGGCAGCGTAGACCACCCTGTTTGTTGATGTACGCAGCAGCCTCAGTGCTGTCCTGAGCGGCCCCTTGAGGCGGCTGAGTGCAAGACGAACTGCTAACAACTCCAGGCAATTGATATGCCATTGCAGTTGGGGTCCCGTCCACAGACCCGCAACTGCAAGCCCGTTGTATGTGGCACCCCAGCCAGTGGATGAGGCATCCGTGGAGACAACAGCATGTTTGGACAATTGTTCTAGAGGCACTCCTGCCCGTAGAAATAAAAGGTCCGACCACGGCCTGAAGGATTGGCGGAAACTTGGCGTCACTTGGACATGGAGGGAACCGCTGTGCCACGCCCATCTCGGGACTCGATCGTGTAGCCAGCATTGAAGCGGTCTCATATGAAGCAATCCGAGCGGCGTTACCGTGGCTGCAGATGCCATATGCCCCAGGAGCCTCTGAAAATGTTTCAGTGGTACCGCTGTTCTGCGTTTGAACGAATTCAACTCAGTGAGGCGCGCTGTCTGGGCGACCGAGTCCAGCTCCATCCCGAGAAAAGAGATCCTCTGCGTAGAGCAGAGTTTGCTCTTCTCCCAGTTGACCCGAAGCCCCAACTGGCTGAGGTGTCTGAGCACCATGTCCCTGTGTTCGCACAACTGCCCTCGCGACTGCGCTTGTCGAGGTAGTTGAGGATGCGAACGCCCCGCTCCCTCATGGGAGCAATGGCCGCCTCCGCAACCTTCGTGAAGACACAGGGCTACAGGGCTAGCCCGAAGGGTAAGACCTTGTACTGATATGCTCACCCATCGAATGCAAAGTGAAGAAATGGCCTATGTCGAGGGAGAATCGAGACATGAAAGTACGCGTCCTTCAGGTCGATTGCTGCAAACCAATCTTGGGAATGGACGCACCTGAAGATGCGTTTCTGCATGAGCATCTTGAACGGCAGCCTGTGAAGGGACCGGTTCAAGAACCGCAGATCCAAGATCGGCTGTAACCCGCCGCCTTTCTTGGGTACAATGAAGTACGGGCTGTAGAAGCCGGTCTTCATATCGGCTAGAGGGACCGGCTCTATCGCATCCTTCGCCAGTAGGACCGCGATCTCCGTCTGGAGCACAGGAGCATTCTCTTTCGACACGGAAGTGAAGTGAATGCCCCTAAACTTGGGGTGACGCCGGGCGAACTAAATCGCACAGCTGAGTCTGATGGTACTGATGAGCCAGCGAGACGGCCTGGGAAGCGCTAGCCAGGCTCCCAGAGACCGTGCAAGCTGGACCATCGGAACCACTGACGTACCCGCAGCGAGGCGGCATATAGGGATTCGACTCGAATGGCCTGGTGGCGGCTTGCAGTGGAATCTGTTTGTGCTGTGCAATACTTACCTGCATCTGCCGAGGGGGTGTGCGAGTGCAGGAAGGCCACTTCAGTGCGTCCCGGCAGCCGGCACCCCCTGCTGGCGAACAGAGAGGCGTCTGAGGGTGACAAGGCATGGGAGCGTTGAACACCGACAGGCGTGCTCTCCTGGCACCCAGAGATATTGGAGATATTGGCTTTTTTCTGGACAATTGGGTACCGCTGGCACTGGGGCCCACGGCGGAACAGAAAAAAACAGAACAAAGGATTCTCCCCCGGCCCTCCTCCGGTGCTGCAGCCATCTCCTGAAGAGCAGGTTCGTCCATCTCTGGGCGGCCCATATCAGGGTCTCTACGACGCGCTTGCCACCTGGCTTGGCAGCGGCCGAGCGGCCGACGCCCTTCCCGCTGCCGCCCACGCCCACGGCGCGATGTAGACTGCTGCTGGGCAAGGGCGGGAGCGGAGGCGGCGGCAGGTGGACGTCCTCGGCGAGGGGCAGGCGGAGGTGCTGCGGGAAGAATGGCACTGGGGCGGGATGCTGAGAACCAGCGCGAGCCGCCCCGAGAAACCAATCATCCAACCTCGAAGGTTCGGGATGTGGTGGAGGGTTGCACTCAAGCCCGACCTTCTTTGCGGCCCGAGAAAGCATAGCTGTCAACTCGGGGTCCGACTCAACTGTTGTCACTCCCAGAGGCAGGCAGTACAGCTGAGTCTTCATCCTCCGAGGACTGAAACTCCCCCTCTGATGCTACCGATCGACATCTGCTCATCCACGATTGCCCCGAAAGTCACCACTGGACGCCCGTGGGAGGGGCCTGCAGCTTCTCTTGGAAGCACCACCGGCTGTGGAGCTTGTGAGGAATCAGGGGCCTATGGAGCCTCGCTCGGCGGGTTTGCCCTGAACGTAATCCTCAGATCACGCCGGGCATCCGTCGAAGTAGGTCTATCCTGCTGTTGGGCGAAGGTAGGCGAGTCTCGATCTAAGCTCCGAGATAGTCATTTTCCCACAGTGAGAACATGAGCTATCCACAAACACTCAGTGTGCTGCACGCCCTAACACGTGAGGCAGCGATTGTGACCGTCAGCGGGTGAGAGGGAATGACCGCATCCAGAAACGCATGGGTGGAATGACATCTTGAAAAAGACAGTGTCACACCCGTGTTGCTCTTTTTGTGAAGAAACGCTCTCTTAAATGTACTGAAGCACCCAGGGAAAACCACGGCTGCACACAGGGAATAGTGCAGCCTGTTTGCTGCACTCACTGAGAAAAGTGCTGTGAAAACAACAGTTGTTTTGCTGCAGCAGTGAGCCCGCGGTCGCGCTGTTGTGTGCTGTAACGCCAACACGAGCGTCCTCTCTCTCTCTCTCTTGCTGAATACCAGTGTTGAATTGTCTTCGACCTGAACGCCGTTCGGCTCCAAGGTGAATGACAATGGTGCGTAGCGATCGCGTCCAGCTTTATACCTGCGCCGCGGGGCGGGGTGCGATATGCAAAGCACGCACGCCAATGGCCATTGCCCAGTTTTCTTTATCTCAAAGCTGATAGGGGCTCCCTGAAGTGATCCCAATTCGTCGGTGACGTCTGACGTACGTCGAATGTGACCGACTGAAAGGGAACTCATTGTTATACAACTAAACTTGTCATTAAAGAACATGAAAAACATGTATTTTCATTCATGTATTTGTGTATCTACAGCTGCATTTGTAATTAAATCAACAGAGAACACACTTGTTTTTGATAAATGCATTACTAGAGTAAACTGCAGTGCTTCATTATGCAGTGAATACTGAACTGTTTTGACAACATAAGAGTGTGTTTAGTTTGCTGTGTTAATTATTTTGAGAGCAACTACATTAATTTGGAGAAATGTGTCAAATCGATTGAGAAAAAAAAATTGAATATGCATGTTCATATGATTCATGTTATTGCTTTTAGAGTTACTGGCTGTATTCTGTAGGCAC
Organism: Gobiocypris rarus; assembly: GCA_023029165.1. Classification (NCBI taxonomy): domain Eukaryota; kingdom Metazoa; phylum Chordata; class Actinopteri; order Cypriniformes; family Gobionidae; genus Gobiocypris; species Gobiocypris rarus. The sequence goes on along the minus strand of CM040926.1, from coordinate 3,037,382 downwards.
ACAGGTCTTCCGTAACATTTTTGATGAGTAGTAATATTTTATTGGAATACTTTTCACAGGATTCCTCTCTGGAGAAGCGTTCAGTCTTTCCGCTCACATGTGAATAGTGAATCCGCTCATGGTGCGAGCACAACTGGCTTTTAAAGAGAATGGGAGATGAGACTCTGTTTGGTTTATTGCACGTTATGCCCAAAACACACCCATGACTCATTAAGACACTATAGGCACAACCCTTTTGGACCATGCGCCGGGTGCGCTGACCATTTTCCCCATCATTAAACTAGCAATAGTGGATTCGGACACGCCCTAAGAGCACCTGCACCATGAGCTTCAGACCGTGAGCTCAGATCGCTAAAATAGGGCCCTTCATCTGTGGGCTGAAAATGGATCCAGAGACATACGATGTCCTGATGGGGTCAGTTAATGAGTATGACCACTGGACAATCCATTTTTTCATCCTTCTCTATATAATACAAAGGCTTAAATTAAGTCTGAGTCATTTATTCATCATCCTGTCTTGAAAGACGATATACCCCAGTACCCAGAAAAGCCCTGGCTTTAATTAAATGTATAATGCAATATTGTTGACGAATAAAAACGAGACTAAATGTGGTTTACAAAATAAAAACTATGCTAAAATGTCTCTTCATTTTTGTACAAAAGATCTATCCAAGTTACGCATGGTATGTGAGGGACAAATATCCTCATGCACAGAACAACATTGACTCTTGGGTATTTTAATCTGTTGTCTTTTTAATTTTATTTTTTTGCCTTCTAATTTACATTTTCATAATTTTCTCTCTGTCTCTTTCAGATTGAATGTGTACCACTGGAAATGCATGAAATATGAAAGCAGTTTTCATTTGCCATGGCCCTGTTTAATTTATTATTATTTTAATTTGGTACTCCCATGTACAGTATGCAACAGTTCAGTGTCTTAAAACACTCTCAAAAACAGATTCAGCATTTAGTTTTGTTTTTATTGGGCACACATTTTAGTGCACTTATCTTCCCATATTGTTTTGAATTAAGGTCTGGAACATAAATTAAAGACATTTTTAAAAATGTGGGCTCTGTTTGTCAGGGTTTGGGTGATGAAAGTAGCAAGGACTCGGATGCAGAAGTTAAGGGTAATAAAAACTACCCTGTGGGGGACACAAGACAGGCAGCAAGAACTAGATAGATTATGGATGGATGGAACTATTTCAGAACTAGACTTGGCAGGGTCAGGGCACAAGAGGGGTACCTTAGACCAGTGATTCTTAAACCTGTCCCCTACCACTGCACATTTTGCATGTTTCCCTCATCAGACACGCCTGATCCAACTCATCAGCTCATTAGTAGAGAGAGCAAGACACAAAGTGGGTGTGTTTGATGAGGGAGACATACAAAATGTGCAGTGGTGAGGGTCCTCCAGGACAGGTTTGGGAACCACTGCCTGTACACAGTGTGATTTTTGCTGTCGTACGAGCTCACAGACGTTGTGGATGCTCGTATAGTCGCGACTCGCATCGTGTGAGAGGAATTACGAGACGAGCCGAGTACATAACGAACACCTCCCGACCTCACAATAATTTTTAAGCATGTTAAAAAAATGCAGGGAGTCGGCCCGATTTTCACCAGGCTTTGTCTGTACCCTATTGCCAAATCATGCACAATCACGTCACATAGGCTAGATCATTGAAAGCTCCAGTCTCTGTGTTTAACGCAAAGCTCCTGTGATTGCCGCCGGCTCGCCGTGCAATAGTCGTGGCGTGTACCAGCTGCTTTGATGCGATTATCAAGTTAACTGACTCGTAGTGTGTGCAATATCTCATGACCTCCCAAGTGTCCGAATTCGCATAGTGTACGCCCGCCTTTAGACAATAACCTTGCACAGGACTCAAACACAAGGAGAGTGAACAAAAGGGGGTAACGAGGGAAGACAGGTGGGGCAAATGAACCAATAATCAGGAAACAACATGGGCGGGGTTAGACTATGAAAATGCCAGAAACTGTTCAGCCTTTTATGATCAAACCGGAGTCGGACAATGATGGAGAGACTCAAAAAGAAGAGACAACATGTAGAATGAGACAGGACGTTTCTGAATGGTTAGATAGAAATGATTAGATTAAGATAGTTTAGTTTAATTTCGGTTATAACTTATGTTGTCATCTTGCTTTTAGGACATGCGATTGCATTTGTGTTCATACTGTATCAATAAATGTGAAAATGTGCTCGACTACAACAACTCTTCTCAACATGGCCTGTTGGGTGTTCCCGGGTTTTCCATTTCGGGGTTAGGGATACCACCAACCCATGAATAATGCGGCCTTCACATGGTATCAGAATGATCTTAAATACTAGTTTCCTAGTTAAAAAATTGTACAAATATTTTAATGGGATGAGCTCGTAATCAGGACTTCAGAAGTGGTAATCCATTTCCAATAGCACGCGGCATAAGCTCGTTGTGGTCCCTACCGGACGTTTATTTTAGTCCTTAAAAAATGACTTCTGTAAAAGAAAATATCTCCCTTTGCTTTGAACATTGAGCGCTGTAACTTTCCAGATGTTGTTTATGATCAAACAGCAACATTACACACTCTCTAAAGTTTAAAAAGTCAAATCATAATTGTAATTTATCCTTTGTAAATCAGCCACCCATTTAACACAATCTAAACAGATGCTGTTAATACAAATTTAGTTAACAAAATTAAACCATACATATTTGAATGCTATAAAAGTGTGCACATTAAGAGGAATAAACAGCAGATGCTGGCTATATCAGATGGTTCATGTTAGGAGTAGCCTACAGCTAATAATAACTCTAAATTCTTTAACATGTTTTAATGCTCGTGAATAAAAGGAAACGACCCACTCGCATGCCTCTCAGCCATGGTGTCTGATCTGTTGTGATCTGTGTCTCAAGCTGATGATGTAATGTCGAGAGAGGCGTGGCCAGGCCGTTGTACACACCCCAGTCCCTTGACTCCACCCCCATGTCACGATGCCAGTGAAATGCACATGAGAAGTGACGCACAAGGGGAAAACAGTATCGTGAGCTCACTTTTGAACAAGCGCAACCTCCCTCAGTTTCTCCTGAAGCCGATACAGAAGTTACTTAAACTGCAGTTCCTCTACTGGCTAATTTTGCCCTTCATGACGACTGTGAGGGGGTGAATGTTTTTATAACTCACTCGTTTACATTATATAAAGCCTTAAAGTTCTGCATAATTAAGGGTGTGGCCACTTTGAGTGACATAAAGCATCTAAAATGTGTTTACTATTAAGTGTTTATCGGTTATTTTTATAGGTAAACAGAAATGTGCTCAATTAGAGACGATAAAAGTGAGTGGGTCCAATATCATTGGTCGTAAAAAGTCCTGCCCACATACAATGGTTCCGACGCCCATGTATAAATATATTTTATTGTTATGCAAATAAATGTGGCATGGATTTGACTCCATACCTTTTACGTTTAAAGATGGTCTGAACAGTCATAGAGCCAGCTTTGGTTTCTGTAATCAAGACACTTTACCACCACCACCAGTTACATGTTTTCTTCTTCTGTGGAAGATATTTAAAAAAAATAATATGTTTCTATGTTTTTTTTACCCCAATGACTTTCATTGTGTGGGCAAAAACAGTTGAAGCATTCTCACATTATCTTTTGTGTTCTGCAGAAAAAAATTAAAATCATCTGCTGCCATGACTGGTTGTTCAATTGCAACTATGTATGGAATTTTAATTTTGGACTTTTTATTTTTTTATTTTTGAGGACACATTATAACTGACAAAAAATGACAGGTCGAAGAAAAGGGGCCGGATCTAGAAATGACTGTATTCAAACTCAAAAGGTAATAAAGTGTCAACACGTGTACACTAACACTTACAAACATCTTGACACTACACTATTGGGTACACCGGAGTTATTGTTGCAGGCTCTGAGGAGGCTTGTGGTGAGGATAGCATCTGCGGCCCTGCTGGGAACAATATCTCCGGTTCAGTCACCTCCTGTGCCAAGGTGAACACCTCTATCAGAGCAAACCTCCTGCTCCGCTTCAGTGCAACGGTACCTTTCACCCATGATTCCACAGAGATGCAGCGAGCGGTGGATTTAACTCATAACGGGTCCGTGATGCATGGCTGCTCAGCTGCAGTAACGCTCTGCAGAGACACCGGCCACGCCAAGGGCACACGGATGCTAAGGTCATATGGAGAAACTGCTGGTCTTTCTTGAAAATGGTACGCTTCCTAGAAAATGTCCTCTTTGTACTGTATAGATGTAAATCACATTATTAGGGGATTTTGAAAAATATAGCTTCAACCCTTCATTTAATATATTTATTGAGAATTATAATAGAAGTATAATTGCATCAAAATATCTATCTATCTATCTATCTCTCTATCTATCTATATGTCTGTCTGTCTATCTATCCGTCTGTCTGTCTATCTATCTATCCGTCTGTCTGTCTATCTGTCTGTCTATCTATCTCTCTATCTCTCTATCTATCTATATGTCTGCCTGTCTGTCTGTCTATCTATCTGTCTGTCTGTCTATCTGTCTGTCTGTCTGTCTATCTATCCGTCTGTCTGTCTATCCGTCTGTCTGTCTATCTGTCTGTCTGTCTATCTATCCGTCTGTCTGTCTATCTGTCTGTCTGTCTATCTATCCGTCTGTCTGTCTATCTGTCTGTCTATCTATCTATCTATCTCTCTATCTATCTATATGTCTGCCTGTCTGTCTGTCTATCTATCCGTCTGTCTGTCTATCTGTCTGTCTGTCTATCTATCTATCCGTCTGTCTATCTGTCTGTCTGTCTATCTATCTATCTATCCGTCTGTCTGTCTATCTGTCTATCGTCTGTATGTCTCTCTCTCTCTCTGCTCTTCTCGTGGCCTTTTCTTGCCCTCAGGGATTAATTGATGGTGCGAGTTCATAAATCTTGCCATTATGAGGGAGTTTCTCTTCACTCATTATTCACTCACAGACCCGGCGCTGCAAGTCCCAGAGCTCCTTGAAATGTTTGGAGAGACGTCTGAAACCTCCTCGCTGTCAAGGTTAAATTCACTCCAACTGTCTATCGGCTGCCCTAGTTTATTACTGGCAACTTGAAGGTAATTTAACATGGGTAAATCTTCATTCATGCTCATGTAAGACAGAACAGCCTACATGCCTGGATTACTGATGCATGCAGAACAGCGGACACCATAGGCTACGGTACGGTATATAAGGTACGGTATATAAGAGGATTAAAGGAATAGTTCAACCAAAAATGACAATTCTGTTATTGTTTACTCACCCTCATGCTGTTCCACACGTATGATGTTTTCCTCCATGGAACGAAAAACCTGATGCTTTGTCAAATAGTTAAGCTACTCATTTGCTTACTCATGAAAAGGAATAAAGATGGATGTTGCTGAGGTCCATAATAAAATTAATAAAATAATAACAAAGTTTTCCGTAGGGAAACAGTGTTTCAATGTTGTCTGTATGTGCTACTAACGCTATACTAAAGTTAAGGTTAGGGTTTTGTTTCAGAGTAGTTTTGTTCAGCACAGTGACTGAAATGAAATATTTATGCTGAGTTCACACTTGGCATGTTTGGTTGGATCAAAACAATCAGGTGCGATTGCTCTGTTTGTGTGGCTCATGTGAATACGTGTGAACGCTGCCATCCCAACTAAACAAGTGGACCGAGACCCTGAAACAATGGGCCTCAGTCCACTTCCACATGAATTCTGGTGCGGTTCGGCTGAAATATGAACGCAACGCGGACCAAAAACATCTAAACTAACCAAATGTGATGCAAGGCGTGACGCAAGTGTATTTTTCTAGTTTTAGCCCGACACAGTTCTCATGTTCACGTCTAGCTCCACGTTGATTAAATATCAAATGCACTGGCGCATCTGTTCCTGAACACCAGGTGTGTGTGTGTGTGTGTGTGTGTGTGTGTGTGTCTGAACACCCGGTGTGTGTGTGTGTGTGTGAACACCAGGTGTGTTCAGGAGCATTGTTGGAGTGTTGGTATTGTGAGGAACTGAAAACCACTGACCATTGACCAACACACACCTGCTCTAAAGTCAATAGTGCAGTATTTATGTGTTATTTAAAGGGTGTGTTAGTAATATGAGCCTATAGGGGGTGCACAACACGCACACACTCTGATTATTACACACACAGGGATGCACAGCAGCACACACACGTGCCAAAAAATTAAATTAAAAGGATTTCTTTAAGGAGAAGAGTTCAGTCTTTCCGCTCACATGTCAATAGTGAATCCACTTATGGTGCGAGCACAACTGGCTTTTAAAGGGAAAGGGAGATGAGACTCTGATTGGTTTATTTCACGTTACGCCCAAAACACACCCATGACTCATCAAGAGACGAGGGACAACCCTTTTGGACCATGAGCTGGGCGCACTGACTGTTTTTCCCGTCGTTAAACTAGCAAAAGTGGATTTGGACACGCCCTAAGAGCACCTGCACCATGAGCTCAGATCATTAAAATAGGGCCCAAGATGTCTCAAGATGTGACCCTAAAAAGGACCGAATGCTGAAGCACACTTGGTTCTTCTCATTATAGTCACAATATTGTCACAGTTCGGTACAGGCGTCAGAACGTGTCTCTTCACAGCAGGGATCCTATCGCTGTTTTGACACTTTTACACATTTTAAAAGCTCTTCACGAGATCACAGCTGGTAAAACACCATCATATGAACATACTTACTAGGAGTGCATTTAGCTTCGGATGTTTGGTAAGTTCCGTTGCAAAATAGGCTATACATCATAAAAGACGTTTTGTATCTTTAGGATCAGTGTTAAAAATGACAGTGTGAACGCTAAATGAACAAGGACTAAGAGTGATCACACTTCGGTTCACTTGGTTTGTTTGGTCTGGACCAAAAAAAAAAACATCTAGTCCTTAACCGCTTAGCATTCACAGTGGCATTTTAACATTGAACCTAAAGGTATAGAGATATGTTCACAACCTGATTGGGATAGGCTTTTATTATGTATATTTTGTGATGGAACTTACCAAACATCCAGATCAGATCATCTTCAGACTGTGCCGCCAAAAATGTAAGGATTTTGTGTCGATACACAAAATCGTTTTTGTATACCGTATCAGCAAATATGGCATGATGCCAAAACGACTGTATCTCCGCAATGCTTTTGCATATTGACACTAAACTGTGTATGTGTATGCAATCATCATTTCTGAGAGAAATAGTAAAGGTGAATGCATATACGAACATGTTGACGTTACTGTTGATCATCTGTCCATCATCGTATAAAGCCCGTGCTGACAATTTGATTGGTCCGAACAGCTCCTGTACGAGCATAGTTGCTCCACAACGGATCAAGTCCAGACCGAACTTCCCAACCTCAAATGTTGTGGGCGGGGCTAAGTTTGGCTGGCATCCAGGCTAATATTTTAGAGCTCAACAGTGGCTTTCATTATATGGAAAAGACAATTGTTGCATTGCTTATTTGTAAGTTGCTTTGGATAAAAGATGAGTAAATGCATAAGAGAAACAATTTTTCGCTGTGTTTTACAGAGGACAAAGTCTTACCAATTTGGAACATTTTGGTGAGTAAATAATGATAAAAGCTGCATTTCTGAGTGAAGCATAACTTTAGATGTGGTCATAAACATATGCATTCAATCTTCCTTTTGCACATCTTCATACAAAGCCCCAGAACATTCCAGGAACACTGTGTCTTTCCTCGAACACTATATAAACGTGGGCTTTAGCAATTCACGCTGCAGCTCTGTTGTTCTTTGAAGTGAGAGTGCAACGCTCTCCTAGCATGAGTCTCTTTATCTGAGAGCTGCTGAGCTCAGGTGGACGCTCACTTCAAAGAGCGCTCCTGCTACAGGCAAATTAAAACACGCCGCACAAGCCAAAGTTCTCCAAAACACTCGCTGAAACACCACAAACTGACCTTCTTACAGCAGAACACAGACAACGAGAGGAATACATGGACGGACATGAATAAACATGATCCACCAAAGGCAAAATATCAACAAAACATAAGATTTGTAAAAGTTTATTTCATTTTATTTTCATCTTGTTTCATACAATTTTGTAAAACAGCAATGTTCACATTATTTCTTCATTCTTTTTATAAAATAGATGTTTATGCTCCGTAAATAGGATTGATTGATCCAATACCCAAAGTAAATGTTCAATGTAATGCATTTCATACAGATAGAAATGAATCCTTCATGGTTCTTCATCAGTTAGATATGAAGGCATGTGTGATAAATATGGTCTTCACTCTGCAAACGATTCTAAGTCATTAGTTACAATTAATGCGTCACAGTGTAAATACATAATTAATCCGATTCAATAATAATTTTTCGTCCATCGCATATTTTCCATCATCCTCAAAGTGCTACACACAAGGTGACGTCGCCTAGTTCAAAGTATAAGAGTAGTTCACCCAAAAACGAAATATTCTGTCATTATTTAATAACCTTATAATGGTTTCAAAATTCCCATACACAACAAAATCTGCCAGTGACCATGTCTGTCAAAATCCCACAAAGAATAAAACATACAAAAGTAAATATTTCGAAGGTAGTCCAGAGGCCAGTTGTACGCAGCTACTTGAACAAATTGAGTTTCAGACTAGGTGCAAAGTTGACAAAACTAAATGTTCTGCACACATTAAGTGTGACTCTTCAGTGAACATTCAATCTCATGAACCATGGAGAGAGTTAGTTTGATTCACTTGAATTCACTTCAATCGTGCTGAACAGCGGAAGCTATATGAATGCATTAAAGTGAATCAGCTGAATTTATTTAGTTAATATTTTATATATGTCCACAACAAACTTAAAAGAGAAGTTTTTTCAACTTAAAGAAAAGTGTTTGTGCTGCCTTAAACATTTGAGTTTAATCAACTTGAAATGTGAACTTGTGGCAACTTGGATATTTGAGTTTACTAAACTTAATTTTTTGTTTTTACATTCTTACATTCTTAAGCACAATCAACTTGGATGTTTAAGTCATTACAACTTAAATTACACTAAACTTTCTTAAAATAATGAGTTGAATCCAACGGTATCTCTCGACCAATTCGTACGTATTTCTATGAGGTGGCTAATTCGTATTTTTTTGTATGACCTCACTCGTATGAATTTCGGAGGATTTGTCTATGCAGTGATGGGTAGGTTTAGAGGCGGGTTAGGGGTAGGTTATTCATTCAAAATCAAATTAGCCACCTCGTAAAATACGCATGAATTGCTGTGAGATCGGGTTGGTTGAATCTTGTGTAACTCATAAAAAAGTTGAGAATTGCTTAACTTATTTTGATGAGTTAAAGCAATGTAAAAACATGTTGTCAACTTATTGATCATATTTTTTTACAGTAAGTAGTCATTTTATATTCTAAAGCTTTTACTTATGTAAATATTTTAAATATATAATTAATAACTTATTAAATATTTTACATCAAAAGCTTTATATTCATAGTCAAATACTCATGTGCAATGCATTAAGGATTTAAAACAAAATAATATATAATTTAAATAAAATAAATAGTCAGCAGCACAATCCAGGCATTAGAATCTTTAAAGCGGCTTTAATTTGAAGCACGAGATACTTGATGAAAATATGCTCACTTTGCTCACAACTCAACTCCAGAGCAGATAAGCCTTCTTGAGACCAAAGAATCAGAGTTTGCTCAAACTTACCAGTGCTGCCCCAGAAACTGGGTTGGTCCAACAGGCCTCAAATGACTTTATTTGACTTTATTTATTTCTAAGTCTATAAATAAAGTTCATAGGACACTTGATATTCCAAGTCCTCTGAAGTCATAGGGCCGAAATTGTTGTGTGTCGTTATTATGACAAAGCTACAAGAACTTTTCTTTACGCTGCGTGGGGAAACATTTTCCTTTTGTGTTCCGCCAAAAACAATTGGAGTGAATAATGACAAGTTTCATTTTTGGGGAACTCTTCTTCTCAGTCTTTACATTCTTTATTCCTAATGATGCACCTTCCTCTATGTCCTTTAGGGGTCTGTTTTGTAACATTTTATTTAGACAACTCGTAAAAAGAAACATGATATATGCATTGAAGAATAAGCAAGTGAAAGACATAGATTTGACAATGTAGAAATCTCTACAGAATCTATCAAGCCATTGGAACATTGTGGGAGGAATAAAGGAAAAATAAATAAGCTAAATATCCATGATGAGTGTTCATGGAAAGCGATAGAAATGATCATCATATTCGTCTCTGAATATTCTGTTATACGTCTTATTTATATACATCTGATAGGAGTACATTATGTTGCAGAATATCTGGAGGACATACGTCACTCAATTTTACCCTCAACTCCTTCCATCAATGGAACTGAATGTGCTGGAATTCGGGCCTGGGGCTTTAATTTATTGTTCTTTAGATCCATTTTAATTGTTTCTTGAGAGTAGATCCTATATTACAATATGCATGTATCACACTCGATACAGCATTGCACAAATTATCAAGAAGAGAAGAGCTGAGGAAAAAAATACAGGTAAAAATCATCGGTATTTAGCAAAATACAGTAATTTTCTGTTCATCTAATATATACCCTACTTTGCAAGAGAGTGTTAAAATTACACAGAATTTGAATAACACGTATACAATGAGCTTTCACCAAAGAAACATCGAGTCACATGAAGTTATTCTGGTCGATACATAATTCACCATAAAAACACAAAAATGCTTCTTTTTTTCTCTAGTTTTTGCTTTTGTTTTCGACACTGTCCGTTAGGTTGACCTCACGGAGGCCTGTGATTGGTCGAGCTGCCACGGGAGGGCGGGCAGCGGGTGAAGACTCTTAGCACCTACACCTCATCATGGGAACGTTTAGTAGGGATTCCCACATGGATAATTCAACTACCAATGAACTGTCATTAATTGCCACGTTCAGAGAGGAGAGGGTCCAGTACCGTACATCTGTATTGCAGTTTTGATGTTTAACATGCTTGTATTGCAACTTACTGTAGCCGTCTCTGATGACTCTCTTTATTGGATGGAGACTCAAATATGCAAACGTGAAAGTCTCCTGATCATCTGAGATCTTAACATCAAGTTCAGATACATAAAGAGAACAGTCCTGCAGAATGAATATGAGAACAGCGAGGATGATTTGAAATATCACCTTCAGCTTCTGACGATCACATGGCCAAGATTTAGGTGTAATACTATGGGTAAAAAAAATAAATATTCAAAATATTAAGAATACAAACATTACTTTAAATTAACTTTCCATTAGGCACCAGCCAATTTACCCACAAATAAAGATTTTATCAGCATTTACAGCACTTTCACACGAGTATAATTAGGGGCCAAACACTATAGGCATTGTATCCATTGGTGTTCTTCTTATCATTATTCCATTTCTTCTTCTTCTGCTATTGAATCTATGGAAATTTGTTATGAAATTTGGTACACAGGTAGAGTACAGTCTGAACTGTCAACATTGCTAATTTGGAGTCTCTAACACAACCCCTCTAGCACCACCACATTTCCAAAGTTGCACTCAACAAAATGGCTCTATCTTGTCCAAACTCAGTGTGTTATGACAACCATAATCAGAGGCTACCTGCACAATTTTGGCACAGAGCCACCTAGTGGTCAGGAGATATGAAAATGGCTCTTTTTGCATATAATTTCTAAATGTTTGGCCAAAAATTTGTAGAATGATACCCAATTTTCCCATATCGGCCATTTTGAATTAATGTAAAATGCTATATTTTATGAATGCATTGGCAAATCATTTGAAACTTGGTCTGTGTCTTCGCCACCATGCCCTGACAGCACTTAAAAAGCTTTGGGGAAGAGCCACCTAGTGGTCAAAAATGTGAATAACTTTTAAATAAATTAGCCTATTGTGAAAGCCAATTTTCACCAAATTTGAGTCAGATCATCTTCAGACTGTGCCGCCAAAAATGTATGGATTTTGTGTCGATACACAAAATCGTTTTTGTATACCGTATCAGCAAATTTGATGGCATGATGCCAAAACGACTGTATCTCTGCAATGTTGTTGCATATTGACACTAAACTGTGTATGTGTCATTGTCTTCTCTCTCTGACCACATCACATCAGTTTGGTCACAGCGCCACCTATTAATCGAAAGGTATAAACCATTCAATAATATTACTAACGACTGTAACATGATTTTGCCTAAAATCATCGTATTAATATGCCTTTAATTGCTCATTGTTGCAGTTGTTCTAATGTTCCCAGCCATGATGACATGAATTATCGAGCCTTCTTTGGCTTGGCCCCTTAATTACTGCTTGCAGCTATATTTATAATGTTCTTTCTTCTGTAAAAAACAAAATGACATTTTAGCAAGAATGTCTGAGCTACTCTTTTTCATGCAACAAAAACGGATGGTGATTTAAATAGTCAAACACAGACATTATAAAAGTAGTCCATGTGATTACTACATTATAGTGAGTTTTCTGAATCCACACGATAGCTACAGTATGGGTGAGACAATCTTCCTCTCCATCAGCCAGGTTTTGACATATAATCTTGGACTGCTTTTATGGTGCTTTTTATCTTTTTAAAGCTCTAATCAGCTTTCATTGCATAGAAAAGTGCAGCTTGGACATTCTGCTTAACATCTCATTTTGTGTGTCAGGGAAGACAAAAATATCACAGGTTGGTGATTTTCATTTTGGGTGAAGTATAAGCATATTGAGTAATAAACCTGACAATAACAAGAGTGGAAGATGGAATGATAATAAAACACCCAGATGTTTTCTGATTTAATGTTTTGACGGCCACCCCACCTATAAACTCTGTACTTCAGACAAGTCGACATAGCAGATGCAGATGGTGAAAGCCAATATAATCGTAGCTGAATAGATACACTGCGAGAGACATTCTCACTCGTGTATGTCTTAAAACGGTTTTTGTTTCCTTTGTATTAGCTCTTCACCATATGGCAAGCTCTGCGTTTTGTGTTGAATCCTCTGTACGTACCGTGTGAAGTGAGTAATCCTGATATGAAGGCTGTGATTCTCAGGAATAACTCATTTAACAAACACAGCGGAGGCAACGTGTCACTCGCTCTCTTGTCTGTAGGGGAAGCTGCGTTTCAAGTGTCTAAATCCATTTGGACGACAGATCTTTGGCAACTCTTGTGTTTATCCGTCATTACCATTAGATCTCGCTGTGTAAAAAAAAAAACATCTGCTGGCAATGTATGAAGCACAAATAAATCAAAATGGCTGCAAGTCTTGCTCAAAACTGCCGTACAGAATTGTTACTCGTTTGTCAATTTGTTTAGGAGGCTCGAATGAAATCAACCCTGTTTGTTTGTGCATTTCCGTGAGCAAAGGATGCCGCCGCACTCTCTGTAGCCTTCGGGAACTTGCAGTCTAAGGGTTTTCTACTATTCTACCAGGCCACAGCGTCTGAAACTAAACTGTTCCTACGGTCCGACGCATTCCTGTAATGTACATCGCATTCACAGAGACGTTTGTTTTGCACCCCAACCGAAACGCGAATCGTCAGAACTTAAGTTTGATGTGCTCTAAATGATACTCTAAGAAAACTACTCCCATTCACGTCCGTTCATTTATTGCCATGCTCATAAAAAGCCTCTTTTCCACATTTTCACCGTGTTCCGATGAGAAACATATGTTTTCGTTTGATCGGGGGGCTCCTTCGAGTCTTTTGAGTGCCGTTTGTAAACATCAGACTCGGATAGTTTCGCAGACGTGGTTGGCTCTCACAGGAAGGATACCGATCGGCCTCCCTCTCGCAATGGCATGGTGGGATACATTGGTTTGAGGATGTGGTCACTACCTGGTTTGCTGCTACTGCCACCGTTCTGACTGGCCATTTGGTGTCGGATGTCTCTGCGGTTGATGGTGAATGCCGTGATCATCTCGGAGCCGTAGTCCCTGCTCTCCGGGACGGCGCCGGGGACGTGCCTCAGTTGGCCGTCGCCCAGGCAAGTCATGGAAACACGGGTGTCATTGCGGTGCTGCAGCTCATGTTGTCCTTTCCTGGCAGGCGACGGTCGTTGAAGGAGTGCATGTTGATCACTGCGTCCGTCTTCACCATGGGTGGCTGCGGCGGGCGGTGGGACTTGAGTTTCACCCGTCTCTCGCACGTGAACGACAGTCTGATCTCTTCCGTCACCGCACTGCAGAAAGACCTCTTGATGGAAAAAAAGGGACATGGTGGGGGGAGGAGGAAGAGAAAAGAGGAAGTAAGTACGTTCACGTCCATTAGCTGAGAAAGCCATTTTGGTGCTAACTGCAGGGACGAAAGCTAGAAGCAACCGAGAGTGTCTGCAAATTAAATATCTGCAGTTTTAGCCCTGATTTTGAGCTCTCTTCTGCTCACAAAGGCTGCATTTTTTAAATTAGAAATACAAATGGAATATTCTGATATATTATTACAATTTATGTTTTCTATGTGAATATATATATTAAAATGTAATTTATTTCTGCGATGCAAAGCTGAATTTTCAGCATCATTACTCCCGTCTTCAGTGTCACATGATCCATCAAAAATATTTATTTCCAAAAGAAAAAACAGAAGTGCATTTAAAACACAACAGGCTTTTGTGTGTGTTTCAGTGATTCCTTTATTCAGTTTTTCTTATTTCAATGTGTTATCTTTTTTGACAAGCAAAACGATATTATAGCTACTTTTAAATCAATGAGACCAAAAACAATCCTTAAAATAACTTCCCACATGTGGAAAAATAACACAATGTTCCAGTTCAGTAGGGAACATAATTCATTTTGAGGTGGGATGTGATAAAAATATTCTCATTTTAGAGCATGCTTTAACACTCAAATCCATGATCAAAGTGGTTTAAATGTCAACCTCCAGCACTGGCATCTTATCTGTGAGATGTGTCTTCATAAAAAGGAAGTGATTTGCGATTTGCTTGCAGTGCTTTTTGATGTTCGATTGGTTATTCATCTCTTCGCTCAAATAGCAGATCCATTCTGTGATGTTATCAGGTGTGAATGAACACCCAGCTTTAGTCGTGCTGAACGTCTTCATTTCAGCATGTCTAAAATCCACTACTCTGCATGTGTAACGCTACAAGGCCATTGCTAGGCATGAACTAGGGTTTTCTGGGTGATTGCTAGGGCGTTTTAGCAGTTGCTGGGCTAATGTGGGAAGTTGATAGGGTGGTGTTCTGGGAGGTTTGCATGATGTTCAGTTCTGAGTGGTTGCTAGAGCATTGTAGATTCAGGCCTGATGTCTCAACCCTCTTATCACCTGGATGTCAAAAAATTCTAAAAACTCCAAGTTAAGATATGCTTCTAGTTTTAATAATTTAAACAGGCTTTTGAAGTTTGGGAAAAAGCTGCTCAAGCTGAATTAAAACCACAGTGAATTGTTCTGATCAATATTGACATGATTAACATGAAAAATGTTACGTGTCGGACTCTGTAGACAGCGTAAGCAGGAGACAGCCAGTCAGGAAACAACTTCTACATGATTTTTTTTTTAATACTGTATCCTAAATACCTAAATTGTGCATAAGTAAGCTATATATCATATGCTGAAGTACATTTCTGGAGTGTTAATGATTAAAAGAAATAAAACAGCAAAAACCGTACAGAACCGAAAAGCCGTGATACAAACTGAACCGTGGGTTTTGTGGACCGTGCCACCCCTAATATATATATATATATGTACAGCCTATCCTGCTCTTAAGAGCATGCATAAAGCTTGCCGCAAAGCACCATCAAAAGTTATGAATGTGTCGGAGAAATTTAAGGAGACATTTTAAATATTTATAAATAAACCTGTGCTTTGTGAGTCAGTATCGGCTGAAAAGACAGTAGACACGCCTTTAGTGAGAATTATATAATCAAAGAGTATTAGTTTTCTAATTGACTTGGTGGGTTTAAAAGTAGACATTTCAAACTTTCTAAGTTTTGTTCAGTTTTGTGATGCACTCCAGTTTACAGAAACCGAGATGGCAGGAAGCGTGTCTTGTTCGTTTTCTTTATTTTATAAAAGCAAAATTTTTGTTGTTATTGTGAGTTTACATAAATAAAAGTAGCCTTTAGAGTTTCGAATGATGTATTACTCTAATATATATGACAGAAAATGTAAAGTGTTTTAAGTTGTTTCCGCTGTTATCAGGACGCAAGCGATCACGCCGGTGTCTACTTTCATACTTTAGCTTCCACACTCGGATATGCTCCTAATAATAGTGCACATTTTTCTAGATTAATGTTAGAGCGAGCAGTTTTGTGCCCATATAATCTTAGTGAAAGTGGTAAACAGATTTGGCTTGCTGTCTGTTATAGAGGGGCTCGGAGAGGATATTCTACCCCAGCTCCGATTCCCCCCTATAACAGGCAAAATTGTACAAAAGGAGGAGCAGGGGAGGAGGAGGGATGCTGCAGGAACTAACAACGGGAAGAGGTAAGCTGCTGGTTTTATACCTTGGTATTAATTGTAAGATTAGATGGGCGTATTCCTCGCAAAATTACGTTTAATGACTTCACATAAAGTTGCTTCTTACATATTTCAAATGATAAGCCTTATTTGAGGTTGATGGATGATAGGTGAATGTTTGTATTTTCTGCCTGACATACTGTAATCACCACAAGGGACTGCCATTAACGATCTGTCCCTTACGGACTGCATGGCTTTTTAATTTTTTTTGACTAACCGACTAATGACATTTTGGTCGACTATGCCTCTTCTCATTAACTAATGTTTAGTCGACTATTAGGGGGCAGCCCTAAAACATATTAAATTATTGTTTTAATAGCTTACATTCCAAACAGACACAGGAATCCAAAAAGTGTCTCCAGTACATTACCAGGGTTAATTCTCAGGACCAGGTTAATTCTTAGGAAAGATTTACTAACGGCTTGCTCCAGCGATAACCCTCTTTTGGCGTTAAAGACTTCTGTCAGGATTTAATAAAGACACAGTGATAAATTAGCGCTGAAAAGGCATGGGCAGGGTTATTTTGCGGCTGATATGAAAGCTTTAGCATAAGTTCCGCTGGGAAGACTCAATTACTACGTCACTTATCGCCTTCACTCCAATCCAATTATATTTGCATGCTCACTGTATAAAAGCTCGGTAATTACACATGTTTGAGTTCGCAGATACTGAAGCGACGATTACCCCCATCCTCCCCACCACCACCAGGATGGCCCTGTCCATACCTCCCGGGGGTCGGCTACGCCCCTGCCCTAGTCTTCGGCAGGAATGGCAGATCCGATACCCTCGGATTATTCACTACGGACGGGGCCTACGCCAAATGACTCTGTACATTATCAGCTTGCTGAGTTATTAATAAATACGCCTTTGTCTAAATAATTCTCCCGAGTCTTTCCTGTAGAACTTATTGCATATGCATTTGTAGGAGTTTTCCTTTCAGACACAAATTTTATGTGAGGAGAGTATTTGAATGAATCACGCAAGATGATTTACTAAGGTTTGCGCTAGTCAATTAGCTAGTGTTTGTTGCATTATTTAAGACCCAAAAAAGCATACCATACATCGTCAGTAGATCACACGCAGGACTTTATACTCCCATCTGTGCTTTGTTGGAATTACGCTCTCACGTTAATTTGCCCTGTTTAGTAAATCTGTCCCTTAGTGTTCAAAGAACATCACTATTAATAGTTTTTATCTTTATTACACATAATAGTTTCTACTTCCAATCGATCTCACCTGTTCACGCTCCGTGGTTTTTCGCAGTTTGTAGATAAACTCTCCTATAGCCACAAACACCGACAGCACCAGTCCAGATGCCAACACGATGAAGATGCCACCCAGATTCTGGATGCCCATGGGACCCGTCTCATAACGCTCGTCCTCCAGACAGCTGCTGCCGCTCCACCACTTCTCTTTGAGCATGTGAAGACGCCCATCTTCCAGGATGCCGAGGATAGCGATTGTGATTTTATCCCTGTACGGCGAGCCTGGAATAAATTCATTAATAAATCAGAATCTTCATTGGTTTTCTTGAGTACTGAGAAAACTGTAATTAAACTGGAATGCTTTAACATCCTGACACCAACTCCACACTTGAAAGGAGAGGTGTTTTAACAAAGCATTGTGTACACACACACACACACACACACACACACACAATGTGCAACACACTCCATTACACGCTCAGTTTTTTAATGAATACTGTGTAAAGTTCCTGTCACACTAGGCTTTAGGCATGTGAAATTACTTCAGAGCCTTCAACACTGCAAACTACGCAGCTTTTAAGCCTTATAATTTCAGATAGATGATGTAAATATCACACACTGACCTCTTAGCTCAAATGTCTTGATATGCATATTTACAAGTCAGATTCCTCCAAACTTCAGATTTGATTAACTTTTTATGTACTTTTTTTTTACAAAATGTCCCTTAAAAGAGGTTTTGTCAGATTTGGCTCACTTCTGGGTACAAATTTGTCCGCAAAATATTTCTATATATAGATATATTTCTTCCCAGCAAGCATTCATTTCACCGTCTCGGTTAACTATAGACCTGATGTAGTCCGGCTATGAGTAACCCACTTCTAGCCAAAATAACCTTGAATTTTGTTACATGTCGTCTTTGCCTAAATAGCTTGTGAGATGTTTAATATTCCATAATTGAAGCAAAGTCAACAGTGATTACAAGGTGTTTGGTTTCATTTCTTTGACATGTTCATGTTCTAGATGACTAGTCTATTATTGGGCTATGGTTAGACGTCATTACATTTTCACTGACAGCCCAAATGTTGCCTTGCTTTAGCCCAGACGTCAGGGCTGTGTTTGGACGGCTATTAGAAGTCTTTTAAACACAACATTGCTTGCTGGGTTCTTAAAGGGTCATGAAACCCCAAGCCACATTTTCTGAGATTTTAACAGAGTTATGTGTGTTAAACATAATATAATTCAATAGCCTTTCACACAGCAATACCGGTAAATTACAGTCAAATTACCAAAATGAAGCAATAAGAACCAAACAAGCAATGTTGTGTTTAAAAGACTTCTAATAGCCGTCCAAACACAGCCCTGACGTCTGGGCTAAAGCAAGGCAACATTTGGGCTGTCAGTGAAAATGTAATGACGTCTAACCATAGCCCAATAATAGACTAGTCATCTAGAACATGAACATGTCAAAGAAATGAAACCAAACACCATGTAATCACTGTTTGCTTACATGATATATCACACATCTCACAAGCTATTTTGGCAAAAACGACATGTACCCAAATTCGAGGTTATTTTGGCTAGAAGTGGGTTACTCATAGCCGGACTACATCAGGTCTATAGTTAACCGAGACGGTGAAATGATGGCTATTGCTTGGTATTTTTGAAAAGGTCCTGTTCACACATGATCTGTTACCGGTAATTTACCAGTAAAGACTTTGTGTGAAAGGGGATAATGTCACCATCCATTAGTTTTGGTTGTAGAATTCAGATTATAGTCCATATGCCTTTGCGTTTTTCCATGTTTCGTGTCAGTGTCACAGGAATATGAAGTTTTCTTAAACTATAATACATCGATGACTCATCTGTGTCTCATAATTATTCATGAGACTGTATGTCCTTATCCAACGAGAAGACGCCATGCTTAATTATTCATGACAGCACACGTTGATGATTTCCTACGACGGACACTTCAAACAGTGAGATCGCGTACAGTAAGTGAGAGATGCATAAACCAGTGGTTTTTTTGCTTTGTAAGAGTTTCTGCATCGCATAACAGATCCCGAGTCTTCGACACAAACACGATTATTTCAGTCTCTGTGGCCCTTTAACCGATCAAACGGCTTATAAAAACGCAGAAACAAAAATCTCAAAAGTTATCAAAGATGCAACAACATGTTCATATATATTCTTTCGATGCAGAGAACAAATGTCAATGGCTGCGCATTTAATTGTGCATTATTATTTGAGCTTACAAAACCATGTGTATATTGTGTCGCGTTTTAATGGTAATTTGCAGTGTGCATTTGTAGGAAGCTTTGATGCTTTTAATAAAATTGTCTAAAATAAAAGCCACTGTTGTGTTCTCCCTTCACTCCACAGCTTTTGTAGTATTTTTCAAAACTGTGGTGAGAACTGACTGTGAAACAGGGGGTTTCATGACCCTTTAAATACAAATCAAACTACACAAAATAATTCTTCCAATAAATATATTGTGTAGGCTAGAAAGTAGAATGCACAGTCAAAGGTCTGCGTATATTAGCATATTACAACCGCTTATATTGTGGCTCATCTGAATTTAGAATCAACAGTCGGTGTTCTAGCGGTGGGTTTACCTTTCGGGGTGCCGATGCCGTAACCTTTACTGTCGATGATGCCGCCGACCTGCGTGAGGTTGCAGTTTCTGCGCGTCACATACTCGATGGTCGTTGACTCCATGAGCAGGGCGTAGTCTGACTTTAACACTCTCTGAATCCCGTCTTCAATGGACTTGACGAACGACGTGCTCTGTCTGCTACTCATGAAAGCCCACATCTTCTCAAATGTAGACACTCGTGATTTCTGAAAGAGAGAAGCATCACTTAGTTAGTAATCTAAAGTTGGAAATCACTGTGGTTTGCTGGTCAGTACACACACACTGGAGGGTTATTACATTGCATGTTTTGCAACACTTGTGAAATCGCAGGTGAATGGCGCTAAAAGTGAGTTAAGTTTTATTAGAAACGGATGAACATGAATCTGGTACGTGAATCTAATGCTAGTTGTGTTAAGTACTGCGGCAGTTCAGAAATAAAATGTCAGGTGAATAACGGTAAAGGTTAATGCACGCTTTAATAACGACAGCTGAATTTTTCTCATTTCATAACTGGATGAAATTACTGTAACAGTTAACTAAACTGAAGCAACACTAAACTAACTTGAGCTGAATAATGACACAGTTTTCTTTTTAGAGCTGCCATGTACAGCAACAAAAATGAATTTGTCTCATATTTGATGAAGTTTGCATTAATTCTGTTATTTTCCTGTTAAGCTGCTTTGAAACGATCTGTATTGCACAAGCATGAGATAAAAATACATTTGCTGAAGCAACCATGGTATTTTAGCTTTTAGTCATTTTAACCTTTTAAAGCAACACCATGTAGTTTTTCGACCTTAAAATAATGTCTCTAAAATGATTTCAATCGTAGAACAACTCTTAACCGAACTAATTCGTCTGCCGCTGGCACCTGAGCAGCCTCATAGCGGCTTTAACCACATCCTGTCAGTACACACAGCCCCGCCCAGTGTTCCTGTCTAATTGGGTGCTTTTGATAAAAATGGGTTTGGGCGGGTGGACCAAATTTGGGCTGGTTTGGGGTCAGTTCAACAGTTTTCAAAATCTAAATTGTATAGTCTAATTGCGTAACAAACAAAACTCCAGAGTGCATGAACTCCATAAAACCAGTCATCATGACACACACAGGCCAGCTGGCGTAGGTGTTGACGTCGATGACGAGCACACACTTTCAGCCAATCAGCGATCAGCAGACTGGCTCATTCATGACTGACAGGTTTTTAGCGTGATAACTCGTATCTGTATATTCAAGTGAACGCTATGCCAAAGTGGCATAAATATACAGTAAGTTGTATCTACAGTAAAGAGTGGGAGAGTGACCCAACCTGCTGTACGGCACACGTCACATAATTTACTCGTAGTTTGGGAGGAGTTGGCCAACAGATAACTATATGACGAAACAATCTAATATGCAAGTCTCAAACCAACTGGCTGAGCCAGCGAAGAAAGCAAAGAGAAACGAAGAAAAGAGAGAGACACGAGCCCGAACACGAATCAATATCGAACGGGCTTACACTCAGTGGCGCGAGCTGAAAGAGGCAATGGGTTGAAAACGGATGGAGACCTAGCCTTTCTGCTACTGGATTTGTAATTCTTATACAGCGACAGTATTTACAACACTAGTAACAGACAATTACACTTATCAACCACATGGGGGAACCGTGAGCAAATGTTATATAGTGTTGCTTTAACCGCTTTATCGAGTGTCGTGACTCACGTTTCACACAACTTGTACCTTAACATCTCAAGTGTACTACATTTTACACTGCAAAAAATGCTTTTCGTACTTAGTATTTTTGTCATGATTCCAGTCCAAATATCAATAAAATTATTAAATTATGACGCATTTACTAGATAAGTAAAATTACATAAGATATAATGGCTTGTTTTGGGGTTTTAATTAAAAAATAATTGAGTTGTTGCTTAAAAAAAGCTAAATTAATTTTCTGCCAATGGGGTAAGAAAAAGTATCTTAATTCAAATAGAGATTAAGACCAGATCCTTTTTCTTACCTCATTGGCAGATCATTTTGCGTGTTTACTTGTCTTCACAGAAAACAAGACCTTATATCTTGAATGCATCTTGATTTAAGACTTTTTAGATATTTGGAAACTGGAAACAAGACAAAGAAAAGCATTGTTTACAGTGTTTGCAACAGTTGTTTCTGGTTCTGTTATCTGATTGGCTGAGAGCCTCTTACAGCCGTGCGATATTCACCCAGTATCATCACTTGTATCACTCCGCTTGTTACAAAGGTTCATTTCAGCTGGAAACTGCAGATTATTTTATGTATAGGTATGTTTTTGTAAAAACGTTGCTCAATAGGATGGTGTGACAGTAGTTGAAGACCCATGCTAATATCTGAAAGGATGATGAGATTCATGAGCTTCCACCTTCATGCCCTTGATTAAGACACTTAACCTCAAGGGGACTGAACTTTTAATACATGAACTGTGTTGCTTTGGATAAAAGTGTCTGCTAAATGCTCGCTGATCAAGCAGAAACAATTGGCCCTGTGCTTATTTTGTGCAAAATAACCAACGCTTGCAAAACTGAAGCTGCATGCTAATTCGAATCCACAATGTATACAATTGCATGCTGTTGTGTCATTTCATAAGAATAACTGGAATGTTTTTATTCAACCTCTCTATGTTACACACTTCTTTTGTATAAAATGACACAATGTGTTAAGAGTTGCACATGCATAAAGTATTCTTGTTCCGGTGGACAGCAACATACCAGTGTTAATTTCGTTAACGAAGACGATGACGAAAAATATTCGTCAACGCCCACTTTTTCTGTGACTAAAACGAGACGTTGACAAGCTAAACTAATATCTGATGATAAAAACTATGACGAAACGTATGCCGTTTCTTTGTTAACAAGACGAGACGGGACTATAATGTTATTTGAGGAATGTCGGACATTAAAAACACATGATCTCTTCAAATGCTGTCTTTCAAAAATGTGCGTCCGTCAAGGAATGTGTCTGCATTATCTGATCTCTCTGAATCTGACAGCTGCAGCCGACGTCACAAGTACGGGTGGTCTAGGCAATCAAATCTCGAACTAGCGAGCTCTATGCAACGCAGCGTTCTCGTGTAGACTAATTTGAAAATGGTCACGCAAAGAACGATCTTCGATAGGAATAAATGTCAAAAAAGTAAAAACTTAAAAGACAGAGCAGAGATCGAGTTAGTCAGTAAAATCCCCAGCCAACAGGTAATTTTACTAAAGCTGTTGATGGAGTGGAAGTTGTGGAACAGCAAGTTGATGGGCACATGAAGCAGGTAAAAACACAGCGCCATCGTCCCCACCGATTTTAGGTTAGTTTGATTATAAACCTGATGGATGTATATTGCTTTTTATGTTTGAACAAACTCTAGCCTAAATAAAGCTTAAGCGCGGTTGAAATATTTCAATCGTGTTGCGCCATCATCATGTAAGCTTATCATTTTACGCTTTTTAATCATTGTGTTTAAAACATTCAGACACATTAAGCAGCGAGGGAGAATTAATTGAGGTAAATGCGCGTGTTAAATTAAGCCTGATACGCACGGCGCACCTCATACAGCGCATGAGTTCATTTCGTGCCTTGTGCTTGAACGTTCAAATACGTGTCAACATCTCTGTCTTTGCAAGTGTCCTCGTACACTTAGTCATTTGTG
This sequence comes from Gobiocypris rarus, assembly GCA_023029165.1. Classification (NCBI taxonomy): domain Eukaryota; kingdom Metazoa; phylum Chordata; class Actinopteri; order Cypriniformes; family Gobionidae; genus Gobiocypris; species Gobiocypris rarus. Next base: position 3,013,453 of record CM040926.1, on the reverse strand, counting down.
TCTTTAAATAAACGTTAACAGTCTACAATAAAACATGTGTAGTAGTAGTAGTGGGATCCTGGTAGACTATTAATGAGGTCTTAAAGGTATAGTTCACCCCAAAATGAAAAATCTATTATCATTTACTCACCCTTAAGTGGTAAAGGGATATGTAGCATTGCATAAGTGCTACTAACTAAGAGTGCAATGTCAATACAACCTGATTTAAATTTTGCATAAGCTTAATTGAATTGGTCTAAAATAGAGAAAAATTATAATGACCATTTTTGTCTAAAGACTAGATATAAAAAAAGCTACCAAAAATAATGTTGGTAATGGCAGTTTGACTAAAAATAATGACTAAAACTAAAAAAAAATGCAGTTACTTTTCATCGACTAAAACTAGACTAAAACTATGAAAGACAAAATGACTAAAATGTGACTAAGACTAATAAGCATTTTTGTCTGAAGACGAAGACTAAGACTAAATCGGAAATGGCTGTCAAAATTAACACTGCAACATACTATACACGCAGAACATCCTCAAAAGAGGAGATTTTCCTCCTCCAGAGTCCTGGCTCCATTGGAGTGACACTTTCCAGCTTCACACTACGGCGTGCTGGTGTTGGCGCTGTTCTCTTAACCTTGAGCACCTGTTATTGTTCCTCCCCCTTCAAACGCTATTTTCCCTGGTGTCTCTCAATATAATTGAAAGTGGCTGGGAATTGGCTTCAACGTTGGACTGCACAAGAATGAATAAGCGGCTGGAGTGATACAGCTGACACTTCCTAGATTAAACAGTCACTGTGTACACTGGATTATTGCAGTTATTATGCTGCTTTCACCACAGCTGTGCTCGTTTTACTGTATGTAAACTGAATGCTAGCCTTCTACCCACTGAATACTGTCCATTATATCCTGCCAATTATATTTTTGAAAATAATACGTATGCAAAAATAAGCTGGTAACACTTTATTTTAAGGTGATGTAATTACTACATGTAATTATAACTAACCCTAATCCTAACCGGAGCTCTATGGTAAGTACATGTAGTTCACTGATATTACTGTAGACTTATTTGAGTAAACATCTTAAAATAAACCAATGTGTAACCAATACGTTTTCCAAAAATCGTATGCTGCATGTATATTTTGCATTATAAACAAGGTTCTTTTTGTATTTTTTTATCCAAGTTTGTGTAAAATTTTACATTTTGGTGGCTGGTTAAATAATAACTCTAGAAAATGTATTGAACAAATGTGCCTGGCTCATTTTTACACTGGTCACGTTGAGCACATTGCATTGTGGGGGTTGCAAAAGAGGCTCATTGGAAATATGCAATTCTGCCTACATTTCTGCAAAACTGATCCAGGTACATTTCACTGCACTTTTCACGTGGCATGCATGCAAGAGGCGTTATAAGTGAAATCATTTTTATCCTCCATTGCAGATGAGGGTTTCAGTTGCTTGTGGGTGTCAATTTTGCAAAATTATATTGCACGTTTCATGACAGTTTCAAAGTGAAATATCCAGTGAGTGGTGCTAAACATAGCAGTATTTTCTTTACATTAAGAGTTGTTAGATGCTATTTATACTTAGTGCAAATAGTGGCTGATAATATTTGCACCTCAGTGAATTGTAATATATCATAAAACAGTATGTAATAATAACAACATATTCATGATTATGATTATATTTATTTAAATCATAAATGGATGACATTATTTGTCCCTCCCTAACACCGACCCCTAACCCTACCCGATTACTACTATTAAATATTTTTATTTCCACATCTTACTCTCTACGCACTGATCCTGTTATCTAGCGGAGCTAGTGTAAATAGCTAACAAGGTGGTCTGTTTCCACTTAGTGTGGACACTCTAAAATATCATATCACCTACACTAAATCCTGTCCTAAAAACCGACAGTGATAACAAAACAGTGATATTTGCAGTATATACTGTCCTGAACATTGAGTCTCCTTATAAATATATTCTGATTTAGAAGTGGAACCAATTGTGTGTGTGTGTGTGTGTGTGTGTGTGTGTGTGTGTGTGTGTGTGTGTGTGTGTGTGTGTGTGTGTAGTTTGCAGTCTCAAGATAATGAAACTTTAACGTCACGATTAGCACTCGGTTTAAATGGCATTTCATGGTTTTTTAAAGGAGGTCACGTAAGAAACCATAGCTAATCACGGATAATTGTTGGCTCAATTCCATGAAACATTTAAAGTGACCCAAGAAAATTAACAAGTGTGAGCGCTCTTTGATTACTCTTGATAAAATGTTAAATTAACATCTGACGGTCCAGGTCTGCTCGCTGAAATACCACCGCTACAAGCAGATCCGAAGGTGTTCAGGCAGTGACAGATTGCTATTTTAATTGCAAACACCTGTTTTTTTTGTAATCTTTATTCTAATGCGGGAATCATACACTTCAGGAGACAAAAGGACCCACAATCAAAGGGACTTTGCACACTAAATGTCAAAGCAAGTCTCAGCCTCATTCAATAGATAAGTGTAAACATATATTGATAGAAATTTAAGGCAAAATCAAAACGAAAATTCAAAGGTTGTTCTTAGAAATCGTATTTGAAATTATTACAACATCAGCAAAAAACTTGAAAGCAGCCTATGTTTTGAAAGGATGTATGAATATGCAATCACTGGTTTAGAGACACCTGGATTTTATGTCACTCAGAAAGCTGGTACACTATCTCTGCTCGGCACTGCAGCATCTGAGAGCGGAAAAACTCAAAGCCGGGAAAAAGTAGAGCCCTGCAGGCAAAAGTTGAAACTTTGGAATAAAAAAATCATTATGAAGGAACACTTCAAACATGGTAGGAAGTGACTGCACCGGAGAATTTGCTTTTACAGTGGGAATTAAGATCTAACTGGAAAAGCTTAAAAAAATTCTTCTGTGAAATTGTATTGATTCTTTCTTCTCTCTGCGCAGCACTCGAGAACTTTTTTCAAAAGTTAGCTGAAGCTGTCTTTCAAAAATATCTTCTGCAGTGGTTCTCAACACACCGGTGACAAAAGCCATGCGTCAAGCTTGACGGAATAAACAACATGTCACAAACAGCGAATATAATGATAGACTTGCATCATTTCAGAGGGCTGTACCTTGAAGAAGGACATCGTAGCTCCATCTTTGACTACGCCGTACTCTATTTTGGTCTGTTTGGCCAGATCATCGGCGGAGTCCACGGGCGAATCCATCCTCTCCACGGTGAGGAAGGCTGCCAGGTTGGCTGTGTAGGAGGAGATGATGATGAGGGTGAAGAACCACCAGATTCCTCCGATGATCCGAGTAGAGAGCGCTTTAGGCATCAGTTCTGAACCTGAACACAAATTGAATGCATCGTCAACTGATTACATAAAAAACATACATGAAGGTTTTGGTTCAAATGTATGCTAATATATGTTTATAATAAGGACATGTGTATGCTATGTCCTTTACATGTTGTAGTACTCGAGATTGGTCTTAAGACCATTTTTTTAGGGTCTTAGTCTTGGTCTCAACCACATTTGTTCTCGGTCTTGTCTCTGTCTCAGACTAAGAAGACTCAGGATTTTATTTCAAGACCGGTCAAGACCACAACTGCTGGGATATTAATACAGTTCCGGTGCATTGACTGACTTATTTATTAACATCATTAATGTGATTGGATGTAAAACTTACTGCTTCAGATGCAATCAATGACTTATTTCAAGATATTGTTGCAAAAATGTCTTGTATGAGATCTAGATTTATAACGTTATATAATTAACCAATATCACAAGAGCAAGAGAGCTGTTTCACAAATTTGAGCATGACTGCAAACATGATATTGCTTTAACAAAACAATCAATATATATATATATATATATATATATACAGGTCCTTCTCAAAAAAATAGCATATTGTGATAAAAGTTCATTATTTTCCATAATGTAATGAAAAAAATTAAACTTTCATATATTTTAGATTCATTGCACACCAACTGAAATATTTCAGGTCTTTTATTGTTTTAATACTGATGATTTTGGCATACAGCTCATGAAAACCCAAAATTCCTGTCTCAAAAAATTAGCATTTTTCATCCGACCAATAAAAGAAAAGTGTTTTTAATAAAAATAAAGTCAACCTTCAAATAATTATGTTGAGTTATGCACTCAATACTTGGTGGGGAATCCTTTTGCAGAAATGACTGCTTCAATGCGGCGTGGCATGGAGGCGATCAGCCTGTGGCACTGCTGAGGTGTTATGGAGGCCCAGGATGCTTCGATAGCGGCCTTAAGCTCATCCAGAGTGTTGGGTCTTGCGTTTCTCAACTTTCTCTTCACAATATCCCACAGATTCTCTATGGGCTTCAGGTCAGGAGAGTTGGCAGGCCAATTGAGCACAGTAATACCATGGTCATTAAACCATATACCAGTGGTTTTGGCACTGTGAGCAGGTGCCAGGTCGTGCTGAAAAACTAAATCTTCATCTCCATAAAGCTTTTCAGCAGATGGAAGCATGAAGTACTCCAAAATCTCCTGATAGCTAGCTGCATTGACCCTCCCCTTGATAAAACACAGTGGACCAAAACCAGCAGCTGACATGGCACCCCAGACCATCACTGACTGTGGGTACTTGACACTGGACTTCAGGCATTTTGGCATTTCCTTCTCCCCAGTCTTCCTCCAGACTCTGGCACCTTGATTTCCCAATGACATGCAAAACTTCCCACTGAGGTGCCTTGATACAGCACTCTGGGAACAGCCTATTGGTTCAGAAATGTCTTTCTGTGTCTTACCCTCTCGCTTGAGGGTGTCAATGATGGCCTTCTGGACAGCAGTCAGGTCGGCAGTCTTACCCATGATTGCGGTTTTGAGTAATGAACCAGGCTGGGAGTTTTTAAAAGCCTCAGGAATCTTTTGCAGGTGTTTAGAGTTAATTAGTTGATTCAGATGATTAGGTTAATAGCTCGTTTAGAGAACCTTTTCATGATATGCTAATTTTTTGAGATTTTGGGTTTTCATGAGCTGTATGCCAAAATCATCAGTATTAAAACAATAAAAGCCCTGAAATATTTCAATTGGATTTTTACCATTACATTATGGAAAATAATGAACTTTTATCACAATATGCTAATTTTATGAGAAGGACCTGTATATATCATGGTTTCCACAAAAATTATGAAACAGCATGTTTTTTTTTACATTGACAATAATCATAAATGTTTGTTGAGCATCAAATCCTCATATGAGAATGATTCGTGAAGGATCATGTGACTGAAGACTGGAGTAATGATGCTGAAAATTGGAATAAATTACACTTTACTATATATTCACATAGAAAACAGTTAATTTAAATGTTGATACTGTTTCACAATATTACTGTTGTTGCAGCCTTCGTGAGCATAAGAGACTACTTTCACAAAACAGTTTAAAAATCTTACAGACTCCAATAAATAAATAAAATTTTCTATTTAAAAAATTCAATATACATTGATAAAATATTTAGCAAAATACTGTTCAAAATGAAACCAAAATATACTATATTTTCTTTTCTTTTCTTGGACAAACCTTATCCCCCTAAAGTATCAGTTTATTCTGCAGCTCATCTCAAACACACAGAGACTCAGAGAGTCAAACCAAACAAACACAGAGATGATCGACAAACAGAGAGTCTGAGAGCCAGTGAAGAGTGCAATGAGAAGCTAGAAATCTACACACACACACACACACACACACACACACACACACACATATTTTTGACATCTACCCGTTATGATTACAGCTGGTATTAAGATGTGTTCTGGTCGATCGTATCACAAGTGGACGAGGGAGACACATTCCCGTTTACACCTGGTGTTTTAATCCGTCTCGTGTCCACTTTTAGCCACTTCTGTCCTGATTTCTTTGAGGGCAGAGTCTATGGGTGGGTATATGTAAGGAGTTTTTCAGATCTTTTGATCTAATGGACGAAATAAGCTCACGCAGTTTACATGAACGTGACCGGAGACAGAAAAACACGGAGAGCATCATCTTTCGTTTCTGCTCTGACAGACACAAGACCAGCCGGACACTGTGAGTGTGTGTTAGAAATCAGGAATGATGAGAGAACTTTGGTACATATTTCATCTTCAAACAAAACGTGGGTCTCCAGCTGACAAAGTTTAAATCCCGTCTGGCTAGCGCTCTTCCCGTAATGTTTACATGTGAGGTCAGTCGGTGGAGAGTAGATGGCCTTTTGTGGCTGTTCCAGTCCATTTGACCACATGGGTAAAATACAAATACAGCTTTTTTTCAAATACAATAATTTTGCCACAACATACAGAATCAAATCAGCTCTTGTGGGAGCGGGTCTTTGCTTTGTTGCCCTGCTTTTTTGCATGTTCCTTTATCACATTTCAGTGTGCAAGCTATTAAAGAAATGCTGATGTCACGGCAAACAAGCAGCTGACAGATTTCCCAGCATAACGCTGAAGCTAAACATCTGCTTATCGCTCTGTAAAAGTAGGGAAGGCAAAGTTGCTAAACTGTGGCCGTCTGTGGGCTATTCTCTGTGGGTTTGCTTCAGAGGGATATTAATTATGATGACCTGCTTTTCCCTGTCCTGCTATTTCTTTCACAAGCACTGAAACACATCAGCCCGGCCGAATTTAAAGCATTTCCCAATGAGAATAATTACCTGCACTTAACATTCCCACCTTCTTCTCCAAAAGAAGAAAGCCATAGTGCGGCTCAGCGCCGGAGGCTAGTGTTCAGTATTCAGTCTGATACTTAGCCTTTTCGCTATCAGTGTGTGCCAAAGCTATAATGTTTTAAACAAAAGCATGGGGAAGAAATAAAGATATGTTCAAGATAAGGGGAACTGAGCAAATTGATAAAGCACAGCAGTCACCAAATTAACATGTTTGCCGGCAGTCAGTGGTAAACAGAAGTGGTGATTGGCTGGTTAAAGCTTGTTTAGCTGGTTAGCGAGGGTTTGGGACTTGCAAAAACAGACCGTTTTTCATGTAATAATCTGCATTTTGCACAATGAAACATCCGTTTTTGTTGAGCAGGCCGTGTGTAACCTGAATAATTTTTGGACAGACATGAAAAATGTGCTTTTATGCTTTTATCAGTTCAGCTGAACCGCTGTGTGCTAGCGTGTAGGAGCTTCCTGTCTGACAAGAACTGATGTTGAAAAAATGACAACGGAGAAAAGAATTAAGAGAACAACTGTCTGGTATTTTCTGACATGTGGAAACATTTCTTTTGTATGCATGCCAATTGTGTAGGTGTCTGGTTTGATTTGATCTCATCAGTTGTTCCTGCTGTCTAAGTCCCGATACAATAACACGGCATCTTTGGATTATCATGATTGCTGTATTTTACAGTGTTCTTGTTACACATTTGTAATTACTATAAATTGTGCATAACTACATGCAACTAAAACACACCCTAATCCTAAAGTAAGCACATGTTCATTCGTATTACTTAAATGAGTAACACTATAACACCTTAAAATAAAGTTTAACACAACTTAAAACCCTAAAGAGAATATAAAATAGAGCATTGAGAGACCAGATAAGCAAGTTTAAGATGTGTTAATATGGTCTTGAGTTTAATTCAGTCTCCATTTCCTTTTCATATCATTGCTGTCTAGAAGAAACCGTTTCAATAAAGAAAAAAAAAAATAGGATAAATATTAAGAAAATGAGGAATAATTAGCACAGTTTTTCTCACAAACATTGAATTTGTAAAATTTTGACTGATGTCCTTAGTGAAAAAAAACATACCAAAATGTATTTAAAATACATTTATTTTATACTAAGCATACTACAAATCCATATTTACTGACATATTGCTTGACATATTGACTTACTGATATAAATATTATTATTACACCTTATTTGGAGTACTTCTTTATAGCAAAATGCAAAAACAAACCGTTTTACTTCCTTTTCCGGGTCAGAACGTCTTGGGCTGTTTCGCCAGTGTGTAGTGTAAATGCAAATATCGGATACGGTGGCTTTTAAAAGATGATGTAAGCGGGTCGTCAAAAAAAAAGGATATAGTCACCAAATCATAATTGTGCATCAAGACCTGCAGTGTAAATGCGGCCTCTGGTCAGAACGAGGAAGTTGTTTTAGCGCTGTCATGAGAATCCCTTTAACGTTTAAAAGTTAAGGAAAACAATCAATTTCCTCAGTGGATATTCAAACTGGATATAATATTATGGACATCGACCTGAAGAATAAATGCTATATCAGATGCATCTCGCTTAGTCGAAACTTCCCTCATAATAAGACCCTGCATAATCCAATAATCTTCAATGAAGCGACTCAGCGTTCCTGAGTTGGGCTCGACTGTCAACTTGAGATGTGAATCCGTGTCGGAAGGAAGTAGTTCTGCACAAAAGACTGTTTTTAAAACACTCCATTGTTTTTTCTGATTTATTTACTCACTTGTGCCGTCGAACTGTTGTATAAACACAATATTACACTCTGAGCCGTGCGATATGGCTGTATATCAGCACAGATGCGATTACCTACGGACGGATACAGTCGTGCTGATGGACAGCCATATCGCACGGATACTGTTATATTGCCAGTGGTGTAAAGTATTTGAGTAAATGTAATAAGTACTGTACCTAAGTATCGTTTTGGCTACTTTAGCTGTACTGAGTATCAAAGATATTAGAAACTTTTACTCGTTACTTGACTACATTTTTAAACAAGTAAATGCACTTCAATACATGTGTTGAGTAATGCAGTTAAACATTACATTCTGCATGGCACCTAACCTCTTCTGAAGCGGTTTGTTTCTGCTATAAAGAAGCGATATCGCCATGTAAGGGCACTGAAGGGACTGTATTTTGTGTGTTTTTTCCCTTACTCACCCAAACTGCTTTACATGAATGCGAGCGCATTAGCAGGAGTTGATGAATCGCAGGTGTTTGATTTATGAGATGAGTTCATGACTGCAGCCGCTGATGAGGCTGAATCCAGAACATCCTGTGCAAGTGACTATTTTACTTAACATTATTTTATTTATCCGCTTTTTGACCTTTTTGAAGGATATTGGTTTACTTCTGGCCTTTTTGTGCACTTGAGCGTAACTTGAGAGTTTGTAGTTGTTTAAGAGGCTGTTGTGTCGACCTTGATTTATTGCAAAATTGAGGTGTTCAGTTTTATTTTGATTTTATAAAATAAACATGATTTCTCAATTCTCATTTTACAAATCAGTTGTTTCTTATTTTCACTGGGATGTCTCTCAGGTGTACGGGCCAGTGCATTGTTGAGCCGTTATTTAGTATGAGTAAAATACTTAAGTGCTGTTAAAATCAGATACTTTAAGACTTTTACTCCAGTTATTGGAATTGGTGACTTGTATCTTGTAATGGAGTCATTTTCGCTGTAAGGAATCTGTACTTTTACTCAAGTATGGTTTTCAGGTACTCTTTAAACCTCTGGATATTGCTCATTTAAGTATATTTTTAATTGGATCTCAGCACTATTTCTGGATAACTAAAGTGCATTTAGTACAAGTTGTTGTAATTTACAGGGTATTAAGTACATAAATATGTAAATGTATATGTACTATAGCATAACATATATGGATTCTAAATACATTTTGGTATATTTATGTTTCATTAGGGGATGCAATAAAACTGAATTTGATCTTATTTTTAAGACCATCTAACAGTAGTTGTTGCTTTCCCAGTTTTTAAACTCTAATCATTATTAATCATTAATGCAGGAGTGAGTAAACAGACACACGGCACATCACATAGGTTTGAGAGGTAAGAGAGAGCTTCCATTGGCTCCGGCCAACCAGTACTCGAGTTGAGTTGCAGACGAGTTGCATGGCTGCTGGTTTCAGACTGACAGGTATCGTGTGCATATCAGTGGAGATTTCATGCGTAATGAAATGTGCAGCAGATTTGCACTCCCCATGAGCAAAGAATCGCCGTGGGCACTGGAAGAGCCTTTTCTATTTGTCTCCTTACATGAGGTAAAACATTTCATTACTCCCTGGCATGCTTTATTATGCCGTTTGGTTTTGAGGGTATCATTTGCTAATGTGTGCCTGTGAGGGGTGTGAAAACAGCTTCAACCCCTGCGTGTCTTTAATCGCTTCCTCCATCTAATTCTGCGAGGTGGCGTCTCAGCACACCGCCAAAGACAATATTTAAAATGGCATTAAGGAAAATAATATTTGAGAGAGAGAGTGCCATTCACTTTGGTGTTGTGTTCAGATAAAAACTCGGATTAGGACTTCTTATTCAAGAGTAGATCCATTAAAAGACTAAAATACTGGAACCACATGATTCTGGTTTTGTTAACAATCCCTACTTTCGCAATGCACATGAACAGTGGACTGAAATACTTGGACTATGAGAGAAAAACTGGATGGCACAAAGCAATGCAAAAAAAAACAAAAGAATAAACAGAAACAGTCAGAGAAATAGCACTAAATAGAAGAAATAAGAAAAAGGGGTATTTTGTCAGAAATCACATTTTATTTAATTTTTAAAGGAGACATGATTCATTAAATGAGTGATAAAGGCCAAAATACAGATTTATGTTTTTTTTTTTTATAAACCATTCTAGATACAGAAATAATAGTCATGTGTGTACTGCCAAAAAAAAAAATGCTTTTCTTCCTTAACATTTTTGTTTTGTTTCCAGTCCAAATATCTAAAAATTCTTAGTTATATATAAGTTTTTCAAGAATTCAAGTATCTTGATTTTAGATTTTTTTGCAGTGTGGTTTTACCTGTGGTGATCTAAATAGAGTACTTGTTTATTTAAATAAGAATAGAATTCTAACTCTAATATGTACATTTCACCCTTTAAAGTTTTTCAGATATTGTTGTTTGCATTGTATCTGTGTCCTATCTCTACTGTCAGCTCAAGCTTTTGTCAAATCTGGCATGTTTCCAAGAAACAAAACATGTAATATACTGTATGTATGCATAGAAAGACAAAAAGCTGAAAGGAAACATAAATGACTACAACATAATCAGTTATTAATATTCCGTTCTCTCTTGTTTTTGGATGTGTTCATAATTCCTTTGTATGACAGCCTGACCAGAAATTGTCACACAATTTGATTGTGTTACTATCACTAAAATTAGCACACACAAATACGCAATATGCTAACAAAATCTTTGACTCAAAATTTGTCAAAAATCTCTTCTGTTCCCAAGTATCCCTTATCCTGGTTATTTACAGAAGGACAGAACATCTCAGCGTTCTTGTAAGTCTGTGATTGTACAACCCCAAATCAGAAAAATTTGGGACAGTATGGAAAACGCAAATAAATAAAAAAAGAAGTGATTTCTAAATTTACTATGACTTGTATTTCATTGCAGACAATATGAACACAAAATATTCCATGTTTTGTCTGGTCAACTTCATGTCATTTGTAAATATGCATCCTTTCCTGTCATTCAGACCTGCAACACATTTAAAAAAAGTTGGGACAGTAAAGCATTTACCACTTTGTAATGTTGCCATTCCTTTTCACAACACTTAAAAGACGTTTAGGGACTGAAGACACCAAGTGATGAAGTGACACCAAGTGATGAAGTGTTTCAGGTGTAATTTTGTCCCATTCTTCCTGCAAACAAGTCTTAAGGTGGGCAACAGTACGGGGTCTTCATTGCCACACATTCTCTATTGGAGACGGGTCGGGACTGCAGGCGGGCCAGTCAAGGACCCGTACCCTCTTCCTCCACACCCAGGACTTTGTAATGTGTGCAGAATGTGGTTTTGCATTGTCTTGTTGAAATATGAATGGACGTCCCTGGAAAAGATGTCTTCTTGAAGGCAGCATATTATGCTCCAAAATCTCTATGTACTTTTCAGCATTAATGGTTCCTTCACAGAAGTGCAAGTTACCTTTGCCAAGGGCACTGACACAACCCCATACCATGACAGACCCTGGCTTTTGGACTTGTTGCTGGTAACAGTCTGGATGATCCTTTTCTTCTTTGGTCCGGAGCACACGGCGTCCATTCCTCCCAAAAAATACCTGAAATACTGATTCATCTGACCACAGTACACGTTTCCACTGTGTGATGGTCCATCCCAGATGCCTCCGAGCCCAGAGAAGTCGATGGCGCTTCTGGACACTTAATACTTTTGGCACAGTACAGTTTTAACTGGCATTTGTGGATGTAACTACATATTGTGGTACTTGACAAAGGTTTGCCAAAGTATTCCTGAGCCCATGTGGTGATATCGCTTATAGATGAATGACGATTCTTGATGCAGTGCCGCCTGAGGGATCGGAGATCACGGTTGTTCAGCTTAGGCTTGTGCCCTTGTTCTTTACGCACTGAAATTCCTCCAGATCAAGAGAGAGCTTCCTTTGCCTCCGGCCAACCAGTACACGAGTTGAGTTGCAGACGAGTTGCATGGCTGCTGGTTTCAGACTGACAGGTATCACGTGCATATCAGTGGAGATTTCATGCGTAATGAAATGTGCAGCAGATTTGCACTCCCCATGAGCAAAGAATCGCAGTGGGCACTGGAAGAGCCTTTTCTATTTGTCTCCTTACATGAGGTAAAACAAAAGTAGTCCTGAGCCCATGTGGTGATATCGCTTATAGATGAATGACGATTCTTGATGCAGTGCCGCCTGAGGGATCGGAGATCACGGTTGTTCAGCTTAGGCTTGCGCCCTTGTCCTTTACGCACTGAAATTCCTCCAGATTCCTTGAATCTTTTAATTATGTTATGCACTGTTGAATGTGAAATATCCAAATCTCTTACTATCTTTCTTTGAGGAACATTGTTTTTAAACATTTCAATAATTTTCTCACGTATTTGTTGGCAAACTGGCGATCCTCGGCCCATCTTTGAGGATTAGACCTTTCTTGGATGCTGCTTTTGTACCAAATCATAATTACAATGAGGTCCTAAATTTTACCTCATTACTAGCCCTAAATTGCTCCTGTCCCAACTTTTTTGGGTCTGAATGACAGGAAAGGATGCATATTTACAAATGACATGAAGTTGACCAGGTAAAACATGAAATATTTTGTGTTCATATTGTCTGCAATGAAATACAAGTCAATGTAAATTTAGAAATCACTACTTTCTTTTTTTATTTGCGTTTTCCATAGTGTCTCAACTTTTTCTGATTTGGGGTTGTAATTAAAAATAAGCTTATTCGTCTTCTTTTTTGGTCTCCAAGCATATGCACTATTGAACGTAAAGCCCGAACTCCTGGAAAATTAAAACCTGGATAATGTTCAGGTGGTTAAAAAAGATAATACCAGATGGTGGAATAAATGCCTGTTATTACGCACTTACCGGCACATGAGAGCTGAAGCTTTTGTTTGTAGTTCTGCTGGTTGCAAGCGAACAAATACAAACGATTCTTGAGACTCTTTTGGCTCTATTAATGAATCAGGTTCAATCAAGTTATTGGTTTGAATCATTCTAAAGATTCACTCACTGAATCTGCAAACAAGCCTATTAATTAGGCACTGACCTATTGTATCCGTTGGCCCTCTTATTATTTTCCATTATTTTCCATTTCTTCTTCTTCTTCCAGGAAACCTATGGCAGCCCACAGAAACACTTGCAGGAAAGTTATGAAATTTGGCACACAGATAGAGGACAGTCTGAACTGTTACCATACCAAATGTAAAGGTCTCTAACTCAATCCCTCCAGTGCCACAGCATTTTTTTTCTCTTTTATCCTCTGATTCCTCGGCTCAAGACAATTCGATTGCACCCTAGATTGCATGAAGAAAATGTCTCCGTTGATTGTTTTTTAGTTTTCCAAAAACCAAACTCATGAAATGTTCATGAAAATTTAATCAGATCATCTTCAGACCATGCCGACAAAAAGTTATGGATTTCAAATCGGTTGATCAAACTGTTCGTGAATAACGCACCAACAAACTCAATGAAGAGCACGCAAAAATGAATGTGAGGCTATATCTTCGCAGCGCTTTAGCGTATTCTGCCCAAACTTGGCGTGTGTTATGAAAACCAAAACTTCAGGGTACCTGCGCAGTTTTGGTGCAGTGCCACCTAGTGGTCAGGAGATATGAAAAATAGCTTTTTTGCTTATAATGTTTGAACAGTTTGACCAAATTTCATAAAACGGGTCTTAAGAGTCAGTGAAGCATGCAGAGTCGAACAATACCCAATTTTCCCATTTCAGTCATTTTGGGCATTTTTAATTTTGTTGTAAAATGCATCGGCGTATCGTTACAAAATGACAATACTCAAAAAGTTTTGGGGTCAAATGTTGGAAGTGATAAACCATGAAATCCTTCCTTGTGACTGTATTTATGATTTTTCAGCCATTTTGCCTAAAATAGTCTTAATGTCTTTAAATGCTAGTTGTTGCAGTGGCATGACTTGTCGTGTTCTTTGTGCTTGGACCCCAATAATTGCTGCTCGCAGCTATATTTTCCTTATGATTTCCATCCGTGTGTCCCTCTGAAGCTGCATGTCAGCAATGGTGAATGAATGAAACACTGAATTGAGACATGCAATAAACAAGAACCAGATGAAGCACAGACGCCCCACTGTGCATGTGCTACGGTTGAGACTGAGTCTTCTGTCGACTGTCATCCCAACCTGAAACTCACAATCCTGAAGGTCTCTGAAGGCAACTGAGTGTCAGGAAACAAACGCTGCTGTTATCCCTCTAACTTGCCAGTGTGTATGACAGATGTTTGACACCCCTCATCCCCGCATCACTGACAAGCAAGACGACTACTTCCCCCTCCTGTCAGAAAAGTCTGAACTCTATGGTTTTGACAGGTAAAGGATGGAAGACAGTCATATCACACTGTTGTCAGGTTTTCTGGCTTGTTTGCCGTGTTGAGTTTGCACTAGAATCACCGTACCTTGCTGCATGAGGGAGCCCACTCCAAACCAGAAGCTGTTGAGAAGGGTGAAGTTGTTTTCCACCACGTCGGAGCCTGGGTTACACGGATGGGCGTCGTACCACTCGTACGGGCTGAACCTGAAGCGAGAACCACAGAGAGTCACACACATGACCTCTACAACACATTTAAAAGTACCAACAGCAGCTCCAAATTGATCTGTAATAAAAATTATTTCCCAAATTCTGAAATGTTGCGACATTATGAAAATTACTGGGATGAAAGCCAGATTTGCATGAGCAAACACCACTTACCGGTGTATTTTCTGTAATATAGTCATTAATGTTTCATATTGTGAGATGTGCTAATAAACTCTCTTATGTTAGTAGCGCAAAGTGCAAGGTGTTCTTTAAAACAGAAGGTTTAGACCTTATAAATTGCTTTTGACTTGTAATTATGAACCCTTAGTACTAAAGTAGCACTTTACTTTAAACTAGACTTTACAATCGTGCCAAAGGCGTTTATAACCTCAGGGAAATGTATTACAGATCGGCCACTTCAGGGCATTTTCTTCAAATCAAGGCAAGCATCTCACTAACTGTGACAAGAGTGTACCGTCTCAGCGCTTTTCAACAGCTCATTAAACTAAAACATGATTAACTCTGGACACTCCCAGCAACTGCAGATGTCTGTAATTTCCCTTTTAACACCTGTCCTTTAACATCTACAGTACGAGGAACATCTCGAAGCAGATGCTTCAAAAGATGAGAGACGCAGGTATTGTCAAGGGACTTGTTAGCCGAGCACAAGCATCGTAGCTGGAAACACGTTGCAGGATTACATTGGTCTGTGTGCATGTTTTCATTCATTGCCTGGGGGAACAAAGAAGAGGCAAAGTCTGCATGCCTGATAATATATCCATGTGTATTACTTTTACACTGTCTTTATGTGAGATGATATGTGTTTTAAAATTCTATCTCATATTCTTATTATACAGACACACCAATAAATATGCCTTTCTCAGGCTGATTTCCCTGAAGAGTGCAAAACCGGCACTTTGAAAACATTGCTCTGTTAGTTCGAACATCTCGAACAGCTGATATAGCGACACTGGCTCGACCAATGGCGTGAGTTTAGGGCTGGGCCAGAACAAAGAGATAAATTAATTAAACAGCTTTAAGTTTTTCAGGTGGGTTTAACAGTAGCATCCCGGTAAAAAATACTATAGAAAAAAAAAAAAAAAAATATATATATATATATATATATATATATCAGGTTTATTAGACTGCTGTCACGTTAAGAGCAAATGCACAGATTCAATATAATGATACACAACATGTGTTTTCTTTATCAGCTATTTACAATCCAAAACTTACTGTATTTACCAGAATACTCGCCAAAACAGGCAGTTTGACATCATTTTGTATTTGATCATTTAAGCGCAATAATCCACAAAGTAAATTAGTTGGAGAGGCGGCTTTATGTGAAGCCAATTGTGTGTGTGTGTGTGTGTGTGTGTGTGTGTGTGTGTGTGTGTGTGTGTGGACTGGTAATCCCTACGGTATGGGGACAAAATGTCCCCACAAAGATGGCAATATCCAAATTTTTGTCCTTGTGGGGACATTTTTTTGGTCCCCATGAGGAAAACATCTTATAAATCACACTAAGTGATTTTTTTGAAAAAGTAAAATGCAGCATGTCTCCTGTGATGGGTAGGTTTAGGGGCAGGGGCAGTGTAGGGGGATAGAAAATACGGTTTGTACAGTATAAAATGCATTACGCCTATGGAATGTCCCCATAAAACATGGAAACACAACATGTGTGTGTGTGTGTGTGTGTGTGTATGTGTGTGTGTGTGTGTGTGTGTGTATATATATATATATAGGGATGATTAGGAGGCCATGATGGACAGGGGCCAATGGGCAAATCTGGCCAGAATGCCGGGGTTACACCCCTACTCATTAATGACCACAGAAAGTCAGGACCTTGGTTTAACGTCTCATCTGAAGGACGGTGCTTGTTACAGTATAGTGTCTCCATCACTATACTGGGGCATTAGGACCCACACAGACCACAGGGTGAGCGCCCCCTGCTGGCCTCACTAACACCTCTACCAGCAGACACCTAGTGTTCCCAGGAGGTCTCCCATCCAGGTACTGACCAGGCTCAGCCCTGCTTAGATTCAGTGGGAGACCAGTCTTGGGCTACAGGGTGATATGGCTGTTTTCAGGAAAGTAGTATCGGAACCATTTCAGATATTTCAGTATCATTACATATAGAAATATTGATGTTTTTGACAACAATACCCTGACATATAGGCCTACTATAAATAGTCGTTTTAAAGAGAGCTAAGAAAGATGGAACAAGCATCTTCAGACCCCGGTCATTTGTTAAAACGGCATTACATCTCCGACTAAAATGCTTCAGGTCTCATTAAAAACAAAGTCAGGACAACCTCAGACATAAAGGCATCAGAAAAAAGCCTTCAAATATAATATACTATTATTATCATAAAAAGTACTCTTGCACCTTCAGAAATCCAGTTTCATGTTCTGCCTGTGCCAATTGACACAACTTTAAATTGCACCTAATTATGGCAATAATAAATATTTAAATAAATTAAAAAATTAATTATAGCAGCGTATTTTGTAGTGCCTGTTCATGTGAACTTTGCAAAGGTATAATTTTTATTGAAACTTTTGGCAACACTTTAGTATGGGGAACACATATTCACTATTAATTATGACTTTTTCCTCAATAAACTCCTAATCACTGCTTATTAATAGTTTGTAAGGTAGTTGTGAAGTTTAGGTATTGGGTAATTAAGGGATGTAGAATAAGAACTAAGAAACAGCCTATATGCAAACTATTAAGCAACTAGTTAAAAGTGAGAATTGTTCCCCATTGTAAACTTTTTATGAATGAAACTTTTCTGAGGTCTCTTTTGATGCAGTTTGGTCTGATGACCTGAGACCTTGTGTGTTTTTCATGAGACCTGAAGCCTTTTAGTCTGAGGAATAAAGCAGTTTCTCCAAATGGCTGGGGATCTCCTAACACGTACACTAAGTGTGACTTCTCTACTGTCTCGAGTGTCTGTCTTCTTCATTAATGGTCACTCTGAAAGGCCCTTCAGTGAGAGCTGCTAAACACTTCTGGTGCTTCTACAAATAATGCCGTCGCCACTCAAAGGACCCTCAAACCGGCTGTTAAAAACCTGTTTGGAAAGCAGTCTTTATATGATTGAGTGGACTGCAAATTGTGTGATATGAACTTTTAATAGCAGTTTGATCTGTGGCAGCTTTCATGGCAACCCGTCCTCGCTCTCACAACGTTGTCTCGCAATGCAGACACCAAACGCTGGTAAGCCGACTGCTTTCAATGAGAAACCTTTAGTGTTAACCGACTGACGTGAAGGGCAAGGGACTTTACCATGGCGTACTTATATGTACCAAACGCGTATATTCACATATTTTGATGTTAACAGGTAAAGATAGCACTATAAAATTACACCAGAAATTGCTCCACAATGCAACATTCCAAGTCTTTAGAGGACAAAAATTTCTTTGTTACAAACCTAAAATGTGATTAATGTCTCCATCTGCCATAATGCTCAAATCCAGGCCAGCATGAATAACAGCCGTCTGCCATTGGCTACGTCTCATGAATGATTGTGACATGCACAAGTTCAGATTTATCTTTTAAATGTGTTCACAGAGGGGAATGTGTAGTGTTTGGATAGTCTACTATGAGTAACTTTGCAACTACATGTCAACTTGCAGTCATTAGAGTATTAGTAGACTGTCTAGTAAACTCTTTATTTCGATGCCTCCCAACTGACAAGTTGATGTCTAAAGTGGATTATTGAAATAAAGTGTAACCGCATTTTCAGTTTCACTGCTAAACAAAGCTGTTGTATGGCTTTGACAGGACTTTCAATTCTTCTAAAGAGCTTTTTTGTTATTGTGAAAAAAATCATTTTGACTGTACTTTTATCTGCCTGTTACATGTCGTTATGGTGACACATAGAGCTCTTGAAAGCGGCAGTATCTGAGTGAGAATGGCTTGTGTATGAATATACACACAACATACACTATTCCTGTGGCTCTAACAGAAGTCATGGGTTTGATTCTCAGGGAATGCAGACATTGATTAAATACCTTCAATGAAATGTAAATCACGTCTGCCAAATGCATGCATGTACATGTATGAAGTAAAGTCAAAATTACATTACAATGCTGTAGTGGAAAGCGTTTGGACAAGCTACACTTAAAGAGGTATGAATGTCCATAACTACATATCAAACTAAGAGTCATCAGCGAACAATTGATGCTACAGCTTTTGTCTGGTTCAAACACATTTATCCAATACAATTTTTTGCAAGATCAAAACATGAAATATGGGCAATTTATAAAATTGGACTATGATTTCTGATGAAAAACTCATGTTTCTATGCAGGTGTTACACTGTTCTGAATGTTTTCCATTTGCATTGAGCACTTAAAGTGCATAAGTGCCACCAAAAAAACAACCAGCAAATCTCTTTGATTTTCCAGTCCCTAGTTACAGTTTGGTCTCTAAGCCTTTGCAAACACCCCTAATAACGCATTACTGTTTGCCCTTTGATGCTTTACTGAGTGAATTCAAAGCTAATATCTCAAGGCACATGAAGGTTAATAGTCACAGGTGCACAGGCCACAGGAACAAAGGGTTGTCGCTCACCTGGCGATGACGAAGAGCACACAGCTGACTCCCAGGTAGGCCAACAGGATGTAGACCCAGATATCAGGAGTCATGGGGTTCAGGAAAGAGAAGAAGCCAGAGTTGGTGCTGTTGGGTCTTCGGTACAGGATACTGATGCCGGTGTTCAAGAAGGGTTTGGAGAAGTCGATGGCTTTCTCCCGCATAAAGGTGATTGTGAGAGGAGCCACTGCAAGGTCAGCCCTCTAGGGGACAGGAAACAAAACATTTGGATCCAAGAAGTGTTAGGAAACCAACATCATTCTATTCTTTGAAATCCATCATGAAACCATACGGACAACGTGTTTTACTTCCCTTACATGACATATTTCCAAATGAAACAGGATATTTAACAATAAAAGTCTGTTAGTCAGAATCAGGAATTAACTGTATCATGAAAAGCACAACCTATTTTATGAAAAAAATATAGTATTTTGCTTCTTGCATGTTTCACTGCACTTTAAAAATGAAATGAAATCCAAAAATGAACCTAGCAAGTTTTTTTTTTACATATCACGGTGGTTTGGAAATTAAATGTCCAGTGAGTGGAGCTAAAAGGTCTATCACGTTTGGAAATAACGTAGCACCTACACTAAACCTGCACGATTCTGGATAAGTTGAGAATTACGACTGTTTTGTTTCAAATATAGATCACGATACTCCTATCTGAACAGACAACTAAACAAAAAAAACATGTAAATTACTAGAGGTTCTGATATATATTAAAAATATATATAAAAAAAAATGTTTGATGAATTAGCATGGATATTTAAATAAAGTCGGTTGAGTGAATGATTCAATGACTCACTCATAAAGACTTCACTTGTTTCATTACTGGATGAATCAGTGTTTTTGAACAAATCTCTTATGTGTATGATTCAATGACTCACTCATAAAGACTCTACTTGTTTCATTACTGGATGAATCAGTGTTTTTGAACGAATCTCTTGAGTGAATGATTCAATGACTCACTCATAAAGACTCTACTTGTTTCATTACTGGATGAGTCAGTGTTTTTGAACGAATCTCTTATGTGTATGATTTAATGACTCACTCATAAAGACTCTACTTGTTTCATTACTGGATGAATCAGTGTTTTGGAACGAATCTCTTGAGTGAATGATTCAATGACTCACTCATAAAGACTCTACTTGTTTCATTACTGGATGAATCAGTGTTTTTGAACCAATCTCTTGAATGAATGATTCAATGACTCACTCATAAAGACTTCACTTGTTTCATTACTGGATAAATCTGTGTTTTGGAACGAATCTCTTGAGTGAATGATTCAATGACTCACTCATAAAGACTTCACTTGTTTCATTACTGGATGAATCAGTGTTTTTGAACAAATCTCTTGAATTAATGATTCAATGACTCACTCATAAATTCTTCACTTGTTTCATTACTGAATGAATCAGTGTTTTTGACCGTTTCTTTTGAATGAACGATTCAATTACAAATATACATTTGAAACAGTCACAATGTAATCGATATAATTGTTATTTGAAGTGCAATGTTAATTTCAAAAGGTGACTTCCTGTTAAATGTTCCTCTTGAATGTTCCTGTATGATTTTGTCAAAGTTTTAATAGACACATATTTTTTTTTTTATAGAGCAGAATCATTGTCGTTTAGGAATAAGATTAATCATATAATAATCATGCAATCATATTTTGTTTATTGGGGTATTACTGTCACTAGCGTTAATTTGAGATGGCAACTGCAGTAAATTGTATGTATAGGTACATTTTTCAAGTCAGTCTGTGTTGGAAAAGTGGGAGTTTCTGTACACACTCAAGTTTTTAGTCATTTGTAGACTGTTCCTCCCCTGAAACACAACACAGATTGCAAACTTGTTTTGTTTAGTTTTCTAATAATGTGCTGTACATAATAAGACTTGAATATTAAGAAAGTAAATAGAGCTTGTTTTGATATCATGTTGCATGTTTCAAAACAGTCAGTACACAATCACTGAACATGATGATTTTCTTTAAAAAAATAAATAAATAAATAAAGTGAAGTCCATTGTTTGAAAATCCATTGTTCATTGTAATGTGTGATGTTGGAGCAATTACAGGCTGTATGACAAAACAGAGCGCTTGTTAAACATATATCATTATAATATTACCAGAAATGATGTGAAAAGGTCTTTCTTATGAAAAAAAAAATATGACAGCATACAAACCATCACAGTCCGTAACACGGGCAAATTCACACCCCAGAGGCTCAAAGTCAGGATTGCCAAGGTGACTCAACTGTTGAAAGAAGTGGCCTAGTTTCCTCGCTGTCTGCCATTCCATTCCCTCCCTCTCTATGAATCGCAAGAGCAGGGAGGCGTTCACTCGCTGATATCTGGCTGCATATTTAGAAGGTCACCATTTACATCGCCTTACCCTGCTTCCTTCTCTCCAGGGTTGGACAGGAGGTTAATGAAACCAGCTGCTTGGTGCACGCTTCACCGCGTCCTTCCCCCTAACATGATGAAACTCGCGAAAGGGGTTCAGACTCTGATTTTACAAAATACTGCAATCCAACCTCCATGAACTGAAGCATTTTCATCACAACGTGATGTCCTTTCTTCCTTCTACCTCAAGACCGCTGTTACACTTTCTTGGCTTTCTGTGACATTTCATTGCTGTGACCCGTCCTGGTGAAATGTATTGCCTTTCTTTGTATTGTTCCATCATTCCTGCAGCCTGGGCTTTGGTCTCTTTCTTTTAGACAGTGGTTATGAAAAGAGCACAGTCCTGATTGACAGACCTGAGTGCCTAAAAATACAGTGCTGCGTGTGGATAACAAGGAGAAAGGAAGAAAACCAAGAGAAAGGAAAACTCCAGTGTGTCCACAGGTAGGATAACTGCAATCTCATTAAATATTTAGATTAACAACCCACGGGTTTTTTCCTTTGTCCTCTCGCAGTGACCATTCAAGACACGGACTCTCCTGTAGGGCAAGGAAATCCCTGCGGAAAACAATGGCATGCTTTTGGGTAATGGTGCTTCAGCCAAGCTTCTTAACTAGTTTAACCAGCAAGACGTTGACCCATTGTGTTAAATTAGATTTAGCTCATGAATACAGCATGTAGTACATTGTTTGCATAAGGTGTATCAATAAAGTTTTAAAGGAGTCATGAACTGAGAAATATGGTTTAGGCAAATAAGTGGTCATCATACTATACAAATATCCTGTAAGTTTCATAAATGGAAACTTCCTTGTTAGTCTAAAAACAGTTTTTATTGTAACCAAGCCCAGAGAACATGGAATGTGCCTATAATAGAAGATCATCACAACTTTGGCTCCGCCCACTGGAGTGTTAGTGAGATGACGAGGAGAGAAGAGTGTGCTTATTTGTGCTTATTTATTTTCAACAATGTCTCAGTTGAGCATTATTTATTTGAATTTGTCACATTTCACTGTGGACTCTTTGGTAAATCAGTCGCAATTTCAGTGCAGGCTTTGCAGACTTTTACGATATGGACTCACAGTAATGCCACAACATGTAAGTAACCATTTTAATTCTAATGCCTGATCTGAGACCAGTGATTTCTTTGTGATGATTCATGTACAGTCAGATGTTCTCTATCTGTGTGTCAGTAAATCAAACCAGTGACTAAACTTCACATTGTGTCTCTTAGTCTCACAGCAGCCAATCACAGCAGTGATTCAAGACACGTTTACACTGAAGTCTCACAGCAGCCAATCACAGCAGTGATTCAAGACACGTTTACACTGAAGTCTCACAGCAGCCAATCACAGCAGTGATTCAAGACACGTTTACACTGAAGTCTCACAGCAGCCAATCACAGCAGTGATTCAAGACACGTTTACACTGAAGTCTCACAGCAGCCAATCACAGCAGTGATTCAAGACACGTTTACACTGAAGTCTCACAGCAGCCAATCACAGCAGTGATTCAAGACACGTTTACACTGAAGTCTCACAGCAGCCAATCACAGCAGTGATTCAAGACACGTTTACACTGAAGTCTCACAGCAGACACGCCCCTTCAAACAGAGCGTTCACATCAGAGCAGGAAAAATGTCTTTTGTTCCTAAATTCTGGCCATTTCTAATGTAAAAATCAAACATTATACTGTAAGTGCACCACATGAAACATTATAAAATAATAAAACAATGCAGTTCATGACTCCTTTAATCATGTCGATCATTTAGAGACCTGACTTGCCAATCAAATATGATAAAGTAGGCTTTATATGGTTAACATCATGGATATAATCGACCTCCATGTAATTCATGCTGTATTATGGTAGATGAACCACTTTAGTACAGCTAATATCATATAACAATGGTCTCGTTTTACAAGAAGTTTACAACATTTTATAGCAGGACTACTATTTTATAAAAACAAATACATTTGCATAAGCGAGTGGTAATTACACCGAAGGCACAGCCAGGTTTGAGACACAATATCAATATTCACTCATGGACAATGGACATGTCAATATCTCCTGTGATAATCCTTTAAGGACTTTGTCTTTGCTTGTCAGGTCGTAACGAGAATGATTTAGCTTGGCGAAGTGCTCAGGACTGTGAAATGTATTAAAAGGTCCTACATAGTCCAAGTCAAAGTTAGTACAGCGAGACAATGAGCCAGCGCTGGTACATAACCTTCCGGCTTATCCACCGGAGCAAAGATTAATTACTATAACAGGAAGAAATGACATGCTAAGGCAGCCATTAATACTGGCATGGCTGGATGATTAATGAGATCATCAATTATAACTAAATCAAGTATAATAAGCCTGTTGCATCATTTAGCGTTTCCCCACCGTGACCTTTAGCTCTGGAGTGGGATTTGTGGCCACTTTTAGAAAAAAAGGAGAAAAATAAACTGTGATGTCCTACTTGACACAGCCGTCCTTATGACTTTAATTAATATCCAGTTGAGTGTTTAAGCAGCGCTCTTTTTCTTTAGCATTACAGCTATCGAATGCTGCTCTCCCCCATAAAATAAACACAACATTAATATTTAAAGCTCTCGTCTTTATTTCGACATCATGTATTCTAGGAGTCTCCTGGAAAGCGTCTCCAATCTAACTCCCGCGAGTGATCCGTAATGTCCCGGAAATCTGTCACTGTCACTGCAGCAGTCAGAACACTTTCTCAACATTCATGCAACAAGAAAACAATATATTATTGATTACAAAAATTGGTCTCAATCACTAACTAATAACCATACAAGCACAATACAGTCAAACCACAAGTGATTCAGACACAGATATAATGTTTCACTTGTGGTGCAGGACACTATTTAACTCTCTTCAATGTCAGAAATGAACTAAAGTAAACTGTGACACATTACACCAAAAGATTATTCTATACTACCAGTAAAAACAAAAAAACATTGATAAAAACAAAATGAAATTGAAATGAACAAAATGAAGCATTGCTTGGTCATTGGTTGTCCTAAATTGGTATAATCTAATTGTGTCATATTTTATTACCATTTTCTAAACTATAGCCAATAAGCTGTGATAATGTGAGAAATGTTTAAAAATGTAATGTTGGTGTGTGAATACATTTTGGTTTGACTGTATGTGTGAAATGTGCGTATTAACATTTTCAAGAACAAATCAGGATTCATTAATTTTCATACTAAAATGTAGGAACAACCAAAACCACACAAACCACATACTCTGGGTGGCCATATAAACATATAAATGTATTTTATAGAGAGTGTCATGTGTTTATTGAGAGTAACGAAAGGCTGGAAAGGACATGTCCTTATATGGCTATGGCTGGGTGTGTTTTATGCAAATGACTAACCTTGTCCACGCGGTCACTCAATTTAAAATACTCCAAATTTAAGATTAGAACAAGCCTTTCTCAAAGTCTTGCTGTTGTGTTCTGGCTCTACTAGAGCAGTTTTTCCTGCTTGAATGTCGATTATTTCCCCATATTCTCCAGTCTGTCTGTAACGCTCTGTTTAGTTCCTGTCTCTATTAAGCCCCTCCTTCTGAAAAACACAATGTGCTCTGATTGGTCGGCTGGAGCAGTGTGTTGTGATTGGTGTTTTGGAAATGCCCCGGCCCTTACCATAGAGACAGAGCACATTTAGGCCACGCCCACACCAGGGGAATGGGGTGAGTAGGGCAATCCAACGCTTTCCATTGACTTTGTAAAGCGTGAAGCGGTCAACTTGTCATTTCTGACTTATAACAAAAAACAGAACAATGTCTTAAAGCTGAAATGTAACAAGGTGTACAGCAAACAAGCCAAAAAACACAGAACTAAGTTTTTATAAGCAGTCGATCCCAAAAAAACGAGCTTTTAAGGAGACAAAAGTGGATACAGGCAATAATGTGAAGCTTCAGCAGGAAGAATTTTGGGATCCTGACACTGTGCAGTAAACATTTAGTCAAATATCCGAATGTCAGTTTAATATATTATATTTCCTGTCACTGAATACGTTCCTCTCCAGCGGGCGTAGTTCTCAGTGTAATATAGCATGTGGCGCTCTGTCTCAATTGCCTGTATCCACTTTTGTGTCCTTAAACGCTTGTTTTTTTGTGTCAACAGCTTATAAACACTTCTGGGTTTTTGGTTCTGTGTTTTTCTGCTTGTTTTCACCTTGTCACATATCAGCTTTTAGACATTGTTAGTTTTTTTGTAATAAGTCAGAAATTACATGGAGGCCGCTTCACGCAATAGAAAGTCAATGGAGACATTGGGCTGTGATTATGGGGCGTTTCAACTGACCCAGGAAAGACCTCTATTGGATAGACCTATAATAAGAGCAATGGAGCAACGCATAGTTGTCAACAGAACTCAACCGCACGCACGCTGGAAGAAGTAGAAGAAGATGAGTGAAAACGATCTTTTCCCATGTTGTAAAAAAATTCAGGATACACGGAGTACTTACCAACACAATCATCATTTCTGAGAGAATAGTAGAGGTGAATGCATATACAAACATGTTATCTGTTTAGGATTAGAAAGAATTCAACCCAAGCGCCTTTGATGCTGTGAATGCTTACGTTACTGACGTTACTGTTGATCATCTGTCCATCATCATATAAAGCCCGCCCTGACAATTTGATTGGTCCGAACAGCTCCTGTTTGAGCATAGTTGCTCCACAACGGATCAAGTCCAGACTGAATTTCCCGAACTCATATGTTGTAGGCGGGGCTAAATTCATCTAGCACCCAGGCTACACTGACACTGATATCCAGAATAACTCCAGCTGAAGGGTATTCATGCTCAAACAGCAACATTACACACTTAAGAAAGATGGACATGCATGAAATCATGTTATGACCCCTTTAAAACCCATGCAAGTGCACATGAACATTTTCTGATCTCTGTTCTCCTGTATATGTATCAATATTCCAAGTAATTATTAGTCAATGTGACCCAATGGTTTTTGGCTCCCTGGCATTTTCCAAAGATGGGATTTTTGACTTTATTTCTCCCGCATGTCTGTTTATCCTTCATTATACGGTGCTTGTTGACCTACAAAGACGAATGAAGACGTCTGACTTATTTTGATAAACCTACAAGAGCACCATGCCGTTAAATAGATGTACTAGGGCAAAGGCGTTTGGTAATTCAGTTATGAAACCATGATTTATGTGAACACGCGGGGTGACAGTTAAAATGTATCACTGTATGATTTAATGGCACTTTATCAGCCGAAAACAACCCTGTACTAATCCGTTGTTGCTTGTTGTCTTCTTTAAATCTACGAGCCCTCGATGGATGACCCTACACGCGCATGTCACGGGCAGCAATAACACACACTCATCGTGTAAAGAACAATACCGAAGTAATGAAAATTCTGTAAGAGCTAATAAAAAATACTGATGAAAATAAATTGAGCTGATAAATAACTTTGACAGTAGCCATTAATAACAGCCTCTCATGTTCCCCGTGCACTCACAACAAGGGCTCTTGAGCAACCGAGTTCTTGTGTGTAACTGAAAACAGTCCATGTTTCATGCAGCTTATTTTGACGTAGGCGATCGGAAAAGCCATTCCAAGTTCATGGAAATAACTTCAGAAATCTCATTCCATTAAAAAAATGTCCTTCTGCGCTCGAGTCTTAAATTGTTTTCATGAAAGGCTCAAGCTGCAACATTTGGTGAGAATCGGTTGAGAAATCACCGAGTCCATAAATCCTTCTTCAGAGATAAGGCTTTGAGTTTACTCACATGAAAACACTCTATCTAGCTCAGCCTCATGTGGCAGGCCGAGGTCAGGTCCCAGAGCTTGTTTCTTAGTTTGCTTTTCAGGTCTGCTGATTCCAGATCAGCTTATCTATATAGACAGCAGCAAGAAGGGCACTCAGCCGCAAAATGAGTGCTCCTAAAAATACACACCGCACCTTCGATACTGTGCAGGCCATCTGATAAGGCTCAAGTATACTACACACCCAAATCCGTCCATTGAGCCCGAGGCTTAAAACATTTGTTCGAGAAACTAAAACTCTCGAATTCTCCAGAGGGATGTTAATAGAGAAGCAGTGATCAAAAACACCATGAGATCACATGAGTTGGAGTTCGGTTGTGATAACTATTACAAGTGAGCTTGTTTATTAATTTTGACACGTTCATAAGCGACGCCAAGCCCATTTGTTTTCACCTTTTTAGTGTATACCCTGCCATCAGTAAATGAAGATCTAGCAGCCCTGGTGCGAAAACAAATGTGGCGTATCTGGTAATACCTCTGATTGTGGGATGAGATACACCTGGCCCCAGATGTCCGAAAGTAATCCGGATTTCGGCTATCGGATTGGATTAAAACTTGAAAAGGGGTTGTTCAAAAGAAAACACAGATTCTCAATCATCAGTTTGTGTTGATTAAAATGTTTTAGTTCGATTGGGATATGTTTGATCCCAAAACATCTGGATAATACTGATCCCAGCATAAGGTTGGATTTCAGGAACAAAAATGTAACAGCTGTAAATATCAAAAAATATTATATTTAATTTCAATGTTTTTTTAATCACTGTTTGTAAACAACAGTGGCGCAATCATAAGAGAAGAACCAGTCAAACGTGTATTTATACATTTTTTTGTGAGTTACATTTTTCTGAGAGGCATTTAAATACAAAAGCATTGAAATATTTTTTGGGGTATTTGGATAGGATCAAATCTTGAAAATTGGTTGTTTAAAATTCTGAAATCAGGTTAGAACACAAAATCCAATCTTGGTTTTGATCTGGATCAAATCATCAGTTTGTGTTCAAAACTTTTTAGTAAGATTGGGATCCCTTTGATCCCCCAAAAATCAGGAGTATACTGAACCCAGCAGAAGGGTGGATTTCAGGAACACAAATGTACCTTTAAAACTTTAAAACCGGTAAAAAAATACAACATTTGTATCGTATATATATATATATATATATATATATATATATATATATATATATATATATATATATATATATATATATATATATATATATATATATAAATGTGTGTTTAAAATTATATTTGCACAATCATAAGAGATGAACCAGTCAAAAGTTTTTTTGCGAGCGAATGCAAAGTTTCTCGGGTGAGCAGCTCATAAAACTTTTCTGAGAGAACACAAAAGCATTGAAGTATTTTTTCACCCTGACCCTGATACACACTTTTCAGATTTGATATTTACAGCTGTTTGGGGATTATGGGGACAAGATCATTTTTATTTTATTTTTACTTTTACTTTACTATACTGAATATCTTAATTGGTAGCCTGTGTCTACTTTATCTACTTTATCACTGTTACAATGGTTACACAAGTCAAGTGCAAAATATAAATAAAAGTATATACACTAAATGATACAAATTTATTGTTTGACCAATTTAAAGTTTTACTACATTTTCTTCCTGGAATCCACCTTGAAATCATACCCCCTGTTGGGATCAGGATAATCCCGTTTTTTTGGATCAAAGTTATCCAAATCCTGCTGACAAGTTTTGAACAACACAAACTGAAGGTTTGATCCAGATTAAAACTAGGATTGGATTCCGTGATCTAATCTGATTTCAGAATCCCCTTTTCCTTTTGAACAATCCATATTCAAGATTTGATCCAATACAATGGCCAAAATCTGATCAGATTACTTTTGAACAACTAGGCCCTGTGTTACACCAGGTGTAAACTGGGTCTGTGCACAACATTGATGTACACAAAAATGACAAAAAATTAATTGTAAAGAAACACTGGACTAAAGACATAATACAGATGTTTTTGTAGTTTACATCGAGATGATGATATTAATTTTGCATGTACAGGTCCCACGATGCTGTTGTCGTTTAAATGAACGGCCAAAACGCATAAAACTTTTTTTAAATTTTAGTTGAAAATCGGTGTCATGTAAACGGCCCCTCAGAATTTCACTGTTTTGTTTGTCTTTTCTTAATTGGGTATTTCACAGAATATTGACAACAGATTCTGTTTGAGAGATATTTATTTTAATTATGAATTACTAAATGTTGAAATTAACATGATATAAGATTAATAAATGCTTTAGAAGTATTTTTTCATTTTGTATTTCATTTTATCTAATGTAGTTAACTAACCCTTACAAAAACATATTTACCAATAAATTACTTGAAATATATTATAATATATTGTAAATACATGGAATAATATATTGATGGTACTATACAAAATATGATACGATCATGTAATATATTGCAAAAAATACAAATGATTGCGCTAAAAAATAAATATTAAATCCCATATATGTGAATATATTGCCTAATGTATTACATGCTATTTTCCAATTTACTGCAATATATTTTGTTTCGTAAGGGAATGTTAACAAACAGAACATTCATTGTAAAGTGTTCCCGATTTATTTACTCTTAGCGATAGTTTTCATAAACCATGTCATTTTTATGAAAAAAAACTATATAAACTACAGTTATAAAAACTTTTGTTTGTTTTGCTCGAGCTGCAAATCTTTTAAACATTCTTTCCAAACCGTAGCATGTGCTCATGTAGAGCGCAACACTAGCATTCGAAAAGCATCATGATGTCATCACACCCAGTTATCACCACAACACAGTTACCACGGTTATCACTATGTCAACACTAGAATGCAAAATTGTTCACACACTTGTCAGAACCTCACAAGGTATAAAAATAAAACAGACGAGTCCATTGGCTTCCAAAAAAGCCTCAAATTAGAGAAAATATACAGAAACGTGAAAGCAAGGAGAATATTTATCTGTGATGAGACTTATGCTACTGTACTTAACCCTTCCCTTCCCAGAGCCCTGTGATTTCAGTGATGCGGGAAATGTGCTTATTTTATTTATAATTCATGTCCTTCACTGACAGCTACACAACTACAACTTTGACGAGAAGAGATCGTAAAACTCCATATGAATTGAGTCCAAATTATATGAACCAATGAGGTTCATTCTCGTGTTACGCATCACGTTTGAGCTTCTCAAGAACCAATGAGGTTCATTCTTGTATTCATAACACGTTTGAGCTTCTCAAGAACCAATGAGATTCATTCTCACGTTACGCAACACGCGTTTGAGCTTCTCAAGAACCAATGAGGTTCATTCTCGTGTTACGCAGCACGTTTGAGCAACAATGAGGTTCATTCTTGTGTTACGCAACACGTTTAAGCTTCTCAAGAACCAATGAGATTCATTCTCGTGTTACGCACGCGTTTGAGCAACAATGAGGTTCATTCTCGTGTTAAGCATCACATTTGAGCTTCTCAAGAACCAATGAGATTCATTCTCACGTTACGCAACACGTTTGAGCTTCTCAAGAACCAATAAGGTTCATTCTCGTGTTCAGCACGCGTTTGAGCTTCTCAAGAACCAATGAGGTTCATTCCGTGTTACGCATCACGTTTGAGCTTCTCAAGAACCAATGAGGTTCATTCTTGTGTTCGCAACACGTTTGAGCTTCTCAAGAACCAATGAGATTCATTCTCACGTTCGCAACACGTTTGAGCTTCTCAAGAACCAATGAGGTTCATTCTCGTATTCACGCCTTGCGTTTGAGCAACAATGAGGTTCATTCTTGTGTTCGCAACCGCGTTTAAGCTTCTCAAGAACCAATGAGATTCATTCTCGTGTTACGCAGCACGTTTGAGCAACAATGAGGTTCATTCTCGTGTTAAGCATCACATTTGAGCTTCTCAAGAACCAATGAGATTCATTCTCACGTTACGCAACACGTTTGAGCTTCTCAAGAACCAATAAGGTTCATTCTCGTGTAACGCAGCAGCGTTTGAGCTTCTCAAGAACCAATGAGGTTCATTCCGTGTTACGCATCACGTTTGAGCTTCTCAAGAACCAATGAGGTTCATTCTCGTGTTACGCATCACATTTGAGCTTCTCAAGAACCAATGAGGTTCATTCTCGTGTTACGCATCACATTTGAGCTTCTCAAGAACCAATGAGGTTCATTCCCGTGTTCGCATCACATTTGAGCTTCTCAAGAACCAATGAGGTTCATTCTCGTGTTCGCATCACATTTGAGCTTCTCAAGAACCAATGAGGTTCATTCTCGTGTTACGCATCACATTTGAGCTTCTCAAGAACCAATGAGGTGCATTCCCGTGTTACGCATCACATTTGAGCTTCTCAAGAACCAATGAGGTTCATTCTCGTGTTACGCATCACGTTTGAGCTTCTGCAGGAACCAATGAGGTTCATTCTCGTGTTACGCAGCACGTTTGAGCTTCTCAAGAACCAATGAGGTTCATTCTGGTGTTACGCAATACGTTTGAGCTTCTCAAGAACCAATAAGGTTCATTCTCGTGTTACGCAGCACGTTTGAGCTTCTCAAGAACCAATGAGGTTCATTCTCGTGTTACGCAGCACGCGTTTGAGCTTCTCAAGAACCAATGAGGTTCATTCTGCGTGTTCGCAGCACGTTTGAGCTTCTCAAGAACCAATGAGGTTCATTCCCGTGTTACGCATCACGTTTGAGCTTCTCAAGAACCAATGAGGTTCATTCCCGTGTTACGCATCACGTTTGAGCTTCAGTGAGAACCAATGAGGTTCATTCTCGTGTTACGCAACACGTTTGAGCTTCTGCAGGAACCAATAAGGTTCATTCTCGTGTTACGCAGCACGTTTGAGCTTCTCAAGAACCAATAAGGTTCATTCTCGTGTTACGCAGCACGTTTGAGCTTCTGCAGGAACCAATAAGGTTCATTCTCGTGTTACGCAGCACGTTTGAGCTTCTCAAGAACCAATAAGGTTCATTTGTAAACAATGTGTAACGATTTTCTTTTTCCACATTTGATTTTGTTGCTTTGATTGCATGTTTTTAGTTTTGAGAAATCTTTTCATTGTTTTTGAAAATGTGTCATAGCAATTTAAAAATCTGTGCTTTCTTCAAGTCATATGGCCATCTCCTTTCCTTGTTGCTCAGTCAAACAGTATCCCCGACCACACGTTTACCATATGGCCTAGTGTTTGTTCAGTTTAGCTGACTCTGCTGAACTCTGGGGTTGCCTATTACGACATTTTTCCATAGTGCAATTCCCTGCTGTGCGTTTTTTTTTTTGATGATGATGAGGATGATGATGAAAAATACCGGATGTCCATATTGCCTCACTGCTCCGCTCTGCTCCACACTCATTAGGCTACTCTGTCTGACCGTGTCAGTGCGTCGGCAGCTCTCCTCTCAAATTATGCGCGAGAACAGACATTATTGCTGTGAGGGAGTGAAGGGTTCGAGGCTACAGTCCTGAAAGCACAGCCACAGCTTGGACTGAATAATTATCTCATGCATATGACACTGTCCCTCGAGTCCCTGAGGTGTGGTGTTTACGAAATCATAGATCATTTGACATACAATTTCATTTTGATATTTCAAAAAGATTCACGGTAAGGTTAACTACCATTTAAAAGTTTGGGGTTGGTAAAATGTTTAACCCCGGGTTCACAGACAAGGCTAGTCCCAGACTTAAATGCATGTTTGATCTGTTTTAACTGAAAGCATATCTTTTGCACATGCCAGTGTCATAATTTTGTCTCAAGATGCACAACAGTATTTTTTTTTCTAAGTCACATTTATAAAAGCTACTTAATTGAAATAAAGCCTAATCCAGGCTTAATATAAACCCTGTCTGCGAAACCAGACCTTAATGTTTTTTTATTATTATTATTATTATTAAAATAAAAATGCAGCAATATTGTAAAATATGATTACAATTTAATTATGTGAATATATAGTAAAATATGATTTATTCCTGTGATAAAAGCAGAATTTTCAACATCATTGCTCCAGTCTTCAGTGTCACATGACCCTTCAGAAATCGTCCTGATATGATGATTCGGTGTGATATTTCTTTGTGTTATCACAAATGGAAACTGATACATTTCTTTTCAGGTTACTTTGATCATTAACAGAAAGTTCAAAATAATTTATTTGAAGCAGACTTTTTTTGTAACAAAGTAAAATTATTAGCTGTCATTTTTGTCATTAATTTCTTCAATTATTAAAGGGTGTGTAGATATTTTGTGCAAACGTTTGAAAACATTGAAACATTTATGCTTTTTGGCCTAAACTTTCATCCCATGTATTGACTTCCTTTTCTAAGTCTGAATTTGTCTCCAATTTGTGCCTTGCAGTATCTCAAACTTTGAACAGTAATGATACTTTTAATGTGTTATCATATGAATGAAAATTCATAAAATTTGCTAAGACAGCTATGGTCATCTTATACTTTTTCACCTCCAGCAATACACACAAACACACCTATCTCCATTTTTGACTCTTCCAGCCATAATCCCTTTGTTCCCCTCAAGGTGACTGCAATCGGGCCGGATCTGGCCAAAGCACAAGGAAGATTAAGTGCCGCTGCAGTAAGTCACCTCTCCCAACCCTTCCAGCACCTCGCCATTGACTCCCACCATATGACTTCCTCCACTAAATGCCACTTAAGCTATTACAGCTCTCCAGCCCCGGGCTTCTGGTGACCTCAGAGGGTGAGGACAGCGAGAGGGCGATGGGATGAGAAGCCAGCACAGCAGTGCCCGTTCCTGTGACAGGGCTTACACCCCCAGCCTGACAGCACTGAGACTTGCGAGAAAGGGCTTGGGGTACATTGAGTGGAATCAGCTTTCAGCATTGTCTGATTCTGCTGACTCGGTGGAGGCGTTTAAACGTGTATTCGCTGTGGCAGCACTTGCCGCTGTGTCTTCGCTGTGTCAATGTGATCCAGGTGTGTTCTGTCACCTTTGCGGCATGCGTTTTGTGAGCGGAAGCAGTATTGGAGCAAGCAACACGTTTAGTTAATTGCATTATTGTGTCATCCTGGCATTTTGTTTAGAC
Organism: Gobiocypris rarus; assembly: GCA_023029165.1. Classification (NCBI taxonomy): domain Eukaryota; kingdom Metazoa; phylum Chordata; class Actinopteri; order Cypriniformes; family Gobionidae; genus Gobiocypris; species Gobiocypris rarus. The sequence continues at coordinate 2,978,644 of CM040926.1, read as the reverse complement.
ATCAGGAAACGTGCAGAAAGGCTTTATTAAAGTGAAAGGCAAGATTAGTGATGCAGGTAAATCTGAATCAGCAGAAACAGCATATTCATTATTTAACCGTTATGATGCTAAATACTTACGTGTTCCATGAGTTCCTTTATCATCCCATTCCACAGGCCTTTGTCATCTTGAAATCCATACTTTCCATCCTGCACCAGGTGGATCTCGTAGGAAAATCCCAGAATGCTGGCCAACTCCTTAAGCAGGTCAATACAGAATCCCTCAAAGCGGTCATTGCCGACGAGAGCCTTGTCAGACTTCTTAAGCATGACATATGGCTCCTCCTGTACAAAATACAAAATATCAAAATGAGAAGCAGCTTCAGATGGGTTGAGATTTCTCATTCTGTTCACAACACACACACCTAATCGAGTACAACAACACTGACAGCTGGCTCTGTGAGTAAAATGAGATGTCTTTGACATTTTTCATCCCACAAAATGTAATGTTTTTACATAGTTCATGTTCAAATTGCAGTGAACACCAAAATAAATGGCAATTTGTTTGTCTGAATGGCCTTAGATAGCAACATTGACTCACCAAATGGTGTGTGTGTGTGTGTGTGTGTGTGTGTGTGTGTGTGTGTGTGTGTGTGTGTGTGTGTGTGTGTGTGTGTGTGTGTGTGTATGTAATTATTTTTGCAATTCCACATGGCCCCCAAAGTGGCATAGAAATGTACAATTTAAATTACAATGTAACGTTTTATGATCCTTAACCCATAGACAAAATCTGTCACTGGGGCGGTACCCTTTCAAAAGGTGCTAATCTGCACCCTTTATGGGTAAACAATGTACAAAGAGGTAGCTTTTGAGAGGGTACAACCCAAGTGACATCTTTCATACCTTTTTACCTGAGAGTGTATCAAATTTCATTATGAATTTCAAATATTTTTCCTGCATTCAGCAAGTCATGATTTGTTGGGAAACATCAATGAAAATACATTTGTTATGCATTCTCTTGTTATCCATTCTCTTGTCATTTTACTCCAATGGTCCCTGACAATCTGTATTGGTCATTATTTTGTCCTGCCTCCTGCCTTCCCTCACAATAAAGAAAGCTGTGGATGAAAGACCCCAAGATGATGCTGGGATTGGCTCATGCAGGAGAGCATGAGGTACCAGATGTTGGCAAGAGAGTGGGAATGGGAGAAAGCACAGCCACAACCCTAGAGACATTGGTCCTGAGGGGCTCTCAAAACTGAAGCGCTGTCCTGTTCTGCTGAGCCACAGTGATAAGCTCATTCTACCCTGGGATGTTTACGAATAAAACATGTGGGCTTGAGATGCGATGTACATAGAACACCTTCCATGACCCAGACATTCCAAACATCCGAATTCACAATATAAGGCTTCATGGAAAGGCAGCGGTAAAATTTTCCAAGCCAGTTGTCATCATCACCATCAGTTACTATACATAAAAGCTATTCCCATCCTCTCTACACTCTAAAAAATTTCCAGTGTTTGGGTAGTTTTTGTGTTACTCAGATCCCGGGTCAGACGTAACAACCCAGTGTTTGGGTAGTTTTTGTGTTACTCAGATCCTGGGTCAGGCGTAACAACCCAGTGTTTGGGTAGTTTTTGTGTTACTCAGATCCCGGGTCAGACGTAACAACCCAGTGTTTGGGTAGTTTTTGTGTTACTCAGATCCCGGGTCAGAACGTAACAACCCAGTGTTTGGGCAGTTTTTGTGTTACCCAGATCCTGGGTCAGGACGTAACAACCCAGTGTTTGGGTAGTTTTGTGTTACTCAGATCCCGGGTCAGACGTAACAACCCAGTGTTTGGGTAGTTTTTGTGTTACTCAGATCCCGGGTCAGACGTAACAACCCAGTGTTTGGGTAGTTTTTGTGTTACCCAGATCCTAGTTCAGACGTAACAACCCAGTGTTTGGGTAGTTTTGTGTTACACAGTTCCTGGGTCAGACATGACAACCCAGTGTTTGGGTAGTTTTGTGTTACTCAAATCCTGGGTCAGAAGTAACAACTCAGTGTTTGGGCAGTTTTTGTGTTACTCAGATCCTGGGTCAGACGTAACAACCCAGTGTTTGGGTAGTTTTTGTGTTACTCAGATCCTGGGTCAGGCGTAACAACCCAGTGTTTGGGCAGTTTTGTGTTACCCAGATCCTGGGTCAGGCGTAACAACCCAGTGTTTGGGCAGTTTTGTGTTACCCAGATCCTGGGTCAGGCGTAACAACCCAGTGTTTGGGTAGTTTCTGTGTTACTCAGATCCCGGGTCAGGCGTAACAACCCAGTGTTTGGGCAGTTTTTGTGTTACTCAGATCCCGGGTCAGACGTAACAACCCAGTGTTTGGGTAGTTTTTGTGTTACCCAGATCCCGGGTCAGACGTAACAACCCAGTGTTTGGGTAGTTTTTGTGTTTTGTGTTAGGCGTAACATGTATCTTTTTAGAGTGTATCCATGGAAATATTTGCTAAATCCTGGCTGTAATCATCCCAATGGCAGAAGGCTCTGGAAATGCATAAACTTGAGATCTGTCTGTTTGTATCCTTGCTGTTGGGCCTGGACCATATTCTGCAACATATGCAATGATGTTAAGTGCAATACCTCACTGCAGAGATCACTACATACTCCTCTTATACCACATATGATTGATATGCCCTTCAAGAGAATTGGAAAGGCATCTGACGGGGCCTGCTGCCAAAACCTTCCAGAATATATCTTTTAAATTGCAAATTATACCACCTAATCTACAGATGCGTTCCCATTATAACACTGAAATACTGTTATTATGGAACCTTGTAAGTATCCCAGCTTGTGCAGGTTGCTGTACTTCAGTTTCCCATCTTCAAACAGATGGTTTAGTGGAACTGTTTAATCAGACATAACAACTCAAGCTAGTGTTGTCTTAAAATGGGAGCAACTGGGATTATTCTGCAAAACTGACATCTAAGTCAAGTCCCAAAGCCAACAAAGGGATTTGTATCTATTGAATTACTCTTTGGACACTAGCCTTGCAACATTCAAGACATTCCCAAGGAGCGATGAGACAAACAGTCTTTGCCTTTTTATATTCAGACAAGAAGAAGCAGTAATGTAGCATGGCAAGCATCACCCCTATCATCAAACATTCATTTATGGCTTATTGCTATTGCCCATATATATATTCTGAAGGTTGGGACCCATGACCTACTACATCTAGCAATCAGGGGTGCGTTTCCCAAAGCCAACTATGGTCACAAGTTCTGTTGTTATCAATAGAGTTCAATGAAACTTGCGTTGGCTAACAATGCACCCCAGGCTGGGACTGAAAGAGGAATGAGTGGAACCAGCAATGTACACAACTGTGCATACAATTTATGAGGTATTCAAATGCAAGTGATATATCACACCAGAAGTTTTGTTCTGTACTGAAAATGGCTTCTGCTTAATTTTGATGGGTTAGTGAGAAGAAAATTCAGTGGATTAGTCCTTGAAGAGTCAGATACCTTGACCTGTGCGGTTTTTCGTAATGGATACAGATAAAGATGTTTTAATAAAGCATTATGTCAGTATCAGTAGTTATACAGTTATTCCAGGATTGCTCTATTTATTGCTTGCAGTGCTTCTGATCAGACTCACTCAAGGTGACCTTCACTATCTGGGTTTCATCAAACACACTGTGACACCTTTCTAGCCCTGACATCATTTTCCATTTTTTTGCCAGAAACGACAGAACAAAATGGCACAATACATACTGGACAGAAAATGCAAAGTATTCAGCTGGCAGGAGAAAAGAGGACTAACACTCCTGCATGTTCATCCTTGGATTGAAATTGAGAATCAGTTTCATTGCAATTCTCTGCCCTGTCCAGACTCCTTAATAATAACAGATGCTTTACAGCGTTGTGAACAATCTTTCAAGTGGGATCTGTCAAGATCTGGGATCTGTGCATTTTGAAAAGAATATATAATACATTTGAGACCAGGGCTAGTTGTCACACAGGAAAGTTTCTATTTCTATTAATATTTCAGCACTCTCAGAAACTAAGTAGGAAGATTTTGAGTCAGTTACATAAATAGTCCAATTACACAAATTATCGCAATAGTTTTGTATATTGGTCTCCAACACCTACTTCAAAATTGTCATACATTTGGAATAAAAATGTCAATATACCTTCAGGCACAGTTTATCTATATAATGATGCTACAATGTAAACAAAAACTGAACTGTGTTCTTGGGTCAAGAATATTCAGGCAACACATGACATTCTGCAAGTTTCATGTCTTTTTAATCTTTTTTTATTTTAAAAGTTCTAATATAAATCACGAGTTACATCTAAAATCCACTGATGAGCCAAAACTTTATGACCACAGGTCAAGCGAATATCGTTGGTCATCTCATAATAAGGCCACGTATTAAGGTCTGGGTTAATTAGATGGTAAGCAAACAATCAGTTCTCGTAATCAATGCATTGAATGCAGGAGAAATGGGCAGGAATGAAGATCCGAGTGACTTTGACAAGGGCCAAATTGTTGTGGCAAGACGAATGGGTCAGAGGGCATCCATATGGCTAACAAAGCCTATCCCGTATGGTCCGATCCAAGAAGGTCTACTGTGTCACAAGTCACACAACATTTTAATGATGGTAGGGAGGAAAGTTTCACAGCACACTGCTGCATATGGGGCTGCAGACCAATCAGAGTGCCTATAATGCCCCCTGTCCTCCGCCGAAGAAATGGACCTTGGAGCAGCGGAAGAAGGTCACCTGTTCCGAAGAGTCTCGTTGTCTTTTACATCACGTGGATGGATGTGTACATGTGCGCCATTTACCCAGGTAAGTGACAACACCAGGATCACAGTGGGCCGAGGACAAGGAAGGAGTGTGAGACTGTTGCAGACCAGGTACACCCGCTCATGATAATGGTGGCATTGGCCTCTTTCAGCGAGATAATGCACACTTTGCTCAGTAATGGTTTGAGGAACATGATGAAAAGTTTAAGATGTTTCCCTGGCCTCCAAATTCTCAAGATCTCAATCCATTTTGGCATCTATGGGATGTGCTGGACCAGCAAGTTCGATCTGCGGCAGCTAGGGTTGGTACCCGGACTTGGCACTTTTAAGGGCACAGAACAAATGACGTTGGTACTACAGAGTAACAATTCACATTAAATCAATCAGTGGCTGAGAATGCATCTGGAGATATAAACTAGTGCCTGTGAATATTAAACCGCAAAAATACTATTTAAATACAAATCCTGCATGTCTCGATGTGAATAAATGGTTTCATTCACCACCCACACACACACACACACACACACACACAAACTAAAGCACCCAAGCAGCTTTGACATCTCATATGAGGGCATGAATGAATGAACTTCATCAGCATTTATTTGAGAACAACTATCGTCATATCATATACACACAGAAACTACGTAATGAATTTAACTCATTAAGTAGCTCGTAGTCTACTATTTACTGGTAAATATTACAGTAAACAAACATCACAGACAATGGCAGACAGCGACCAAGGCAGCTCTGGCATAATGTCAATAACACGTCTATAAATAACCTACAGTTTCTTTACAGTCAATGAGGTTAACATCCCTAAAATACAGAAAAAGCACTGAATTTCAGGTACAGGTACCCGTGAAAATTTGAACGGTACCCAACCCCGACAGCGGCTCCACCTCGCAACCTACAGGATTTCAAGGATCTTTTGCAAATGAGACAGGACATTTGTAGAGTCCAGGCCTCGGCGGGCCGGCTGTTTTGGCAGCACATGGAGGACCGACAGCGGATTAGGCAGGAGATCATAATGTTGTGGCTCATCGCTGTATGTGCCAAAGTCAAAAACCAACTGACTGGAGTTTAAAAGTGTGACAACTAGCCCCAGGTTCCCCTATAAATGCATTATAAAAGAATATAAAAGTTTGTTGACATGAGATCTTCTAATATAAAGAAACTAATTCTGATTTAATTAAAGGTCTTTTTTATCAAATGAAACCATGAATCATGGGATGAATTGATACAGAATGAAACAGAAAGCAAAACTTTGTAGAAGCTGTCAAGTTATCTTGATCAAAAAGTTTCTGTGGCCAAAAATAAATTAATAATTAATAACAATCATCTATCGCAGTTGTTACCATCTGTTCTAAGCCCCAATCTGTAAATCCCCTAGGGTTCGGTAGCAAATCAAAGTTTTTAATACCCGCTCCCTCTTTTTTCTTATAACTAAAGAAGTTAATAAAAGCAGGTAAGTGTTGATTCCTTCATCGTTTGAGCAATGACAACAGACAACAGCTCATATGATCATATTATATTTTTACCACAACTTTAGATTAGGGTGAAGGGCAAACTTTTTCTCAGCACCTGTTTGTCATATTTCTGAAGGATGTTTTAGGATGTTGAAACTCCATAACTTCTATCTGTCATAATTGTGTGCAAGGTTATTATTCATCCATATTCATTTTTTGACTGACCCTTATTCAATACCCCAGTTTAATGCTTAAAAAAACATCACTACCAGAAAATCACTGATTATATCCTATCAAGACCTTAACTCATAATTATAGCCTTGCAGCTCAATCCACGTTTAATAACGGTGTTTATCCCTGTTGATAACTCGTATGCTTGTCCAAAATAAGTCCACAGATGCTGTTGTCAGTACCACAAAATCCCAAAACAATTCTGCGACACACATAAATGCTGCCCTCAGGGCGTCTGTGAGAATGCAGCGCTGAGTGGAACACACGTTTATTTTAAGACATGTCGTTTGTGCTTTTATCTGGCAAATGACATTTGGTAAAGCAGAATTTCACCCAGCATGCATCTGCCTGTAACAACAATAAGTTAAGGCCACGCGTCTATAATAAATCTCAGGAAATATCTTATGGAGGGAAACTAATTGGAATGGGTCAGTGGTTTGCTATAATAAGTGAGCTGATGGAATTAAGGAAGCTGTACACGGGTTAGTCATACAAGCTTATTCATTATTTTTAGGGCTGTCAATCAATCTACATTTTTAATCAAATGAATTGCATCATTGGGTTATTAAATAATCAGCCGAATTGCAGTTAACGGCATATAATCAATATTTGCTGAGAAAAATTTAACTGTGTTAAACTAAAACAACTCAAAGACATTATATCTACCAAAAAAAAAAAAGATCATCAATATACATGATAAAAAAGTGTCTTTAGAAGTCAATGTTTGTTTGTTTGAGCATAAGCCTAGTGTTTAGTGGTGCAACCGATCACTAATCTCACGGTTCGGATCATTTACGTTTTTGAGTCACGGATCGGATCATCTTTCAGATCAGAAAAAAATCTGATGTAACTTTGATTTTCATTTATTACTTAAAGCTCACTTTAGGTACTTCGATACTACAGCAAACACTGTTAGTCTGTAACTAATAATGTTCAAATATTAAAGAAGAAATAAGGTCATCTTATTTAATGACACAGTTAATGCCCAGAGCTCCCACTCAGCTAAAACGGCAGTTATGAGGGCATACACATAAAGAGTGTTTTTATGCCTCTTAACAGACACAGAATGCAATTAAAATATCTGTCCAACATGAACAGGGCCCTTACATGACAACGAGATGCGTTTGGCCACTTAGCCATTGTTTAAATTCACCTATTTCGTGTTTTAGACGGCTAGCTGTAGTCTCGCGCTGAAGTCCCGTGGGAACTCAGTTGTAGCTGGAAAAAGGTAAACAGTCCAGGTCGGAGGAGCGTCGTGTGTGTGAAGAGTGATGATCGGCTCAAAGTGAAGAAGAAATGGTTCACGTTTGTGCCGTTCTGAATTGTGACAACAGAATGCGAAAATACAAGAATTTACATTTTTATCGGCTTCATTTTCATGACCTCAAGATTCTGCAGACACACACGCTCCTTCCACCTGGACTGTATAGCTTTTTCCGGCTACAACTGAGTTCCCACGGGACTTCAGCGCGAGACTACAGCTAGCCGTCTAAAACACTATTTAGGTGTGTTTCAGGCTATTTACACTAACTCTACCATTGTCTTTTAAGCCAGAGAAAATTACAAATGAAACCGAGAAGTTGCTAAATGTATCAGCGGTTGATGCAACTGACACAGGTTTGAATCTGCCTTTATCCAAACTCATTCTTCTCCCTTTTACAATCACATATCAGCTCAGAGAGGCGTTTGTTTTCTATTAAAGATAAGAACATATTCCAAAAAGTGGAAATTAAGCAGTTAACGGGTATTTAATAGGAATAAAGTGTATATAGGGCAGGGTTAGGAGTAGATGTATCGAGGAGGGCCAGTACCGTCGCAAGGGCTGTGCCAAGTGTGTGACCGCACAGGGCCTCGTGCAAAATAGTGACCGCTGACTTGATGTAAAAAGCTAGTTAAAGTTTATGTCCTTCAAAATACTATAATAGTTAAAAGACATAGGCTAGCTAAAATGTGCACCGTGATGCTGTATTATTCTGCTTGCTAGAATTGTATTATGCAGTTGGCTAACTTACTATATTTTTCTTTGCGCGAGACTGCGCATGTGACAGCGATTCATGCGCATTAAGGCTCGTGGAGAGCTTTATTCATGCCATTTAAATTCTGATTTTAGCTGCCTCTGAAACTACAGATATTAGACTACCTAAGATTTCTACCTAAGAAATCCGCGCTCATTGAAAAACGGAACGAATAAATCATGTCTGACCGACCCCACTCCATGTCTCCAGACATATGCGCATCTTATGAATAGCCAAGGCCTATCTTGCACATGCTGCTCACTTTACATAATCAACATATGACATTTAAAAAGTAATATTATAGGCCAATATTTAAACATAGCCTAACTAAATAGCCGACGAAGTCGCCGGTGCTTCTGGTTGACATTTGTTCTTTATGACAGCGGATATAACTCAAGCCGGCTTCACACCGCAGGCGTAAGCAGGGCGTAAGCAGCGTGTATTTTTCCGGCGCTCATGTTACCAGATGAGTGCATTGACACCGGCAGCAGAGGCAGCGCCGCGGCGTGTAGCAGGAGCAGAGCAGAAGCGTCAGTGCCGCGATCGTTTCAGCGCCGGGTCTATTTCTGCCGCGCTGCTCACGCTGAATTAAAGCCACAGTGCATTGTTCTGATCAAAACTGACCTGATTAACATGCAAAATAACTAATTTCACCTTGAAATCATGTAGTGAAGTGTTCTGTGTGTTTCACAAACACCATATGACATCCGGCGCTGTGATTTAAAAAAATTAAAATACTCGAAAACACATCACTGCCAGTTTTTGCTCAAACTTCAAAGGCCTTATTTCAGAGGCTTATTTTAACTTTAAGGTTACTTTTATCACGTAAACTACCTTTATACAGCATGTTATGCATGTGTGTTTGGGACAGAGGGGAACACACTTATAGCGCGTACGGTGTGAAGCCGGCGTCACAATACTCCATCATTTTTAGCCATACAGAAAAGTGCAAGACATAATTATAAACTATAAACTGTCTACTTTTGTTTGTGTAGGCCTACACTCACAATAACAAGTCAGTTAATTCAGGGAACAGATTATGTTGCATGTTCCAAACTTTTCATTTCAAAAAATTATTTTAATTATTAAACGCAAAGTTTTTAATTTCAAAAGAATTTCTAAATTCGGTTAATATTTCTAACAAACTAAATTCAAGGCCAAAATAACGAAATGTTTAAAAAAAACTTTACCACCATGCAAATTCAAACATATCGCTCTTTTAATTTGAATAAATGCTTGAATGACACGCCTATGTCTCCTTTCATTAAAAATAATGGCTATTTGGGTGGCTGGGATATACATAAACATACCAACTTGCGTGGCATACTTTCTGGAATGACTTATTACGATGGGAAAAATACGTTTTAGTCGCATAACATCGGTTAGTGGAAACACGCCGCCGTTTCGCAGTAGTTTTAATCGACATTCAGTAGGCTAGAATAACGCAAAAGCAAATCTGTAATGAAAACGGCTACCTTAGAGCAGTCCAAACTAACTCAAGTGGATTCAGGTCGTTTGGCAAACGCTTTTGACCCATTCATAATGTAGAACATATAGGCTAATTTATGCTTCAAAATGGGTGCACTGTGCAGTTCAGTTACAGTTTAACTTAACTCAATGCTGTTAAAATGAATAGGCTATAAGATTTTTTTATTAATTTTTTTAAAAAAAATTTTATATATTCACATAAACAACACATTTTTTGTCACTACAGCAACTGGCCGCGTTAATATACCCCTGGGCCTCGCACCCCCCTTACGACGGGCCTGAGGAGGGCTATATGGCAGCATCCATGTATGATTTTAATTAATATAATCATATACACTGAATCTCTCACTCTTTCTGCAAACTGTTTTATAACAAACTATAATACACTAGGATCTGCCACTATTTGCACTAAAGAACTAATTACACTTAGTCAAGTCAAGTCAACTTTATTTATAAAGAGCTTTCTACAATGCCGATTGTTTCAAAGCAGCTTCACAGTGATAACAGGAAAATAACGCAGCAGAGATTGATTCAGCTGTACAGCCGCTCCTGAGAAAACAGTGATGTTATCAGCTCATTTTAATTATCATATAGTGTCAATGCGGGCAGATCAGTAATATTTATTTTAATAGTAATAATTAGTTTAGTAATTACATTTATTTGGATATTTAGTTGAATATGTAATGTCCCCAAATGAGAGAGCCAAGCCAAAGGCGACGGTGTCAAGGAACCAAAACTAAAATAAACCCTGGGAAAAAACAGGCTCAGTCCGGGTGCCAGTTCTCCTCTGACCAATTAACAAACAGCGTATGATTATTATTATTCTGGCAAAATTACAGGCCAGAGGTCATAATAGATATGAATATTCGAAGGATCGGAGTCATCACGCCAGAGACGGGTTTATTGATTTATTGATATAGTGCAAAGAAAACACTGCGGTTTTCACTTAGTGTAGATATGATTTAATACAATTTGCACAAAGTGGTAAAAGCCTCTGCCATGATTTTAATAGATTAACTTTGTGTTAAGTTAAATACATCTCAGCTCTGAAAAACATGTTTTATAAGCGAGGTTTGCAGACTTAAAAACATGCTATCCCAAAAGTACAGAAAAAAAATCTGTTACAATTAAATGCAAAAATGGGGTCTAAATGAGGAGAGTTTTTGCTTAAAACAAGCAACATTATCTGCCAATGGGGTCATAACAATAATCTTTTCTCTGTATGGGACAGAAACAAGATTTCAAACAGACACAAGATTATTGTTCTGACCCTTTGGCAGATAATGTTGCTTGTTTTAAGCATAAACTCACATCATTTTGATTTTATTTTTCAGAAAACAAGAACAAATATATTATGTCATTTTACTCATCTAGTGAATGCATCTTGATTGAAGAATTTTTAGATATTTAGACTGGAAACGACAAAAATACTTAATGAGAAAAGCATTTGTTTTTCGGTGTAATTGCACATTTCCAAATTCAATTGGCAGAGCGAGTTTCAATTCAGTAAGTTCTGCTTAGTAAAACAGTCAGGGAAGATGGCCGAGGCTCAAACTGTGTTTCAAACCAGGGAAGACATCTTGTGTTGTTGATTCAGCCAGGTCAATTTATTTCAAGGACTGAAACGCTGAAAGGGACAAAGCTATTTGGCATTTCTGTGAGAGGAAATGAGAATCTGGAGCATGTGCGTTTCATTACTCGAAAAGCAGCCCATATTCTGACCTGAAACACGTTAAAGAACACTAGAGAAGAAAGTGACATTTTTGGTGAAAGACAAAAAGCACTCTCCTTCACACACAGCTGTATCTGGACGACCTTACCAGGATGGTGGTGATGAGCAGCGAGCGGTTGGAAAGCGAGTCTGTGATGTTCATGCCGTTCTGCCGGGGGACCTCGCTGATGTTGAGCCCCCCAGATGCACTCCACTTCCCCACCTAGAAAAGATGACATTTGTGTAGTCAGAGCATGTTTCACTTACCTGTGTGTGCCCATCTGACTGCATTAGCAGCCCTGTGCCGAGCTCATCCTGAAGCATTAGCTGATTGGCTCTTCTGTTTTTATGCCAATAGGTCTGTGCATGAGTAGCCGGGCCCTTGCATACACTCTGAATACATTAACATAGAGGACGGGCAATTCCACAGAGGAGATTGCTTCTCAATTCAATTTTGCACATGAAAATGTTGAACAAAAGAAAAAGTGCAACTTGCGGCATGAATTACTATCTGATAACACTGTGGCGTTATTAAAGGTGTTCAAATACTTCTATCCCAGCTTAACATACAGCATCTACTATAAACAAGCCATTGGTTGGTTCAGGAAAGTCTGGGAATCCGGGGAACATTAAACATTTCTCAGAAGTAGAAATAAATTATCTTAACCAATATTTTAGTCTCGTTTGAGTGAATAGGTCAGCGTTCATACTTGTGTCCGGTTATTGTATGCAACACATGGCTAGAAGCTCATAACCGATTGCAAGTGCGCCCACACACAAGTGCTCATGGCTGTGTTTGCATACTTCAGGAAAGTATGCTTCTGGACTTTAAAAATAAATAATCTTTACTGTTACATGTCCATTTCTCTACAATCACATAGTTCATAGTAAACCAGTGTGGCAAGACACAAAATGTGTGTAAGTGGGTTACAATGTGTTGCATTCAAAATAATTAACTACACAATTGGGGTCTATCACGGAAGCATTCAAAATTAAACATTTATTATTTTTCTCTTTGTATCTTTAGCATTTTAAAATGGTATAGTTTGAGTCATTTGAAAAACACTTTTTTTTATTGTGCTGTCATTCCAATCTGCTATTTTTAGTAGCAGGACTCTAATTATACTTTTAATTATGTATATATATAATTTGCAAAAACAGATTTTATGATCAGATTTTATTAATGCTAATATTTATTTTTATTTTTATTGTGCATTCCAAGTAATATCAATCAAACTGCAGTTGGGTTGCTTTGATTACATACGAATAACTGAAACAATACAGGTAACTTACAAAATTAAAAGTTCATTGAAAGTTGCTTTAATATATATATTTTAGTATATATATATATATATATATATATATATATATATATATATATATATATATATATATATACAGCGGGAAAATAAGTATTTGACATATCAGCATTTTTATCAGTAAGTGGATTTCTAAGTGGACTATTGACACAAAATTTTCACCAGATGTAGCCATCAAGCCAAATATTGAATTCATACAAAGAAATCAGAACATTTAATTATACAAGTTTAGTCATAATAAATAAAGTTAAATGACACAGGGAATAAGTATTGAACACATGAAGATAACAAGGTGCACAATGGCATAGAAAGCCAAGAGATCACCTGAAATCTGTCAGTTTTGAGAGAGAAACCCTGCCCTCTCTCAGTACTAATTGATATCAGCTGCTTTAGTCTAATTGATGGCCTATAAAGGCTTCTCATTACCCAGGAGGCACACAGGAAAGACTTCATGATGGGTAAAAAAGAACTCTCTCAAGATCTTCGTAATCTTATCGTTGAAAAGCATTTTGAAGGGAATGGTTATAGGCGCATTTCCAGAATGCTGAATGTTCCTGTGAGCACTGTGGGGGCCATTATCCGGAAATGGAAAGAGCATCAGTTCACCATAAACCGGCCACGATCAGGTGCTCCACGTAAGATCCCTGTCCGAGGAGTCCAAAGAATAATCAGGAGAGTTCTCCAAGAGCCAAGAACCACTCGGGCAGAACTTCAGGAAGACCTTGCATCAGCAGGTACTGTTGTTTCAAAGAAAACTATAAGCAATGTACTGAACCGCCATGGTATCCATGCACGCTCACCACGCAAGACTCCATTGCTGAACAAAAAGCATGTTGAGGCTCGGTTAAAGTTTGCAAAAGAGCATTTGGAGAAGCCTGTGGATGATTGGGAGACTATAGTATGGTCAGATGAAAGCAAAATTGAACTTTTGGCAGTCATTCTACACACCATGTTTGGAGAAGAAATGGCACTGCCCACCACCCCAAGAACACCATACCAACAGTTAAGTTTGGGGGTGGAAGCATCATAGTTTGGGGCTGCTTTTCAGCAAGTACTGGCAGACTTCATATTATTGAAGGCAGGATGAATGGAGAAATGTACCGGGACATTCTGGATAAAAATCTGCTGCCATCTACCAGAAAGCTGAAAATGAAAAGAGGGTGGACATTTCAGCAAGACAATGATCCCAAACACAAGGCCAAAGAAACAATGAAGTGGTTTCAAAGAAAGAAAATCAAGTTGCTTGAATGGCCCAGTCAATCACCTGACCTAAATCCCATAGAAAATCTATGGAGAGAAATGAAGATCAAAGTTCATAAAAGAGGCCCAAGGAACCTTCAAGATTTGAAGACGATTTGTGTGGAAGAATGGGCCAGAATTACTCCTGAGCAATGCAGACGACTGGTCTCTCCATACAAGAGGCGTCTAGAAGCTGTAATCACCAACAAAGGCTTTTCAACAAAGTATTAAATAAAGTGTGTTCAATACTTATTCCCTGTGCCATTTCACTTTATTTATTATGACTCAACTTGTATACTTAAATGTTCTGATTTCTTTGTATGAATTCAATATTTGGCTTGATGGCTACATCTGGTGACAATTTTGTGTCAATAGTCCACTTAGAAATCCCCTTACTGATAAAAATGCTGATATGTCAAATACTTATTTTCCCCGCTGTATATAAAGTTCGTTTTTTAGCAAATGCAGATGACTACACATTTCATAATTCAGAGTTAAACAAAACCAAGTAATTGTCGGTTTCTGCTGTAAAAACGTGAACTCGCGATGCCTTGACAGTGGACAATACCGGCTTTTGTGGAAAAAAAGGGTTCAGAACGTGCTATATGTGGAGAATAACGGCGGCAGTCAGTTCATTTTTTTAAACGTGCCGTTTATCGGCTTTGGCAAATTAACTCATATAAATATATATATATATATATATATATATATACAGGGTTGCTCAGCAGCCACTGTGTCTAGTGGTTTCCCAGAGTTACTAGCTGCTCAATATCTACACTGGCCACAATTTTGACATCAATACCATGGAGCAAACCTGCCATATAGATATTTTTGAAATTATTTTATAATTTGTCAGCAGGTTTATTAGGCAGCTGACGCACGGATCCATTAAACTGTTACACATGCGTTTTCTTTCTCAACTGTTTATGTTCACTTAAAACAGAACTGACTGTGTTTACTTGACTACTCGCCAAGACCACATTTTCACATTATTTTGTGTGTATTTGACTTTCTAAACGCAATAAGCAGCGAAAAAGAGCTCAATTTAGTGCTGAGAGGCGGTTTTATGTGTAGGTAATGAGTAAAATTATGAACAATACACGCACAATTTGTGGGAACAGCAAAAATATTCATCCAGAGCAAATTGAGCGACATAGTAATTGTAATAAAGACTACAATTGAAATATGAATAGATTACATATATAATTACCTGCCAAACACTGCTGGAATGTGTTAATGTCAAGACCTATATATATATATATATATATATATATATATATATATATATATATATATATATATATATATATATGTGTGTGTGTGTGTGTGTTTTTCAGCAGTCATACCTTAAATCAAACAAACAATAACATCTCGGTTACGTATGTTACCCTCGTACCCTGAGGAGGGAACGGAGACGTTACGTCAGTGACTGACGAATGGGTGTGGGGGTTTCGCTTAGAAGTCAATCATCTTCGAGATCTTAGAAAATGCCCAATGGCAGTGCCAATGCCATGGGCATGCGGAATTTGCATGCACCCCACCATGTGGGTATAAAAGGCAGTAAGCTGGCAACATCGCATTATGTTTACCTGCTGAGGAGCCAAGACTGAACTCCAGGCCGTTTCAGCGGTACAGCGAATGTGGCAGAGGGACGTTACGTCTCCGTTCCCTCCTCAGGACATACGCAACCGAGACGTTCCCTTTCGTTCAGTCACTCCGAGTAATGTCAGTGACTGACGAATGGGGGTCCCAATATAATCACGCCACTCGGCTGTCTTCCAGTGCCCTGCGTAAGTGCGAGCGCCTTGCTAGTACAGACGAAGGACTCCCACTTATCACAGGAATACCAAGGTACACTGGGAGCATATTCCAGGTGGAGATATGCAAAGACGCCTACCCGTAGAGAGTACACATATGACCCCGCGGGCTGCAAATGGAGAACTCTGGGGGACCAGATGAAGGTGGAATTTTAACTCCAGGGGTGGCAAGGCTTGCCAGGGGAAGACACCTGCTCAGGAGGCTTACGGTCGAAATACACATGTGGGGGTTGCCAGAGGGGAACCATGCACATGGGGCACCTGGCTGGACACGAGGGTCTGGGCTCAATAGGGCAGACTTACTGGTGTTGGCGTCAGCCTCGACAGTGCTGGAGGAGCTCAGGGCTTCCGGGAAGCTCACCTGTGAATATATTGCACTTATCCAGTCCGTAGAGTGGAATGGCGAGCAAGCGAAGACACCTGAGCCTAGTCCATAACCGGCCACTAGTAGAGGCGAGTACATAGTCGGACACCGGCTCCACTCGGAGATTGCTGAATCTGCAAATGTGTAGGTGTCGCCCAGCCTGCAGCTCTGCAGAACGCCATGCCTAAAGCCCAAGAGGAGGCCACGCTCCGAGTGAAGTGTGCCCTGACCCAAAGGCGGCATGGACGGCCTGCTGCTGGTAAGCCAAAACAATGGTGTCCACAATCCAGTGAGACGCCTTGCTTTGAGAGAGCCCTTCCCTTCCGCTCTCCACCATAACAGACAAGAGCTGGTCTGAGGTCCTGAACACTGCCTCCGGTCGTACGTAAGCGTGGAAAGCGTACTGGACAGACCAGTGCCAAGGCTGGGTCTGCCTCCTCCAAGGGCAGCGCTTGCAGGTTGACCACCTGGTCCCTGCACGGAGTGGTAGGAACCTTGGGCACATATCCGCATCGGCCTCCATCAAGAGGGTAGGGCACCTGTAGGCACTTTCGGTTGACGAAGCGTGCCTGGAGTTCGGGCCGGCCTACTCTCACATGATCCTGAGACCCGGCCCGAACTCCAGGCACGCTTCGTCAACCGAAAATGCCTACAGGTCCCCTACCCTCTTGATGGAGGCCGATGCGGTTAGGAGCGCTGTCTTCATAGACAAGAACTTAAGATCGACTGACCGCAAAGGCTCAAGGGGAGGCCTCTGCAGAGCAACTAAGTCTACTGAGAGGTCCGTAGGAGTGCGTAGGGAAAGCGATGTAGTCTCCTCGCTCTTCTCAGGAACCATATGACCAGGTTGTGCTGACTTACCTTTTTGTTTCCCAAGAGGTCGTGGTGGGCGGATATTGCGGCCACATGTACTTTAAGTGTGGAAGGAGACAGCCTTCATTCCAAACCTACTTGGCGAAACGAGAGCACAGACCCGATCGAGCATTTCCAGTGGTCTTTTTGGTGAGAAGAACACCAGGTGTCGAAGAGGTTCCACTTCAACGCATAGGCGTGTCGTAGACTCTGCCCAAGTGGAAGTGATGGTAGCCACCACCAGAGGTGGCGGCTTCAAGACCATGACGCGGGTGCCATAGGGTGCCCCATCTCTGAGTAAGTCCCTCAGAGGAATAGGTCAGATGGGGCTGTCACATGGAGTAAGAGATTGGGGAACCAGGTCCGGTCGTGCCAATACGGGGCGACCAGAAGGACGTGCTCCTTGTTCTCCCTGATCCTGCACAATAGCTGTGCGAGAAGGCTCACTGGGGGGACGCATATTTGCGTAGGCCCCGCGGCCAGCTGTGCGGCAGAGCATCCGTGCCGAGCGTGCCCTCGGTCAGGGAATAAAATAGGCTGCAGTGGGAAGAGTCGTGGGAGGCAACAGATCTCCTGCGCATCACCGAACTGTTCCCAAATCAGCTGGACCGACTGGGGGTGGAGTCTCCCTCGGTGGCGTGCGGACTGAGGTGACTGAGCCGGCGGCTGGTGCAGCAGCTGGCCACCGGGGCAGTACGTGTTACAGCCTCAGTCTGCACTCGGGCGGCTAAGAACCGTTGGGCCCAGTTCTCAGCCTGCCGCCGAAGAGGCCAGCCTGGGATATGGGCGAGCTAAGGAGATAGGCTCACTCAACTACCTCCACATCACCAGGTAAGGCCAGGTGTTTCTCCCGAACCACAGCTGTGGACATCGCCCGACCCAGGGAGCGTGTGGCGACCTTCACCACCCAGAGGGTGGGATCAGTGGCGGCACGCAGCTCATTGAAGAGCCCTGGGTCGGCTCCACCCTCGTGCATGTGCAAAGGGGTGGCGGCCTGCCCCGTAGCTCTGCAGGACCATGCCACCAAAGTAGCCGGGCCCTGAGGCTTCGGGAGGGTGCTTATGATAGCCACGCCACGTCGAAGCACTCCGTGGACACCGTAGTGCGCAACAGAGTGCCCAACAGTGGGGGAGACCCCAGTGTACCCAAGGCCACGGCCCCATCGAGGACAGAGAAGGGGGAGGAGGCTGAGCTGTCACGGGAAGCACGGGGACTTCCGGGACTGCGTGACCTCCTCATGTACCTCGGGGGCGAAAGGCATTGGGGGCGGGGCCCAACAGCTGTCAGGTTCCGTCCCCAAAAACCAATCGCGCAACCACGAGCCCTCGTGACAGGGCGGAGTTCCACACCAGCCCAAAACTCGCAGCTGCCCGCGATAACATGGCTGTCAACTCTGGGTCAGATCAGGCAGCGCTGGCACACCCGAAGATGGAGCACAGCCTAATCGTCATCCCCAAAGGACTCTAGCCCACCTTGGGATGCGGCGATCTAAATCTCACTGCTATCTGGAGTGTGAACTGAACGAACGAGGCGTCAGAAGCCCGCCGTTTCAGTCCAGCACTCGCGGGAAGTGATGTGCGTGAGGGGGGCGTGGCCCGAGGAATAAACATCAGGGGTCTTAATACCACAGCACAGCCCTCAGGTCACCCTGGCCACCAGCCAAAGTACCACCTCTCTCGGAGACGGTAGATTGGGGTGTGGCAGAGGGGACTCTTTCTCCTGACGGAGATCAGTCTCGACCACAACATCGCGATGGTTACATTCCCGCAGTGAGAACATAACACATCCACAAACACTGCCCGAACGTGCTGAAGCCCAAACACATCGAGCAGTGAAAGTGCCCATAGACAGCAACAGATATCGATCGCACCCGGAAGTGCGCGGGCGAACCGTCTTGAAAAAGACATACCACGTGCAAGCTCTTATTGTGAGAGGAAAGCTCTGCAGAGTGCCAAGCGCCCAGGGAAACACACACAGCTTTCGCAGATCACTGCACAGATCAGCAGGTAGGCAACGTGAGATCACTGGAACGTGCCGTCACACCAACACCCTGGAAAACCGCTCGTCTCGAAGGCTTGCAGGAGTGAAGAGATGCTCTTGGCTCCGCAGCAGAAACATAATGCGATGTTGCCAGGGTACTGCCTTTTATACCCACATGGTGGAGCGGAGTTACGCATGCAAATTCCGCATGCCCATGGCATCGGCACTGCCATTGGGCGTTTTCTAAGATCTCGAAGATGACTGGCTTCTAAGCAAAACCCCCACACCCATTCGTCAGTCACTGACGTTACTCGGAATGACTGAACGAAAGGGAACACCACAATCAGGACGAGAGACATTACTCAATATCAGCTTGCAAGCTCTTTGTTTAACTCTGCAGTGGGACCAATCCAGATGATTATCAATCAGTGAATCTATTTCAGTCGAAGCGCTCTATCTGCCTCGAGGGATATCAGAAACTAAAGAATGCTTATCATTAATTAAGGTACACACACACATATAGGCAGTAGAGGGAGTTGAAATAGTCATACTGTGAATAATCCCACTAATATCAGCACATAGCGAATCTGAGCAAATTAAGCGAGTTTTGCACGAACAATCCCCTGCAGCGAGAAAAAGGAAGTCCTGCATATTGTTCAGTCACTCCTCGACAGATCATTACTGCAAAGCGCCTCATAGCTGTCCGTATCTATCTCTGTCCGGGGGCGTGCGGCGCTGCCCCCAACTGCTCTCATATTCACACGCAGGTGCAATAACACCCAACATATGCATGTGACTGCAAATTCAGGGTGATGCACATTTCACATGATATGCTAAGCCACTATGTTCCATTATTGCAAATTGACTGCAATTAACTCAATTCATTAAAAGTGATTATCAGGGGAAGGAGAATTATTCACGTTGCCGACAGCGTTACCTGCTTATTCCAATCTAAAATGCAAGTTAATATTCTTTTTTTTTCTGAACATCTACTCCTAGAACAGTGAAATGTGTGCATGTTATTGGGAATTGCACTGGGTTTTACAATTCAGTGTGGATGTGCTCCTGAATGAGAGCGGGAATGTTTATGTAATGGCACAGATTTTGTGGAGGTGTTTGGTGCAGTTTAGTTCATTTCTGGCTTCTCTGTTTTTTTCTATTTTGTGTCCACATGCAGTGTGAGAGTCAAACTTCTAAATGAAAATTCATTGACTAATTATTAAAAAATGTTATATTAGTGCTTATGTATTACACAAAAGTGAGTGTGGATATATACACATACCTCATTACTGCACAAAAGCATGCAATGTGCAACTTCAACTGGTCATTAACAGAGACTTGTAATTAACAGTACTTTGTACACTAATCCAATTTGCTTTATGATCCACTAACTTATGCTTATGTTTAAACACCTCATTTGCTTCCTTGTTAGGAGTTAAATTAAACGTAAGACACAAATTGCTCTTTATTTGACCACATGAGACGAGGCAGAGGTTTCAGTGCGTAAGACTGAGATCAGGTTATCTGAGGGGAGGAACGATTCTTTGCAATGACGCATTTTTGTTCTTTGGCAGCATGTACGTTTCTGGCATAATCGACTATGCAAATCAAAAGTGACTTATAACACATTGTTTAACCGGTGAGCATTAGCAGAAGAAAATCAGCTTTGGGTTGTTTTATCCCTCCTACTGTGCGTAAAAAAGCATAACAAATGCGCTATTGTTACATACAGTATGTGCTTTGTATGTTGTGTCTGATTTGAGACGGTTGTTGTGTGTTTGTGTGGTGCTTTACCTTTTGAAGGCCATCCTCCTTAAGACTCACAATGTCCAGATCAAAGTCGGTGCGCAGACCTGAAGATTTGTTGAAGCACAGCCGCCCCGTCAGGCCGTCCCAATGTGACTTCAAAGACATACACACACAGATTTCAACAATTAAAACACACCACTATTCAGAATGCAATTGCCATTTCAAATTCCCAACTTGACTTCAACAAAAGGATGCAGATTTGTGGTAACAATTGCAGTTAAAAAATGTAAAAATAAAGTATTTAAAAATAAAAGAATTTAATGTAGTTTCAGTTTCCAATTATAACCTATGCATAAACATGTTACAGTATATAGTTTATGGGACATTATGTTGTGTTATGTTATGTTGTTATGGAGTTTATGGGAAAATAATATATATATATGCATCCGCATTGATGGCAGGACCCAAGGTTTAGGACTGGAGCAATTTGAGCTCCAGTAGCTCGTCTGTTTGATCGGACCACACGGGCCAGCCTTCGCTCCACACGTGCATCAATGAGCCTGGGCCGCCCATGACCCTGTGGCCGGTTCTCCACTGTTCCTTCCTTGGAGCACTTTTGATAGATCCTGACCACTGCAGACCGGGAACACCCCACAAGAGCTGCAGTTTTGGAGATGCTCTGACCCAGTCGTCTAGCCATCACAATCTGGCCCTTGTCAAACTCGCTCAAATCCTTACGCTTGCCCATTTTTCCTGCTTCTAACACATCAACTTTGGAGACAAAATGTTCACTTGCTGCCTAATATTTCCCACCCACTAACAGGAGCCGTGATGAAGAGATCATCAGTGTTATTCACTTCACCTGTCATAATGTTATGCCTGATCGGTGTACGCTATGCCATTATAATGCATTATACAGTGCATAAATGCTAAATGTAAAGTGTTATCAAATAGGCTTGATATTTTGTGATATTGTGGGGTGTTAAATGTTTTGACGGCACTGAAATTGCTTTAGAGAAATATGTCTAACCAGCTGACGTAAATGTATTCTACATATTAGGAAGAACATAGGAAAAATTAATCAAAATGAATGATGTAGCCTAATTGATGTTTTGTTAGACTAATGAAAATCGTCTGTTGTGTGACTGCTGAATTACAATTCAGTAAATTCCTCTTCCTGCCATTTTAATTCATATTCCATTTCAACATCCTGCAGTGTGTGTCCAAATCCATTCAAATTCACACTCAAGGATTGAAAAGGAGCCAGCTTTTGTCCAAGTATGGTACATATACTTGTGAGTGCACACACACACACACACACACACACACACACACACACACACACACACACACACACACACACACACACACACACACACACACACACACACACACACACACACACACACACACACACAGCTTCTATTTCCTTTTTAATTACATTTTACATCCCAGCGCCTCAGACACATCTTCCCTCAAGACCTCGTCCTAATTAACGACCATCTCACTTGCAACAATCTCTAGAGACACAGAAAAAAATTACATTGCAACTCCTCCTCTCCATTCCTCCCTCGTCCCTCAAGCTTAGAGCTCCGCCCCCAAACAACACACACCGATCTTCAGCCCTCTCCATAACCTCTTCCAAATGAAACACCTCCGTTCTTTCGCAGGAGAGAGGACATTTCACTGGAACTGTGTGTTCTCCGCAATGCCAAAGAGAGACAAAGCTCTCCACGCCAACTCCACAGCCCTCGTTTCGCTCTTCTCTCGCACACGCCGCTCCACAGAGCTGTGTTCAACAACTCTAATCTGCCTATTATGAGTCCCAATCAAAGTCTCTCTTGTGAGCTGGAATAAGAGCTGATTATGACGAGCACATTTGCGGTGATGTGAAAGTGGGACAGAGCGAGTTTAGTAGTGCAGGGCCAGAGCAGAACCAACGCAAACTCCCTGCAATCAACTTATCTACAGCACCTAAATGAACCAATTAAAATGGATGGAGATTGTTTATCAGGTAAGATCCACTGTTAAAGCAAGAGATCGCCTCTGAATAATGATGGCGCATTTATCAGTAGTAAGAGTGTTTGCTAATGACTAATTAGTAAAGGTGTTTGGACACTATTCATGTATAGGAATGTCTCCGATAAAAATACAGAATCAGAATGAGCATCACTGATTTATGTATTTTGCAGAAAAATAGCACTTTTTAGTAACAGAAATAAAGTCCTTACAAATAATTTGCAAACTATTAGTTTATATTTAATTCATAGTTTATATTTTGTAGTCTCTGCATTATATGATCATGTTCATATGCAAATAGTGCATTCATTCATTTTCACTGTAATTGACACTATTAGTATTGTTTATTAATGTTTTCAATTTGTGTTTGTGTCTATGCAAATGTGTGGTAGAAAAAATACATAGAAAAATACTTGGTTATGGTGCGTTTCACATTTCAAATTCTCAATTCACACCAAACGCTCAATTCACACCAGACTCGAATGAAGTGAATAAATCACGTGTAGCTCAACAGTTTGAGTTTACTGGCTTCATTCGCGCGTGACATTCACTTCACAACAGACGTGAATTCTCATCATGGGAGGGGCTTCTGCCAGGCGGGTCTCGTTGTGAAATGGCTGACATGGATTGTTTTAACATACGGTGAATAAGCTCAATTTGCCGGCTTTAGCTAGCTTGTAGTCTCAATAGGGTGAATTCAGAGTGATTGGGACACTTTTTCCAAGTCATCTCAATGGCTTAAAGTGTCCCCATCACCGTATGTAGAGCTCAATTGAGTAGAGAGCGTTTTTTTTGCAACTTACCAGACTGTCCGACCTCCTCACTCACTTTCTTCCAAGCAAGATCCTTTTTATTCCTGTTTCCAGGGCTTGACATTAACTTTTTTGCTCACCAGCCGCTGTGGCTAGTGGTTTTCCAAAGTTACTAGCCACTCAGCATTTTCACTGGCCACAATTTTGCTGTTTGGAAATGACATTTTATATGATTTAAGCTGACTTTGGCATGCTTAAATTACTTGATTTTTGAGTCATTTTAAGGATTTAAAACACTTTCAAACTTTCAAATTTAGACTGACCACTAAATCAAGACTACATTGTATATCAGCTCAGCTGGTAAAGCGTGGCAATAAGAGCATAGGCTAATATGAGAAATTTAATATGAGTTATTTTTGTTAGGCTAAAGAAGCAAATTAGCAAATTACAAAAACAGTACATTTTTCAGATACAGTAGTTGTTTTTAATATGTATACATTTATTTAACATCTGTAGTTGTTTGATTAACAAGGTATTTAATTGGGCTGCTGAATGCATGGACGTAATATTCTGTTTCTATAAAGTCTGAAGATTTATCGTACAGCTCCGGGTATACAGATATGATGTTCTCCTCATTGTTGTCACTACTAGAGTAAGCTCCTGATTGGTTAATGCAGAATGTCTATTTGCGTCTTTGCATTGACTTAACATGTAAATCACTCGCACTCATCGCTTCATTCACATCTGGTGGAACGCACCATTAAAGTTAGTATTAGGCTTACAAAGCATAAAAAACCTTACATTAACTCTTTTCATTTGAGCTATACTTAATTTATAAATTGCAGTGACAGTGAATGAAGAACTCCCGTGTATTATTAATATATTAACAATGTAGAGACTACAATATATTAACTATAAACAAATTATTTGTGAGTACTTTATTACTGTAACGTCGAGGCAGCGACGAAGCAGAGAGATAATCCACATGCAAGCACTACTTTATCAGAAATTCAAACACAGATAGCCCAATCCGAGCACCAGAGTATAATCCACACGGATGAGCCGGGAACATAAGAAGAGCAGCAACATGGAAACTTGTAATGAGACGCTCCTTGCAGAAACAGTCACAAGTCAGCCACGACTGATTCCAAATCACACACAATCAGGAAAATCCAGGGAACCAGGCAGGAAATCGACATCATAACATGGGCAACAGGATAGAGTGGCTCAGAATTGCAGTGTGACTGAAAACACAGGGTTTACATGAGTCAGGCAATGGATTATGGGAAATGTAGTTCATGATGAGATAGCAGTGGACTAGGGAGGAGTGCCTTCTGGTGGAGATCATGGGCTTTTTTTATTTACTTTATTAATTTTTCAATATGGATATCTTTCTTACACAAAGGCATGGCTTTGCTTCAGAAAGCCTTTAATAACCCCCAGAGCCATGAAGAGCAGTTATATGATGGATAGATGCACTTTTATGGACTTCAAAAACGAGACAACAATTCACTGGCATTATAAAGCTTGGAAGAGCCAGGACATTTTTAATATAACTTTGATTTTATACGTCTGAAAGAAGAAAGTCATATACACCTGACTTGAGGGAGAGTAAATCATGGGCTTATTTTCATTTTTGGGTAAACACACCCTTTAAGCCCTGAAGATATTAAGGTAACACTTTACTTCAAATCCTTTATGTATGATGCATTATAAAGATATTCATAATATACAATATAATGCATTATATCTTTTCATAAATAATTGTAATCAAAGTTAAAATGCACTATAGTATTCACAGATTCCTTGTTACATCTGAAATTGGTTGTTTGTTGTGTTTTAATGGATTATATTTTCTAAAGGTGTATTATACCTGTAGTTACAATTATTCATGAGACCATACAATGCATTATAAGGTGCATTACAAGGCATAATTAATGCATTAAAAATACATTTTTATTATACATAAAGGCTTCAAGTAAAGTTTTACAGATATCATTTTTTTGTTCATTTAAGTTCATTAATTTGAAAAAATAAAAAATTAAATAAAAAAAAATAATAATAATATATATATATACACACACTCTCAGAAAAAAAAGGTACATTGGAGGTACAATTTTGTTCCTTGAGGGGGAACCAAACGTATAACTGTACCTTTAAAGGTACTCAAACGGTCCTTAGGGTACAATTTTCCTCTACTTAGAGCAAGTTCAGTCCTAGAGAATCACTGTCCTGCAGAGTTTGGCTCCAACCCTGAAAGATGTCTATAGAAGCTCTTATTGAGAATTAACAGGTTTAGATTTTGATGTTTATTGAAAAAGTTTGGTCACCATTATGGAGATCAGTGTTTCATTTAGTTGGTCAGTTTGACTTGAATTTTTAAGTGAGTTTGTGGTTTTTGTTACAGTGTTAACAAAACACATAATTGTTCAAAAACAAGAAGCCATGAACAAACTGTATCATGAAGAATAATGTTTGACTAAACTCATCACTGAATAAAAATAATAATAAAGAATATTCACCAACAATACTTTCTTGCCACAGATCAGATGTTCTGAATTTAGATTTTCAAAGTTTAGACACACACAGAATCAGCACATGAATCTCAATAATGGTGACATACTTAATGCTGCAGTGCTTGCTGGGAGCCACACGTTTTATACTATGGTGACTTAGATGGGTTGGAGCTAAACTCTGGAGGACATCAAATATCAAGGACTGAACTTATCTACCCCTGACTTAGAGGTACAAAAATGTATCCTTAAGGGTACCACCAATTTTGTACGTATATATATATATATATATATATATATATATATATATATATATATATATATATATATATATATATATATATATATATATATATATATATATATATATATATATATTCTAAAATGATTAGTTTCGTCCTTGATGATTGGCTGATCTTGTTTAGAGCAGTTGTAAAATACTCTATAAACACACACCTGCGGCCTACATTGCTTGGTGGAAGAAATATTATTTATCAATATAATAATACTAATAATACATGTAATAATGCTTATTTTATTAAACCTTACCGGGAATATAAATGTTTTATAAAAGCCCCATGAAGCTGTGCTTTACAGTGTTTTGAGACCAGCTAAGGGGGTTAAAACCTCACAACAGCCCTTCTAAAATCACTGGGATTATTGCTTTAATCATCGCTAATATGTGCTTGTATATGGTGGCTTTCTGGGGTTTAAAATCAAAAATCAAATGATAGCCACTGAAAATGTGCTTAAATAGGCTTCAGTGACAAGTGTTCAGCAGAGAAACTAATACTGTGTTATTTTAACAATATCTTATATATCTTATCTTGTCTCTGGAGAGCAGAAGTGTTTGTGACAGCAGTGCCACAAGCGATTGTCATTACCTCTTTAATGAAACTCATGAAGCGGCCTCCGAACCTCCAGGGTTTGTGCCGATGACACTGCAGCGAGTTGACAGTCATCTGCGGCGCATGCTGGTAAGAGACCGACACGATGTGGACTGCGTCGTACGTCAGAGCAGCATCTGTCTGGAATAAATAGGGGGGCGATATGTCAGCTGAAAGGATCTGACAAGCGGGAGGAGAGCAAGACCTGACCAGTTGACAACCTTGTCAAACAACAAACTGGGCCACTGCTCAGGACCATTAGCACACTTGAATCGAAATGTAAGAAGACCTTTAAATCAAGTCTGATGCTAGGAGACAGTGTACGAGGAACATGTTGTTGTTTTTGGATGTGGGAGATGTGGAATAGGGCATGGTTTATACCTGTCACCTTATTTTGGTGTGCTAACATGGTAACAAGCAAGTAATGCTCACTTTATTTACAAATGAGATGAATTGCATTTTAGTAAGTGCCTTATTGTGCATGCCTTCTTTGTTCTTTACCTGAAGAACAAACATCTAATATTCAAAGAAGAACAATACGTGTTTGATAGCTCATTGTTTCTAACGCTGTGCTCATCAGAACATTCAGGAGTCAGGAATTGATTTGGTACTGTATTGTATAAATACAAATTGCCCTCTCACTTGTTTTGCTGTGTTTGATTACACATGGGTGTGCCAATGTTGTACCAGGATTATAAATGGTCACATTTTGATGGATAAGTTTTGTCAGGGTTTTGTTAGCTACAAAGTAGCCCAACTCTCTTTGATTCTGCACTGCTATTTCTGTTGCAAACGCTCCAAAAGTGGAACGGAATAATGCTACTCGTTTTTTGTCATGAATCTGTGGCAGTGTTTTTTACTATATTTCCGTCAGGACCACTTTGAGAATGAAATGTATTGACTATCTTTGATTTGGCGAAAGGCTTAGGCTCAAAGATGCTCGAGATGCCATACTAGACAGCTTGAGATACATCCTTGAAACATAATCCCCCAGCCTTCATAATAACCAAAAGTTTCTTAGCACATGATACAGAAAGATATACAATGATAACGATAGAGTTCTACACAGAATCCAATACTCGATAATGAAGATATAGGAGGTGAAGGGGTGGAGGTGGGTGTAAATGTCTATGCGACAGACTGAGGAACATGAGTTTGAATGAGCTTAAATACTATAGTTGATTAGAGTAGGTGGAGTAACAAATCTGAGCGTCAGCTGATATCGTTTAGCGATCAGTGGTCTGCCTGAACTCCGCTCGAATTCCAGTTGATCACTCAACCTCCATTTATACTTATTATGTGTTTAGGCTAATATTATTCATAACAAATACCATAGTTTTTGTGATTGTAAGGAGCCCTGTATATTAATAAGCAAACGTAAAGTAGAATGAAGAGCTGCAGAGTCTCGATTCAGTCGCACATTAAAAATCTTTCATTTTTTATCTAAATGTACATTTTTACACTTCACACAGATGCTACAGCTGTTAATACTTTTAAATCTGCATTCCGACTCAAACTCAGAGATTTAGTGTCCTATAACCACTTCCATGATACAAATGTAGGGTAATATTAATAGCTACACTTAATTGTGAAATACAACAGCTATATAGTGGTCATTGCTACCAAAGCATCTGCAGAATTGGGTGGCATATGCACTATCATGTGTTTGAATGGTGCAGTGACTTTGATGGATAAAGATAAGGGACTCTATCTGCAGAGTCCATCAAGGAAGAACAGCACAAGACAACATCAGGAGATTGTAGTCTTCTGGCCATTTTAGCTCCTGTAACCACTGTGACTGGAGTTAATCTCTTTCCACAACCTCTGCGTGACCAAATCATACTTCTGAGCCAAATCCAACCACAAGTTCTCACTGAGACACACTCAATCTACAGCAAACAGGCTACGGCTAAGCATAAGGACTGTCAAACACAGCTTCATTAAGTCTGTTCTCCTTCCATCTTCATGACACTGTTTTCTAGTTGGGACAGGTACTGAAACCCCGGTGCTAAATTATGAAAGACTGCAGTATCTATAAGCTCTAACACTATCGCTTCTGCTGTTGGTACTGGAGAAATCAAGAACATACACGTACTATTTGTTATTAGACGTTATCTTGCAATTTCTATCTTGCCAGCTTCTATATTTGATCATTTTAAACCATTTGTCTGCGATGCATTTTTGCTATTTTGCGCACAACACGACAGTCCCTGCTTAATGAGTGACAATAGCCAAGACAACTAAACTAGACTAAACAACGAGAAGTAAACTAAAGACACTTTCGATTTCAATTTTGGCTTCCAAGGATTATAAAAAGAAGATATGAGGCAAAATTACACTCTCAGAAAAAAAGGTACAGTGCTGTCACTGGGGCGGAACCCTAAGGTTGAAAAAAGTACCGTACTTTGTACTTTGTACCTTACTCATATACAAAATATGTCAAAATGACCGGATTGGAGAGTAGACACTTGAACATGGTTGATGTCTTTAATGGGTGTAAACAGTTTTGAGAAATTGCCGATATGATATTATTAGATCTGCATTCGGTCTTAAAGGGCCAGCATCTAATAAACATGTTGACGATTGCACCAATAATGTGAATCAAACTAAAGGCAAAGAGAAAATAATAACAGCTCTTGAATGAATAACTTTAAGGTTTTATAATCAGTAATCTATCGTTTTATACAGTGAAAACTAAGCAGTAATTGTACATTTGATTACTTTATAAGAACAAAAAGAACAATTAAGAAAACCGTTAAAGTACCGGATCGAGGCAAGGAGATGGAGAAATGGGAAAACCTCTACTCAGAACCATACTTTAGGACAGGGATGGGAAATTCCTGTATTTGAAGGCTACTGTCCTCCAGAGTTTAAGTGATGGGGCTATATCATGCAGGACAGCAGCAGCCCCATCCCCCCGAATGACTAATCCCTGCTTTAGGTTCAATTGTTGGCAAACTATCTGCAAAAGAACATCTTCCAAAAAAGTTCACAATGTATTCCCCTACATGGCTGTGTAAAAAGTTGTATTCCCCACATTAAAAGATGGACAAGCTTTATCTTCACCAACTCCAGGTGAAATGCTGGGAGCAGCATAAAACTTTGTACCTCACCAAACTGACCAAGGCTTTTGATCCCCCAAGCTCAGCTCATCAAAGAACTTTAACATCTACTGTGGCTTGAAGCAAAAAATGTATCTGCCCTCTAAACCTCTTCTGGCTGTTTCTTTTCATACCTTTAAAACATTCCCTTTACATTCGGCCCTAGAGGGCCAGTGTCCTGCAGAGTTTAGCTCTAACCCTAATCAAACACACCTGAACAATTCTTCAGAATTACTAAAAAGCTACAGACAGGTGAGTTTGTATCAGGGTTGGAGCTAAACTCTGAAGTACAGTGGCAGTTGCCCATCCCTGCTCTACATGTACCAGGGGTGTCCAATCCTGCTCCAGGATGGTCAGTGTCCTGCAGAGTTTAGCTCCAACCCCAATTAAAACACCCCAGAACCAGGTAATGAAGGCCTGAAGGAATACTAGAAACCTCCGCACAGGTGTGTTGGGGCAAGTTGAAGCTAAACTCTGTGGGATAGTGGCCCTCCAGGACTGAAGTTGCCCAACCCTTCTCTGTTTGTACCAGGGGTGTCCAATTCGGCTCTTGGAAGGTCACTGTCCTGCAAAGTTTAGCTCCAACCCCAACTAAAACAACCCTGAACCAGTTTAATGAAGGCCATAAGGATTTCTAGATGCTTCCAGGGAGGTGTGTTGAGGGAAGTTAGAGCTAAACTATGCAGGACGTTTGTCCCTTTAGGAGAAGGATTGGACACCCCTGACTTATACCTTCTGGAAATCGATATGCACATGAAAGACAAGAATGTTTGTCTAATGCCTCTATTGACCCAAGCAAGAACCAACCCACTCAATTTATTCCACAATGTTATATTTCCAACTAAACTACTGTCATGAGCCACAAAGCAACAACTCCAGCCTCCACTGAACTCATTATTCTTGCAAAGACTTTGGACAATGAATAACAAGCAAGTAAATAAATGGTATACCATCCCCTTGCCCGTTCTCTAACACGTCCTATTGTAACAATCTCCTGAAGGGATGAGGCCTTGAAGTGTCTACATTGTTCAGGCAATGTGAGCTGCTCTAGATCGAGCATGTCTGCAGGAAGGATGGCCGTCCTTTACATCGACCTCGCCATTGGCTTCTTGTAACTAGGCAAAAAGTTGTTGTGATATGACAGCTGTGGGTATTAAGAGTGTTGGGAACATTAGACTAGATGGAGATGTATTTTCAGTAGATAGCTGATCTGACTAAACTTAGGACAAATTTAGGACTGTATTCAAACATTCAACACAGATGGATGTGGGCTGGAAATAAATGCCTCACATCAGTCTTATTAGCTGTCCCAGATGCAATAACACCACCTAAGGTGCATATTCCAACCTTGCACAAAAGAAATAAAGCAGTCCATCTTGATAGACAGTATATGAAACACAAATGCATTTAGTGAAAGCAATGAAATGCTGGCACTGAAAGCATTTTTTCTGTTATAACAGTACTCCTCTACATCAAAATAATCAGAAATTCTACAGCATGGCGTAGGAGTATTTGAACTACTGTGAAATAGATTAATAGATAATCAGTTGAAGCCAGGCTTTATGATATTATGGTATTCTACAATGGCAGCGTATAAGACATACCATTTGGGATAATTATATCAGAACTACTGCGATCTAAAGGAATGTATTACCTAGCCAAAAAGTAGATGTATTTGAGTATCACCATATTGCTCTCAACCATGGTAATTATTATCATAACAGACACCTAATCCATTCACAGTCTTGGAATACATTAGGGATGAAATAGCTCCTATAAAGGTTATTTTTTTAAGACTATGGATTTACATAACTATGGCTTTGGATTCAAATGGATACAGTGAAAGTGGAACCTATTTCAAAGCTTTTGTGCCATTGTCTAATTTGGCATTTATTTGGTGGTTAGCTGGCGGTGACATTCAGGGAGAAAATGGAAGCATACCGTCATGATCCCTTCCAGGAGACCGGAGTCTGGTTTTGGGGGGATCTGCCGCTCAAGGGACCACTTCTCCACAATAGAGGCAACCTGAGGATTTTCCACGTTTAGGATACGGAAGCCGGTCATATTGACGCCACAGAAGCGGTACGGCTCCAGGTTTATGGCCATGAGATCCTAGAGGAAGAGCGAGAGAGAGAAAAGATCTCATTTAACCGTCCTGAATCAGGCTTCATTGTTGCTGGGTGAGAGGCTTCTTGTCTCTTTGTCCCTTAATAAAAGCAGGAGATAGAGAAGGGGTAAAAAAAGATAGACAGAGCAAAAATAAAAGAGATTAAGGATAATACCATGCTTTCCAGGCCGCCTGGGTACAGCCAGATGAAGCATAGTAGGACGTACACCTCTTTGCCAGCGTGTATGATATCATAGACAGTGAGCCAGGAGTCATCCACACAATAGCTGATTGAAACAGTTATTTCCTCTGTAATCCTGTCTTCATTGCTCCCATCCAGCGAATTGAACCGTAAACACTTCACACTGCTCTGAATGCCGACCTGACACTAAGATGCATCACTATGTCTGTGCATTCAATGATTTTTAACAGTGTAGATTCTTCAAAAAAGAATCCGAATTTCACATTGTCAAAGCAATGATGTGGGATGAAATACTGTGACAATTAAATTGCTGGGGTGGAAAATAGCATTAAGAATAAGTGTAAATGAATCAAGATCTTTTCATCTGAGGTCAAAGCAATAGCAAGGTCTAACACCGGGTTCTGTAAAGCTGAGAATGAATGGCAAAATGAGCAAGACCATGTTCATTGAAAGAGTTTCCCGTAATGTGTTGAGGCTAATTAACGCTCTAGAACAATACCAACACACACCCACACGATACGCATGCTATTGTCTGGAGTGTTATTCTGAGAACAGTCGCTCCGTTTCTTGTACCATCCTACATAATGCCAAACATGTTGGGAAGGGTGGGGTGGAACATAATAGACTATTTCATTAACACCCTGTGGGGCTGGAGCTGTTGGAAGAGGAGCACGAAAAGCACAAGCTTGCCCCAAGAAACAGCACTTTTGAGCTATAACATAAATGATTTTTGCTGAAATCTAAATTGATGTCTGTATTATGAACATCTTAATGTATCTTAATGTTTTACTGTATTAATGCGGCATTAGAGTATAAGCGATGACTGATGCTCAGAATGTTAGAACGAATTCCAATTGGATTATTGTAAAAAATATCATTATGTGAATGGGCGCATTGTTCGTTTTATTATGTCTCAGATGATGGGGTCTTAGTAAACATCGTTGTTTGGCAACACCAAAATCCCCTTGAATATTAAACCCAGTTTGATTGTGGAACTTGAGAAATATTTGATAGTATATGACAAATATGTCAGGTTCCACAGAACACTTTATTTTAGGGTCCAATTCTCACTAATAACTAGTTGCTTAATAGCATGCATATTACTATGATATTGGCTGTTTATTAGTACTTATAAAGCACATATTAATCCCTTATTCTGATGATCATATTCTACATCCCTTAATCACCCAATATCTAAACTTCACAACTACCTTACTAACAATTAATGAGCAGTGATTAGGAGTTTACTGAGGGAAAAGTTGTAGTTAATAGTTAGAATTTGACCCTAAACTTATGTGTGATTTTTGCTTTCAGCGTGGATAGACACATAGCTTGTTGCTGGAGTCTTGCATCAAGCAGTCAAGAAAAAACGTAGTACTGCTACTTTGTATCGCAAAAATCTGAGACTGCAGTGCCTTAAAATAGATGAATTAGGCCTTAAAGACCTTTAAGAGGCGCAGAAAAAGGAATTGTGATTCACTTGGTCATCTCAGAATGTATAATATTGTCAGGAATGATAAAAAACACAACAATAAAATCATTTTTCATTTACACAGGACAGTGTTGTTCACCTAGAAAGACATGGCATGAACGTAGACAAACCTGGGTTCAAATCCAGACCCAATATCACACCAGCAAGAGTGTCATGATCGTAGTGTGACTATTGTGGTTACACAAAAATACAATAAGAAAAGAAAACCCCAGTTCTGTCCCAAATAACCCTCATGTGTGAATTGTGGAGCTACTTTCTTACACCAGGGATTTAGGGAAAAAACCTCTTCCTTCGCTGTTCAAAAGATGCGTGCATGCCTCCATTACTAATTCGAAAACACATTAAACTATGTAAAGTTTACATTTGAATGGTGATTTCTGCTACAGTATTTAATGTGCAAATCATTATCAACATTTTTTTTATTTATTTATTTTTTTGTTTATTAGTTTGATTAAGTTGCATATAAAATCTACTTGGCTCAAAATGTGAAAGAAACAGCTCCTTTTAAATGTATTTCCAGCAGCAAAAAAGAAGCCACATTTGGCACTGATTTGGTTTTTGGACTTTTCATTTATCTTTTTTGGCAGCAGCTATTTATGCTGAGTGTAAATAAAAAGGGCAGTGTCTATTTACAAGTGTAAATAGGCAACAATGTTTCCAAAAGCCATTTTCACTAATTTTGCTTACTATTGCTCATATATGTTACCTTTAGTACACACATATTGGGCAATAAAGATGTATTATTATACATACAGGTCCTTCTAAAAAAAATTAGCATATTGTGATAAAGTTAATTATTTTCCATAATGTAATGATAAAAATTAAACTTTCATATATTTTAGATTCATTGCACACCAACTGAAATATTTCAGGTCTTTTATTGTTTTAATACTGATGATTTTGGCATACAGCTCATGAAAACCCCAAATTGCTATCTCAAAAAATTAGCATATCATGAAAAGGTTCTCTAAACAAGTTATTAACCTAATCATCTGAATCAACTAATTAACTCTAAACACCTGCAAAAGATTCCTGAGGCTTTTAAAAACTCCCAGCCTGGTTCATTACTCAAAACCGCAATCATGGGTAAGACTGCCGACCTGACTGCTGTCCAGAAGGCCATCATTGACACCCTCAAGCGAGAGGGTAAGACACAGAAAGACATTTCTGAACCAATAGGCTGTTCCCAGAGTGCTGTATCAAGGCACCTCAGTGGGAAGTCTGTGGGAAGGAAAAAGTGTGGCAAAAACGCTGCACAACGAAGAGGTGACCGGACCCTGAGGAAGATTGTGGAGAAGGACCGATTCCAGACCTTGGGGACCTGCGGAAGCAGTGGACTGAGTCTGGGTAAACATCCAGAAACCACGTGCACAGGCGTGTGCAGGAAATGGGCTACAGGTGCCGCATTCCCCAGGTCAAGCCACTTTTGAACCAGAAACAGCGGCAGAAGCGCCTGACCTGGGCTACAGAGAAGCAGCACTCGACTGTCACTCAAATGTTGCATGTCATTGGGAAATCAAGGTGCCAGAGTCTGGAGGAAGACTGGGGAGAAGGAAATGCCAAAATGCCTGAAGTCCAGTGTCAAGTACCCACAGTCAGTGATGGTCTGGGGTGCCATGTCAGCTGCTGGTGTTGGTCCACTGTGTTTTATCAAGGGCAGGGTCAATGCAGCTAGCTATCAGGAGATTTTGGAGCACTTCATGCTTCCATCTGCTGAAAAGCTTTATGGAGATGAAAATTTCGTTTTTCAGCACGACCTGGCACCTGCTCACAGTGCCAAAACCACTGGTAAATGGTTTACTGACCATGGTATTACTGTGCTCAATTGGCCTGCCGACTCTCCTGACCTGAACCCCATAGAGAATCTGTGGGATATTGTGAAGAAAGTTGAGAGACTCAAGACCCAACCCTCTGGATGAGCTTAAGGCCGCTATCGAAGCATCCTGGGCCTCCATAACACCTCAGCAGTGCCACAGGCTGATCGCCTCCATGCCACGCCGCATTGAAGCAGTCATTTCTGCAAAAGGATTCCCCACCAAGTATTGAGTGCATAACTGAACATAATTATTTGAAGGTTGACTTTTTTTGTATTAAACACACTTTTCTTTTACTGGTCGGAAATATGCTAATTTTTTGAGATAGGAATTTTGGGTTTTCATGAGCTGTATGCCAAAATCATCAGTATTAAAACAATAAAACACCTGAAATATTTCAGTTGGTGTGCAATGAATCTAAAATATATGAAAGTTAAATTTTTATCATTACATTATAGAAAATAGTGAACTTTTATCACAATATGCTATTTTTTGAGAAGGACCTGTATTACTTCTATCTACGCTTTAACTTCTATGACCATTTGCATACCCAAATATATGAACAAACTCAAATAAAATAAAAACATTCCTTTGATTCTTTCAGTGATCAAAATTCAATTAGATTATTGTAGTAATCTATTTTTCTTAGTGTTAAAAAATGTATTAAATGTATTTACCCCTTCTCCCGCTCCCCCCATTTTGGCAATTGAGGAATAAATGACATACACCCAAAATAAAAGGTTGGCTGCTCATAAGTCATTCAGGGGTGTGTTTCCCAAAAGCAACTATGTTGTTAGTGGCAAGTTCCGTCGTTATCAACAGAGTTCAGCCAGTCAGTGTTTCCCGAAACCATCGATCCAACGAACATTCGCAAACAGCATCACAAACTTGTGTGGTTGCAACAACAGCTCTCGACCTGCGGTTAGAAGCAGAGTTTCTTGTTTGCATGACATGTGGACTTAATAAATCCTTATCTTCAGCTAAATAAGCAAGCTGACATTTAAAACAATCTATATCTTTTATTTTTAATACATACAAATGTAATGAATGTCTTTTAGTTTGTCAAGAGATTTAAAGACTCGCTTCTGAAGAGTGTGCATGTGCGTACATGCTCTAGTACGTAAGAACGAGACTATGATTGAATATGGAAATAAAGATTAATAACTGAGAAAAATGAGAATTAACTCCTCAGGTGCCATGTCTGTAATTTATAGTGAAAAATCTAGCATGAATTCAATCTCAAAATAATTGATTAAAAGCCGTTATTACTCCATCACCTGCGTGACATCATTAACCGACGTGGTTGAACGACAGATTTGCGATGGTTTCTGGGAAAGTCGTGACTGGCTAGTTGATTTCTTGACCGATGCAGCGTACTACGGTAGTTCAGCAGCGAGTAGCGGCGGTGTACGGGAAACACACCCCTGGATAGAAACATAACTAGCATATTTTTAGAAAGCCAACACTTAAGAATTTACAGTTCAAGACAGTTCAATAATTACTCAGACTGTTATTAATACG
The DNA here is from genome assembly GCA_023029165.1 of Gobiocypris rarus. Lineage (NCBI taxonomy): Eukaryota > Metazoa > Chordata > Actinopteri > Cypriniformes > Gobionidae > Gobiocypris > Gobiocypris rarus. Next base: position 2,941,237 of record CM040926.1, on the reverse strand, counting down.
GAGATCCATCCATCCATTATCTTCCGCTTATCCGGGGCCGGGTCGCGGGGGCAACAGTCTAAGCAGAGACGCCCAGACTTCCCTCTCCTAGCCACTTCCTCCAGCTCTTCCGGGGAACCCGAGGCGTTCCCAGACCAGCCGGGAGGCGTAATCCCTCCAGCGTGTCCTAGGTCTTCCCCGGGGCCTCCTCCCGGTGGGACGTGCCTGGAACACCTCCCTGGGAAGGCGTCCAGGAGGCATCCGAAATAGATGCCCTAGCCACCTCAGCTGGCTCCTCTCGATGTGGAGGAGCAACGGCTCTACTCTGAGCTCCTCCCGAGTGACCGAGCTTCTCACCCTATCTCTAAGGGAGCGCCCAGCCACCCTACGGAGAAAGCTCATTTCGGCCGCCTGTATCCGGGATCTTGTCCTTTCGGTCATGACCCACGGCTCATGACCATAGGTGAGAGTAAGGAGATCGACCGGTAAATCGAGAGCTTTGCCATACAGCTCAGCTCCTTCTTCACCACGACAGACCGGTACATCGACTGCATTACTGCAGAAGCTGCACCGATCCGCCTGTCGATCTCTCGTTCCATCCTTCCCTCACTCGTAATACGGAGATATACTAGCTCAAACATAAAGACAAAAATAAAATAAAATATTAACAATATAAATTGATGTGGCTGTGGTGTAGCAACTTAGCAACACAATGAAGCTGAAGCCTCAAGTCTGCTCGTGCGTCATTCCAAATCTGAGGATGTTATCTCTAAAACTATGAACGTTTTCTAAGACCAGATGAGATGCCAAGAAATCATTTCATTGCTCTGTTAACACCTACTCGCACTTCATTGTCCATGTCTGGTGTGGCGAACTGCCCCATTCACGTTTCTATTGTTCTCACTCGACGAACCTATCACACCTCTCACATAATCTTCATTATTCTTTTATCGTTATTCTTTTGTTTGTATTCAGCTATTATTAGCCTTTATTCTGGCATTACATGGCTTGGCCATCTCACCACTATACATTAATCCACCTATTATCTGTCTTTCTAGAAAACAACAAGAAAAAAACATGTTCTTTGGACCTTGTGTAGGCTATACAGAAATATATGTTAAGTATAAGTTTGAAAATATACAAATTAAAGCTATAAATATAGTATATAAAAAAATAAAAACACTATTAACACTGATATGGAGCATTGTAATTTCTCAATATGTTTGAGTACGCGCCGAAATGAATGCAAGAGAACTTGTGTTGCCATTTCCAAAAGACATTAAGGATTTCTCTGAACACAGATTGTGATTTTGAGCATCAATTGAAACTTCCCGAGCTTCAGAATCCAGAGGTAGCGCACAATTGTCAATCACTTTGTTGCCTTTGTAGAGGCTTTTCAAAGACGTTTTGTTGATTTGAGCTTGAGGGAAGGACTAATGTTTACACTGGGGCGGCGGAAACTCCATTACGGCTGTTTTGTCAAGTGAAATTGATATTGCAGACTGGATCCAAAGCTCATCTGCAATTAAAAGACATTCATCAAAAAATAAAGTGGGAGCGGCACAGGAACAAATGACATTCAATTTGCTGTTAGTACTGCGGTACATTACCAGAGTGGTGAAGATGTAGTGATAGTACTCTGTCATCATCCCCATCATCTGGGCCTGGAGGAAGAGGAGGGGTGGGGTCGGAAGAGAAGGGGAAAAACAATGAAAGAGGTCACTATGTCATGTCAGAGTAATTTGCAATCATTGTGGCAGCAAACACAAACGATGCACAACGAATGAGATTGAATCAGAATAGCGGAACTATAGAGAACTACTCAACTCTGTTGATCTATCGATGTGTTTCTATTGTGTGACACAGCAGCGAGCACAGATCGTGTCTAATAGTGCTAAGGGCCCTTCAAGAGATACTTCACCCAGAAACACCCTAACATTTTCTGTTAAACACAAAAGACGTAGTTTACAGTAACCTCTGCATATAAAAAGTGAATGGGGACTAGGGATGCTAAAGATTAATAGACGATTGATTGATTAATTGTCGAAAATAATTGAATCAATAAAACGTATCGATCGTTGATTAAGCAAGGTAATGCGCATGTGTGCTGCTCAACCGCGAGACATGAGGAAAAATGAAGTGAGCACACTAGAGTTATCTTTGGGACCATTTTATGTTAAAAGGCGATGATGTTGATCGCAAACATTGCGACTGTGTGTTAAAATACAACACGGCAACGAGCGCTATGATTTATCAATTGAAAAAGTAGCATCCAGTAACAGGATACGAGTCTACACAGCCAACAATATCCTCCGTTTTAGCCAGAAAAATGACTTAGAGCTCAAAAGTCAGAAGGATTAATATTTCAATATCAGACTTTTTGCGACATAATATTCAAAGGCACTAGTCCACATCACGATTTGATCAAGTGTACAGCCGCCCTAACGTTTTATTTATTCATGCATATTCATCCAAACTCTGTGACATTACATGTTATACAATAAATTCCGTTTTTATGACTGGAGTACGAGTTTTCTGCCCTAATGATTGTGTAATATCGGCCTATGGGTCACAGCTACACTCAATACATGTTCATACAAATGCTCACTTTCCTTGGTGCTCATATGTCTGCTTTAATTATGCCATCTGCCATGAGGAAGACTGAGCTCTTTCCCTTGTTTGTGGAAAAGTCAGAAACGGTTTCATTTCCTACATGTACTTTCTATTTCTTCCAGTCCCTTAACACACACACACACACACACACACAAACTGCCTTTTAAAGACTTCTGGGATTTAGCCCACAGACTTCTCACACAGACTCTGTGTCCGACTGCATTTCCTATTTCTCCGTGGCCTGAGGGGGAGTACATGCGCGACAGAAGTTCGGGAGAGGCTGACAGAGAAAAACGAGCCGCAGACAGGTTGCAGACAGGTGACCGCAGGACTAAGCTTATTAAGAGGACTCGGGCCACAGAGAATGACACAACGTTTTCATACGATCAAATGTGAAATAATACAGCCTACAGTTAAACCTGGGAGATACTGTATATGCAGGGGCGTTAAAGCTGAATGAAACCAAGCACAAAATAACATCTGCAGACACTTTGAAGAAGTTTACAGCAGAAGCTGCTTGGAAGGGATTTCTCTCAGATAGAAACAGAAACACATATTTAGTCCTCATTTGACCCGAGATAAATATTCTCCATGGAGGTTGAGATGATATCAGACAAGCTTTTGTGTGGTTGCAAGGACAGGTTTGTGAACGCACCAGCTAAATCCTCCCATCACATCTACACAACTGTATCAACACACTGACTTCACTGCTTAAGTTTGCTTAATGTATTCATATTTCAGGCTGATAGAGATAAGAAATATTGTTTTATATGATGGCCCCACACAGTATTTAGACACTTAAATTACAGTTAATGTATGCCAATAAAACATTTACCAGTATAGGTTGCACGGTCAGATTTCAAATTCACGATGGTTTCTCTCTGAAAGGCCATAATTGCACACTCTAGGGTATGCACACAGTGTGTGTGATGTCAAATTTCATCATCAGCATATTACACACGTACAGCCTGGTTTCCCTAACCACGCATACGCTATACTCTATCGAAGCCCATTACTATAAAACAGCAGGGGAAAAAATCATAATTATGAGATAAAAAGCTGAACTTATGACATTCCAAGTATTAATTATTAAATAAAAATATGAAATTATGAGATACTAAGTCATCATTTTGAGAAAAACATTTACATTTACAACAGTAATAATTATGAGGTAAAAAGTTAAAATTATGATACTGTCATAATTATGAGAAAATTTCAAAATTATGACATTCTAAGTAATAATTATGAGATAAATGTTGAAATTATGAGATACTAAGTCATAATTTTGAGAAAAAAAGTCAATATTTACGACAAATAATTTTGAGACAAAAGGATGAATTTATAAGATACTAAAAAAAAATCAAAATTACGATATTCTAAGTAATAATTATGAAATAAAAATGCTGAAATTATGAGATACTAAGTCACAATTATGAGAAAAAGTCAAATTATGACATTCGTCCTAATAATTGTGATAAACAAAATTATAACAAAAAGTATTTATGATTTCGAAATTATAAGAAAGTAATTATGAAAAAAAAATCTCAAATAACAATGACTTTTTTCATAATTTAGCATTTTATCTCATAATTGTGACTTTTTGTCACAATTTAGACTTTTTATCTGAAACATTACTGACTTGTTTGTTTTGTTTTTTTCATGTTTCATGACTATCTCATAATTCTGATTTGCCATAATTGTTTCTTTAAACACTCACCTAAAGGATTATTAGGAACACCTGTTCAATTTCTCATTAATGCAATTATCTAATCAACCAATCACATGGCAGTTGCTTCAATGCATTTAGGGGTGTGGTCCTGGTCAAGACAATCTCCTGAACTCCAAACTGAATGTCAGAATGGGAAAGAAAGGGGATTTAAGCAATTTTGAGCGTGGCATGGTTGTTGGTGCCAGACGGGCCGGTCTGAGTATTTCACAATCTGCTCAGTTACTGGGATTTTCACGCACAACCATTTCTAGGGTTTACAAAGAATGGTGTGAAAAGGGAAACACATCCAGTATGCGGCAGTCCTGTGGGAGAAAATGCCTTGTTGATGCTAGAGGTCAGAGGAGAATGGGCCGACTGATTCAAGCTGATAGAAGAGCAACTTTGACTGAAATAACCACTCGTTACAACCGAGGTATGCAGCAAAGCATTTGTGAAGCCACAACACGCACAACCTTGAGGCGGATGGGCTACAACAGCAGAAGACCCCACGGGTACCACTCATCTCCACTACAAATAGGAAAAAGAGGCTACAATTTGCACAAGCTCACCAAAATTGGACAGTTGAAGACTGAAAAAATGTTTTCACTGTGCAGTCTGGTGGTGGTGGTGTAATGGTGTGGGGGATGTTTTCTTGGCACACTTTAGGCCCCTTAGTGCCAATGGGCATCGTTTAGATGCCACGGCCTACCTGAGCATTGTTTCTGACCATGTCCATCCCTTTATGACCACCATGTACCCATCCTCTGATGGCTACTTCCAGCAGGATAATGCACCATGTCACAAAGCTCAAATCATTTCAAATTGGTTTCTTGAACATGACAATGAGTTCACTGAACTAAAATGGCCCCCACAGTCACCAGATCTCAACCCAATAGAGCATCTTTGGGATGTGGTGGAACGGGAGCTTCGTGCCCTGGATGTGCATCCCACAAATCTCCATCAACTGCAAGATGCTATCCTATCAATATGGGCCAACATTTCTAAAGAATGCTTTCAGCACCTTGTTGAATCAATGCCACGTAGAATTAAGGCAGTTCTGAAGGCGAAAGGGCGTCAAACACAGTATTAGGATGGTGTTCCTAATAATCCTTAAGATGATCTCATAATTATGAATTCATATCTCATAATTATTACGCTTTATCTCATTATGACTTACTGTCTCATAATTTTGACTTTAAAGTCATTATAGACAGTTTGAAAGGTTATGCTTTAAAAAAAATACACATTGTGTCAAAACTGAAGTGTAAATTGGGCTTTGGCAACATTTTACGTTCCGATTGACTGCTGAAAGAAACTAAGACACACTTTAGGTGGCACAGACCTTTGATGTTTGGCTCTCTAAAACACATCAAAGCCAATGGCATCTTCAAACAAATGATGCTGGAGCTTCAGCCGCTAACAAACACAACGGGACTAAACGCTTCGTTCTGAGCAGCATCTCTGTTGTTTTATCCCAATTTCAAATATAAATCTTTTTAAAAATTCACATGTTTTGCGATAACATTTATACATTTTTAAGGATCGCTGAAAGGAATAGCTCATCCAGTTCCAGACTTTTAGGGGCCACTGTAGATCTCCATTCTGCCTCCAGCAAAAGCATATAGCATATTTAATTTAAAACGTCAGCTCCCAAATCCAATACACAGCTTCTCTGGACCTGGGCTAAAACTTCAAACAGACTTGAGTTGTGAGAGAGCGTCATCGGATAGCACGATGTGAGTGTGCATCACTTTCCCGGAGTCTGAACTCACCTGCTTGAGGATCTGGGCAGCCATTATGTGGCTGCAGTCGAAGATAATGCGAAACTCTCTGCTTCTTTTCATCTCTTTGAGCAGAGGTCTGGTGTCCGTGGTGTCCATAGGGAGCTGCCGGATCTTCAGCCTTATGTTATACCTGGACGGAGCCATAATTAACTCCTGGAGTCTGATTAAACCTGCACAAGAAGAGTCGAGCGCCAGAGTCAATTACCTGGCATGTCAGTACCAGCTCAAACCAGCCTTGGGTGCTCAAGCAGGTTTTCAAACACGATGGCTGGCTGGTGGTTGGTTAAACGGGGACTATCAGATGTAACTAGCTTGAGCATGATGGTCTATCATATTAAATCACGTCATGGGCCAACATTTGTCTGCTTGGCTGATAAACAGCCTTCTGAATGGATAATAAACTCTATTAGTTAACATTAGCTAAAGCATTAACTAACAACGAGAAATACATTTGAAACAAAACATTTACAACAAAAGTCATTTACAAAACATCACTATACGATCATGAAGCAATGGTAACACTTTTAGGGTTCAATTCTGGCTACTATTGTCTTATTAGGATGCATATTACTAGGATATTGTCTGTTTATTAGTTCTAATAAAGCACATATTAATGCATTATTCTGCATGATCATATTCTACATCCCTTAATCACCCAATGCCTAAACTTCACAACTACCATAATAACTATTAATAAGCAGTGATTAGGAGTTTATTGAGGGAAAAGTTGTAGTTAATAGTGAATATGTGATCCCCATACTAAAGTGTTAACAAATGATTAAAAAGTGATATGCTAACAATTTAAAAATGTGTTGTAAGATGGTCAATAAGTTATTAGATATTATATTATTAATCACACATAAATCATTAAAATAGTCATGTTGTTGTAAAATTGTTGTACACTAAAAAAATGCTGGGTAGTTTTAAGCCAAATTTGGGTCAAATATGGACAAACCCAACCACTGGGTTACATATTTTAATTAAATCTTTAACCCTACATTTGGGTTATCACTAATATGCAAAAATGTATAAATAAATAAATAAATAAATACACCGTAAGAAAAAACTCTGCTAAGTTAACAGACATTTCCTTTAAACCTAAAACACAACACAGTGCAATGTGTAAATCAAAACACCTGTAAAAACGTGATTAATAATATATAATATAATATAATATAATATAATATAATATAATATAACATAATATAATATAATATAATATAATATAATATAATTAGTGCTGTCAAATTAATCACATCTAAAATAAAAGTTTGTTTAAGCACAATATACTATGTTATGTTATGCATATTTGAATACACACACATATATGTATATATTTAAGATTCAAAATTTGCATTAACAAATATGTATATATGTATATGTGTATATCATTTATATTATATATAAATATTTTCCATAAAAATATAACACATTTTGATATATATGCATGCATGTGTGTTTATATATACATAATAATTATACATAGTACACACACATATATTGTGTATAAACTAACTTTTATTTTTTTATGCGATTAATCGATTTGACAGCACCAAATATAATAGAATACAATACAATATAATACAATATAAAATAATAATACATTTGTATATTATATTATTATGTCATTTTGTGATGTGCATTTGTCACTTTATTATTATTTTTTAATATTATGTATTGCTATTTAGGTTTAGGTTTCTTTTTATTTCATTTTCAAATTTTCAGTTAATACACAAAATGTATTTATTTCAGTTTATTGCCAAGGAAATGTTTTATTTTATTTTATTTTAAAAGAGTTTTCCAGCTAGCTTTTTTATTTATTTCACTATATATTTGTTTGTACTTTATTTCAGTTTTATTTCAATGAACAGAAATGTTTTAAATGGGTTTAGTTAACCATAATAACCCTGCACCAGAGATACATATCAGCTTAGATAGGACGGCCCTCAAATATTGTTTTGGAGAATTGTTTGAGAACCGCTGAAAATCCCAGATGACCCGCTGATCCGGACCAAGATAGATTGGCTAAAGACCAGCTTCAGGACCAGCAAGATATGTGGATGGAGAGAGATCGGAAAAGGCATCGGGACATGCCAGATTCAAAACGGGTCCCTTGTGAGCACAAAAAATAACTGAGAGCAAACTTCTGCCGTCGGTGGCACAGCTCTGAAAAAACATACTATAAATGCACAGTCAATTTATGTTTTATGACATATGTTGCATCTCAGATTAATTTCTTCCCATTCCTTGTTGCTGTCAGTAGCAGCGTTGCTTGATTACTTTGATTCAAACTGTTTCTAGTATACTGAAGCCTGAAGACTCATTCTGACATTAAGAGAGACTTCTGCTTCTTATCACTGAAGTACGGTCTCTGGCTCTGAGGACTTCATCAGGTAACCGTTTACAATGACACACTTCTGCACATAAAGCCATTGACTCTCACCTGTGCTGTCGTCGTAAACCACTGTGGCCGTCTTCCACTTGAGGAACTGCACCAGGTCTAAGATAGCATAGCTCAGAGAAGAGTAATCTGGGTACAGGTTGGCATAAAACGTGTCCCTGTTGTCCATCGGGTGGTGTTTCCATCGCACCTGAACGTGTGGCACCTCCAGGGCGTTGCAGATAGACTGAACAGCATTCGATGAGGAGCTGTGAGACGGCCCAAATATGGCGACTACACCTAAAGACAGCTGGTCACACGCTGAAGGGGGAGAGAGAAATGTCACTGCAAACAGAATATTCCTTTGTGCGGTTCTACAACGTTTTACTCTGTCATGAACAGTGACTGAACAACTCATATAGATAGACTATGAACGTACACTATATTGGCAAAAGTATTGGGACACCCCTCCAAATCCCTGAGTTCAGGTGTTCAATCCCTTCATGGCCACAGGTGTATAAATCAAGCACTAGGCATGCAGACGCTTCTACACACATTTGTGAAAGAATGGCTCGCTCTCAGGAGCTCAGTGAACTCAAGCGTGGGACCGGGATAGGTTGCCACCTGTGCAATAAGGCCATTCCTGACATTTCCTCACTACTAAATATTCCACGCTCAACTGTTAGTGGGACTATAACAAAGAAGAAGCGATTGGGAACAACAGCAACTCAGACATGAAGTGAAAATCACAGAGCGGGGTCAGCGCATGCTGAGGGTCACAGTGCGCAGAAGTCACCAACTTTCTGCAGAGTCAATCGCTCCAGACCTCCAAACTCCTGTGGCCTTCAGATGAGCTCAGGAACAGTGCGGAGAGAGCTTCATGGAATGGGTTTCCATGGCCGAGCAGCTCATCCAAGCCTTACATCACCAAGAGCAATGCAAAGCGTGGGATGCAGTGGGGTAAAGCACGCCACCACTGGACTCTAGAGCAGTGAGACGTGTTCTCTGAGTGACCAATCACGCTTCTCTGTCTGACCATCCCATAGACAAGTCTGGGTTTGGCGGTTGCCAGGGGAACGGGACTTGCCTGACTGCATTGTGCCAAGTGTAAAGTTTGTTGGAGGGGGGATTATGGGGTGGAGTTGTTTTTCAGGGGCTGGGCTTGGCACCTTAGTTCCAGTGAAAAGAACTCTTAATGCTTCAGCATACCAAGACATTTTGGACAATTTCATGCTCCCAAGTTTGTGGGAACAGTTTGGGGACGGCCCCTTCCTGTCCCAACATGACTGCGCTCCAGTGCAAAAAGCGTCGCTCCATAAAGACATGGATGAGCGAGTTTTCTGAGGAGGAACTTGACTGGCCTGCACAAAGTCCTGACCTCATCCCGATAGAACACCTTTGGGATGAATTAGAGCGGAGACTGCGAGCCAGGCCTTCTCGCCCAACATCAGTGCCTGACCTCACAAATGCGCTTCTAGAAGAATTCCCATAAACACACTCCTAAACCTGGGTGGGCCAACTCCATATTAAACCCTACAGATTAAGAATGGGATGGCATTATAGCCTAGTTCATGTGCATTGAAAGGCAGGCGTCCCAAAACTCTTGTCAATATAGTGTATATCAAAGATATAAAACATGCACCACTCACCTTTTCTGGAGGCCTCAAAGCTGTCGTAGATATTTATCCTCTGAATGTCATACGTTAACGTTGTGTTGGGCAATAATGTCCTGTTTCTGTTGATGTTATTAACGGCGAATTTAAAGGCCAGTTCCTCGGAGCTGACGAGCGCCACAGGTCCATCCATTTGCTCAAAAATCCCCCCTAAAAACACACAAAAACAAGAGAAATCACTGTCAAATGAACCAAAGCTGAACCCTGAGATGAAGTCTGGCATCGCATCCAAACCTCTGGAGGTGTTTTGCATTTAGAGCTGTCGGCGAGCTTGGTTGTGTACTTAAGGAACCTCTATTCGATCTGCTCAGCAGAAAGAAAGAGTCTCTGACTGTCACAGCTCAGGCTTTTAAAGTTCAAGGCCATAATGGAGATGAGGAGAGTGAAAGAGAGAAAGAGGAAAGTAAATGGCCTCATCAAAGCTACCTTGCCTCTTTAAGGCCTGCAGGTCACCTTTCATTCCCTGATAAAATAAAAAGTAGATTCATACACAGCCCCTATATCTTTGGATAGGATTTTTGCACCGAAGTTTGAAAGTTTAAAGCTGTTTTGGAAAAGTGATTTCATAACAGTCTGCTGAGATTTTGAAAGAAATGCATTTTACGGCCAAGAAAATCCACCAATAGAAGAGCCGGAGAAGTAAACTCTGTGTTTATTGACTTTAGTGTGCAATAGAACCCTATAAAAACAATAAAATGATAACATCTGGAGCACGCCGAGCAATCTTCAGCCCTTGAGGATTAATACTGTTAGACCTGCTTCACCTTTCCAGAGTATATCAGCGATATGACGGTCTGCGAGCCAAAGACATATGAGCAGAGAGAAATATTGGAAGACCAAAGTTTGTTCTGTTGTACAGAATTCAATTTCACATGTTATCGGTTCATGCTATTTGGGATTTAAAATATTATTCGCACTTTCCACATATAAGCTACATAATAATGTCTGAAATAGTGTCTTCTTTTTGTTGTTGTAAATGGACAGTGAAATGCAGTGCATACTCTTCTGAACATACGGACTGTAATACTGTATACAGTATTAAATAGTATTTATTTAGTATTTAAATTAAATTTAGATTAAAACCCTAATTTGTTAATTTAAATAAACATTAAACAAAGTAAAATAGACTAAATATATATAATTACATGGTTGTAAGTACTGTAACAGTGTTGCAGATATGGAATACGCTAGTTTGAGTGCAAATGTTGGTTTATATTTATTTCCCATAAATTCAAGAATATTTTTTTTTACAATATTGATAACAGGGTCAAAATTCTTGAGCATAACAACTTGTTTTGACGTTACGCTGTATTTATTTATTAATTAAGTTTTATACATTATTTATTGGGATTGCTCAGGCAATGGATTTGTTAACATGCCCCTATTATGTAATAAGGCTCCCAATTTTATTTTGGAGTCTCCTACAGCATGTTTACATGCATCCAAAGTCAAAAAACACTTTCATTTTCTCATAATAATCATTGCAGCATCAACTCTTTTCTCACAGTGACTGAAATAATTTGATCAAGGATTCAGTCTCTCGAAACTCCACCTTTCCAGAGCCTGCTCTACTCTGATTGGTCAGACGGCTCAGTCTGTTGTGATTGGTCAACCACTTATGCTGCATTCACATGAGGCGTCGGCATCAGTGCTTGATGGAGGGCGTGTCTGAAGCTAGTGCTGATGCAACCATCATAGTGACAACAGCCCATCATATTAATTTATATTAATATGCATAGCCGTATTTGTGTTGGGTATTTGCATAGGCGATCTGATTGGCTGAATGCCTGCGTTGGCATTTTAAAAGTTGAAAACTTTTCAACTTCTGCTGCAGGCAATGGCAGTGTCATGACGCAATGGATCCCACAATTAAATTCGGCAACGCATGACATCACCAATTCAAAGTAGCGTTGATGCTGACGCCCCTGTGAATGCAGCGTTACAGTGTGTGTCAGAAACCAAACACACTCATTATCATATCTGAATCTCAGCTCTTGACACACAGTGATAAGAACAGTAGCGTGGGTTTGACCGTATCAATCTCAGCAGAAAACAGTGTCTTCTCCACATGAGCAACATCAACCAAACTCTCCCAGTCTCAACTACAGTGTGTGAGGGCGGGGCTAAGCAGACCCTGTCAGCCAATCAACAACAGAGGCTGGCATTATGCAAACGTGTTAACTTGTTACATAGAGACAGAGCGACACGTGTCATAATCTGAAAACCACTGCCACCAGGGGGAAAACAATCAAACCCTCTCCATTGACTTTGTATTGCGTGAAGCGGCCTCCTCTTCATCATGGCCAGCTATGATGTAAGTTTTAAACCCAGAACTAACTTTTTATAAGCTGTCGACCCAAAAAAGGACACAGATTGCGACATACTCAGAGAACTACGGAGAACAAGTGGTAACCTCCACAGTTTCTCCTGAAGCTGATACGGAAGTGACTTAAACTGCAGTTCCTCGACTGGCCACTAGAGACCGGCTCCAGAAGAGCAGAATCTCATTGAGCTCATGTTAAAATGCCCAACTTTACAGCAGAAAAACACATGTTTACAGTCTGGGACAAACTGTGGTTTTGGTCTAAACGGCTAATTTTGCCCTTCATGACGACTGTGAGGGGGTGAATGTTTTTATAACTCACTCGTTTACATTATATAAAGCCTTAAAGTTCGGCATAATTAAGGGACAGGTGGATAGCTGTTTGTCTGCTGTCTGAGTCTTCACCTCACCTCAGCTCCGCCCACGTCCCGCCTCTTACAGTCTATGTTCATCCTATGACCCCGGAAACCGATGGAGCTCAGCCATCTTGTAGGACATATCAACTCTCTAATTGCACCTAAGGAGGCGAGGATGGAGGATGGAGGAGTGAGGAGGTTTCCTAAGGAGCCATGAGCGAGGATACGCAGGTGTATCCTTTGCGGAAGGGTTTAATCGGCTAAACGTGACGCATGTATTCATTTCCCTTCCCCATCACATCTTGCCACAGTTTATGAATTATTATTATAATTATCATTATTGTTACATGCACAAGACGCAAATGTATGTCAAAATGTAGTAGGACATTTGCAGAATTATATCAAAGCACAAGAAAATTAAACTAACAAATAACAGTTAATAATTTGTTGTTAATAATAACTGGTAATATTAAAAAAATATGGACAGATGTAGTATTTTGTGGAGGTTGAAACTATTACAATATAAATATTATCTGTAATGTTCAAGAATCCCGACGTGCAAGCTAAATCCAGCGGTGTAGAGTCATCACTGATTTACGACGCTTTGAAATGACGCTAAAGGGAGCGAGGATATATCATTTCACTCCATCCTCACGTCTTTTCCAAACGAGGATGCACAAATAAGTTGGATTGTGGGAGTGTGGCGTGTGGGTGTGGCCTAAATGCGCTCTGTCTCTATAGGTTCAAGCAGGAAGTGAGACTTCAGCCAGTTCAGAATCGCTTCTTTTATAGGAGACAATAACTCCATTTATCTGCACTTTGATCTTTGAAACTTTGCAGACCTTTTACATTCACAAACAGCTCTTACACATGACATGAAAGGCACATGACATGAAAACGCATAATAGGTGCACTTTAAAATCACAGAAAAACCAGCCTACCAACCCTATTCGAGAAAAATGCAGCTGAATTTGAGAGTGCGTAAGCATACTAGATGAACACTACGCCAAACACAGAATAACCCTTGGGCTTTTTAACATTCCTTTTTAATATTGCCAATCCTGCTTTTAGAGTCCGTAGCATGTAGATCCATAAACGCATGAATATTTAAGAGTTCTTGAGTCAGACCTCAGCGCAGGTCAAGAGCAACCTGAACATGACTGTATTCTCCCCGAGGAGAGGCTGCGGGCGAGAGCTCAGCATCCATCCAGACACGCACACTATTTATGACTGCGCCGCTGCTTGACTTCTGAAGGGACATGATGCATAAACTCCCTGGAAAGAGCCCCGACGCATTAAAATAAATGAATCCTGCCGTTTTGTGGGGAAATCTCATTAGAGTACATTAAGTAATTGCTGGAGTATATACTAATTTGACTATTAAGAGGATAAAATGCGCATTGCTCGGAAGCACTAAAATAGATTTAATAAAGAGGGGAGATCAGCTGCTGCGAGGAGGAAAAAATGCCCCGCGTATAGCTTTGCCATAAATGCCTTTATTTCCAGATATACAAGCCATAAAGCAAAACGCTTGCGACTTCTCCATCAAACGCTGTTTCCGATCAGGAGAATCTCTGCGGATAAACAGATCCGACGAGTTAATGGTGCAGGATATTTACGGCTCCGTGCTAAACGGGGTCTTTGTAAATTGAGCTGTAACTTTTGATCTGAGATTTCTTGCGCATCTCTCTAACACCAGTCAGTTTAGGTTGCGATTAACTTGTTTCCTGTTTTCCAGCAGCTTTACAAAGGCGGCCTAATTAATCTCTTGGGTTGTAGCCTGATAGAGAAAACATGTGCTCATTACAGCTGCTAGCTTTACTAATACACACGCCATAGACCTCCTTACAATCCACTAGTTTTTAAAGAGCTGTGAAGTGAGGGTGCAAATAGCAACACAATTATCGGAATAATGAAGAGAATCCAATGTTTCGAGTCACTGGGATCGAATCACCAGCATTAGCTTCAATGCAGCTTTCCACACGAGCGTCAGTCACCGCGCTGACCACATGTGTTACGGATGGCTGATTTTATGAGCATCATCGATAGCAATAAAGCAGCGTTGCATCACGCCGAAAGTAAACCAAATCTACTCATGCCTTTATGACATTCCAGGCCCATAAGACTTCTTCAAAACACGAATTAGGATATTTATAAGAAATCCGAGAGATTTCTGTCCATCCACTGAAAGCTCATTCCATCTAAACGTTGATGCATTGTAAAAAATAATCCACATGATTTGAGAGGTTTAACCAGTTTAATTCATTTATTAGTAAAGGGAAGCTCAAATGTGCTTGCGTGACGCACAATCAATCGTGCTTTATGTTTGTGCATTGATATGTGAAGGAGAGACTAAATCTAATCTATTATCATATAAAGTGGTCATACCTCTACAGAAGACTTATATGGATTATTGTTATGATGTCTTTGTAAACTTTTTAAAGTGTCAAAGTTTTAGTGGAATGGACTTTCTATGGATACAAACAAATTTCATGATCAATTAGCTATGAAAACATGGTTTAACATGGTGAATTTTAGTGGCATCTAGTGGTGAGGTTGTGAATTACAACCGTCCACCGCTCACCCCTCCCTTTCAGAGCACATAGAGAAGCTACGGTGGCCGACACAGGACAAAGATGTGGTCGTCTGAGACAGCAGAGAGTGACTAGCGCTCTGTAGAGAAGTTTGTCCCTTTAGGGCTACCGTAGAAACATAGCGGCACAAAATGGCGACTTCACTGTAAGGGGACCCGCGGTGTGTGTAGATAGAAACGGCTCATTCTGAGGTAATAAAAACATAATGGTTCATTATGTAAGGTCTTTATACTCCACTGGAAACAGTTATGAATATTATATTGAATTTCTGTCAATAGATCCTCATAAATACTACACACTGCACCTTTAACTCATCAAAACAAGTTAAGCAATTTTAATTTTTTTTAAGTTATACAAGATTCAACTAATTTTTAACCCAGTTTAATGTGATTTAAGTTGATGTAACTTAAATATACAAATTGATTGTACTTAAAAATTTAAGGCAGCAAAAAAAGTCTTAGCATACTTTGAAAACAGTATAGTTATTACGGAAATAATATACTGGAAAAGAATAAACATGAATGTAATGTTTTCAGATAATGAATTGCATGCTATTAACAATTAAATGAAAATGTCATTATCATCATCATCATCATCATTGTCTTTGAAATGCGTTTAAAATGTGCTACCGAATGTACTAACAAGCATGATATTAATATTAATACATTTCATGTATCTCCTATTGAAACTTGTATGTCTTGTTTGTTATGATGAAGTTGCAATTTAGAACATTTAAAAACATTAGTACATTTAACTGTAATATGTAATATTGAGTGAGCCACTACGGTAAAATTTATAATTATATAAAATGTAGGGCCGTCAAACGATTAATCATAAACATAATTGTCATGATCACCAGTGAAAGTGCCCGTGTAGTTCACCAGACTATTGCCATACAAGCTCAGACTACATCTCCCATAATCCTTTGCCCTGATTACATTCCCCTGTGTCTCATTACCCTGTTCACCTCACCCTGTATAAGCCTGGCTATCCTAATCATTCATTGCAAAGCCTTATTTGTTGTATAACTGCGGTTCTGAGTGTTTTCCCTGGTTTCTTGTCTCTTGGTTTTGGATTACTTTCCTGTTCCGTGGATTACCCTTTTGCCTCTCTCTCCTGCCTTTTTTCCCTGTTTGCTTGCCTGTGTGTGATCGTTTGCCAGTTTTGTGACTATGATTGTGGATTATCCTAATAAAGCTGTGTTTGGATCCTTTACCTGTGTCTCTCGGAGCAGTACATAATAATAATAATATGTGTGTGTACTGTGCATAATTATTTATATTTGAATACACACACACATATGTATATATTTCATAAATGTTTGCATGATATATATATACACACACATATATTATGCGATTAAACGTTTGACATCACAAAAATATTATATACAATTTTAATCAAAATCGTGGTCTTTTTTAAAGCATGACAAAATATCAAAACATAATGATTTAACATGTACTTTAAAGTCAAACTTTTAATTTGACATTACAGAGTTCACGTTTTAAAAGTGTACTTAAGTGTCAAGAAACCTAGTTGTGAAAGTGTCTCTCTAAGTGCACTTGAGTGGTCTTTTATTTCATTAATATTACAAGTACAGTTTTTAAAATATATATATCTCAAGATTTGACATTCAATGCAATCAAGCACATACCCATGGTATGATAGAAATCTAGAAAGAGACACACAGTGTATTTTCTCTGTGTGTACTGTATGGTGTTTCATAAGACTACTCCAGCCTATTGCTGCAACAACAACAACAACAAAACCCATTAATGCACAAGGCAACTTTACAGCCGCGGGTCAACTGACGGGTCAGCCGGTGCCTTGTACCCAAATATACTGTCCTAGTCTCAACGCTTGCATGCACAGCCCACACAGCCAAGCGCAGCTCCGCCAAAAGCCCAACAATGAGACAATATCATTATGTTTTGGATGAATGTCTGCGTGCAGGCTGAGCTTTTCTAGAGGGAGCTCTTTTGTAGCACAGCGTTCCCCTGGTCTCTTTCCCAGCATGCCCGTGAATGCTGCTCGATCCCTGGAAGCTGAAGCTGCTCTCACACACAATGGCAACAGACAATGGCCCGCACTAAACAATTACGGCAAACAACCAGCATTGTGCACAACACTGACCAATTAAGGGACGCTGTATTGCCCTGTTATCCCAGTCCATCTGTCTGTTCCCCAAGGAAAACAAGAGGAGAAGTCGCTGTCTGCCTCGAATGAACAAGTCTGGAGGAACAGACATGATCTACAGTAGTTCTTTAACTCAATCTGCAGTGCATAATGACTTTCAGTATGAAGATTACACCACAAACTGACTAATGCATTTCTGGCCGATATTTACTTACCAATACAATAAAAAGCTCTGAAAGAAAGAACGAGAGGAGGAGGATTATTAGCTTTGATAGACTCGTGCTTCTGTTTCTCACTGAATCTTGAGCGTTGCTCTTCTGGACTTTGGTTATTATTTAGCATTTTTTCCATTTTTTAATCTTAGCTTTCTTCCTATGTTGTTTACTCATTTTCCTTCCCTATCATTTCACACCGTCATACTTGCCAAACATTTGAAATTAAACATTATTTATGAGTTTCTGACTGGATTTATTAATGCTTTCCACATAAATTTGTTCCG
Organism: Gobiocypris rarus; assembly: GCA_023029165.1. Classification (NCBI taxonomy): domain Eukaryota; kingdom Metazoa; phylum Chordata; class Actinopteri; order Cypriniformes; family Gobionidae; genus Gobiocypris; species Gobiocypris rarus. Next base: position 2,923,192 of record CM040926.1, on the reverse strand, counting down.
CTTGTGTTTGAATAACGCCTAATGTTTTTAATCGCTTCAATGTGTTTTTGGAGAATATACAATAAAAAAATTAAACAGCAAGTCTGAAAGTATGATGCACTTATTAAAAGCACTGGATCATCTTAATAAATATAAATATCAAACATACACCGATCAGGCATAACATTATGACCTAATATTGAGTTAGTCCACCTTTGGATGACACGTCGAGGCATGGACTCCACTAGACCCCTGAACGTGTGCTGTGGTATCTGGCACCAAGATGTTAGCAGCAGATCCTTTAAGTCCTGTAAGTTGTGAGGTGGGGCCTCCATGGATCGGACTTGTTTGTTCTGCACATCCCACAGATGCTCGATTGGATTGAGATCTGGGGAATTTGGAGGTCAAGTCAACACCTCAAACTCGTTGTTGTGCTCCTCAAACCATTCCTGAAGCATTTGTGCTTTGTGTCAGGAGCATTATCCTGCTGGAAGAGCCACAGCCACCAGGGAATACCGTTTCCATGAAAGGCTGTACATGGTCTGCAACAATGCTTAGGTAGGTGGGACGTGTCAAAGGAACATCCACATGGATGGCAGGACCCAAGGTTTCCCAGCAGAACATTGCCCAAAGCATCACCTCCGCCGGCTCGCCTTCTTCCCATAGTGCATCCTGGTGCCATGTGTTCCCCAGGTAAGCCACACACACCGCTCAAACTCGCTCAAATCCTTATGCTTGCCCATTTTTCCTGCTTCTAACACATCAACTTTAAGGACAAAATGTTCACTTGTTGCCTAATATATCCCACCCACTAACAGGAGCCGTGAGGAAGAGATCGTCAGTGTTATTCACTTCACCTGTCACTGGTCATAATGTTATGCCTGATTGGTGTACATGCATGAGAAGAGAGGAAAATTGATCAAATTAAAATAAGTTACATAACCACCAAAAAAACTGCCAATTTCTACAGCATTTCAAAGCTTCATCTATAGCGGTTATCTGAAGAGCATTTCACTATATATTTTTATAAGTCGGGACTTTAGTCTGTTACCGAGCGTTTCAAATTAGCATATTAATGACAGCAGCCAATCAAGCACGAGTGTGATAAAGCGCGATGAATTAAGATCCGTCCCCCCGGCCACCCCCAACCTCTCATTCACTCTGTATGATTAGCAATATTCATATACGTTCCAATGTCGCGATATCTTCTCTGTCAAATAACTGTCAGGTAACAACACATTTGTAAAATCTAATTTTATGCTCAAGTGACTCGTTTTCTCGCTTCTGCAATTTATCACAGCGTTCGCTCTGTTCCTCGCTCTCGCACACTGCTTTTGTGTTTCTCTCGCTTGCCTTCCACATCTCTAGCATTGCTGGGGTTTTTCTGAAACATTGCACTATTACATTAAACATCTGACAGGATGACAAACACAAGGACATCAAAAAAAGACGTGTAATGTTCACCGTCCCGCACGGAGGAGAGACCGGGGCTAGTTGTCACAAGGGCTGAATCTCAGTCACAGATGTGTGGAAGTCCTGGGTTTTCTCTAACATTGGCTTCATATGTTTGTTTGAAACCTGTCATGTATGTGCATATTTTGGAATAGTAAACATATGAATGTCACAGGTCTCAACAAAGTGTCCACTATATGAGGAAGATGTTAGCCTAAAGGTTAAACTGTGCTTGGGTCAAGATGTTATATTTATATCAATGAAAGTCTTATCTTATGTTCAGAAGCATAGTTTCTTGTTCATATACAACAGGGGTCCCCAAACTTTTTTCTGTGAGGGCCACATTATTGTTATTTTCTTTAATGGGGGCCGGTCGGTTACAGAAAATTACATGGGCCAGAGTGACTATTATTGTGGAGTTTTTATTATGATCACGATGAAACGTTCATTGAATGTGCGATTCTATTGGCGGGTGAATCTAACAAATAATTAAGCTACGCTATGTTAATATTTTAGTTAATTACTAAGGGAAATTGTAAAAGTTAAAAAAAATAAGGGACATTTTAGTTTAAAAGGCAACCTTTATAATCAAATACAGATATGAATATAATTTTAAAATTACATTTTTTCAAAATATGTCTCTGGCATTGTTCAAAGGGACGGTCCTAATGTGGGGGCGGGCCGTATTCGGCCCGCGGGCCGTAGTTTGGGGACCCCTGATATACAACATTCAGGACATCCTTTGTGTTTCATTTGATGAATCATTCCATATGTACATCATCTTTCAAAAGCTTGGGGTTGTTTTTCATAAACTATTACATTTATGCAGCAGGGATACATAACAATATACATTTTAAAGACATTTATAATGTTACAAATTTTACACTCTAAAAAATGCTGGGTTGTTTTAACCCAATGTTTGGTCAAATATGGACTAACCCAGGAGTTGGGTTGTTTTAACCCTGCGGTTGGGTTAAATGTTTGCTTAAAACAACCCAATCGCTGGGTTAGTCCATATTATTTCAACACTGATAATAATCATAACTGTGTGTTGATCATCAGATCCTCATATGAGAAGAATAAGTGAAGGATCATATGACACTGAAGACTGGAGTAATGATGATGAATTCAGCTTTGATCACAGGAATAAATCACACTGCTCTATACAGTATATTCACATAGAGAACACTGGAGGAATATTACACTGCTTTACTGTATTTATGGTTGAATAAATGTGACCTTGGTTTGAATGTTATAGCATTTTATCTTAAACATGCATGAAAAGTGATCAACTAATGCATTTCGGTGTGATTAATTACTGTTTTTGTTTCAAAGATTATTTCATGTTTTTTTATTCTTAAATGATTGGTACTAAACTGCAGATTTCCATCGTCAGGCTTTACCCCATTCAGTGCGACACATCACCCTGGGGCAGGTTGTCACGAAAGGTCAGCGTGTGTTCACTGAAAATGATCTTGTTTTTCAAAGGCAATACCAGTGGAAATGTTCAACTGCTTTTCAAAATGACTTTAAGACGTGTGCCTATGCAAAAATGAGCCCGATCTCACGAAAATGCGTATCAATAGTACGAGTGTGCAATCTCGTAGAATGTATACGCCAAAATGAGTTTTGGGGTGCATATGATACGCACTTTATGGCGTATTATACGTACGACCCCCCCACACCCCCACCCTCACCCTACCCAAAAGCGTGTCATTTGCACGCCATAAAGTGCGTATCATATACACGCCAAAATGAGTTTTGGCGTATACATTCTATGAGATTGCACACTCGTACTATTGATACGCATTGTCATGAGATCGTGTTGGCAAAAATCAACTTTCAAAGTGTTCATTTCCTTAACGAAATCTATGACTGGAATAAAAAGGTCTACAAGTGATGACAGGACGACAATAAGCATCATTAAACGACAACTGTGACTATATCAACATGCAATGCCATTGAGAAAATAAGACGAGACTAAAATGTAGTTACATAAAAGATAACTATTTAACCAAAATAAAAAAAGGAGACAAAATATGACAGACTGCTGAGTTTAAATTCCCCAATCAGAGCATTTCTGTTACAAGGATACATTTTTTGCCAGGTGTTTTAGTTAGGCTTAGCCCGAAATCTCCCCCTTTACCCTTAAATAGGGCACACATTGTAGTGTTATCCGAAACAATGTGTCCCACAATGCACCACAACAACCGGTGTATACTCAACGGCTAGAGAATACCCATAATGAACCGTAAGAGTCGTGCGCTGAATGAAATCCTGCATCTGACCAGAATATGGCACCTGCAGCTGATTCTTCCATCCATTTTCCAAACCGCTGGTCGAATGTGAGTACAGCGTAATATCATACGGGTATAAATCCCTTCTTAAACTATTGTCAGTGGTGGGCTGTCTGGGCCATCAGGGCCTTCTCTGCTGGCCCTGTCAAAATCAAATAATAATTAAATTAATGTGTGTCTGAACGTGTCTAAATTCAATTACTGTCTATTCCAGTACGTTACAATTATATTTTCCAGAAAGAATGTGGTTATATTTGAGGCTGAGCTGTATTTTCATCACCTAAACGCATCCCAGCTCCGTGGAACAGCACTATAGGAGTATAGCTATAGCCTTTTTTCTATTTTCTATTGGATCATAACTTTGACTGACGTGGGTCATCAGCCAATCAAATTTTGAGGTGTAGTGATAGAAGTCCCCAGGGGCCCAGCGATGTGTTGGCGCTACCCCCCACTGATGGCCGTTTGAACCTTTCGCGGGATGTGTGCGATCTATGAGAATGAAATGTGAGTGTGCATCCTGATGTCAAGCCGGTAAAGTTAGTTGGCAAGCTGTGTTTTTTTCTAGGTTTCTATTGATATTCTTATTCTTGTTGGTCCATGTTTTTGATTGTTTGTTTAAGAGTATTTGTGTCAGTGAGTTGACTTTGATTAATTTCAGCTATTGCCTTAACGGTGACACATGAGTGCAGTGGTATCAATAAATAGTTAAATTGCCGTTTTGTCTGGCGTGTCCTTTTATGTTGGTAGCGAGTCCGTGACAGTAGTGCATACAGTGCATGATTGTATTCTGTATGTAGCGTGTGTGTTGGTTGTTAGTGAAGGCCCTGACTGAAACCCCACGGTACGCTACTGTCGATTGTGAAATGTAAAATGAATTTCTCAAATGACAACAATTGCTAAACGAATGTTCACTATTATCAGTATAATCGTTATGCCGCATGTGACATTGGGTCCTATTTTAACGATCTGAGCACATGGTCTGAAGGGTGTGTCCGAATCCACTTTTGCTAGTTTAATGACGGGAAAAACGGTCAGCACACCATGCACTTTTTCCAAAAGCTTTCTCCCTTGTCTCTTAATGAGTCATGGGTGTGTTTTGGGCGTAACGTGCAATAAACCAATCAGAGTCTCATCTCCCTTTCCCTTTAAAAGCCAGTTGTGCTCGCACCATGAGCGGATTCACTATTCACATGAGGAGAGACTGAACGCTTCTCCAGAGAGGAATCCTTTTATTTTTAATATTTGGCATGTGTGTGTGCTGCTGCACATCCCTGTGTGTGTAATAATCAGAGTGTGTGCGTGTTGAGCACCGCCTATAGGCTCATATTACTAACACACCCTTTAAATAACACATAAACACTGCACTATTGACTTTAGAGCAGGTGTGTGTTGGTCAATGGTCAGTGGTTTTCAGTTCCTCACAATAGCAACACTCCAACAATGCTCCTGAACACACCTGGTGTTCACACACACACACACACACACACACACACACACACACACACACACACATACACACACACGCGCACGCTCTCTCTCTCACACACACACTCAAAACACACATACACTCACACTAACACACACACAGACACTCACACACACACTCACATAAACACACACACACACACACACACACACACACACACACACACACACACACACACACACACACACACACACACATACACACACCTGGTGTTCAGACACACACACACACACACACACACACACACACCTGGTGTTCATATACACACACACACACACACACACACACACACACCTGGTGTTCAGACACACACACACACACACACACACACACACACACCTGGTGTTCAGACACAGACACACACACACACACACACACACACACCTGGTGTTCAGACCAGACGCCCATGGGTGAACAGATGCGCCAGTGCATTTGATATTTAAACAACAAGGAGCTGGACGTGAACATGACAACTGCGTCCGGCTGAAACTAGCAAAAAAAAACTCGCGTCTGGCATCACATTGCACCGTGTGTGTAATAGGGCCCTTAGTTTTTATTGACTAAAACTTGACTAACACGCCCAGACATTTAGTCGACAAAATATAGACTATTTTCAAGAGGTTACACAAACCTAGTGCTGCTGTAACAGTGCACAGCGTGTCCAGTGGTGATATTTTACAGCACCTTCCCTATCAGGAGAGTCACACTATTGTTGAATGCAGGTGGCTCGCTCTGGTGCCAGACACCCTGGTCACATTATGCCAGCTAACCTCTGCCAAACTCTGCAGAACAATGAAGGGCGCAGGCCAAAATAATGGACCCAAAACACACACACAGAGAGAGAGAGAGAGAGAGAGAGAGAGAGAGAGAGAGAGAGAGAGAGAGAGAGAGAGAGAGAGAGAGAGAGAGAGAGAGAGAGAGAGAGAGAGAGAGAACCCAGAGCAGAATCTCATCAGCAGACAGTTTAAGTACATCACCATGTCCTCATCACGGAGCCAGGACTACATTTCTACAAGAGGTTCACACTGATTGGACAGTACAGTGTCATGCTAAAATATACAAGATAGTAACAATAAATGCCTGTTCATTTAGCAACTGTGTACAACAGAATACTTAGACTTCTAGAGAAGGGATATTTGCTTATTATAAAAACATTTGTGTGTACTTAACCCTCATCCTTCCCTCGCACTTTGTAACAAATCCTTCCCTCGAGGGTCAAAATGACGCGAAGCCCTAAAATTATACCTATTTTTTTCTGAAACAGTTTATTCATGTGCTACAGGAACATCTATATACCCAGAGAGAGCTCTCCATTAGCATTCCCATTCATCTCAATGTCAGTTCATCGGCCATTATCATCTGATTCCTTACCTGCTTATTACACGGATGTTTACCAAATACATAAATACATGCACATATCATCTACTTGCTTGAAGAAACCGCAGAGCTTTATAGGAAACAGGCTTCCCAGTAGCAATTTTGGGCCCTATGAAAGAATATGAGGTTGGGCCCCCTACCGCACCAAACATACAAGCCAACCTAACTGTCCAAAATCTTTGTCTGCAATTTAATAATGCTGACCTATTAAGCTCCGCTCGCTCAACCCAGAATGCCCTGTGTGACGTGCTGGTTCAAACATATGTGAAACAAGCAGAGCTGCCCCGACTAAAGTTGTTCTACTGGACTATTTAAGCCATTAGTCGACTAAGCACTTTTATTAATTTCATTACATAACTATATATACTGGAGAGAATTCTAAACCATAATGAGCATTGTCGTAATATATTAGCCTATTCTGCACTCAAGCGCACGCATAAAGCTTGCCACAAAGAACCGGCAACAGTCATGATTATGAATGTGTCAAAAATAGCGAGGAGACATTTCAATAGTTTATTAATAAACAAGTGTTTTCTGTGTCAGTTTCGACTCGCCATCTCTGCAGTGAACACGCCAAGAGAGAAATGCACATTTCATACGCATTACATAATCAGAGAGTACCCTATTTATTTTTGTTTTTGAATTGTTTCATTTAAAAGTATAAATTTTTATAGAGAAATATGTCATGTCTGTGAGTTTTGGTTCACTTGTGAGATGCGCTCTAGTTCTGAAATGCAGGTGATCGCGCTGGCGCCTCCATGTCATGATTATTGTCTGCTATAAAATTGAGGTAACGGCCATTATCAAGAACTAACAGACACCACATCAAACACTGAGGGCTTAAATACACAGGGTCAAACAGAACAAGTACAGCAACTAAATAACAACCAGAGTCACACAACAATGATGTACTAAAAACAGACGAAACCATCACATGGATGTAGGAAAATGACTAAAAGGCTGTATTATATATTTCTGGTCTAAAGCACACGACGCAAAAGTGCACTCGAGGGCGTGTCCGAAACCACTTTTACTAGGAATACACAGTCAGTGCGCCCAGCTCATGGTCCAAAATGGTTGTGCCTCATCTCTTAATGAGTCATGGGTGTGTTTTGGGCGTAATGTGAAATAAACCAATCAGAGTCTCATCTCCCTTTCCCTTTAAAAGCCAGCTGTGCTCGCACCGTGAGCGGATTCACTGTTTACATGAAGGAATATAGACACCCTCAACCTGACGGGTCAGTTTAAATATATGTATATTGCCACGATTGGTCAAATAATTATCCAATTTCATTCATCATTACTGCAAATAGGTAATTCTGATACATGCAATGACTATTAAATATGACATGTAGGCATTTTTAAATGTGTGTGTGTGCTGCTGCGCATCCCTGTGTGTGTAATAATCAGAGTGTATGCGTGTTGAGCACCGCCTATAGGCTCATATTACTAACACACCCTTTAAATAACACATAAACACTGCACTATTGACTTTAGAGCAGGTGTGTGTTGGTCAATGGTCAGTGGTTTTCAGTTCCTCACAATAGCAACACTCCAACAATGCTCCTGAACACACCTGGTGTTCACACACACACACACACACACACACACACACACACACACACACACATGTTGTGTTTCCATGTTTTGTGGGGACATTCCATAGGCGTAATGCATTTTATACTGTACAAACCGTATTTTCTATCCCCCTACACTGCCCCTGCCCCTAAACCTACCCATCACAGGAGACATGCTGCATTTTTACTTTTCAAAAACATCACTTAGTGTGATTTATAAGATGTTTTCCTCATGGGGACCAAAAAAATGTCCCCACAAGGACAAAAATTTGGATATTGCCATCTTTGTGGGGACATTTTGTCCCCATACCAGGGATTACCAGTCCACACACACACACACACACACACACACACACACACACACACACACACACACACACACACACACACACACACACACACACCTGGTGTTCAGACACACACACACCTGTTGTTCAGACACACACACACACACACACCTGGTGTTCAGACACACACGCACACACACACACACACACACATCTGGTGTTCAGACACACACACACACACACACACACACACACACACACACACACACACACACACACACACACACACACACACACACACCTGGTGTTCAGACCAGACGCCCCTGGGTGAACAGATGCGCCAGTGCATTTGAAATTTAAACAACGAGGAGCTGGACGTGAACATGAGAACTGCGTCCGGCTGAAACTAGAAAAAACACTTCCCTGGCGGTGCAAAACAAGCGCTCACAGCAGCTTCGGTGGACACACGGCCTAATAACAATCAGGAACACAGGCAAAACAGAACCACAGTGACACTGAACAGACTTATGGACACCATTATAGCAAAAATCTATGGGAGGATTTCAAAATGCAATCTTGCAAAAACTGTAATGACATTAAGGAGATATTTGTACAAATGAATGTGTGTGTTTGTCCTAGGTGTGACAGGGGACAAATAGGATATCACTGACAAACATGAGGCAAAAATTACCATATTTATCCACAAAATTAGATTACTGCAAGACAAATGATTGTAAAATTAGGAGAGTCATAAATTACTAGTATAAAATGTGTGGACACAGTGTTCTGCGTCTCTGATATAATTTTTCTAAGGACATAATTCAGCCAAAATGGCCAATATTTCTGTCATAATTTACACACGTCATCCCAAATCTTACTTTTTTCCCCTGTGGAACACAAAAGGAGATTTTCTGAAGAGTACTCATGCTGCTCTCTTCCATACAATTATGATACATGACAAGCATGTCTGTCAAGCTCCGAATAGGACAAAAACACAATATAAAATCACATGAATGAAATATAAAAGAAAAACAGTTCATATTGCCGGAGTTCAGTCTTGTGTTTTTGTTCATGTGTATGGAGGCCTGTTGAGTTTATGTTTAAAGTTGATAAAACTATAGAAATCAAACCTGGTTTAGATCTGGTTCAGAGGGTTCACAATGCTCAGTATAAACGCTAACAGTTCAGAATTAAGTCCGTCAGTAATACGTAACTATGCAGGAAGTAACGCAGGAGTAATGAGTAGCACTACATTAACACTTCCGCTACTGTTGACTAATATAGAAACAAGCTGAACTAATCAGTGAGTAATATCAAATTTAGGAGATAGTCCATTATTAGGAAATCAAAAATTACTGAATGAGATTAGCCTCATTAATAACTATCAACTACTGACACATTATATAGAACATTATCATGTGTTTAAAATGTAATCAGTGATCATTTTTACTCTGAATAAGTCATAAAATGCATCACTAATCACTCAAGTGTTACCTGGTCACTCTGCAGGAGCGACTAGTGATCTGGACCATTAAAAACATATTTTTCTTCTCGTTCCTGCAGAGTGACCAGGTAACACTTGAGTGATTAGTGATGCATTTTATGACCACGCTTAGAGTAAAAGACAATTGCTCACATCTCAGATTAGTAATTAATTTGTAATTCTTTACAATTTGTCATAGTTACCTATTAGTTCTTAGTGATGCCAATCAATAGTATTAGTCAACAGTAGTAGCTGAAGTGTTCATGTAGTGCTACTCTTTAGTCCTTCATTACTGCATAGTTACGTATTACTGACGGACTTTATTCTGAAGTGTTACCATATAAACGCTCGACTCAGGGTTTGTGAATAGGGACTTTAAGCAGCAGCTGCTGATGGAACGGCATCGACGTTCTGCCGTTCAGTTCAGTTTTATTTTGACTATAAACTGCTTTAATTTGCAGCAAGCGATACAGGTTATATATGTCACCTGCTCTGGATCAGTTTAGACATGTGTATAAACCGCTAAAAACAATCCACCTTCTTGAGCCTGAAAAAACAGAGTTTGCTCAAACTAATCTGTAACTAAAACCAGCTTCTGGTTTCATGGATATCCTTTTAGTTGAAGCCGGGTTCACACTGTAGGGTTTATAATAGTCCTTACGCCTGTTGCTTGTCAGACTGTATGAACATGATCCGCACTGTAGGACAGAAAGGACAGAATTGACATTTTTGGGTGAACTAACCCTTTAAGTGGAAGCGGGAGGGTGCGGAAGAGAACCTTGTGGGAGAGGGACGAAAACAAACTGTCCCGCTTAGACCTCTAAATCATGCTTCAATCCCACCAAACAACAATAGTTCTTGGGCATGTGCAAAAAAGAATTGATGGCATACAGGACAAGGCTTTTAAAGAATAACAGCCTCAATTTGTACATTACTGAGCTTAAATGCAAGCTCTCACTAGTGCTTCTGATTTTGCTATATGTCAAAGAACAGCATGAATAATCTCCTTTTGAATTCCATGGAAGAATGAAATGGTGAGTAAACAAAGAATTTTCAGTTTCCGATGAACTACTGTATTTATTTAACTGTGAGTTAACTAACCGTAAAATAAGGACAGAGACGTAAATCAGAGGTGCAAAGCGAGAGGACGCTGTGTTCTGCATCTCTGCGGATCATTTTTTACCAAGTCGTTTCAAGTGTCTTACAGTTTGTCATTCTATTCAGTCGAGTATTGACAAAACCACTTGAGACACAAGCCACTGTTTAGCTTCACAGGATAGAAAAGGCTTAAAGGTTTAAAACTGAAAACAGCCCGCGTGTGTATGTGTGTGTGTGAAAGACAGCGGCAAGGGGAAAGACAAAGAGAGAGAAGGAGAAACCAAACACTGTGGGAGTGTGTGTGCGCGTGCAGGGATTTATTGTAATAGGCCCGTCCATCGCTTAGGGGCATCATTTTCATTAAGGCGACATGCGGGGGTCTTTTAATTCCCACGTCCTAAACCAGCTGCAGAAGGCCCAGACATTACCTGAGGGTCAAACGCTCCCACGATGAAAATGGATCTCCAAATCAGAGATCACAAGGTTAGATAAGCACTAAGCACTACCAATACTCAAGCTAGTGTAATTGCCATTGATTTTACACTTAGGGAAGCAATTAATATTTAGACAGAGTTTGGCCAGTGAATAACAATTCCTATTTTACAAGCAGACGGGTGACATTGTTTACCCATTCCACTTGATTAGCGAGCTATGCTAACCCCGTTTGCGTTTATTGCGTAAGACGCCGCATCGGTGCGTCTGCCATAACCACCATAGCCATTGCTCTTCATAAATGGTAATGAAATCGTAAGGGTCTTTATGACAAATCCTTTTCACTATAACTGTTGTGTGAAATGTGAAGGTGAAAATGTCTATAAATCTATGGCAACTGCCACAAAGTCCACATGTTCACAGTGATAAATGAAATGTTAAATGCACAGTGTGTTACTGCAGAAACCGTGCCATCATCGCTGAGTTTAAAGAATAGATTCAGTATTGAAAATCAATGAACAGTCAGCACTGATATGTGAAAGAAGCATTGCGGTGGCACAAAGGACTTTATTATTGAACTAACACAAATGGCCTGTCAGCCGCAGCAACTGTGGCTTGTATCTTTCAAAAAGATGCCGCGCGTGCCGTCACACAGCAGGTGATGTATTGCTATTGGACAAAATAAGGCTATTTACTATTGTACAGCTTATGCACAATACCGTACCATACACTGCCTGTTATTTATTGTGAAGCAGAAATGTTTCAAACTGAAGTCATGTGACCCCACTAGGATGCATTTTAGTTCAGTGATATTAAGAAACATATCTGGTTATCCGGTCAATGCATAAAAATGCATACATACAGTGACTTCCAATCCACATTTTCAGTTAATATTTTTGGTAACATTGTAGTTTATGGTCCAATTCTCACTATTAACTAGTGTCTTATTAGGATGCATATTACTTGGATATTGTCTGTTTATTAGTTCTTATAAAGCACATATTAATGCCTTATTCTGATGATCATATTCTACATCCCTTAATCACCCAATACCTAAACTTAACAACTACCATAATAACTATTAATAAGCAGTGATTAGGAGTTTATTGAGGCAAAAGTAGTTAATAGTCCGAATTTGACCCTAAACTAATGTGTGACAATAATTGTTTTTAACTGAATTAAAATTGATGTTGATATTTTTGATTGATTTAATTTTTTTATTATTAATTTTAGTCATTAGATTTGAATACAGGTTTTCCAAAGTAAAATGAAACCAACATGAATACAAATAGTATATATATATATATATATATATATATATATATATATATATATATATATATATATATGGGACGTCGTTCACTACCCTAGTATTCCTCAATCTATTCATTAGAAACAATAAAACAAGAAAAAAATATATATAAAAGAGTGTCTTTTCTGATTGGTTTAAGTGTATAGGTTCGTTAATACATCTGAGGATTTTTTATAAAATGTTATATTATTATTATTACAAAAATCTGCGACAATCATTCCTTAATTTCTGTCAGGAGATATGCAAAATCAAAAATGACTCAGTATATTTAATATGAAATATGAGCCTCCAATTTGGGTAAAAAAAAACCTCCTGTACACTGAAGAAAACATATGGATTATCATATACATTTCTTTAGAGAGAACTATCATTTTTCCTATTTTTTTACCCAAAATAGGATGGAGTGAGCATTACTGGGCGCTAAACACACTCATGTGTCATTCATACTGGACACCAGGGCGCCCTCGAGCAGAAACTCCACATACGCCTCAGAAGTAATATCACTTATGACGTTCCAGGAAATCCCTAATGTGAAGCTAGCGCTGTAGCTGAATAAAAAGCAGATAGAAACACTTTGACTGATTTAACATGAAGACAATAAACACAAGACTTCAACAATATATGGTGTATTTGAGCTCTTCTCTGGTATTTTCATAATAATAAAGTATATTTATAATGCAATGCTAATCGACATAACCTTCATCACTGTATAGAATACTATAATATAATACATCGTCTGCCTCATTCTGTGATGAGAAGCCACATCAGCTCACAAACACTCGCCAGATGATATGAAGTGAGTTAAAACATGTTATTAAATGTTGTCTTTTGTTGGAAAACAGGTTTGAAAACGCGTCGCAAGTTTGGGAAGATGTTTGACGCATGTTGCTTTTTCAAATGCAGGTTATAAGCGCCTGAAACCCACTTTCAGAGGAGCAGATAATGATAAGAGCAATTCAGCTTTGTTCCTCAAGGTGGCAATGTCTGATATGCATATAAATATACTATACTTAAATATACCTTATTATTCTGGGAAATACCTGAGGAAGGCTTGACAATCTCAAATACACCATATATTTTGTCGCAGTCGTGTGTTTATTGTCTTTATGTTTAATCAGTCAACTCATTTCGATCTTCTTTTTCGTGATGTTTGACTCATAATTATTGCAGGCATAAATCAACAAGTAACAACACGTAAAACTGTAAATGACTCAGCGATCCACTGCAGAAAGTGCTGTACGCAACCACACATTACTGTCACTGATCCTGGATCTGCTGAAGAAGCCATCTGCCATCACAAAATCGATTCTGAAGACGTTGAGAATATGTTCGAGACGATATGAGCCAGATGCTGAATGAGCTCTGACAATAACGGTAAAAAGCATCTGCTCAAATCGAACCCTTCCAAGTTTAAAAAGTTAAAGCTACACTGTGTGATATTTTCCCCCATCTAGCGGTGAAAAGTTATATGACCATCCAGTGAATATACGTTTCTGTTCCTCTCAATTCTGATTTCGTTTTAACTCCTACGGTGGCTGATTTACATGGCTTCCAGTTCGACCTTGTCCAGGAGTGTTCCTTCAGATGATGAGGTTACTTTAGAAAACTATTATAATTTGGAGTTATTTAATTCGTCAGTTAACATGTAGGTTATGACATCAATGTAAAATGAATAATAGTTTTACGTTTTCAATATTTTTTACCATTTCATTGCTCACATCAGCGATCAGGTTCCCAGACGAATGCAAGCTAATCTTAGTAAAGTAACTTTTATCGGTGCTATCGTTATTCTGTATATTGTACGACATCACTAGCGTAAGGCAAAGTTTACATTGTAGGCTAAATCAGTCTCAAGCAATCCCCCTCTTCACATTCGACACAGTGCCATCGAGTGTTAAAACGCCAAAGGCGAAGCTTGAATTTACGGGTATGTCCCTCTTTGGCTACTGTACTTTCAAGATGGAGGGGCAACATGGCGACGCGCATTCGAGCCCCTCACCCGTATGTATTTTCAATGGCATATTATAAACTTATGAAAATACTTCATTACTTGAAAGGAGTAAATATACATTAATGAGCACATATATTTTTGAAAGAACTAAGTGTTTTTAGCTAAGAATAAACTAAAAAAGTTACACAGTGTAGCTTTAACAAAATATGTTTTATTTTATTCTTTGTAATTGTTATTAAAATATCAGGCGAGTTTTATGCTATTGCAGCAGTGAGAGATCAATCTGTGTTAGACATAGATATGGGTCACTAAAGACCCAGATATGTAATAATGATTGGAGAGAAATTCATGCATTTAAGAGTTGGCTTTTTGTTTGTTTGTTTATACCAGTGTGTACGATATGCACACAGTAAATGCATTGTACAATATTTGTACAGTTTTGAAATACACAATGAGTTAACCACAATGATACAATTGTGGTTGATATTCTGGTTCATTTGTCACACTAGAAACAGAAGGTCAGGTTGAATACATTGCATTAAGTGCTGTATTAATCCACACAGTGTACTCCACACTTTTCATGCATACTAATTTCTCTCAAAAATAGTAGGTAATAGGGCATGCCAAGCATACTCCATCTTTAATGCATACATCCAGAAACCAAAGCAAATCCACCTGAACACAGCGCAGGGACTGAGCCCACATTAACCCGGGTGAGAGAACAGGTTACTCTGCTTTCAAGGTGCAAGAGGACGGGACTAAATATAAAAACTGGCCTACTTATTACCAAAGAGCCCATTCCCATGCAAACTTAATGCAGACAAATGGACAGAGGTTCCAGTGCATGTCATTTGGGACACCCCTGGCTAATTTCTAGGACAGGAGCTACTGAAATGGAAATCGAGCATGCCTTACTTTGATCGCTCGCACACCCCCTGGAACAAACGCAGTAATGAGCGGATGACTTTGGGTCCACCTTCCGGCCCACTCGCTCTATACTCACAAATAGCAGGACCACTAACATTTGTACAAAGTGGACACATATAAAAGACTAGGAATCTGGGTGAACAGAACGTATCTTTAGCATGTTATTGCAGATTAAAACAGGTCACGCCACATATGACACTTTTGAAACGCAACCATGTATAATCAATACAGCTCTAGCGCAGGGGTTTATGGGTACTGTCTACATTAAGAGGACTACAGGGAAATCACTGAAGAGACCGTAGATGCTTAGAACAACTTTTTTATACATGAACGTCCATTCTCTTCTCTTATTAAGAGCATGCCAAGAGCACAGTACAAAACATATGTATGTATATATAGTTTACTTTTTGTTTTGCTGTTTGACTCAAACATTCCACATTTTCATTTATTATTAATCTTTTTTTCAAAGACAAAAACATTCATGCAAAGTAAAAATATGATGTACATAGTTTAATCATGTACTTTAGCGCCACATGAAATAATAAATAAACTATAACCACAAAAAAAAAATCACGTGAAACAATACCGAATTAAGTACCAAATCAAATCTCAACCTGAATATGGTTACTTTGACAGGATTTAATTAATTCATAGTTGTATTAATACTTTAAATTAGTTTTTTAGATTTTTAGTTTTGCTACTTTTAGTTTAATTGTTGGTCATTTTGGTCAATTTTGTCATTGCTTTTCTCATTGTATTATTATTCATATATTTTAGTTTTATTTTTTATTTTTTCAAATTATTATTTTTAGTACTTTAAAGGGATAGTTCACACAAAAATGAAAATGTGATGTTTATCTGCTGACCCCCAGGGTCCCAGATATAGGTGTGTTTGCTCAACATGCACAGATAAATCCATATTAAACCCTACAGTGTGTGACGACACATTGATGTGTTAAGACACGAAGCGATCGTTTTGTTGCGAGAAACCGAACAGTATTTATATCATGTTTACCTCTAATACAGCACTGTGTCCAACAGCCTTCAGCGCGCGATCACTTCCGGTGAGTGAGGTCAAACTACGATCTGGTGTAGTTTACGCAAGCGCAGTAAGTGATCTCTCGCGCATATCTCTACGCCAGATCGTAGTTTGACCTCACTCACCGGAAGTGATCGCACGCTGAAGGCTGTTGGACACCGAGACATCAATGTGTCGTCACGAGCAGCAGGGTTTAATATGAATTTGTCTGTGTATGTTTTTTTTTTACTCTCATAGATTTTGCTATCATTGACATGCATTATAGCAGTTCTCAAACCCTCAACACTGCACATTTTGTATGTCTCCCACATCAGACACACCCAGTTCAAATCTTGCAGGCTCTACTAATGAGCTGATGAGTTGATTCAGGTGTGTCAGATGAGGGAGGCATGTGAAATGTGCAGTGGTGAGGGGTCCCCGGGACAGGGTTGAGAATCACTGCATTATATGACTGACAGACTGCAACGGTTGGAGTTAAACATCTTCATTTGTGTTCTCCTGAAGAAACAAAGTCACCTATATCTTGGATGCCCTGGGGGTCAGCAGATAAACATCACATTTTCACTTTAACTTAAAATGATTTCAGTTTGTTGCTAAAACAACATTTCTAAGTTTAATTTAGATTACGTTTTTCCAACTAATATTATATTTCATTTTATTCCAGCTTTATTTCAATGAACATACATTTTTTCAATAGTTTTAGCTGATTAAAATAACCCTGAAGTGAACAAACTGGTGCGCAACAGAACATATTATAGTCTACTCCTTAAATAATGCAGCAAAATCGTGGCTTTAATGTATCGCCCTCAGTCCAAGCAAAAGTTTGATCTTCAAAATGTGTAACCCGCAGTGTAATAGAAAAGAAAAATGAAATCATAATTGAACCTTGAACACAATAAAGCCTCCACCTTTTCTGTTCTAGCATAAAATCAGAAAAGGTCATTTTTAACATTTTTACTCTCCTCCTTACTTTTCAAGTACTTTATTGGTTCACATTCACTCTATATAATTGAATCAAGTAGATTGCACATTTTAGAGAAAGCAAAGAATTCAGATTTAGAAGAGACTGAATTTTGTTGAGTACCCCTCTATAGCAGGGGTGTCCAATCCTGCTCCCGGAGGGCCACTGTCCTGAAGAGTTTAGCTCCAACCCGATTAAACACACCCGAACCAGCTAATCAAGGTCTTACTAGGCATACTAGAAACTTCCAGCAGGTGTGTTAAAGCAAGTTGGCCCTCCAGGAGCGAGTTTGGACACCCCTGCTCTATAGGGTCAGCTTTTGTCATGTTGCAGCACAAGACTTCTCTCGAGCATCTTTACTGCACATTCGGCAGCTAGCGGATCTATTTAGACATGCACAATGATGTTTAATATAAGTTGACGTGATTTAATATTTAACTGACGCGAGTCCTCAGAGACACGTTTCATGACCTGTTCAGGTCAATTTAAACATGTGTATTACTAACCTGAGCTCTACAGTCTTCAGGAGAACAATACTGAGACAGCACGGATCCAGCCTCTGTGGCCAGCATTATACCACAGTAATACTGACACACACTCGCCCTCGCTCTAATATATAGTCCAGCGTTTAATGTTGAAATGATTTTGGTATGCCTCAGTGAACATATTTTGGACGGGAACCAGAAACACCATTAGGCCACTTAGAGGGGAAAAATCCATTAACTTGCCCGTAAAATCCCGTTTTTTACACTTGGATTAAAGGAAAATATGGACAAAACAATAATATTAGAAATTATAATGGTCATCACAAACTGTCCATCATGACTCCACTTACACTGACATATTACTAAACAATCAGATATACATATATATCCATCCATCCATTCATCATCTGTCCATCCATCCATTCATCATCTGTCCATCCATCCATTCATCATCTGTCCATCCATCCATTCATCATCTGTCCATCCATCCATCCATTCATCATCTGTCCATCCATCCATTCATCATCTGTCCATCCATCCATCCATTCATCGTCTGTCCATCCATCCATCCATCCATCCATCCATTCATCATCTGTCCATCCATCCATCCATTCATCGTCTGTCCATCCATCCATCCATTCATCGTCTGTCCATCCATCCATCCATCCATCCATTCATCGTCTGTCCATCCATCCATCCATCCATTCATCGTCTGTCCATCCATCCATCCATCCATCCATCCATTCATCGTCTGTCCATCCATCCATCCATCCATCCATCCATCCATCCATCCATTCATCATCTGTCCATCCATCCATCCATTTATCATTTCTCCATCTATCCATCCATTCATCGTCTGTCCATCCATCCATCCATTCATCATCTGTCCATCCATCCATCCATTTATCATTTCTCCATCTATCCATCCGTCCATCGTCTGTCTGTCTCTGTTCTTCCATCCATCCATCCATCGTCTGTCCATCCATCCATCCATTTATCATTTCTCCATCTATCCATCCATCCATCCGTCCATCGTCTGTCTGTCTCTGTTCTTCCATCCATCCATCCATCGTCTGTCCATCCATCCATTTATCATTTCTCCATCTATCCATCCATCCATCCGTCCATCGTCTGTCTGTCTCTGTCCATCCATCCATCCATCCATCGTCTGTCCATCCATCCATCCATCCATTTATCATTTCTCCATCTATCCATCCATCCATCCGTCCATCTGTCTGTCTCTGTCCATCCATCCATCCATCCATCGTCTGTCCATCCATCCATCCATCCATCCATTTATCATTTCTCCATCTATCCATCCATCCATCGTCCATCTGTCTGTCTCTGTTCTTCCATCCATCCATCCATCGTCTGTCCATCCATCCATCCATTTATCATTTCTCCATCTATCCATCCATCCATCCGTCCATCGTCTGTCTGTCTCTGTTCTTCCATCCATCCATCCATCGTCTGTCCATCCATCCATCCATCCATTTATCATTTCTCCATCCATCCATCCATCCATCCATTTATCATTTCTCCATCTATCCATCCATCCATCCGTCCATCGTCTGTCTGTCTCTGTTCTTCCATCCATCCATCCATCGTCTGTCCATCCATCCATCCATCCATTTATCATTTCTCCATCTATCCATCCATCCATCCGTCCATCGTCTGTCTGTCTCTGTCCATCCATCCATCCATCCATCCATCGTCTGTCCATCCATCCATTCATCATCTGTCCATACATCCATCCATCGTCTGTCTGTCTCTGTCCATCCATCCACTATCTATCTATCATCTATCTATCTATCTATCTATCTATCTATCTATCTATCTATCTATCTATCTATCTATCTATCTATCTATCTATCTATCTATCTATCTATCTATCTATCTATCTATCTATCTATCTATCTATCTATCTATCTATCTATCTATCTATCTATCTATCTATCTATCTATCAAAACATTCAAAAAAGGCTTTGTCATTCAAACTTTATTATCACAATTGTTCAAATAGTCAAACATTGCAGCTATATAAATCTATTTGAATTTCAAATTGGTTTAATTCTACTTTACACTTGTGACTGTAAAATGAGTTGAATTAAATTGTAATGTTATGATGTTGCTTAGCAACCTGCATTGCATGGTATAATCCTTATTATCAAGCAATCAAGTAAAAGTTCCACCTGCTAAACATCAGAACCCAATTAGAGACATGATCTGATCTATAGTGAATGTGTTAATTTCACAATCCATGAACTGTCAGCACCAGATCCTTTGCCACACAGCGTCTCAGAGCAGATTTCCAGCAGTCATGCTCAATGCACAGCACAAATTGTTCAGTCTATTCTCTCTGATCTCTGACATACAGCGGGCCACAAAACTGCCAGCTCGGACGCCCGACGCTCCACACGCCCAACTGTTTTGTCAAAGAGTGAAAGAATCTCTGCTCGGCCCACATGCAACATTTCCTCCTATTAAAGGAACACAACACATCTGTTCAGTAGTTCTTCTGCATGTTTTAGTTGCTTCCTTATAGGCTATATGGGGTAATAATGAAGTTAATCGCTACTGTATCTGTGGTGAATTTAATGAAAGACACACTTAAAACAGCTGCGCCTGAAACTATCACAGCCTGTGATCTTCAGACGGCATAGATGAACTAAGACATGAAGTACATGAGGCTTATCACAAACTTATTACTGACTAGCTTAACCATTTACAAAGGATCTGCTCATATTTTGAATAAATGCAATGTCGCTGCAAATATCAAGATAAACAAAAGGCTTTAATATTGTAAATCATTTTCAAGAGCAACCCTGCAACTATAATGTTCCCTCTAACATTTATCTGGAGTTTTAACATTTGAGGTAATTCACAGAGGTGCTGCAAACAGCAAACATTATTTGTTTTAAACAAGGGCCAATAAAATACCTGGGGTCTAGTGGGAGTAAGCAGAAAACAGGAATTGCTGGAAAACAAGAGGCCTGGTGTGGCATTTGAGAAATCGGTTGAGGGAATGGAGGGTGAACACAACGCTGAATTGAATAATAACAACCACATCAGGCTCAGAACTCTACAGGCGCCAGGCTGACAAGTTCATTACCACTGGAAGTCGCCTGGCTGCAGGATTTTTGATGGAACACTATTGCTGCGTTTTTATCCTCTGAAATTGCTCTGTGTGCAACCACACACAGGCCACCAACGCCGCAGAGAAATGCAAAAAGATCCAATTTTTCAAAATCGTAACATAGTCAACAGCAAATATCACAATCTGGTAATCTGGCAAAACTTTCAGTGAAATGACTTCAAACTACAGCTGCACGATTAATCGCTAAAGGAACAGGATCTCGATTCAAACACCCACGTGATCTTATTCCTAAATGGCAATGATTCGCCTGTGTCTATTAAACCTTTGACGAAACCACACCAGAATATTCAGTTCTGATCCACAGACTGAGAGACGTTGTCATGTATAGATATGAACCAGCTTCACACACTCATTATTTCTGTTTTACAATCATTCAGATTATCACAGAAGTACTGGGGTATAAGTTTATAATTCAGATATAAACACTGATTGGCACATTCAAAAGAGAGGAAATCGCCTTTTGAAAGTAACTTGACACATCAAATTCAGATTTTATCGATTACGTTGTTATCAGTAGAGGGAGACAAGTGACTGTTAAAAATATATATTTGTCATTGAATCATTCACTCAAGAGATTTGTTCAAAAACACTGATTCATCCAGTAATGAAACGAGTGAAGTATTTGTTGTTAATCTGATCGGGAATCTTATGTCCTGATCAGTGCCCTGACTACTGAACTAGGGAGCTGATTGAGACGCACCCAGGTCCTCGTGCTGTGATAGGCGCTCAACTCGTTTTCCTATCCTGGGTAGCCCGGATGTTACCATGTGAATATTTGACTTGAATTTTTCGATCTGAATTTGAGCAGTCGAATTAGATCAACCTGAATCAATTTTATCTGAAATTCTGTATAAACTGATTTTTTTTTGTATCTGAAATTTGAGGATTGAAAAATATTAATCGAAATTCAGGTTTTAAGAGGTAAATTCAAATGGTTTCCAAAGTAAAATAATTTCAAAGGGGTAAATTTAGAGCAAATAAATTCAGATAAATGTTTTTACAAAATAAAATATTTCAAAACTAAGTATTCAGTGGCTGTTAAATTTCAAAGAATATTGTCTCTTATTTGCTTCCATAGTGAGTCATTGAATCATTCATTCAAGAGATTCATTCAAAAATACTGATTCATCCAGTAATGAAACAAGTGAAGTCTTAATGAGTGAGTCATTGAATCATTCATTCAAGAGATTCGTTCAGAAACACGGATTCATCCAGTAATGAAACAAGTGAAGTCTTTATGAGTGAGTCATTGAATCATTCACTCAAGAGATTCGTTCAGAAACACGGATTCATCCAGTAATGAAACAAGTGAAGTCTTCATGAGTGAGTCATTGAATCATTCACTCAAGAGATTCGTTCAGAAACACGGATTCATCCAGTAATGAAACAAGTGAAGTCTTAATGAGTGAGTCATTGAATCATTCACTCAAGAGATTCGTTCAGAAACACGGATTCATCCAGTAATGAAACAAGTGAAGTCTTAATGAGTGAGTCATTGAATCATTCACTCAAGAGATTCGTTCAGAAACACGGATTCATCCAGTAATGAAACAAGTGAAGTCTTAATGAGTGAGTCATTGAATCATTCATTCAAGAGATTCGTTCAGAAACACGGATTCATCCAGTAATGAAACAAGTGAAGTCTTTATGAGTGAGTCATTGAATCATTCACTCAAGAGATTCATTAAAAAACATGATTCATCCACTAATGAAACAAGTGAAGTCTTTATGAGTGAGTCATTGAATCATTCATTCAAGAGATTCATTCAAAAATACTGATTCATCCACTAATGAACAATTGAATTGTCATTTAATCATTAATGCAAAGCAAGTAAAAAAATTAATAAATAAAAATCTCATTAATTCAACATTTTACATATTTTAAACGTTTTTTCCGATCCTTTAATAAATTACATTTGTTTAGTTGTCTGTTTGTGGGAGAATCCTGATCTGTATTTGAAACAAAACAATCGTGATTCTCAGTTTTTCCAGAATCGTGCAGCTCTACTTCAAACCATTTTGATAAACATTTAAACATTCACAGCTCCCATATAATTTTTAATAATAATAATGTTTCTGTGGGGTGTGTGTCTTTATAAAAGAGTTTCAGAGTGAAGCGCGGCTCTGTGTTCATTTACACGCGTGCCGCTCAAGATCTGCTGTGTTTTCAGTGTCTCGGATCTCATAATCTCTGCATGTCATATAACAAAGCATTTTGGGATGTTATGTGTTACATAATCACTTTATTGTCATTCACAATTTATTTATTTTTTTAAAAATTTTGATGGACAAGCGTTTCAGCGTTTCATCAGATTTGTAATGAGAGGTGTTTATAAGCCTGTTGTCAACTGGACATATAGACTTAAAGTCACCATGAAATCAAAATGGACAATTCTTATTTTTCTTACAGAATATTTCAGAATTTATTATAAAGGATTTATACATATATATATATATATATATATATATATATATATATATATATATATATATATATATATATATATATATATATATATATATATATATATATATATATTACTCACATGCCTTATAATCATTTTGTCAAAAACATTAACCCTTTAGATTCCAGCTACGATGTCAGTGCAAAGGCCAATGTGTTGTTAAATTATTGAAATATTAACTTATATCTATTAAAAAAATAACAAAAGGTTTAGTAATCCCTGCTTGAAAACATCCCTCTGAGCATCAACACAAATCTTCCGTCCATCTAAGGTTTCATATGGATATTTTTTGGCATACATTTTTATATGCCAGATGAATGTCAGACCATTTTAATATTATGCATTGTAATATTCAACAATGCAATAATAACTTTCACTTAAAACGACACTGAATTGAATAGGCATGCATAGCTATTAACCACAGATGAGCTGCTTTAGAGACAGATTTTTACTGTATCTAAATGGGCTTTTAGTGATTAACGAGAGGAAATCATTTGGGGACAAAGACGAGGAATATGAAGAGAACATGAATATGAAAAGCTCATGCACTAATGTTGAGCAGAACGGATTGAGATGCTGTGCTATATTATAAATACAGTCACGGTTAAAGTTTGTTGTTAGGCACAACATGCAGTGGACTGACTATTAGAAATATAGCACAGCTTTGTACATCTTAAAGCTTTTTAAAACAATTATAACTGAAGTCAACATGAAATCAACATTGACTGTTCTTATTTTTTTATAGAATATTGCAGTGTTTATTATAAATGATTTATCGGTGCACATCTTTATTGTTTTAATAATCTTGAGTCAGAATAACTTCATCTCTTCACTGAGGATGAGGGCGGGGCCAGCTGTCACTCACATGAGATCAGCCAATAGCAAACCACACCCATCCAATCAGATCCCCACAGACACAATCAAGCCCCCTTAAGGCTTTTCAATCGGATATGGGCCATGAATTGGTGCAAACTGCTGTCCCAAATCTTAGAAAAAAATCTAAGATCCTTCTATTATATATTGAAACCCACAATAATATTTCAAATATCAGTAAGCTTAATATAAAATCATAATTTATTGGGAACTTTCAATTGGGAGGTGGCTGTCCCGATCCCTCTAAATTGAAACTTATGAAAATGATATTGAAATAATTTTTTACATTGTTGTTTATCAAAAAACATTTTTTTGTTTGTTTGTTTGTTTAAAAAGTGAAGTTCTAGAAAAAAATATTTATTTTATATTTTCTTTATAAATCATAAAACTTTAAAATGTGTTCCGCATTTTCATGTCACCACCGAAACATTGTAAGTTTTAGTCCATTGGTAGTTCGGCCCATCATTTTGAGCTAATCGTGTTCATATGTAAACAGTGTAACTTTAAGGAACGTCACGTCTTTTTTCATCAATTAAGGAATTTTTTTGTTGTTATTCCATAATCTTTAGTTTGTATGTGTGTACAGCTGTTCAGAACTGTGTGTGCTAACCATGTGCTGATTAGCATCTTTGAGCTAGGCTCAAAAGTACCTAAAATTTTCAGTACTGAAACAGTAATGTAATATGGAATCAAATAAATATTAGCAATGAATTAAATATTGGGTGGGGGTGGGGGTGGGGGCAAGCACAACGTCTCTTTCATACCAGCTATATTAAAGACACACTTTTTCAAAACAACATTGTGTGTAGACATCACAAAAAGAGACCAATGCATTCTGTTCCATTCCAGCCGACCAGAACCACAATTTAAAATGGCATCTTAAAGGTGCAGTGTGTGAGTTTCAGTGGCATCTAGTGGTGAGGTTGTGAATTACAACCGTCCACCACTCACCCCTCCCTTTCAGAGCACATAGAGAAGCTACGGTGGCCGACACAGGACAAAGATGTGGTCGTCTGAGACAGCAGAGAGTGACTAATGCTCTGTAGAGAAGTTTGTCGCTTTAGGGCTACCGTAGAAACATGGCGGCACAAAATGGCGACTTCACTGTAAGGGGACCCGCGGTGTGTGTAGATAGAAACGGCTCATTCTGAGGTTATAAAAACATAATGGTTCATTATGTAAGGTCTTTATACTCCACTGGAAACAGTTATGAATATTATATTGCATTTCTGTCAATAGATCCTCATGAATACTACACACTGCACCTTTAAGTGTCAACACATCTGTGACCCTGGACCACAAAACCAGTCATAAGGGTCAATTTTTAATAAATACTGAATAAATAAGCTTTCCATTGATGTGTGGTTTGTTAGGATAGGATCATATTTGGCATCTATTTGAAAATCTGGAATCAGAGGGTGCAAAAACATCTAAATATTGAGAAAATCGCCTTTAAAGTTGTCCAAATGAAGTCCTTAGCAATGCATATTACTACTAATAATACATTTATGATATATTTACGGTAGGAAATTTAGTATGGAACATGATCTTTTGGCATAAAAGAAAAATCAATCATTTTGACCCATGCAATGTATTATTGGCGCTTGCCACAGATATACCCGTGAGATGGTGGTGGTTTTGTGCTCCAGGGTCACATATTTTCTGTCCTCGTATCCCGGCCTAATTGTCCCGCCAGCCGTTTTCAGCGCGTTAAACACCAGGAGCGCAGCGGGAAGCGGCTCTGACATCCAAACAGCCGATTTCAAGGGTGCTCCTCGGATCAAGACAAACGTGAAGATCTAGTCCAGGGAGCGATGAGCAGCAGGCTCGTCACGCTCCGGGAACCGGCCTTGATATACCGCTGATATATAGCACGAGCGGCTGCGGTATAAATTGAAGTATTCAACAAGAAAAAAAACACCTTGACAAAGGCTGCTATTATGCTCAACAATCAGAGCTCTTTGTTGGCTTGTGCCAGCACAGGTTGAAATACACAGTGGGTTGAAATGATTCGCACAAAAGCGTCAGAAATCTATGTTTGAATCAGGGAAGATTAGGGTGCGCCTTGCAATTGAAATTATGAGCCATTTGGATGCCTACAATTTTCCAGCTGAATGGAAGGCGAAGTGGCACGTCGCTCGCTTTCCTCCGCACTCTTTGTTCCTGCTCTAGATTCGCCGGCTCACCTGCCTCGCGACACACGTGTCATCGCTGATATTCTGCATTACCCTTTCCCAATTGATGTCGGAGGAGATTCATATTCCTGCGGTACACATATCCCTGACACGCGTGTGTGTGTGTTTGCGGCTGCACAGGTAGTGCTGAGGAGATCTGGGTTTGTCATGTTTTCTCTTTCCTGAGCACCGGTATTCATTAACAGCACAACTTGTGCGGATGTTTGACACGCTCGACGCGCTTCATGTTGATGCTATGAAGTGTTTTCACAGTAGTGCTCACCACCGGCAGTCCAGCATAAACATCCTCGCATGAGACTCGGCCTGTTCAATAATTCAGATCTCAATCTTGTCCTGCATATGAATCTCTTCCGTCACAGCCAAAATTAAGGGATGTCCGTTGGGTCAATTAACTATTATTTTGACACTCTCTGTGCAAACCTCATTGTCACTATTCTAGCGTGGTTGCCAAGGCACTGTGATGCGGTTACTAGGGTGTTTTGGGGGGTTGTTCACTGCTAAATGAAAAAGAGCCCACTCACTGTGGAGGTGAAGAAAGCTGCGATAAGACTTTACAACAATGAGCGATATATTTGACAGCATTTATTCATTTTTGTTATTATTAGTTAATGAAAATACAATCATTCAAATACAAATTGATTGTTCATTCACATTTGATTTTAATGTGTTAGTAAATGTAAAATTAACAAATGTACACACACTCGCACACACACACGCACACACATGTTTGTTTTTGTGAAATGTGGGGATACTGTACAGTTTTATACTGTACAAACCGTATTTTCTATCCCCCTACACTGCCCCTGCCCTTAAACCTACCCATCACACACACACACACACACACACACACACACACACACACACACACACACACACACACACACACACACTTTCAACACACACACACACACACACACACACACACACACACACACAGTCACACACATTCACACACACGCATCATACATACACACACACATACACTATCACACACACACACACACACACACACACACACACACACACACACACACACACACACACACACACACACACACACACACACACACACACACACACACACACACACACACACACACACACACACACACACACACACACACACACACACACACACACACACACACACACACACACACACACACACACACACACACACACAACACACACACACACACACACACACACACACACACACACACACACACACACACACACACACACACACACACACACACACACACAGACTCTCACACACACACACACACACACACACACACTATGTTTATTCTATCCCACACACACTAAACCTACACACACACACACACACACACATTTTCACACACACAAAAACACACGTTTGATTTATGAGCTGTTTTCCTCATGGGGAACAAATCCCCACAAGGATCAAGAATTTGGGGGCATTTTGTCCTCATGATGTAGGGTTTGCCAGGACACACACACACTCACACACACACACACAAATGTCACATTCTTGGCCCGCACAGGAAAGTCCCCTGATTGTGCCCTTTGCTGTAACTGTGCGAAGTGTGTGTGTTGTGGTCAACAGCTCAATATGCAGTGGCAGAGGGTCATGAATCGCCTGACCTTTAACACTGTTCTGCTACTTACTGGGATTCGTTTTGGTTGTGTTTTTGACCAGTAGGGTAATACTGAGCAGGAAGCATGCTGGTTTACCAGTGATATCCTATCATGATTTATCACTTTTCATTTCAGGGTAAATATGCACATGCATCTATAGGAGCTGGTAGTGTTGCTTCAGGTTCTTGACCAGTAATAATCTCAATCAAAATGTCAAACTCTTCATGTTCAAACTGTGATAGTAGAATGCTTACTGAATATTGCTACGTAAACACTGAATAAACAGAACTGCAGTATGTATAGCTTATGCATTATTATTACATATTTATTACATTAATCTAACACCAACCCAAAGGCAGTGCAGCTCAAACTTTTTATTTATGTATTTTAAGATGAAAACTGGAAAATGCAATTAAAATATAATACAAAATTATATATATATATATATATATATATATATATATATATATATATATATATATATATATATATACTGTATATATACTGTATATATAAAGGTAAAAGGTGGCACATTTGAATTTTTACAGACTAAACTTATATTAACAATAAAAAATAATTAATTAACTGAAATAATGTTAACATAACAGATGACTCAAATGATGAAATAATAATTTAACACCATATGATATACCATAAAACCTAATGTACATAACTGATAATAATAAGAAAAAAAAGACATTAATTATTATTAGTTATTTCCATGAAAAACCATCAAATGTGATCTGTCACACAGAAAATCCTGAAAATTACTGGTTTAGTCCTGTTTTTTCACAGAACATTTTAGGATGAAGTTCTTTTTCAGTTCTAAAAAAACATAAATTGAACAGTATTTTACTGTCAAATGACATGACATGTCCCATTAGCTCGATTACAGTTTTTTCCCTGTATATAATACGGGAACTCAATCAATTAACAGGCTTTTACTGTAGCATTTTAGAGTCTTTTAAAGTATCAATAGTAAAATGCCATGTGAAATAAGTGTTTGATGTTTAACATTACCAGGCTTCGACCCCTACATCTTAAAAGATATGAATTAGCAGGACACAGACATGTAATGTCAAAATAAGCCGTATTTAAACGTTTGCTATCTGAATACATTAAACATACCACCGTTATATTGAAAAGATGAGTAAACATGGCATCATTTTAAATGATTTTTTCATCAGAGCAACATCTAGGTCATGTTGTTGTGGAGATTCATAAAATACTGAATTAATAAGCCTTTCTTATTCTGGATATGCTTTTAAGTGCACATTTCATCAAGTATTGTGCATGTAACTTCATGAGAAACCATACAGTTCGGTCCCATAAGCGGAATGGCCGCTGCCGTTGCGTGTCTGCTAGCACAGACATAATGACATGCACGTTCATCGCCCGATTTGTTTCTCAGGCTTTTCTGCTGAGAAGGAACTAAACAAACTGAAGCTCGCCATCTGTCTGAGCGTCAGGCTCCTGAAGCTCTGAAAACAACATACGCTCTTCTCTTCCACGGGTGACGAGGGCCGGGTTTGTGAGGGACGCTCTGAGGATGGACATCATCCGTTCTGGGTTTCTCCTGAGAGACATCAAGTGACAGCGGCTGATGAAATATCATCTACACCTGGTCGGGTATTGTTTGTGTGTCGTGTAATAATAGCGGGAAAAAAGGCATGCAACACATTTAATGCATCTCTAAGTAATGACTTTAAACATCCGGACCGCAGGAAAAGAAGCATGAAAACAGGCAGACTATGCCTATCAGCTTGCTCATTTTTCCTTCTGAATGAACTTCAATCCAATAAATCATCATTACAGCACAGAAAAGGATAAGATTTAGTCGGATTTACGCAGGATGGGCTGTCTAAGCGCATTAAAATTGTCATTTTGCAACATGATCATGCTTTCTTTTCATATTCCTGCTGATTTCCTCTCAGCGGCTTCACACGGCCGTATTCCCTCTCGTGCGATCTGTCACACGGCTGCATTAAAGACTCCAGTGTTAACTCTGTTACCTGCGGTCAGGCTCACCTCCATTTTGTGAAAAACACCAAAACCCAAACGCTGAAAGCCCAGAGATCTCGCCTCATGCCGTTCTAGTGAAAACAGAGCATGCACTCTTCCTTTTCTAGTTTCACAGTGTTTAAAAACACAATCAACTCAAGAAGAAGCCCGTTTATCCAGGGTCACTTCACCCAAAAACAAGTCTGACAGTTTGCTGTCATTTGCTCACGCTTGTGTACGGAGTCCCACAGGGGACAAGCGGCCAAAAAAACAAGATATCGTAAACACAAATTTGTCCTCTTAACTTATTCATTCATTTCAAATTAAAACAAGGGAATGAATTAGTACAACATGGCCATCATTTAACTACAATGAGCGAACAGATTACAACAAGGCCACAAATCAGTAAGTCGTCATGGGAATGAATCGCTAATTATCTTCTTTGGCCCATGAAATGCAAAAGGAGAAGTTAGAAAGAAAAGGGGATACTTTATAATGGCCAGCTTCAATAAGAACAATAACAAAACGAGCATTGAATTTTTGTATGAGGAATACATGTTAATTATTAGCTATGACTTTTCCCTCAGTAAACTCCTAATCACTGCTTATTAATAGTTGGTAAGGTAGTTTAGGTATTGGGTGATTAAGGGATGTAGAATATGATCATCAGAATAAGGCATTAATATGTGCTTTATAAGAACTAATAAACAGACAATATCCTAGTAATATGCATGATAATAAGACACTAGTTAGTAGTGAGAATTGCACCCTAAAATAAAGTGTTTATATACTGTATATATGCACTGTAAAAAAAAAATTGGGGGGAAAATTGTGACAATTGATCATTACATATTGGCCTAATAAGTTACTTCCAAATAATTAACCCTCATGTAAAAATATGCATTGTACTAATCATAGCTTAAGGTCTTCACTCACATTTAAAAAAGTATATTCACCGAACATATTTAATTATGCTCAGTCAATCTATGAAGTCTAAGTGAAAAATCCATGTCGGGTGATCCTACGTCCGAAAAACTGTACACGCATGCGGAAAAATGCGGCCGAGGAAAACCGTTCGTGTGGGGATTTCAAATGCGGATGACCGAAACAAACATTTCTAAGAGAAGAGAGATATTCATTGTCACAAGACGTGTATCGAGCACTGAGCACTGAAATTATTCTCTATAGTGTTGCTTTATGACCCGGTATGAAGTTTAAAAGACATTTTGTACAACCACAAGTTCATGCATTCATTGGTTTCATGAGTGTGTTCTTGGTTACCACATAATTATCTAATGGAAGCCAATCGTTTTATTTTCCTCATGTCTTTTATGTCTATAATAATAGTTAATAAGTAAATGAAGTCATTTGTGTGATATGTGTGCTGTGCGACCGTTGAACGCGGTGCCGTTAGATTGGCGTCTGCCTCTCAGGGCTTCAGTTATTGCCTTTTAATATCAAACACGTCAAACTCATGATTTTCTTATTCATCCATTCATTCGTCTCATCCTCATTATATAATGAAGTCACTTCTGTTCTGTCACTTGCCAGATGTGATGCAGGGGAACTTTATCATTAATGTTATTTTTATTTGCAGGTCTTTAGCCTATGCAGTGCCGCTTTTTCTTCACCACATCAAGACATCCTGTTAAGACTTCTTGAATATAACGTTATTCAGAGTTTTTTCCTTATTGAAAATAATGTATTTTCACCAAATATCCTGTGTTGGAATTGACTTGTTAATAAAGTAATGTGATAAAATGTCCACCCTGTTGTCTGTGTTCATTTTGCTTACTATATTTATGTTTGTAGTAATTTTTGTCTTTTGGGACAGTGAGAATTAAGCAATTGTTTTCATAAAAGTAAATTGTATCAATTCACAGAAATTCAATTTGGCTAACTTTATGTGACCAGTCACTAGAAAATTTAAATTGGAGGAGCTGAAATTTTTTACAGTGTTGGTAAAATAAATGTTTCCATTGGCTCAACATATTATTTCTATTTGAGCCCATGTTAACTGTTGCCACAATTGATACAATTTAATTCACAGAAATTCAATTTGGCCAATTGAAAAATTTAGATGTGATCGGTCACTTTTAAATTGGAGAGGCCTGAAATTTTATACAGGGTATATACACAAAGATCAGGCATAACATTATGACCACTGACATGGGAAAAGTGACTAACACTGATGATCTCTTCATCACGGCTCCTGTTAGTGGGTGGGATATATTAGGCAGCAAGTGAACATTTTGTCCTCAGAGTTGATGTGTTAGAAGCAGGAAAAATGGGCACGCGTAATGATTTGGCGAGTTTGTCGAGGCCAGATTGTGATGGCTAGACGACTGGGTCAGAGCATCTCCAAAACTGCAGCTCTTGTGGGGTGTTCCCGGTCTGCAGTGGTCAGGATCTATCAAAAGTGCTCCAAGGAAGGAACAGTGGAGAACCGGCCACAGGGTCATGGGCGGCCCAGGCTCATTGATGCACGTGTGGAGCGAAGGCTGGCCCGTGTGGTCCGATCAAACAGACGAGCTACTGGAGCTCAAACTGCTCAAGAAGTTAATGCTGGTTCTGATAGAAAGGGGTCAGAATACACAGAGCATCGCAGTTTGTTGCGTATGGGGCGGCATAGCCGCTGACCAGTCAGGGTGCCCATGCTGACCCCTGACCCCGCCGAAAGAGCATCAGAACTGGACCACAGAGCAATGGAAGAAGGTGGCCTGGTCTGATGATCATGTGGATGGCCGAGTGTGTGGCTTATCTGGGGAACACATGGCACCAGGATGCACTATGCAAATTTTTCACACACAACCATCTCTAGGGTTTACAGAGAATGGTCTGAAAAAGAAAAAATCCAGTAACTGAAAATGCCTGATTGATGCCGGAGGTCAGAGGAGAATGGCCAGACTGGTTCAGCTGATAAAAAGGCAAGAGTAACTCAAATAAGCACTTGTCTCAACCGAAGTCTGCAGATGTGAGTCTCTGAACATACAACACGTCTGACCTTGAAGCAGACGAGCTACAGAAGCAGAAGACACACCGGTGCTGCTCCTGTCGCCTATTAACAGCAAATTAAAGCCACAATTCACACCGGATCACCAAAACTGGACAATAGATTGGAAAAACGTCCTGGTCTGATGAGTCTGGATTTCTGTTGCACTATTCAGAGTGCAGGTTCGTAGAAACAACATGAGGGCATGGATCCGTCTCGATTCGCATCAGGAGTGTGCCTATGATGCCTTAAAGCGCGGCCTCCGCTGGAACCGAGCTCATGTTGTTTCCAGCAGTGAGGAGGTCAGTGTGAATTTATTGCTCTCCTCTTTGACCTGCTCGAGGATGAGGTGGTTCTGTTAGCTCACGTCTATGTCACCGCTCTTGGACTGAGTTAATCTGTTTTCTCCATCAACGGTTCAAAACCAGTCCACTCTCTTTTTCATTAAAGGGCCTGACGGAGTCCGAAGGCGGAGCGGCAGCGCTGGCAGACGACTCCAGACGTCCATCTCAGGAAGAACTGAGATTAAGCCACGGTTTATTTACGGCATTTAAGGTTGTAAATTTTAAGGTTTATAAATGTGCCTTAGAAAAAAAAGAAAAAAAACATTACTGGTTTGGGACAAAACAATGGCACTGACACATTTTACAATATAACAGTTTTCCCTTGTGTTGGAGTTTAGAGTTGGTTTGTGCAATGCATCATAAAAATATTCATTATAATGCATTCATGTTTTATAATAAACTTTAGTCAGGAAGTACTTGTAAAATGTAACCACAGTTTTAATACATTTAATTACAGCTTTAAAGGAAACGCTTTCTTATACTTTAAACTTTATACGTGCTGTCAACTGATAAAAAAAAACTAATCACACATTTTTTTCTGTGATTAATCGTGATTAAAATCATCTGTGTATTTTTATATTGTAATCATTTCACAGTTCCTCTCCAAATTGTAGAATGTAGAAACAACTAAAAGGCGGTGTATTTTAAACATGTGTTATAACGGCATCGTTTAATGAAGTATCACTGATATTAATACTGATACTGATGTCTCTATGAAAACTGATTTTTAAAACATTAATGATAGACATTCAACATTACAGTATAATTGAAAGCTATCAATTTCAACATTTAAATGTCATATTTACCTGTGGCTTTCATATATAATCAATATACAGAAATTGAATAAAGTTATCAAACTGAATTAAACACAGATGAATCCTTATTAAAGCTACCGTTTTCTCTGTTGCCTTGTTCTGTGATGAACATTAATGATCACTGCTGTCACTTTAAGATCTGCCGCTGCCGAACATGACGTGGGTCTGATGCTGTCACACACATCTCATTACCATAATATAACTCTTGAAGTTCATTTAAGACGTTATTTAACTCATTTAAGATGTTCTTATACTTGACAAAACGGGCATTTTGGCATAATTCTGTGTGTTATTGTTCATTCAAGAGTAAAACTGAACTTGATAATGGTATTCGTCTTTCGGTGTGTGTGTGTGTGTGTGTGTGTGTGTGTGTGTGTGTGTGTGTGTGTGTGTGTGTGTGTGTGTGTGTGTGTGTGTGTGTGTGTGTGTGTGTGTGTGTGTGTGTGTGTATGTGTGTGACAAAATGTCCCCACAAAGATGGCAATATCCGAAATCCTTGTCCTTGTGGGGACATTTTTGGTCCCCATGAGGAAAACATCTTATAAATCACACTAAGTGATGTTTTTGAAAAGTAAAATGCAGCATGTCTCCTGTGATGGGTAGGTTTAGGCAGTGTGTGTGTGTGTGTATGTGTGTATGTGTGTGTGTGTGTGTGTGTGTGTGTGTGTGTGTGTGTGTGTGTGTGTGTGTGTGTGGACTGGTAATCCTTACGGTATGGGGACAAAATGTCCTCACAAAGATGGCAATATCCGAAATCCTTGTCCTTGTGGGGACATTTTTGGTCCCCATGAGGAAAACATCTTATAAATCACACTAAGTTGTTTTTTGAAAAGTAAAATGCAGCATGTCTCCTGTGATGGGTAGGTTTAGGGGCAGTGTGTGTGTGTGTGTGTGTGTGTGTGTGTGTGTGTGTGTGTGTGTGTCATGTTTTGAAATATCAGGACACAAATGTGTATAATGACATGGGTATGACATAGGTATTACAAAGAGGGTGAAATATGAGGACGTTCCCATGTCCTCACTTTTCAAAATGCTTATAAATCACACAGGATGAGGTTTTTTCACAGAAAGTAAACTGCACAGTCTCCTGTGATGGGTAGGTTTAGGGGCAGGGGCAGTGTAGGGGATAGAAAATATGGTTTGTATGGTATAAAATGCATTACGCCTATGGAATGTCCCACATTTCACAAAAACAAACATGTGTGTGTGTGTGTGTGTGTGTGTGTGTGATGGGTAGGTTTAGGGGCAGGGGCAGTGTAGGGGGATAGAAAATACGGTTTGTACAGTATAAAATGCATTACGCCTATGGAATGTCCCCATAAAACATGGAAACACAACATGTGTGTGTGTGTGTGTGTGTGTGTGTGTGTGTGTGTGTGTGTGTGTGTGAGTGTGTGTCATAAGCTCTATTCGGTAATTGTTTCTTGTGGTATTATCTCATAAGGTATTTTCATCATTGACAGGTCTAGTCTGTGATTTTATTGCTGTCCGAATCCAGAATGTCAGTTTCACTGTATTAGTTGACGTTATATTCGTTAAATTTGCAGCATTATGTTTACCTCATGTAAATAAGAGGCTGTATTAACTTATTTCCGCTCATTTCCCAAATTTAATTACATCCTATCTTCCTACTTTTTAAACTTGATTAAATTATTAATAATGTCCTATTATTAAATTAAATATTAATTTGTTCTTATTATTCCAAGCCAACATTTTATTTTCAGCAGACAAGCGGTGCGTTCCCAGGTGCGCAGGATCACAATACTCCGTGTGAATAAATCAGCATCCCAATGCTCGAGTTTATCCCTGAGGTGGCGTGCACATTTATTTTTATGGACGTGCACCTGAGAGACAATAACTGTCCGAATAGGGCTCTAGTCAGGGCATTCACAGAAGTTTTCTTTGGTCTTGTCGCTCTTGAATGGTTTAAAAGCTTTTGCATTAATAAGAGCGTGATCGTAAAATGTAACGCTAGCCAAAGGATGACAGAAAAAACTGA
The DNA here is from genome assembly GCA_023029165.1 of Gobiocypris rarus. NCBI lineage: Eukaryota > Metazoa > Chordata > Actinopteri > Cypriniformes > Gobionidae > Gobiocypris > Gobiocypris rarus. Next base: position 2,886,585 of record CM040926.1, on the reverse strand, counting down.
TGCTGTGTAAATATTTTGAACGCGTTAAACTGAAAAAATATATAATTGCGTGCATTAGCGCTAATTTTGACAGCACTAATATAATTTTTTTATTTTTTATTTTACACATTTACTTCTCTTTATTGTAATCTTCTTATTACTGTATTTTGAGCTTCATTGCTATAGCCGTCTGTGACAACACTGGCATTTCAATCAACATGCAACACACACACACACACACACACGCTGAAGATGAAAGGCCTGCACAGATCCATATATGAACCTCCCAAGCAAACAGCTCCACTATATCATTCCAATCAATACTCTTGTGAATCTTTTCATCCTGTATGAACAAACCACCTCTGAACTCGCAGGCCTCCTGCAGAAGCACACGAGTACAGGAGACGCGTGCTGCGCCTCTGCTTGCTGCGGAAACACCCCTTATTTAGCTGAAAGAAAGACAGACAAAGCGAGAAAGGGAGAGAGGGAGGGATGGGTCCTCTCCATCTGTCTACGCAATCTTCCGGGGGCTAATTATCCTAATCCCCGGAATCCAGGATGTGGGTTGGTGGCATGCGCCACGTCCCAGGACACCAGCGTTTTGCCTCCCAGTTAAATGTGAAAATTAATTACTGCCCGCCCTACTGCCGAGGGGAGTACGACCACGGCAGAAGCGCTGCTCCCGCTCATCACAGGACGCTGCATGAGGGGCAGTGTGGGTTTGGGTTCATGTGGTCAGTGCATGTCAGACCTAATAAACATCCGAAGGTAGCGCAGCCGGACCAGAGCACAGCACTCTTTCAGGATTGAAACTGATGCACTCGGTATTAGGTTGATTAATCGTGTTGGCTCGCTAAATCAATATTATTATTATTATTGTTCAAATTGTGCCGCATAACCTTACTTGTGCTTCAGACATGAAAGGTATCGTGAATTGCGAGGCTCGTTGAGGAGAGGTGTGCTATTACTCTTCAAAGCAATTGGATTTACAATTTTCACCTGGCGGACAATAAAATGAGTGTACAAATCCAAAAGACGTACACTGAAGAGAAACCAGAGCCATATGCAGACATCAAAATTATATTATGTTGCTTTTTGCACTTTTCTGCAATACTTTCAAGTGAAATATCCAGTGAGTGGCACAGAAACAGATGAACGTGAATCTGACAATCGGACATTGCATCCATAGTTCTACGTATCCGGGCAATTTGGAAATGAATAGTGTGTGAATAGTGTCAGCTAACCCGTAGTCAGAGATGGGTAGATCACTTACTAATTGTAGTTACAAATTACATGACAAAAATTATAGTTAGTAACGTAACCCATTATAATCTGATTACTTTTGGATTACTTTTAGATTACTTTTGGCCTAACTTGTTTATCATACTGATTTGAGTAATTATTGTACTATATTGACATTAAAAATACAAAGAGAAATAAATTATATTCCTTTTTTCGTTATCAACAATATAAAGTGCATTAAATATAACATTACGCCGGGGTTTCAATGAAAAGCTATTAAGTAATTCATTAATAAACATTTTAAATTAAACTAAATAATTTTAAAATTAAAACAATAAAAAATAAAATATTTTATTTGTTCTCCTGCATGCCATGTGACCATTAACCGACACCAGAAAACCATGAGCTTAATTTTATTATTTATTTTTATTGACTTAATTTTATTATTAAACTAACTTCAAGTAAATATATTAGGGCAAAGCTCCCTAAAAAAGTTAGGGAATCAATGCATGTAAATATGTAAATTTAAATGTGTACATTTGAATGTGTTTGAAATACAAAGGCCTTCCAGATGCATCAATGCATGGCTGAATAACACTGGCACGAGTCGATTAGATATGCAGTGTTGAGGAAACACTTGTTAAGAGTGAAATGATTGCTGTAAATGCAGTGATGAACTGATGCGTGGGTCTCTCTTTTCAGTGATAGTCACATGACCAGAGGTTAGTTTGTGCCATTCCACAAACCTGGAAGACCTTCTGAGTGGATATAAGGCTTTTTTAGTTTTTTTAAAAAGGAACATTTCAAAGATAAAACATTTGTAGGAGGAAGAATCAATGCCATTGTGAGAATAACATGTAATCATGTAATCAATAAAAAAATAACTGTTGTCTGAATACAAATAATAAACGTAATAAGATCTAATTACAAGTACTTCATTTGTGGAATCTGATTACGTAATCCAGATCACATGTAATCTACGACAGTCAGTTTTATTTTAAACAATGTCTAGTTTGTGATGTTCCTTCTCAAATGATCCCTACAGAATTAAACTGTATTTTTGTCAAATCTACATTAGCAACAGATCAGGTCCGAGATGAATGTGGCCTTTAACTCTGAAATTATGTTGTTAAAACTAATATCATAATTAAATAGCATCTTCTTGCGACTTCCCGCTATGCTGAGTTATGATGCTGTATCTTGTCCACAAAAGAAATCGAAAAAATATATGTGTGGCTCATGCTTAATATTTATGAAATACGAGATCTAACTTTGAACAAGCTGGCCAAACTGGCAATGGATGTGCATGGAAAAATACCCACAGGCTGTTTTCTTATCCGTTCCCTCAGTTCTTTCCAATTCCTCTTCTCTATCAATTAAGCAAACAGCGCTGCGATTGTTTTAGTCTCCAGCCGACAGTCACGCAATCAAACAGGAATGATCGTCAAACCGCGATGCTTCACGTAAGAACAGCTGCCCCCTTTTCCCACTTTAATAACAGCTTAGTAAGTCAAAGTGGATACAAATGTGAAATTGCCTCCAAAAGGAGGAGCGTTTCCTGTCAGCTCGACTTATTTTCAGCTCATGCTCTCAGCGGCCTTCTTCTCCTCCAGACATCTCTCCCTTTCCCGCAACACGCAGCGCGGCCTGTCACCAACCACCCAATCAACTGTGCACCGAATCAAAGAAGGCATTTTTCCCCAGTGGTGCAATTAACCCCTAGCTGTGGGTAAGTCGCCCCCTTTGGCAGGTCTGTCCAGAAACACAGCGGCATGTTCCTAAAGAGGAAACCCCTAATATCACGCTACGCCCTCTATCTCGCCTTCAGCGAGTCCTAGCCTCACATCTGTGTGTCATGTCACATCGAGAGAGATGAGCCTGATGGCTGAGCGGGAGTCTGGCAAAAACAGTGCCTATTTTTTCAGAGATTGAGCGTGTCTTTTACTTAAATGCTTTGTAAAATTTAATGTCCTCTGAGTAATTGAGAGCTGCAGGGATGTCTAGAGAAAGCTGTTTTCTCTGCCGTGAAGAAGAGCAGGTGTTGAATAAGGTCGCCTGTCAGCAGGGTCACTCTTAGCCGGGGTGGCAATCGAACAGCCAGAGACAGCGGTGAGCCGTGTGTGATAATGTCAGTCTAGGTCAATGTCTACATGCACTGACCATCCCATATCTGACAAGATTCCCACCCGCCGTGTTGATGCAACTCCAAAGTCAACTCAAAAAACAAACACTGACCCTGTTTAGTTTCTTAATAGGTCTTATGAGGAAATTTCACCCAAAGTAAAAGAAAGTGTGAGAAACTCGCTATACAAATACACTTGGGCTAATGTACCTCTTTCATTCAGCATGAAAACAAATATATGCACTTTGCCACGCATTTTATGAAATTAATTATATAAGTTGCTTTGGAATATTAGTTGCAGCAAGTTCTGAAAAATACGGTATTTAACCAAGGTCATGCGTGTGGAGGAAAATAATATTAACCATTAATGTCATACCTGTAGATCAATCAGTATAGCTTGGCGTTAGCAATGGCAAGGTAGTGGGTTTGTGCAAAAACTGATGAAAAGGTATAGCTTGAATGCAGTGTTAGTCAAAGTGTCTGCCAATATTCACTTTAAAATTTCCCCTTATAATAAACCAATCCAACGTACACTACATCGCCAAAAGTATTGGGACACCCCTCCAAATCCCTGAGTTCAGGTGTTCACTCCCGTCATGGCCACAGGTGTATAAATCAAGCACTAGGCATGCAGACGCTTCTACACACATTTGTGAAAGAATGGCTCGCTCAGGAGCTCAGTGAACTCGTGGGACCGGGATAGGTTGCCACCTGTGCACAAGGCCATTCCTGACATTTCTCACTACTAAATATTCCACGCTCAACTGTTAGTGGGATTATAACAAAGTGGAAGCAATTGGGAACAACAGCAACTCAGCCACAAAGTGGTAGGCCACGTAAAATCCCAGAGCGGGGTCAGCGCATGCTGAGGGTCACAGTGCGCAGAAGTCACCAACTTTCTGCAGAGTCAATCGCTCCAGACCTCCAAACTCCTGTGGCCTTCAGATGAGCTCAAGAACAGTGCGGAGAGAGCTTCATGGAATGGGTTTCCATGGCCGAGCAGCTCATCCAAGCCTTACATCACCAAGAGGAATGCAAAGCGTGGGATGCAGTGGGGTAAAGCACGCCACCACTGGACTCTAGAGCAGTGAGACGTGTTCTCTGAGTGACCAATCACGCTTCTCTGTCATGGACGAGTCTGGGTTTGGCAGTTGCCAGGAGAACAGGACTTGCCTGACTGCATTGTGCCAAGTGTAAAGTTTTGTGAAGGGGGGGTTATGCGGTGGGGTTGTTTTTCAGGGGATGGGCTTGGCCCCTTAGTTCCAGTGACAGGAACTCTTAATGCTTCACCAAGACAATTTGGACAATTTCATGCTCCCAAGTTTGGGGACGGCCCCTTCCTGTCCCAACATGCCTGCGCTCCAGTGCACAAAGCGTCGCTCCAAAAAGACACGGATGAGTGAGTTTGGTGTGGAGGAACTTGACTGGCCTGCACAGAGTCCTGACCTCATCCCGATAGAACACCTTTGGGATGAATTAGAGCGGAGACTGTGAGTCAGGCCTTCTCGTACAACATCAGTGCCTGACCTCACAAATGCGCTTCTAGAAGAATTCCCATAAACACACTCCTAAACCTTGAGGAAAGCCTTCCCAGAAGAGCTGAAGCTGTTAAAGCTGCAAAGGGTGGGTCAACTCCATATTAAACCCTATGGATTAAGAATGGGATGTCATTAAAGTTCATGCGTAAAGGCAGGCGGTTTAGTGTATCTGCATCGGGTGCATTTTTGACTGGCGGACCACAGCTGTTTGAAACATTATAAAATGATACATTTGTCTTTCTGATGTACATGTATGGTATGATGATGTTGTACTGAAGCAACCATTGTAGCACATTTAATCGCAATGCTCCATTCGCTTTGACATGTTCATGACCTGTTTAATATTTGAAGGTTTAAAAGGCTTGCACTTCTGTATGCAAAGCTGAATGTCTTTCCCATGTAATGCATCAGTCATGGTCTTACATCGGCTAAACACCCTTTGACTCACACCCAAACTCTCAGCCTGTTAATAGTAGCCACGCCCCCAATCTCTCAGCCTACTAATTTGTAGTCAATGAACAATAAATTGGCTTGAGAGAATGTATTTTAATATTAAATATTTTACATTCTTCATAAATACTTCACTTAAATTTGAAATTTCCCATTGATTTATTCACCCTTACTTTGGAAGAGATCTTTGGTGATTTTTAGAGATTAAACATGCATAATTATATATTTTTGATACCTTTATGGTAAACTGTATTATTTTTGAAGCTCACCAACCCCAGTTTAAATGAAAACATCAAATGGGTTTAGAATGACATTGGATTGAGTAAATGATGACAGCATTTTGATTTCTAGATGAACTAACCATTGAATTGCTTTCAGAAGGCTGTTTCATGTTGACTTTCCCACTTTCCCACTCTGAACTATCTATTTATTAAGGCTTAATTGTATGACAGAAAATCACGCGCTACTATTGCACCGTGAGGTTGATTAAGGTAACAGGTGGTGACGACCTTGAGAGGACTTTTCAACACCAAAATGAAATTAGCATTCTCCACAAGCGTGCACACGCTGCGCTGGACAGATAGAGGTGAGATCCCACCCTTAAATAGACCCATTAGGTTTTTTCCCTCTGATCATTAGCTGCGTAAGTGCCTTAATTGATGCTCATCCCACAGACAGATGACTTTCTGATTAGCAAATGCCATCTTCTGCTTGCCAGGGGAACAATGATCTATTTGTCCTGTACGAGTCTCAAAGGTGTCATTGCCTGGTAGTGGTCAGCTCAGTTTCTGCTTATATGACACCTTGTCCAGCCGAAGAGAAGCCTGTGGCCTGATCAGTAAGAGAGGTTAATGACTGAACCTGCTCTGTCCATTGAGCTGCTGTAGCTCAGACTTGCTTTATGCTGAGCTCTCTACCTCAATAGTACAATTCTTATCGATTTAAAAGCAACATAAGTGCTTTATTACTTGACATTCTAAAAAGTGCATATGCACATATTATTTAATTAATAAAGAGTGCCGCCATTAGTCAACAAACATATGGCCACGCCCCAAACTCACGCCATTGGTTGAGTCAGTGTTGCAGTGTTGGGCTGGTTTCCCAAAAGCTTTTTTGAGCCAACTATGGTCGCAAGATCCATCATTACTTACATTATTTCCCAAAACAATAGTTCCAGTGAACATTTGCAAACTTCATCGCAAAGTTGTGTGGTTGGAACTACCGTCCTGTGGTTAGAAGCAGAGTTTCTTGTTTGCTTGTCATGTGGGCTAAATAGATCATGCTCTTGGGCACAGTAAAAAAGATTTCATATTTAATTCTATATATTTTGCCATGTCAACAATCAGCACTGTGTTTGAAGAATGATGCATAAATGACTTAAGAGGGAACGTGCAATTACTCAATCATATAAAGCAAAATGACAGGGATCAAAAACTGTGCAATAGTCCTCAGACTCCATATTCGTATGGCAATATCTCGCAGACATTAGGTAAAAGCTGCTGACTGAATGCACCACATAAACACGGGAGTGAAGTGTATGACGATCATATACTCCATAGTGTGATTTAACAAATGAAAGGCTTTCTGTTGTTTGTGTAATTCAGCTATAATAATCTGACATTAATTGTCTCGAATCGCTTCATTTTGACATTAATGATAGTGATATATCGCTGAACCGATGTGGCTCAAACAACAGAGGTGCAACCGTGTTACTACAGATTTAGAAAGAGCTGGGACTAGTTAGTTCATTTCTCCAGTGATGCATTGCACTACAGGGGTCAAGCAGCGAGTTACGTCAATGCACAGGAATTTTAAGTTTAGAAGTTTAGAGTCCAGTTCTCACTATTAACTAGTGTCTTATTATCATGCATATTACTTTGATATTGGCTGTTTATTAGTACTTATAAAGCACATATTAATGCCTTATTCTCCATGATCATATTCTACATCCCTTAATCCTATCCAATAACAACTACCTTACTTACTAATAATAAGCAGCAATTGGGAGTTTATGGAGGCAAAAGCCATAGTTAATTGTTAGTTAATAGTCAAAAAAAGACCCTAAACTAAAGTGTGACCAAAAATAATTCACTTTCTGATTTTGTGCTAATGCAACACCATGAATGACAAGTGTCCCAGTGTTTTACAGCCAACACGATCTCATGACAATGCGTATAAATAGTACGAGTGTGCAATCTCGTAGAATGTATCTGCCTAAATGAGTTTTGGCGTGCATATGATACGCACTTTATGGCGTGTATATGACACGCTTTTGGGTAGGGTGAGGGTGGGGGTGTGGGGGGTTCGTACATATAATACGCCATAAAGTGCGTATCATATGCACGCCAAAAACGACGACCATATGCACGCGCCGTTATGCAAACTCGTACCATATGCAAAACTCATTTTGGCGTATACATTCTACGAGATTGCACACTCGTACTATTGATACGCATTTTCGTGAGATCGGGCTCTTTACAGCATATCATGGCCAGTTTAGCATTATGTGATTAATTGACAACAACAAAAGAAAGCATAATGCAATTATCTCTGAAATCCTTTTTTTAGTCTTGCATATCATAATGAAAATAGATGAGCTCAGTGCCAATACATTTTCCATCAGTTGTGTACTCGTAGTGTCTATTTACATTTTATTTACCATTGCCTCCTAACTAAAAACAAAGAATATATTCGAAAAATGAAGATAAAGTGTCTAACGCAGGGGTGGGTAATTCCAGTCCTGGAGGGCCACTGTCCTGCAGCGTTTAGCTCCAACCCTAATCAAACACACCTGAAGCAGCTAATCAATGTCTTCAGGATTTCTAGAAGCCTACAGGCAGGTGAGTTTGATCAGGGTTGGAGTTAAACTCTGCAGGACACTTACCCTTCAGGACTGGAATTGCCCACGGCTTGTCTAACGGGTATTTAATAGTGTGAATAAAGTGTGGTATGTTTAGGGGAGGGACAAGGAAAGTCCCATTAAGGCACCATCCATTTATGATTTTAATACATATAATCATATGCACTGAATATGTTGTTATTATTGCATACATGTTTTAAAATATACTACAATACACTGAGAAGCAAATAGTTCCTGCCACTATTTGTACAAGTATAAATGCCATCTAACAACTACTTACACTTACAACAAGAAAATACTGCTATTCTAACTCAGTTTAGCATGTAACGCTTTTTGCAGTGTAAGTAGTTGTTAGATGCTATTAATATTTAGTGCAAATAGTGACAGAAGTCTTTTTGCACTGAGCAGAGAAAAAACATTTTGTTGATATGTACACTTAGTGCAAATAGCCACTGCCAGTTTTATTTATTTATTTGTTTATTGTGGACTGCGGGTGATTGGAGGACGTGAATGATACACTTGATGCATCTTTCAAGACACACCAAATGAAGGATGCAAACTAAAAGCTGCCTTCCAAGGATCCTTCAAAATCTGAGCTTGATGACATGAGATACTCAGCCTTACTATAGGATCCAACTTTCTGATTGAGAAACACCGATTGTATGACCTCCCAGGGCAGGTAAACTGATGGTCTCCTCATAACAAAACAGAATGAGAAAAATGGAAATGGAAAATGTTATTTATTAGCCAGACGTTTAGGCCTGGTTCCACAGACAGGGCTTAGATTAAGCCAGGATTAGGCCTTGAGTTGCTTTAATAAAGATTATTAAAGAACTAAAGAAATAAACAATGGCATTGACACATTTGAACATATGCTTTCAGTTAAAATGGCTCAAACATGCATTTTAGATGTATTGGATCCGGTCGGTGAAACCAGGGGATAATTTCACAAGCGAATTCAAATATTACTGCTAGTTCGAGACAAATACCCAACAGGAAACGAACAGAGATTTCCCGCAGTTTCATCGATCCTTAAAGCAAGACAGAAATCCATGCTCAGCAACATAAGCTCGTCCCCATGTTTGCACTCGGGCATTCAAAATTACATTAATTACCATCTGGAGAGACAATCTCTACAACAAAAAGAGCACAACAACATCTGACTGCCAGGTACACCGCAAGGCATATAACACGCTAATGTATCCCATTACACCCCATTTGGCAGAATGGGTATTCTCTTTGTTGAATCCCAACACCGCTCCCAGATTTCGCATGGACTCGGCATAATGGTCCTGGGCTTTATTCTCTTTCTTTATGAAAGATACGCGGGTAACCCTGCTGAGAGTCATTAGGAGAGCATTTGCGCTGGGCCTTTTTACCCTTTTTACCCACAGACATTTGCAGTCTTGTTAGCGTGGCGCTTTGAAGACTCCACAGAGATGCTCCGCCTGTGAAAAGAGGCCTGGAGCCACTCGAACAACACACCAAAAGACCATCCAGCGCCTGCTCGGATACCCTGGTAATATTTGAAAGAAGGTACGGACTTTGTAATACCCCTTAAAGTAGATAGGCTTTGGAAAAAAATGGAAGAAATCCCTGGCAGCCAAGGGTTGGACATAAAAAAGTGCTCGTTTGGCCTGCTTTTTGCGGAGCATGAAACTTGAATTAGCACGCTGTGACGCTGGCGGTGTGGGGAAAATCACAGCCCTCTCTCTTGGCTTGTCTTCTCTGGCCTCCACATTACCATTCTGTCCTAAAATTGAATCTGCAACTGATTTGAATTCCACCACTGTATAACCTCTTATTTATTCATTGCTTTTCTCCCCCTACATACCATTAAATCTAATAATTCGTTTTCAATACCGCTACAGCACGGTCGGCCAACTCCACATCCTGGGGCTTGTGCTCCAGCCATGAAGAGTGAAAAGAAAACCAATGAGAACACGATCAATAATGTTTTAAATATCATATTCAGTCATTGCTTTGATAGCTAATGTCAGGACTGCTGGCGTGAACCCGGTTACAGGTTCGGCCGTTTATTTCGACAGCCCACATGGATAATTCATTATTCTAATGAGATTCTGCCAACATATTCTTGGGAAACAAACTGTCTATTTAGGCTCTTAACTGTGAAAAACAAAATCACCCAAGACCACCGAGACCACGGTCTGTGCTGGTAAAACTACAACTGAATATGTGTGTGTTAATGCTATTATTACACCTAAGCCAGACTGGAAATGTCAGGTTGACAATGCAAGTTTTCATCTTCTTCGAGAAGAGACGGAGGATCCAAATTTAATTCATTCTCAAAATAAACAGATGATCACACCGCACAGTGAGAATAGCAGTCATGCTTTTGATGTAAAAATACCTTCACTCACACTTGCACGAGCTTGATCAGCATTTTCATTATAAAAATGCATCATAAATTATTCTAAACCTACGTTAAGAATACATGATTTTCTGCACACGTCTGACCTACGGTGATGCCAGATAACAGACATGTCAGATAGCAGATATCAGACTGACATTTCAGGGACACTTATTCTTATACAGCTATGAATTCCTCGTGTCAAAATGACAGTGCGGAACGAAATATACAAGCTTCCTCTTAAATCCTCATTTTAAAATCTGCCTGCATGAGCCGCATTCTGCCGTCTGAAAATAATGCAACAGACAAACATCATGCACTGTAGAGCACAAAATATTCAGTTTTTAATCCAGACAAATCCATTAATGGGTAAACATGCCACATAAGACTTCATTTAAGCCCATGGACATTACTCCTGCTAAACACTCATTGGCACATTTACAGATCAAATGATACAAACTAAAAGCAGCGGTAACACTTTCCTAATGAATTATAGCTCAATTTATACTTATTTATAAGTAAGATATATTTATAAAGACTCATTCAGACTTTTACTGCATTATAAGAACAGTTATAGTTACATTTATATTATTTTATTTGCTTTATCAATGCACATGCTCATAATCCATATACACTGATGTAAATATGAATTAGTCGTGTGATTAATGAATGCATTTATAAAGACACGGCCTGCATTGCTATAATGTTATTATATTATATTACAGTGACTTTAGTCATTCAGATGTATTTCTGTCAGATATGTGAATATATTGTTATTAATAGCTGTGATGTGTTCTTATAAACACGTATTGTGAGTAATAATACAGTTATAATCTCTATAAACGCATCATTGATGCTTTAAGTGAAAGCACAGATGATATGAAGATCTGCTCATTATACAGCTCAAGATGGTTATTTGTATCTAATGAACAATAATTACTGTATTAAACTTTATGTTGCACACTTGCAAAAGACTGCAACAATATTTCAAACTGCTTTAAGCAATGCATATGGATGAGGAGATATAGATTTTAACAAATCAATATTACCATTCAAAATATTTTATATTTGATCATTTATAAATCAGTGTATAATGGATTATGAGCATGCATACTGAAAAAGCAAATGCACGAGTTATAAGTAATTATAAAAATAATATAAATGTAACCTATAACTGTTCTTATAAGGCAGGACAGGTCTGAATGAGTCTTTATAAATATATTTATAGAATAGTAATACTTGTGTATAAATGGGGCTATAATTCATAATAAGAATAAGCAGCTTTCCTGTGCTTATTATCTGGTGTATAAAAGATAACGAAACAATTGAAGTTACAAAACAAACGGAAGCTGCTCGAGCATCATTACAGAACCGCTGTAAGAATGAAAGACTATTTTATGCACAAAACAATAATGCTATTCAAATGGCAAAACCTCCAAAGCGGCACATGTGCAATTACACCGAAGCATGTTCAGAACATTTCAATCCGATTTAACACCTGTGATCTACTGAAGATTAGTCCCATTCACAAACAACTGAGGTGTGTTTCATATTTGCTACCTGTCCTCACACATTGAGACTTGCATTTGAACACACACTGTAAACTGACACGACGACTGAAAGGGACAGTTTCCTGCTCGAAGCACATCGAGGAAGGTCATCAGGAGCAAGAGCCTAATGTCACGGCAACGTTTTCAGGTACACGCTACAAAATGCTGGGTTAAAAACAACCCAAGTTGGGTATAAAATGGACAAACCCAGCGATTGGGTTATTTTAACCCAGTGATTGGGTTGTTTGCATAAATTGGGTTATTTTAACCCAGTGATTGGGTTGTTTGCATAAATTGGGTTATTTTAACCCAGTGATTGGGTTGTTTGCATAAATTGGGTTATTTTAACCCAGTGATTGGGTTGTTTGCAGAAATTGGGTTATTTTAACCCAGTGATTGGGTTGTTTGCAGAAATTGGGTTATTTTGATTGGGTTGTTTGCAGAAATTGGGTTATTTTAACCCAGTGATTGGGTTCTTTGCAGAAATTGGGTTATTTTAACCCAGCGATTGGGTTTTTTGCATAAATTGGGTTATTTTAACCCAGTGATTGGGTTGTTTGCAGAAATTGGGTTAATTTAACCCAGCGATTGGGTTTTTTTGCATAAATTGGGTTATTTTAACCCAGCGATTGGGTTTTTTGCAGAAATTGGGTTATTTTAACCCAGCGACTGGGTTGTTTGCAGAAATTGGGTTATTTTAACCCAGCGATTGGGTTTTTTGCATAAATTGGGTTATTTTAACCCAGTGATTGGGTTGTTTGCATAAATTGGGTTATTTTAACCCAGCGATTGGGTTGTTTGCATAAATTGGGTTATTTTAACCCAGTGATTGGGTTGTTTGCATAAATCGGGTTATTTTAACCCAGCGATTGGGTTGTTTGAATAAATTGGGTTATTTTAACCCAGCGATTGAGTTGTTTGAATAAATTGGGTTATTTTAACCCAGCGATTCGGTTGTTTGCAGAAATTGGGTTATTTTCATTGGGTTGTTTGCAGAAATTTGGTTATTTTAACCCAGCAATTGAGTTGTTTGCAGAAATTGTTTTTTTTTTCAATTGGGTTGTTTGCAGAAATTGGGTTATTTTGATTTGGTTGTTTGCAGATTTGGGTTATTTTGATTGGGTTGTTTGCAGAAATTTGGTTATTTTAACCCACACTTGTTCCACTAGTGTGTGCAGGACACTATTGTTCATTTCTGACAGAGAGGAGAGCAACATAAAGTCAACTGTGATATATTGTACCCATTTTGTATTGTTCTTTAATTGCTAATGTGACCTTTGACACCACAGACTGAACTAAATGAAGCATTGGTTGAGCTAAACTGGTATTATCTAATTGTGTTCTTAAATCTAACAGCTGATTGGTTGATTGTAATCCATTACATTCCTTTCTATCAAAGTTATGTTTGTGTCATATTTTATTACCATTTTCTAAACTGTAGCCAATAAACTGTGATAATTGGTTAGATCAATTTGACTGTATCTACTGCTACTTGGAATCTGCATCTATAAACGCACACAGTCATATCTCATTCTCACCCGACTCTTCAGCATGACGCAATCAGTCACATGACACATGAGAGCCAATGCCATTTCACAGTCAAAGCTGATGTAGCATTTACTCGGGCGGTGATTTTTGAATGTGTGCATGATCTACAGCGGATGGAGATGCTGATCAACTCACACAAATCAATAGTTTGGACTGGGAACACTTGGAATATTTGTACTTTTTGAATAAATTCCGTCGGTAGTTTTTCTGGCTATCACCAGACCGAGCTCAATCTTTTAAGACTAAACATTGGTCTGAGGAGTCTGCTCTGTATTGTCTACTGCACAAGAGGCGTGATCAACGGGCATAGTTCAAATGAGTCTGTACGCAATTGGATAGTCCTTCAACCAATCAGACCAACGATCCGGGTTCGTACTTTGCAGAGGGGGTTGCTGCGCTTCGGTGGCCGCCATGTTGAATGTAAACAGAAAGCTGCTTGCAACGCTTCTCTATCGTCATCGTGTTAAACCCGCCATTAGCACGCCAGGTGGATAAGCCAGTCTGTGATTGGTCCCTGCAGATCTGTAACGGAAGCAGGGTAGAAAGACGTACAGGTTTCCAGCCTGAGCTGCAGGGTGAAATCAATCTGGTTTACCCAGTCTAGTCTGTAGTCATATCTGTGTTTTATATCCCAGAGTGTCTATTTACACTAAGTGCCAATCCCCGGCCTTGTTGACAGAGGCTACTTACACTAACTCCGCCCACTGATTTGTCTGATTGGGCCAGGCAAAATTAATAGCAATAGTGTAGGAATAAGGCGTGATGCAAATCGACCCGAGTTCGAATCAGCCTTTTCCCATCACATATCAGAGTTTTTGATATTTTCAATAAAAATGAAGAAAATATTTGGAAATAAATTGTGTTTAATAATAAAGTGTTTAGGGTTAGGGGTCGGTGTAGGGGGGTGACATTGATCCATTTAATACTTTTATTGCATAAAGCAAAAAGCATTGTTATTATTGCATAAAGTTTAATGTACAACAACACTGAGGTGCAAATATCTGCCACTATTTATAAGTATAGATAACGTTTAACTACTATTTACACTGTTTGCAAAGAAAATACTGCTATTTTTACACAGTGTAAATATAATCTATTGCTATTTCAAATGAGTGTAAAGAGCCGCTGCTATTGAGGTGTGGGCTTGCTCAAACATTCCCCTGATTTATATAACACTTTATTACTTAAAATATGGCTTTTTTCTGCCTGTTGAGTTTTTTTGATTAATAGAAAGAAAAAACTCCTAAATCCAGTTTGTAAAAACCTCTCATGTGTCATCCAAATAAAACAAGAATTGTGAACTGGCTTTTTCCAATGCTCAGATTTCTGTTCTGGAAATTTAGAGAAAATGAGTGAATATTTAATTAGACTCATTTGCATAACCAGAACATTTCAGAACGTGCTGCTACTGAAGAGAAGTTTCGAGAAAACGGCCTTTCAAGATGCGTTTTGCAATTGTAAGGACTCAAATGTAATAAAACAAACACTCAAATGAGTATTTTGGATGTTTTCTTTCTACTAGTCTGAAAAAAAAAACTCAAAATAGGCTAAAATCTCAAACCTGACCGGTGCCTCCTCTGGTCAGGGATGCTGTGTCCAACCGTGGAGGTCAACTGTCCAAGAACATTTCTCATCAGCAATGTCTCAATACAACTGAGTGCAAAGGTCAAACTCAGTTTGTCTTTAGTTGAGGATTTCCTGACATTCAGAGGGGGATTTTTGTGTTGAGAATGCAGAGCAATCTTGAGAAATCAAACCTCATGTTGGCCAGCTTTGAACAGACAAATGGCACTCAGCTGTTTCTCCTGATTAACATGCCCTTCACGAATCTCCATCCATTTTAAAGGCCCTCACTCGGTCTTCACTGAGCAAACATGCAAACTTTTCTTCTGCAACTGACTTCCACTTCTTATGTAAATGCAGTTTAGAGAGCAATCGGGATTTATTTTCCTCTCGCAGCGACTCAGGTCTATCATCAACACAGACACGTAGTCCTCCGCACTCGCACGTTTAATTATACAAATTCGGTATTGTCACATTGTAATCTTCTCTGAGGGGACAATAGAAAGGAAATTTTCACAGGGCAAGACAGGAAAACCAGAAAAAACACTCGCATGCAAATGCATGAACAATGTACGAACTAGATAATTGTAGAGGAAGGCTGCAGGAAGAGAGAGCTCATCTCATCCTCTCGAATGGAAAGAGAGAACGTGTGAGGAGATGGCGCTGACAAAAACATTAGGGCACGGATCCAGACAGACACAATTCTAGCTTTTACCCGAAGGGCTGCGGAGTAAATGCAGAGAGTTTGGGGACGAAGAAGAGAAAAAAAAGCATTTTCAACTGAACATGAACTTGCCTGCGGCTACAGTCGCCACTTCATTTAGAGGAAGATTAGATAATAGTTGGCAGCCGGTGAAATGCAATTGCACACATCAAGGGGAAGGCAATAACTTTAAAAAAATAAATGAAAATTATGCACTTTTACAAGATTTAGAGATTATCCTACAAAACAAAAAGCTTATGCTTCCATTGAAAAGATAAACGGATAAAGGAGACCTAACGAAAGAGTTGCAGTGCGGGCTGACGATATGCAACCCAACACATGCTCACTTTAACCAGAGACGATCTCTACAAATGAAGGAGGATACGAGATGCTTTTACCTGTGCTAAACTTTCATATAATGTGATGATAATGTTAATGACGACGGGTTTTAACAGTACGTTTGGGTTTGGTGCATCGTTACACTAATGAAAAATGTGAATCAGTTGAAATTTTATTCATGCATTTGTTTTGTTGAATGGCCTTTCTTCAAATTAATCTCATGCCAACCTCATCAGTCGCATTTCAGTTGAAAAATATTATTCAAAAAGGTACAATTAATGAATAAATATAAAATACTATTATTATTATTGAAATACTTATACTATTTTTATACTATTATATACAATACTATTTTGTGTGTGTGTGTGTGAGATTGAGAAAGAGAGAGTGTGTGTGTGTGTGTGAGAGAGAGAGAGAGAGAGAGAGAGAGAGAGAGAGAGAGAGAGAGAGAGAGAGAGAGAGAGAGAGAGAGAGTGTGTGTGTGTGTGTGTGAGAGAGAGAGAGAGAGAGAGAGAGAGAGAGAGAGAGAGAGAGAGAGAGAGAGAGAGAGAGAGAGAGAGAGAAAGAGAGAGTGTGTGTGTGTGTGTGTGTGTGAGAGAGAGAGAGAGAGAGAGAGAGAGAAAGAGAGAGAGAGAGAGAGAGAGAGAGAGAGAGAGAGAGAGAGAGAGAGAGAGAGAGAGAGAGAGAGAGAGAGTGTGTGTGTGTGGACTGGTAATCCCTACGGTATGGGGACAAAATGTCCCCACAAAGATGGCAATATCCAAATTGTTGTCCTTGTGGGGACATTTTTGGTCCCCATGAGGAAAACATCTTATAAATCACACTAAGTGATGTTTTGAAAAAGTAAAAATGCAGCATGTCTCCTGTGATGGGTAGGTTTAGGGGCAGGGGCAGTGTAGGGGGATAGAAAATACGGTTTGTACAGTATAAAATGCATTACGCCTATGGAATGTCCCCATAAAACATGGAAACACAACATGTGTGTGTGTGTGTGTGTGTGTGTGTGTGTGTGTGTGTGTGTGAGTGTGAGTGTGTGTAGTCCTGGTATTCCCTACATTACAGGGGCCCAAATGTCCCCACAAGGCCAGTAATAGCAGTCATTTTTGACCTTGTGGGGATTTTCTCTGGTCCCCATGAGGAAACAAGCTCTCGTTTGCCATCTGCTCAGCCATTTAGGCTGAAATTTGAGTAAATGTTACAACCCTCACCAGTGTCGCCTGCACAGAAAAACATGTACTTTACTCTACGGGTGTTCGTTTCTATCGTTAACTTTTTTTTCCACAAACAATTTAAAACACAGATAAATGTATGATGTATGGAAACTTGTTTCCACCATGGAATTAAAAACAAATATAAAGCTTATTGAGACTTTTTATCTCACAATTCTGACTTTATTTCTCAGAATTTCAACTTTATTAACCATACGTCCAGCAGCTACTAGCCATAATTAAAGACAATACCATGAGTTTGTCCAAGATTTGTTACCGATACGCAGTGCTGTGCTGTCTTTCGTATTCCCTTGCAGTTTCTTTAGCTCGTTCCTCTATTTGTCTGATAAATGTCTTAAACGCTCTGACGGATAGTCTAAGACTCGAGGCAGAAGTACACATCACAATGAAATGAAACGTCTGTGAATACGCTCTCCCATGAGAATAATACACTAAAGAAAAGAACATAGAGTCCTTCAGATTAACAAAAGAGAAAATGTCTTTTTCTTCCTTTCATTTCCACATTCTCTTACTTTCAATCATGTCTCCAAATGAAATTATTGTGAATGCTATTAGAGATGTTCTAATAAAATTGCCTTGCTAAAGAAGTCATTACAGCGCCTCCATTTTGTGTGGACGCCCCATGTGATAGTTGAGGAAAACTGGTTTCCGTGTCATTCATTGCTCAAAACCTGACAGCCGGATAGCAACCAGCACTTATCTATTCCGGCCGTCCATTTCCACAATGCTCTGTCCTGACATTAGCGTATATCTGGCAGAACACTGAGATTTCATCAGCTGACACGAACAGTACAGTACAGTTAATGTGCTTCTGCGCTGAAAGTAACTCTGTGTGCTCATTCTGAATTAAGCATCGCTTATTCACTGCATGCGCTGGAATTATGAAAATGATGTAGCGATGCAAACGCGCTCTGAAAATCGCTGCTTTATACAATGCACATCAATGTAGTGCAATGGTGCAGTGGCAATATGGCATTCTTTACTGGTCGTTTATTAGCAGTTTATTTTCTGCTAAATCTATTAGGCTATCATTTCAGCAGGCAAGCTGTAAACAGTCTCAGTTTTAAAATGCATGCTAAATATGTCAAATAAATGGAAATAAGTAGAAATATTTCTAAAGTTCTAAATAATAAACTATGCCAAAATACATTCGTCTTGTAATGTTTGATAATTCTCACAAAAGAAATTAACGATTTTATGCATTTGTGGTTCATTTTGAGAGCTTTTTTTTTTTTTGTCATGTTAATAAAATCTATAAAGAAGTTACTTTAAGAGTGACTCACTGACATTGTTCTTTCATTAGACTCTTAATTACTGAATTAACGTTTTACTTTAATTGAAGTTTAATATGATTGAACGCATTTACGGTGAAGAATAAGCCATCAGTTCGTTAAGTCTTAATGGGGATCCAGCTCTTTTGGTAAATACATATACATATTTTTTATGTCACTGCCTTATAAAAATGTGCCATTGTTAGTTTCCAGAATTTAAAGGTATTATTGATATCATAGAAGTCACAGGTATGGAATTTACAATGGAAATAAAATACTCAAAATGTGTAGAAACTATAAAAACAACCTTCATTACGGTAAATGACTTATAATAAATATTGTATATTTGGGAAATATAATTTAACAACATTTTGGAAATAATTGATCATTTTATTGATTATTCAATTATTAATGATTTATTTATTTATTTATTTATTTATTTAAGAAATAACTTTTTTTTAAATAATAATAAAAAAGCAATGCAAAAAAGTGCACCATATCCTTAAATCCTTCTCTTATCAGCTAGCGCCATTTTGTTACACTTTTGGAGTATATGGCTTTTAATGTTTCCTAAATGGGACAGTAAATGGCCATTTTAAATTTCAAAATATGACCTACAAAATATAACACTTATACAGCGTACTAGGCAATTGCTACAATTTCAGCAGGCGAGCTGTATACATAGGCCCTGTTTACAGCTGGTATTAAGATGTGTTCTGGTGGATCTAATGGACAAAAATAAGTTTGCACAATTGACATATGAACATAGACAACGGAAAAACACACGGAGAGCATCATCTTTCGTTTCTGCTCTGACAGACACAAGACCAGCCAGACGCTGTGAGTGTGTGTTAGAAAATCAGGAACGATGAGAGAACTTTGAGCTTGGTACGTTTTTCATCTTCAAACCAAACTTGGGTCTTCAGCCAACAAAGTTTAAATCCCGTCTGGCTAGCACATCCCATAATGTTAGGTCAGTCGGCGGAGAGTAGGCAGTCTTTTAGAGGCTTTTCAAACGGTTCCACCACATGAACGTTTAAATTACGAAAGCAATCTAGTCTAACGTGTTTCCGACAACCTCTGGAAGTGGACAAGCTCAAAACATTTTGACCCTGTTTACACCTGTATTTAGCATCGTCCACTTGTGATCCACTTATGATCCATAAACAGGAACAACGAGTCACGCTTTTGAATTTCAAGCAAGACTTTGACCCTTGTGTCATAATTGAACTGTAGAACATGTTTTCCATTTAAATCAACTTTTGAAACAACCTTTTAACCAGAATAATTAAAGTGCAATAATAAAACACACTGTACTACAGTATTACTCCAGCACTGCAATCCAAGCACCTCTTTAAAATGTGGAAAGTGCATTCGTCCACATCTGGATATATGTCTAAATTGCTCTTCTCCATCATTTAATGAACGAGTGCTACCATGTTCAATAGAAATTACACAAACGTCTCTTCAAAAAGAAATTCAGTTTACTGCTTGTGCTCCATTGGCGGTCATAGCAAATTGTATTTATACCAGAAAACTAGAAATTTGTGAATAAGGCACAATATATAATGAGCCTGATTTACGTAGAAATGAGGCACGTTTGCGAGTAAAAGAATGAGAATTACTTTATTTACATATGGTGCAGCGCTATTTCAGTGCATTTAGCACCAGATTAAACTGGATTGCAGGTAGGTTTTGCAATAAAATGCAGTGTGCAAAAATGGTACAACTGTTCGCTGAATTCACTCCTTCACCTTGTTTACGAAAAACTTGATTTGCTATAAAAAAAATATGCATCGCAATGAAAGCTGTATTGCAGAACAACCAACCAAAGCAACATGTCAATGGTCCGAACACTGTGTGCCTGGAACACGGCATGAAGCAGGACAGGTCATTTTTGTCCTGTTATTCCCATACCAGTTCATCTCTTCATCTTACCAAATATTGTCAGGAGTCCACCGGGTGAAACATCTATCACCCTTTGATAATCCACCATGGACGCAACATTTGCGAACTGGGGCAAATTCACACAAGAGAATTGATATACTTCAGGCTCGGCAGGGCAGAGAAAGTCTTCCAATCACGAGGGCTTTGTCAGGTGTGCGACGTTACACAGCTAACATGTCAGCCAGCACTGTGAGGGCCAAGAAGCCAATCAGTCCCCAGAGGAGCACGTTCCTTCTGAGGGGAGAGCACTCTGACTTGCCATCAAGACCTGGGGAAGGCAATCAGCGTTTATTCCCTCTAGCTGAGACAAATCAAGCCACTCAGATTACTGGAAAATCACAGAAAAGGTACTTTGAGCCTGACAGTGTCAGGAACTGATGTCACAGAGATGCTGAGATTGACTGACTGGTTGGTACAGTAGTTTGGGTGGTTGTTGAGTTGGTTAGTTGACTGACTGATCGACTCGTTGGATGGTCGGGCAATTGATTGACTGACTGGTTGGTACAGTAGTTTGGGCGGTTGCTGAGTTGGTTAGTTGACTAATAGATTGACTTGTTGGTTGGATGGGCAATTGATTGACTGACTGACTAATTGGTACAGTAGTTTGGGTTGTTGTTGAGTTGGTTAGTTGACTGATGGATTGACTTGTTGGTTTGAAGGGCAATTGATTGACTGACTGACTGACTAATTGGTACAGTAGTTTGGGTTGTTTTTGAGTTGGTTAGTTGACAAATATATTGACTTGTTGGTTGGATGGGCAATTGATTGTCTGACTGACTAACTGATACAGTAGTTTGGGCGGTTGCTGAGTTGGTTAGTTGACTAATAGATTGACTTGTTGGTTGGATGGGCAATTGATTGTCTGACTGACTAACTGGTACAGTAGTTTGGGTGGTTGTTGAGTTGGTTAGTTGACTGATGGATTGACTTGTTGGTTTGAAGGTCGATTGATTGATTGATTGACTGACTAACTGGTACAGTAGTTTGGGTGGTTGTTGAGTTGGTTAGTTGACTGACTGATCGACTCGTTGGATGGTCGGGCAATTGATTGACTGACTGACTAATTGGTACCGTAGTTTGTGTTGTTGTTGAGTTGGTTAGTTGACTGATGGGTTGACTTGTTGGTTTGATGGGGCGATTGATTGACTGACTGACTGACTAACTGGTACAGTAGTTTGGGTGGTTGTTGAGTTGGTTAGTTGACTGACTGATTGGCATGTTGGATGGTCAGGAAGTGGTGGACACGCCAGAAGTGACAAGAAAATAGCGCAAGATCACGTGTGCATGAGACCGGAATTGTTATTAAATATTATAGCCTGCATAAATCGTCTGTGCACTGATTTGCAGAAAAAAACAGATACCGAAAAAAAGATTATGGAGGAGGAAATGGTTAGGGAGATAAGGGGAGCAAGAATTGTGTTCTGCAAAAAAAAGTTGGAGGTAAATAAATAATTTTGCAATGTGCTGATGTTGCGGCTGGTCAAGAAAATATATGTGCTTTGTTTTCTGTATAACATAATTGTAAATATATCTATTAAAATATTGATATTCTGGTTTATAACTCATTTCGAACTTCCCACAATATCTTGCTCTTTCATTGGCTGTAGGTCATCAATGATGTCATTTTCAGTCATTTACATTTACATTTACATTTAGTCATTTAGCAGACGCTTTTATCCAAAGCGACTTACAAATGAGAACACATTTCACACAGCAGAATTTTGAATCATTGACGGCTAAAATCGAGTTGGTGAGTTGACTGACTGATTGGCTCGTTGGATGGTTGGGCGATTGACTGACTAACTGACTGGTTGGTACAGATGTTTGGGTGGTTGGTGAGTTGACTGACTGATTGGCACGTTGGATGGTTGGGAGATTGACTGACTGAATGGATGATTGATATCACTAATGCCATTGTCCAGAGTTACTGGGATCGACTGACTGGTTGGTAATGTAGTTTGGGTGGTTGCTGAGTTGGTTAGTTGATTAATTGATTGACTGACTTTATGGTTGGACGATTGATTAATTGATTGACGGACTGACTCACTGGTTGATTAATTGGAGCACTGATGTCACAGACCTGGCATTGACTGACTTGTTGAATATGTGGTTGATTTATTATTTGATTTATTGAATGGCTGGTTGATTGAGGGCCTGATAATCATTTTCATCTTTCATCTGCTGATAAAATCCTTAAAAATGCACTTGAGTCTGTTCTGTTAAACCCTGCATAGTGTAGCGCAGACCCAAATGGCATTAGGGCCATTATATAAAGATGTGTAATTGGCAATCATTACTCAAATAGAAACATTATAATCCAGCCAGATGAGGCAGGGGTTGGATGAGTAGTGAACAGACCATTGTGTCCCAGTGGGGATTACAACCATTTGCACATGCTGGATAGGATTAAATTTGCAATTTGACAGGATGAGGTCTACTTCGCAGTTGAGTCCCCCACAAAAACACTTTCCGTTTCAGAGAACGTGGGGTGTTTTTTCTCAGGACTTTGAAACGCTCAGCCCTGCATCACTGATCTTTAAGGAAAAGAGATGAGAGGGCTGAGGACGAGGATGTGGAGATCGAGGGATGAAGGAATGAGGAAAGAAAGCCATTTTATATCATCGTGAGACCTCTGAAAAACAAGCGGACATGTCGAGAGTATGAAAGGGCTCAGCCTTCCCAGTTCCACTCGATCACACTGGTCAGGAAGCCCCATAATTGGAGGTAATATCTTCTCAAGTCTTTCTTTTCAAGTCTGTCAGCAGCTCAAACAGATCTCGGTCTCTAATAGGGCCCATCCCGCAGACACTCTTGCTGTGTGGATTCTGTCATCTTTGTAGAGTTGCAGCCACACCGGATTCTGCCCGAGCGCTAATGCCTATTTCTATGCACGAGGCGTTCCAGATGTCATTACCGGCTGGGAAAACGGCACAAAGACCCACTGATTGTCCCCTGGCCTAGACGTGCCTCTTTCTTTTCAATCACTGCTTCGTTTCATGTTGTTCAATCACAGGGTTTCATTCATCCTTTTTAAGACCCACAACCTGGAGTGAACTAATGTCAAACACAACCGATGATTTATCACTGAAACTTTAACGTGTTCATGTGTGGATAATGACTTTTACCACTATGGACAAGTGCACAAATGCAGACACTGGTCTACTTTTTGTAACCCAAGGCACATAACCTCACAACCACCAGCTAAACGAATGCCCGCTACAACAAAGAGGAATATGAAAAACGTCATATTTTATAACAATATCTATGTTTGCTTGTGTGTGTGGTTTCCTGCCTTCTGAGTCAT
The DNA here is from genome assembly GCA_023029165.1 of Gobiocypris rarus. Taxonomy (NCBI): domain Eukaryota; kingdom Metazoa; phylum Chordata; class Actinopteri; order Cypriniformes; family Gobionidae; genus Gobiocypris; species Gobiocypris rarus. The sequence goes on along the minus strand of CM040926.1, from coordinate 2,862,569 downwards.
TTGGCTGTCCATGACATTTAAAACCAAATTGATTTAGGCATTTAAAAAACATTGCTGTTTCTGAGCTTTATAGCGGTCCAATCTTTATGCGGTACCTTTCAGAGTCCAGACGTCGCATTATAGTCAAGGGCGGCTGCAAAGCCCTTGTTTTCTTGTGTTTATTGGTAATCTTTTAGCTCCCCAGATCAGAGTTCACCTTGCTGCTCTCATCTCCTGCCTGAATGACTCTACACTACCCCTGACATTTCCCGTACTAGATGTTGGCTTACGGTTCAGTAATAGCTTTGTGTTAGTGGCTTACAAGCTAGTGCATATTGTATAGACACGCCAAGATTAAATGCGTATCTCTCAAAGCAATACATAATGTCAGTATGCCGTTTTCATGAGGTGCATCAGTCTTAAATGTTACCTACAAAACTCAACTGCAGAGTGTTGTGATAAACCATTAATCATGATGAATAAACCAGTGCAACCACAACAATGGATGGCTAATTAACAGCATTTGTTTCATTGGAAAATTATTTTCTTTAAAGGAACTCGAACAGAATGAATATTTATTTCTCTTGCTTTTAAAACTAAATAATACCCATTGATTGCCAACTGTGTGTATTCATGCAAATTTCATGATCTCAAGTTCACATCTGATGTCGATCAATGAACGGTGTGGTAATTCATTCAGCTAATTATTCGGTTTCACCATTATTCTGTATTGTTCAGCACAGTCCATTTCCATGCTGGGAACTGTTTTTATTGGATCTCCACAGTGCTGGTGATCTTTTAATCCGCTGTTTATTATTTATTTCCAACAGGCAAGAGCATGAAAACGTCCTAAGTCGCACAATGAACAGAAACAGGCCAGAAATTGAGACTCCAAGCAAAGTTCTCATTGTTTTTAACCACTCGCCAATGACCACTACACGACTTTGACTTATTTTCCAGCAAACAATGTATATTGCTTATATAACATCTCACCCTCTTTTCACTTGCAAAGTGCTGTTTCTTTGGAGCATCCATTTGAGATGCTCTGGGACTCGTGGGTCTCTTGACCTCCACCACCACTATTTCTCAGGTCAACACTTTCCTGCAACACAAATGCACAGAGAAGTCTCGAGAGAAAAGCTGGATAGCTTTCAAAAATTGAAATGTTATTAATGGTTGTTCAAGAACACCTAGAACTATCTAACTGCACTGCTTTTATGAAAGTTGTACTCCATATTCCTATGAAGATCTCTTCAAATAATTATCTTACGGGGAACACTGAAACACACAATACTGTAGTTAAGTGCATGCTTCCCAAACCCGGAAATGTTGTACGGCACTTGTAGATTCTCAGAAGGACAAAGGAGACGTGGGAGAAAAGAGCTGTTACTCAATAGAAATTCAAAGGCAGCTCTCATTCAGCTAAGCTGTGGTTGACCTCCACCGACCTCTTTGAGTACCAATGAACTGATGATCACAATAACGCATGTCTTGCCTGTAGATCACGGGCTAGTGGTTGTAACAGGAACCTAACAGGAAAGCAGGCTGAGTTAAGTTCCAGCTGTTTCAGAATGACTATCTGTTAGCATTCCTTCTATGAACCTCATTAGTGGCCATGTTCCCAGAGCTGCTGGCTGTTTTTTGACAAAACAAAACATTTTATGAGATTGTGTTCCTTGAGCCAATCTTTTATTTTGTCTAGGAGGAATGGTTTTTTCTTTTGTTTTTTTTATACCTCAAGTATGTCTCAAATGAACTGCCAGGTGAGACATGAATGTGGATAGAATTGGTCATATTTGATTGCAAAATTTGATGTCGTGGCACATCTTTTCCGAAGATGTAGTGATATTTCTTAAGAGCATCTAATATAATGGTGAATTATGAACTTTCTGCTTCACCAAATGAAACTTCCAGAAGACTCATCCTGTCTGATATAGTAGCACAACCAACCTCTGGGTCAAACAAACAGAGGCATGACTCTGTTCGGCTAATCAGCCTACAAAGGACTTACTTAAATATGTCTGTATATTCAGCCGTAAGACGAAACTAAAATCTCTCTCTAAGAAAAAGAAAAAAAGAAAGAAAAGTGTTCAGTTGACTTAATTAAAAATAAGCTAAACCATTTTGTCACTTAATTGCATTATGTTTAATCCACTTACATTTGTAAGGGGCAAGTTAACTAAACCCTTTTATGTGTGTTACTGCACAAATCATTTTTGTTGGCATTAACTTCAGCCGGACAGTGGATTTCTGATTAGATCAGGGAGTGAATTGAAATCAAAGTTGTCATGAAACGTTGTCAGGTGCACTCGTCTTTTCTTCCCTATCGTGCCGGATATCCAAGTGAAAAAGGCTCTGGAACAAGAACTAATGTTGGGGCGGGGCTTGATTGTGTCTGTGAGAATTGATTGGATGGTTGTGGTTTGCTATTGGTGGATCTCATGTGAGTGACAGGTTGCCCTCGATACGATTCAAGATTACCAGGAACATGAATTTAAAAGTAAATTATGATAAGCAAGGTTAAATCATTTAGAATAAATACTGCAATATTCCCTAAAAAAACAGATTTAGATTTTTTGAAAAACAGATGTGTTATTTTTAGACGTGTTAGTGTGTTTTGTTCTTATTATGTTTGGGTTTTTTGAGTTGTCTTTATTGTGGTGACTACACAACAGTGTGACTTAAAAATTGATTTTTAGCATGTGAACAATTTTTCTCTTAAATTCAGCATTTAATTTTAATTGAACCAGCAAAAGTAAATAATTTTCAAGTGAAATTCACAGGATAAGTCAAATTAAACTGAAGTGATCGTGAGCAGCTCAACGGTGATTCTATTCAATTCTCACTATGAACTAGTGTCTTATTATCATGCATATTACTATGATATTGTCTGTGTATTAGTACTTATAAAGCACATATTAATGCCTTATTCTGATGATCATATTCTACATCCTTTAATCACCCAATACCTAAACTTCACAACTAACTATTAATGAGCAATAATTAGGCATAGTTATTAGTGAATATGTGTTCCCTATACTAAAGTGTTATCGTCATCATTTTATTAAGCTGGACCAACTATTTTTAGTGCATATTTCACACATCAAAATATTTGCACACTTAACCTTCAGGCAAAACTCTCCATTTGATCTCAGTTTAATTTCATTAGAAGCAGTTGAGATAATAAAGGGAAATTTGCCAATTTTATTAAGTGAGACAAAACATTTTTTTAGTGTATCAAATATTTCACACATCAAATTAGAGACATTTCTGAAGGTTAAGTCTGCTTCAATTTAACCTCGATGCCTAGTAGAACTAATTGAGAGAATAAACGAATGTCTTTTGTGAATTGTCATCCGGTCCTGGTGGGTACACCATCTCCTCACATGTGTTTCAAATCAATATACCGTAATGTCATCAATGCCCAGTGAAGCCGAAGGAAACGAAACGCCACTGTATTGTAGCGGAAACGGGTGATCCGTCCACTGACATACGTTTCTGCGGGCAGACAGAAAAGGCAGCTCACATCAAACGGGAGGGAGTGTGTGTGTGTGTGTGTGTGTGTGTGTGTGTGTGTGTGTGTGTGTGTGTGTGTGTGTGTGTGTGTGTGTGTGTGAGAGGGGGTGGACTTGAATGCCACACTATTTGAAAAGCAAAGGGGGAAAATGGGCTCCGTTTTATTTTGCTCCGGGCAATGCACAAAAGAGGCGAGCGCAGCAACGTGGCAGGTTTTTAAATTGGGATCAAAAGGTTCGAGCTAATTAACAAACTAAATACGAGTCTCCCAAGCTTCGTCTGCTCTCACTGCATCTCAAAGCCGAGTCGCAGCAGACATTCAGTCGGCATGCACAGCGCTCTTCTGGTCACTCGCTTATTCTGTTTATTCTGCGTGCCGCTGTGACCCGAGACCATGCAGGAAAACATGGCCGGGTTTTCCCGTTTGGACGGTTTAATTCTGTTTGACTTTCCCAGCAGGGGCCGGTTGACGGGAGTGAGTGGGGAATCGGATGCGTTAGACAGGGCCTCGTAATAAAGACAAATGGGTGGACATGAAATTTGATTCTGTCTGCTGGTGTAGCACCTCCCACAACAAAAATAAGAGTAACGGAGGGCAAGAGTGAGATTGAAGGAGCGAGACGGAGAAAACAGCCACATTGACAAGCTATGTATTTTTCTGAGTGCTGTCATATTCGGAAGGTCACACACATCCAGGGACGACAGCCCACCATTTCTGTTGATGAGATCATAAAGTGCTGGCATATTATTCGATTCTAGCCCTCCGAGGAGAGGTACGAATGAATCGGAGTGAGATTAGTCAGCTTATTATTTATTATAAAGAGCATATGTTCCTGAGAGACCTAGCACACACTTTGCCGTGTGATATGAAAACACCATCTGTTCGGAGAACACTAGAGGGCTCTTGGTGAAAGGGAAGACCTTGTGTGTCAGTGAATTAGTTCACTCTTGTGCGACCGTTGCTATGTTCTCTCTATTTACGACAGGCCGTCTTGACCTTTATAAGAAACTACAGAAAGAACGAGGCAAGTTTAGCTCAACCCTTACCAACAATTGTGCTGTTAGTACACTTCTTTTAAACTTAAAATGAGAAAGTATAGTTTTTATGTACTCAACATACAGTCAAACCAAAATTTATTCAGACACCTTCAACATTTTCTCACATTATCACAGTTTATTGGCTATAGTTTAGAAAATGGTAATAAAATATGACACAAACATAACTTTGATAGAAAGGAATGTAATGATTACAATCAACCAATCAGCTGTTAGATTTAAGAACACAATTAGATAATACCAGTTTAGCTCAACCAATGCTTCATTTAGTTCAGTCTGCGGTGTCAAAGGTCACATTAGCAATTAAAGAACCAGTTTTGGGGTGTAATATGTCACAGTTGACTTTATTTTGCTCTCCTCTCTGTCAGAAATGAACATTAGTGTCCTGCACACACTAGTGAAACATTATATCTGTGTCTGAATCACTTTGAGTTTGACTGTACTTAAAATTTCACTTAAGTATTCTTGGCTTATACTGACAGACAAGGCTTAAGATAGTCCCAGACTTAAAGTAAAGTCAAGTCACCTTAATTTCTATAGCACTTTTTTACAATATAGATTGTTTCAAAGCATCTTCACAGTGATAACAGGAAATGAATGGAGGAGAGATTGTTCTGGCTGTACATCAGCTCTAGAAAAAAAGTCACTGTCCAACTAAAGTAAGTTTTTGATTGATTAATTTCTGTTATAAAATATAATAAGTTGTTTACTTTGGGGCCACATTTTCATCTAAAATGGATCACTTTTATTGCGCGCTGGACATTCATTTGCATGGCAACAGTGTTTGGTGGCTAGAGAATGCAAACCTTGAAATAGTCTTGAAGCGATACCGTTATCATCTTTGTGTAAACTTAAAAAAGCTAAATTGAATCTGTGAGAATGAAGCATTACGTGTTTAGTCTATAGGCAAGCGCGTTTGAATACGAATGTGCGCAGACTCGTAGTATTTCTTAACAAAATGACTACCAAAATTGAAAGTAAATCCCTTTCCGATGTGATATATGATGGGAAAGGGGAGAAGAGAGCTCTGCAAAAGGCGGATTCGAACCCGGGTCGATCGCGTCAAAACCAAGATTCCTGAACCTTACGCTTTACTGACCCCTGAAGACTTTGAAGTGTTTTTATTTTACACCACTGAAGACATTGAAACACTTTTTAAAAAATCTTGTTTGGCCCATCCAGGCATTGTTAGGCGGAGCTAGTGCGAATAGCATGCATAATGCATATACAGTGTTTTTAGTCGTTTCTGATCATTTTTATAATGTTTTTATCTGTACCGAATGTTTGAGCTGTTTTAACTGAAAGCATATCTTTAAATAGGTCAATGCCATTTTTTTTTGTCTCAAAATGCACAGCAGTAATGATTTTTTTTCCTAAGGCCACATCTACATTAATCCGGATACATTTAGAAACTGCGTTTTCATTTTAAAACGCTCTCCGTCCACACAAGTGTTAACAAGCGTTTTCCAAAGTTTCTTGTCCAAACTGAAATGTCGGAAAACACTAAATTCACCCTGTGTTAAACCTTACCGAGATGACCGGCAGAACAAGACACTATCAAGTTATCACACAATTCTTCTGGCAGGATCACTTTATTAAGCCAAATAGCTCACCTTTTAATGCATCCAGGCCACACTCACTCAACATTATGTGTTTGGTATAAAACGCAACTATAAATTTTGTGTCTAAAGGCATGCTAATACGAAAACGTATTAGCATGGCCTAAATGCCCCTACTTGAACTAAGGCCTAATCTAAATCTTAATCTAAACCCTGTCTGTGGAACCAGGCCATACTGTATACTTAAAAGTATATAGAGTATAAAGTATATAGTAATTAAGTATTCTAAGTATACTTGACATGTAGTCATGTTTACTCTTTTGATTGAGAAAATATTGATTTATAAAGGAAACAGATGTTCCTAATTCTGAGTATGTTTTTGTAGTCTACTGGTAGTATATATAAGTTTGAGCAGCGTTGTGGAAAGTTACTTTGAAAAGTAATGCATTACAATATTGTGTTACTCCCTTAAAAAGTAACTAATTGCGTGCATTAAATGCATACAAATCTTTGTTTTATTTAACATATTTAATTATTGGAGCTTTGCGTAGTATTCAGATTTTGCATTTCACCGTTTTTATTCATTTTCAGGAATAGTGAATCTGCTTTTGTGCAAGTGAGATGAGTAAATGCACACATTTAGTCTAGAACTACAATACCCATCATGTTCACACACAACGCCTCTGCACTTACTCCCGATTCTCTCAACATGGGGTCAGGAGACGCGTCAGTCAAGACATGGGAAAACACAGTTACTTGCGTTACTTGTTTAAAAGTATCTCAGATATTTTGTTGTACATTTAAAAGTTATGCGTTACTTTACTAGTTACTTGAAAAAGTAGTCTTGCAGTATAAAACTACTAAACTAGTAGTTTACTTAGAGTGCACTAACAAACTAAACAATGTGCTACTAGTATTTGACTAGTAAGTTCACTTATAGTATAGTTGCAGTACAAATGAAAAGCGTAGTTGTAAACTAAGTGTGTACTCAAAGTTTCCTAATGTTAAAATATATTTAAAAGTACAGAGTGTCTATTTACACCAAGTGCAAAGAGTGTGCCTTGTTGTCTCCGCCTAACAATGCCTGGTTGGGTCAAATAAGATTAAAATAAGACTTGTGATTTCAAAGTCTTCAGGGGTCAGTAAAGCGTAAGGTTCAGGAATCTTGGTTTTGACGCGATCGACCCGGGTTCGAATCCGTCTTTTGCAGAGCCCTCTTCTCCCTTTTCCCATTACATATCACATCGGAAAGGCATTTACTTTCGATTAAAAATGCTGTATATTTCACTTAGTAAATAGCATCTACAGGTTCTTGCACTTAGTCTAAATATCATCTATTGCTAATAGCAATATTTGTGCAAATATCCGCTGCCTTAAAAGTATAGTTTATACACTAAAAAGTGGGCCGATTTAGTCCCAAGTAGTACTGAAATAGTGCACTTACAAGTACACTACTAGTACATTGACATTAGTATACTTCCTACATGAAGTATACTTAGAAATGTACTTGACTTGAAGGCCTGGTTCCACAGAAAGGGCTTTGATTAAGCCAGGATTACTCCTTAGCTTTTATAAACTTGTCTCTCCGGGGGGCCAATACTGGTGTGTGTCTTGAGACAAAACAAAGGCACTGACATTTGTTAAGATATTCTTTCAGTTAAAACAGCTCAGACATGCATTCTAGTCAGGGACTAGCTCAAGCCTTGACCGTGAAACCGGGGGAAGTGTATTTATTTTTTGTAAGGGTAAGCCAGCGTTTGATTGACCGGCGTTTCACAGTTTGTATCTCTCTGCTGTCATCATTTAGTGCACTTATGCAAAGCCACCCCTGCAAACTGTTCATCTGCCTGCACTTTTGAGAGCAACGCCCACATCTCAAAATCCAATCAACAATCCATGCATAAAATCCTAAATTTTTTCAATAATCTGTAACACCTGGATGCACGTCACAATATGGAGGGAAATATCTGTCGCTACTTCCATTTCACTGCAACTTTAAATCTGATGTAATTTTAATGTTAATATTCTTTCTTCTACTTCCTCTTTACATGCAGGGGAAGCCATTGGATTCGTAACACGGGAGCGTTTGGGACGAGACTGCATATTTGTCCAACCGACCGCCGACAGAGTTTCAAACAGGGAAATCTGTTCGAAAATGGAAAACCTGTTGAATGCAATTATGATGCTGGTAGTGCACAAATTACACACTTCACCTTACATTATTGCTAAGATTTTAAAATGACTGCATTACCTATAACATTAGCATAAAATAATAGCTATTTGCCAATTTCTGATTTAACCAAAAGCCGGTGACAGTCAAAAAGGAAAGTCATTTCAGAGCTTGATTTTTTGACTTCAAATAAAAGTGCAATATGAAAGCTTGTAAGGCTCAATCCATGTCTGCTTGATTATCAGTAGTCGTACCATACCCTGCAGCTACACACACACACACACACACACACACACACACACACACACACACACATTATATGCATTTTCAGATTAAGCTTCAAACTCATGAGATTTTCTGCTGCGTTAACATGTAATCAAATCAAGCCACACGACGCGTGTCACTGCACCATATTATGTTTCAAATCCTTTGTGTACATATTGAATTTATGTGAAAACATGCAAGTGTGTGTGGTTGGTCTTTAAGTCAATCTCAGCTTCAAAATATAACAGTGACACTGATTTGAGAGAAGAGCTTACGGAGCATTTGATTCAGGGTTTCATACGAACAAAACCGACATCTGCTCGCTCTCATTAACGGCACTGAAGCTAATCGGCAGGCCATAAGTGTGCTGACTCCGTAAATGGAAGCGCGTGTACAACAGCTTCAGTGAAATCAGACAGCTGTGTGCGTGTGTACCAACCACAGTATGCATGTGTGTGTGTGAGACGCTGCGGACGTCAGACGACTAGCTCGAACCCTTCACACACACACACGCCGACGCATCGACCTCAGGTCTCTGCTGGAAGAGTTCTGGTCCAGCTCCAGCACGACAGCTTATAGATTAAACTTGCACGACAATTAAAAATTCATTTTCACTCTGCAAATGATGGCCATCTCACTCCGATGACGCAATTCTTGTTGTCAGCTTCTTTAGAAATTCATCTCTGCCTGCCGTGCTCTTTTGTCACGCGGGAACGTGTTAAGGGTCATGTGCTTTTAATGTGAAGAGCATTTTAACTGGAAAAAGAAGTGCAGAGATACTGTTATACGAAGCACACACATATTTACTGACATATCACTTGAGACTAATTACAATTACAAAGTAGTTCTTTTTAGCACAATGCAAGATATTTAAAGTATAATTGCAATAGTTCCACTTCAGCACAATCAAATATACTTCAGTATATCATTAATTTGACCTCAGCAGTATTTCTGGATAACTAAAGTATATTAAATACAAAATTAAAGCAGACTTTAGTATTTCAGTTTTGTAACTAAAAGTACAATTGCAGGGTTTTTATATTAAGTGCATAAATATAAATGTATTTGTAGAATATTTAGTATAAAATAAATGTATTTCAAATACATTTTGGTATATTTATTTTGAACTACAGGGTATATATGTAAAATACTCTGTACACGATGTGGATTTACAGCCCATTTGTGTTTTAAATTAGTGCAAGATTATGAAACAGCCTTTTGAATGAAGGCTTTTAGTACTTTCCAAATTTAAGGGGAAAAATAAAATGTATGCACTTCATATATAGAAAACAAATCACAGAGTTTTATTGTCAGTACTACATTAAACTACTATTATATATTGTTGAATATAATGTATAATAATGCAATGGGGGATACTTGTGTGTCCTAGCCAGATGTTACCAGTGTAAAGTGGCATACATTATCTTACATATGTCAAGTGCAAGCATTCATCTAAAATAATTCTGTTTTTTTCAGAATTATGAGTATTTTTTATCCTGGTGTCATCATTGTCCTGTGCATTACCAGTCCAAAACTATTCATTTCCATCCCCAATGTAATACATGATTTAGCTTTTTAATCAACAGTACATTTTTGTTAACCTTTTACCATATTGCATATATATCGTCTTGTGCGTTCAGTATTGTGATATGTATATATATATATATATTTATATATGACTGACTGACTGAATCATCCTAAGGTAATTCTTAAATTGCTCTCTAACACATTATACTGTATGTTCTGTTACAGAAATATTTTGTATAAGAATATGTCAAAGTGACACATAACCGTGAGATTGATTAACTGGTCATAATGAAGCACTGTAACTCTTAGGTAGATAAAGCCATTGATTTTTCAATAAATCTTCCACTGGCGCTCATTCTCTCGTTTAAAGGCATTACATTTATTCTATTAAGCGTATTCTTGAACAACAGACTAAAGGCAGGAGCTTATCTTAATGAAATACCCAAAAGACGATGCACTTATATCAAAATTTAAAAAATCTAATTAAATCTGCCCTTTCTGAAGGTCAAACTATACAAGGCAAATTCTTTAAAATTAGGATTAAAAAAAAGCACAAATCTCTTGAGAGTTATTTTCCAAGACATATGCACTACTCTGCAGTGACATTTGGATGCGATCCAGAGCGGTCCGTGCCAAAACTGGAGTGGATTCTGATTGGCTGCAGCTGCCCTGAACGATATTGAAAGGATTGAGTGACAGCGCTGAATCCAAACTAGACTGAAAAGTCAAGCTGGGTATTGAAAACCCATTGAGTTTGACCTCGAGGGCTGTTTTTGGATCTGCAGGGATTGGACGACTGTCATGTGACATAAGACACAAAAACGTGAGAGCTCATTTCGACGGTAAAAATACAAATGAGTTGCAGCCCTTACATTTTGAAGTACAATCAACTTGGATGTTTTAACTTAAACTGATTAAAAGGAGAAATTGCTTGACTTATTTTGATGAGTTAAAGCAATGAAAACACATGTGCTGTCTTAACTTACTGATCATATAATGTTTCACAGAGTGTGTGAGAATGTAGTGTGTATCGGATGCTATATTCTCCGGTTCGCATGTCTTACACATGTCTTCTCTCCTCCAGGCTTCTCACTGTATCAACATGGATCACAGTCTTTGCCATGCAAACCATGCCAGTCGCAAAATCACCTCCAAACAACACAGATCCAAACCCTTTGGCACAAACGAACGCCGTAGTGCTGTAACGAGCCACCGCATTGTCCTTTTCAAAGCGGTTCCCGTTTTAGTTTCATAGCAGGAGGGCAAAACAGCTAATAACACACACGGGCACAGCAGAAACGCTCTTCCCTCGACATTTACAGTCTTGCGGAGTGAGTTTGATCGACCATCTGGCCTCTGAGAAGTGCGTTGTAAAAACAGTGAAATCAATGGAGGCATGTCTACTGTGGATGCCCACCATTACACAAGCCGTGTTGATGGTGTAACACTTAAACCAGCACACGGAGACTGCCTCCCTGCCTGCTCTCTTTGGACACAAGCCTCTCTAATGAATTTCCGTGCTTACGACGGGGCGAGCAAACCCTCCCACAGGCCCGCGGGTGAACAGTAAGCCCTCTGGTGGATCCGGGGTGGACACGAATGCCTTTACACATACACATCAAGCGCACAGATTTCAGTTTATTGGAAAAATGCACACTCCCACAAAGTCATGCATACCGATATATGTGTGGGGTACTTCAGAGGTACTCATTGCACACTGATCAGTACTTCATCTGAGGATATCATTGCATTTATTCATTCACAGGTCTTGTCTTTTTCTTTCAGATGTGCCGCTGAAATATTAAAGGAGCTGTTGAGAAAACATTTCCGTTTAGAGATCTGAGCTGTCAAAAATCACACATCTCCAGCACAATGTCACTGAAGTCATCCATCACATCCGTAGAGAGGGAGAACCAGAACATACCAGAGAAACACATTCCTCAGGATCTTCCCAAATAACGCCGTCGTAAAGGAATCAAACGGACGAGGAGGTTAACATTACAGTGATAGCCACTCAATGTGCCAAACTATAATAACAATGTAATAAATTGCAACTATAACTGAAGTCATATGCATGCTTGTTCTATTTGAAATGTGCTACTCTCTCTGTGTGTGTGTGTGTGTCTGTGTGTGTGTGTGTTGGGGAAGTTGGAGGCTGTGCTTGGACATGTTAATGTCTCATAATGACATTTAGAGCCATTTTTCTGCATTGCATCGAACCACTTGTCAAAAGTGATCTGGCTTCAGACAAAACTGTATTGATCTTTATTGGGCTCCTGTCTCCGCGCGCCACGCATATTTCAGCTTCTCAGACTGAGAAAAATCTCTGGTTGTCAGGTTGCATGAGTGCACTATTTTTCACTGTATTAGCGAGGACCTTCAGTCCGGATGCGCGGTGCGTAAAGGTGAGGTTTCCACGCAAACTTCAGCGCAATGTTCCCCACATCACCTGTTAAGACTGTCAACTTATCTTTCAGGCGGATTTTGCGAGAAATACCGCAATGCCACTGTTCTCTAAACTCACATTTGCAACAGTTAAAATGTTTGTGAAATCAACGCGCACCATCTGTTCCTAAGACGCGCGGCACGCGACTACACGTCTAGCGCTGAAACAAGACATTTATTTCACCTGAACAGAGTTATTGAATACGAAATGCAAACTAACACCAGATCGAGCAGCACTTTAAACACTCATAAACACACCCGTGGGTTCAGTCAAAGAGTCGCTGTCCGTTACGCGGTCTCTTACCTATCCGTATGACATGGGGCATCCCGAAAGAGCTGTGAATCCAGAAGAGACCCACTATAATCGCGCTCCAGTATTCCACATATTCCCTCCTGTTCTTCATGACTGGAAAACACTGGGATCAATCCAAGGAGCTCTCCAAAAACTGCTCATCAAATTTTAAAAGGCTGGGAGTCATGTGAGGATTGCACTGACTGCGACAGATTTGCTCTCATTGTAGTTGGTTTGAACACGAGCTCGCTGTATTAATTATTTTATTCATTAATTTGAGCGAGCGAGCGAGTGAGTGCGCGCGCGCTCGGGTCTCAGACGAAGCTCCGGATCGGTGCGCGTCTCCACCTGCGAGTGCGGAGCTGCTGAAATCAGCCTGCAGGAGTCCCTGTATCCCCTCTGTATCTCCTCCTACCGCTGATGCCGCAACAACCGGGCTGGAGTCCCGCGTCAGTGTGGATGGGGACTAACGCTGCACGTTACAGAAACGCACTAAAATACCAAACATCTGGCCCCTGCACATTTGGGTCCAAAAACATATTGAACATTTATTTCAACTTGGATGCAAAAACTTTTTAACATGTTAAACAAACAAAATGTGCGGATGCATGATGTGCATTCAAGGTGAAGTCATGCAGATTATGCCCTATTTTTTCTTCTTCTATGGCACCAATCAAATGAAAGCATATTTGTGATGTTTCCCATGTTCACTCGTGTGTATTAAAGGTCAGATTTCCTGGCTGCTTCATGGATATTCTCAAATCATGCTGGATAATGTGGATCATTGTGGAGTGCAGATGGCAAAAGGGAGACAATAAATACAAACTAGAGTTGTTTTATGGATATACTGGCTTTTCTGACTTTTTTAAATAGCTAACAAAATGAAATCATTTTAAAGGAATAGCCTTAATACTCTAAATAATAATTGCATTTGATTATAATATCACAATGAAGTGAATATGGGGGGGTTATATTAATAAAATATAAAAAAGCATGGAATTTATTATAAATATTAATGTGCTTCTTTATTGTTCCTGTTCCTGAAAGAAATGTTTGTTTGTTTATGTGTGTATGTAATTTATTAATTTGGTTTTATTTATTAATTGGAGTCATTTTTGCCATTTTTTCATGTACTTTCTAAAATCAAACAAAAAAAATTGGACATTTATCAGAAATATTTAAAGTGCTTCTTTTTGTTTCCTGTTCCTAAAATATTTATGATAATTATTTTTGTATGTATTTATTTAGTTTTTTTATTAATTTTAATTTATTTATTTATTTTGCTTTCCCTTATAGAAATTATTTAAACAATTGTCATAGATTTTGTTTTATTTGCAATCAGAAACATGACTTGGAAATGTATTATACGTATTTAAAGTGCTTCTTTATTTTTCATATTCCTAAAATAAATGTTTGTTTGTTTTTTTATTTAATTATATATTGTTTAATTAATTAATTAATCAATCAATGCATTCATCCATCCATCCATTTATTTATTTTACCTTTCCTAATGAAATGGATATTGTTTTAACTGACAATCTGTGTTTTCCTCTTCCCACATTCCATCCTGCTTTACTTCATCCTCCAGGAAGTGACATCATTTTTGGGAGAGGAAAACAAGAAAAATCTTCAATAAGTATTAGCACTGGATTTGATGAATTTTGTGATATTAGTTGTGTTGTCTCATTCTAAAACATTTTATCCGGTTTAATAAGATTGAAATGAATTATTCCAAAATCCCACAAGCAATCCGAGCATATCCGTCTCACAGTCTCAGTGTTGTACGGCAGAAAAGGCATGAGTGTACTATAAACAATTATGCTGTAAGTGCTTGCTGTTCATTAGTGTTATAGTACTTACTCAGTAATTACACTGTACCGTGACCATTGTGATGTAAAGTGTGACTCTAGAGGGTTTTCTTGACCGTGTCAGCTGATAATCCTCCATTGACCGCGCTGATCCATGCTTGAGTTTCCTCTCAAGTGCAGGCCGGCGTGTGAAACTAATATTTGCATGACTTGAGCGGATCTGTTTTACAGCGACGGCACTGAGTGCAAGACATCTTGGCATTTGAGAAACACCTCTTTTAACATTCTCTGCTGTGTCAACTTCATTTGGTGGAGCTTCATAAAGACCTGATTAAATGATGGTCTTTATAATTGCCTCTGGTGTTCACACTATGCATGAAGCGTTTAGCGGTGATAACATCGGCCGTGTGCCACCCGAGGCTAGTGCATTATTATTACGCAAATGATCCATCTGCAAGATGCCCTGAAATACCTATTTAATATCTATTAGTATCTCTCATATATGCCTTAACTAAAAAATGAGATTTAATATTGTGACTTCACCCGGTCTATCTAAATGACATTTAAATTGCCTAACGGGGAAAAAAATGTAATTATAATAGGACACGATTAAGCTGCATCAACATAAAACACTATTAGTGTGACGAACGCACAAGACTGAAATGAAACACAATAAGCAAGAGCTAACTGACATAAAACAACCTAGCAAATAAATTAAAACAGAGCTTGAACAGAAAGTCCACACATGGCAGGTCACGCGAGGACTTCTGGGAATGCCACCTTCTCTAATACAGTAATATTTACAGAATACAAAAAGATGATTGAAAATACACAATGTGAGCAATTAACTGACAGCTTAATACATAACAAAACTCTTTTGTTTGAAATTGTATGTGATAAGACTGTCTAATAAATAAAGCTGAACTTACATACTTAATGAATCTACTCAACAGATAATATACTACTTCAGGCATAAAGAGTGCTTTTTATATAATCAATGGCTAAAATATATCAGTAGTACTAATTTGTTTAACAATAAGGCAGAAGCGGTTTGGGTTGCATAACCAATAGATTTGGTCAACATACTGGACCTGACCTGCTTATGTTCATTCAAAAACATTACATTAATTGTGGTCTTCTTGTGTAATGATCTTGTCACGGAGAGGAGTCACATCAGATAATCACCGGAGTGCCTCAAGGTTCAGTGTTCGGTCCTCTTCTTTTCTCCATCTACACAACCTCACTGTGCTTGATCATGAAGCCACATGTCTTCATTGTGTTGGTCCCCCTTTTGCTGCCAAAACAGCCCGGACCTGTCGAGAAATGGACTCCTGAAGGTGTGCTGTGGTCTCTGAAACCAAGATGTTAGAAGCAGATCCTTTAAGTCCTGTAAGTTGTGAGGTGGGGCCTCCATGGATCGGAATTGTTTGTTCTGCACATCCCACAGATGCTCGATTGGATTGAGATCTGGGGAATTTGGAGGTCAAGTCAACACCTCAAACTCGTTGTGCTCCTCAAACCATTCCTGAAGCATTTGTGCTTTGTGTCAGGAGCATTATCCTGCTGGAAGAGCCACAGCCACCAGGGAATACCGTTTCCATGAAAGGCTGTACATGGTCTCTGCAATGCTTAGGTAGGTGGTGCATGTCAAAGTAACATCCACATGGATGGCAGTACCCAAGGTTTCCCAGCAGAACATTGCCCAAAGCTTCACACTGCCTCCGCCAGCTCGCCTTCTTCCCATAGTGCATCCTGGGGCCATGTGTTCCCCAGGTAAGCCACGCACACACACCCGGCCATCCACGTGATGTAAAAGAACACGTGATTCCTCAGACCAGGCCACCTTCTTCCATTGCTCCGTAATCCAGTTCTGATGCTCACGTGCCACTGTTGGTGCTTTCAGCGGGGTCAGGGGTCAGCATGGGCACCCTGACTTGTCTGGGGCTATGCCGCACCATACGCAACAAACTGCGATCACTGTGTATTCTGACACCTTTCTATCAGAACCAGCATTAACTTCTTGAGCAGTTTGAGCTCCAGTAGCTCGTCTGTTTGATCGGACCACACGGGCCAGCCTTCGCTCCCCACGTGCATCAATAAACCTGAGCCGCCCATGACCCTGTGGCCGGTTCTCCACTGTTCCTTCCTTGGAGCACTTTTGATAGATCCTGACCACTGCAGACCGGGAACACCCCACAAGAGCTGCAGTTTTGGAGATGCTCTGACCCAGTCGTCTAGCCATCACAATCTGGCCCTTTTCAAACTCGCTCAAATCCTTACTGTTGAGAATAAAATATTTGTTTGTGCATTATTGTTAACAACGCTTGTAGAAATTAATCATTAACAATAGTACATTTAAGATAATGTTAGCTTATAAAATGATTTTGCTTTAAGACTGTATGTACTTTCTGTTGGACATAAGGGTCACCAGAGCAACAGCCAGAGGTTGTGGTAGGTATAACAGATCCATATGAGAAAGTGTTTTGCTATGCATTTTGCTATGCTTTCAGAGTGCCTTTGTGTGTGTTAACAAAGAAGCAGTCTTGGGTCCAGGAATTGGAGGGGTGATGTTGCAAACGAAGCACAGCTGACCAGAAAATCATCTGACTCCCAAAGAAAGACAACTTATGTATTTTTTGTGTATAAATATTGGGTCAGGGAAAGGCGAGTTTGTCGCAGACTGCCTGGACAAACCTTGCATAAGCATTGTGTAAATCAGGGACAGTTGTGACCCAGAGCTCTGACTTACTTAATCATTAAAAGAGTTAAACTATATTTTGTTCCTGCTCTCCTCATTCAACGAACACGCGGACTCGAGGAATTGATGCCGAGTCCAACATTACGCGTGCCCATTTTTCCTGCTTCTAACACATCAACTTTGAGGACAAAATGTTCACTTGCTGCCTAATATATCCCACCATCTAACAGGTGCCATGATGCCGTGATTCACCTGTCAGTGGTCATGATGTTATGCCTGATCGGTGTATATTTCCTTTTAATCTATGCAAACCCATCAGTTGACCACAACATCACTGTGCAACTGGGGTCCACCAAATTAACACCATCCAGGACAGCAAGAAACCTGGGGTGGTGTTTGACATCCAGCTGAACTTTTCAACCCATGTTTCAAAAACTCGTCCAAGTGCTTGTTTTGAGAACTGGACTACTGCAATGATCTACTATTGGGCCTTCCAACCAGCAGGACTGAGCCTCTGCAGATGATCCAGAATGCGGCAGCTAGTCTTCAATCAGCCTAAGAGAACCCACGTCACACCCCTCCCAGTTGTGGCAAGAATCAAGATTAAAGTTC
The DNA here is from genome assembly GCA_023029165.1 of Gobiocypris rarus. Classification (NCBI taxonomy): domain Eukaryota; kingdom Metazoa; phylum Chordata; class Actinopteri; order Cypriniformes; family Gobionidae; genus Gobiocypris; species Gobiocypris rarus. Next base: position 2,844,643 of record CM040926.1, on the reverse strand, counting down.
TAACGCTGGCTTTCAGGACTACCACTGGAACAGTTCCTCCCCACCTCAACCCACTACTACAAATGCATGCTCCCTTCCGCCAGCTCAGGTCACTGAATGAGCGACGTCTTGTTCCTTCACAATGAGGCAAAAAGTCAGTCTCCAAACCCTTCGCTCTCTCTGTTCCTCTCTGGTGGAATGAGCTGCCAACCTCCAAACGAACTGCTGAAGAACATCACGGCTTTTAACTCTTTCCCCACTAGCATTTAAAACAAAAATTATTTAACAGCCACCGGCAGAGTTTTTGATCATTTTCACAACAACTCCATGGCCCCCATAATATTTTTTTGTATGAAAATTTGAACATGCAATATATTTAAAGAAAGAACAGACCCTCTGCTTTTAAACAAAAGCTTCATGGATTCTTTTTATCAACACTTGAATGTGGTAACGTTTCATAAAAAACAACATTTTGTGAAAAAAGGTTAGAAAATCAAGTTGATTCAAGTGTGATTCAGAGCGATGATCAAACACAGATTGAGTCGATTGAGTCCATCAACACCCCGAAGCTTCACAGTTCTAGAGCTCGTCCTGGGGTGACATCTCATTCAGTAACATTAGATAGTTCTGATTTATGCTGTTTAATGTTGATGACTGTGTTATTTTACATATGCATATGATTACATATGATGTCGCTTATTTCTGCTTCTTTTTCGCCTGTGTTTTGATCAGGAGATTCTGTGCTCTTTCAGAAGATGTGTAATAGCGCCCCCTAGTGTATAACAGTGAAAATTTCAGTTGATGGCGAGAAAAGATTTAAGCATTAAGTGGAAAAAACGCATCTATTCAACAAACACTTTTTTAGCACTTAATGACCTCAAACTCCTAAACCAATGCACTTACAATGCACACACACACACACACAAATAAAAAATAAAACAATAAAATTAAATGAAAAAAAAAAATCAGCATTTCTTCAAGGGATGTCCAGATCCGATCATGTGGTTTCAGACTCATTCGAACCGGACGTTACCTCCCGATCAGAATTACGATATATATATGTATATATATATTTTTTTTTTTTCTAACACATCTATAGTTATGTGGTGGCACAGAGTTAGAGGGATTTCCTATGCTTATGGAGCACGTCGTTTTTTAATTTATTTACATGCCTGCCGGGTATTTTGTTGAGGTGGTATTTGTTTTTATATTTGCTGTTGCACTAAAGTCCAAAAGTGAAGAATTTGTTATTTATTGCTTGATTATTCAAACTACCTCACAGAAGTGCTCGGTTTGTTAACAGAGTTGTTTAATTTTAAAATACGGTGAGTTAAATAAAAAATAAGGAATCTTGGATCTGTTTTTTTTTGCTGCTCTTTATTCTTTTTTTATGTATTATAGAAGTATCGGATCGGGACTTGGTATCAGTAGATACTCAAAATCGACTCAAGGGCAAAAAAACCTGATCGGGACATCCCTAATTTCTTCCCTGGAGGGTTTTCTAATCTAGTTGTCTAATAAACCTGGCATCATGTACTACACCAATTGTTGGCTCTTCGATGAATGCTTTGTTTTTCTTCTGTAAGTCGCTTTGGGTAAAAGCATCTGCTAAATGCAGAAATTAGTCAATTTAAAAATCAGTCTATTTGATATGTACTTTACTCACCTTAACTATGCACACATGGTTTATGGATGTGAAGAATAAAGATTAACTTTGTTTATTCATACACACAGTAAAGCCACTACTGTGAGCTTTCGCACAGAACGATTTAAAAGTCAAATACGGCTGTCACTCCCAATCACAGGCTGTGTGAACGTAACCTACATGATTCATGCATAGAAAAGGTATTAAACAGACATCTACATCCTTGAGCGAATCAGCGTGTTCTCCGAGACAAAGATTAATTCTAGGTGACTGCCCAGTGGAATGAAGAAATACGGCAAACCATTAAAATGATGGAGAACGATAGCACGGCTACAAGGGAAGAAGCTGTTGACAGACAACGGCACTTACGGTCTTTATTTGCGCCACTTGATCTGTGTCAGTGAGTACATTAGGCCCACATAACTGCTCATTGTGCTTATCTGTCTTTCCATTTCTCATGTTTTATGTGATGCCGTCAGCCGCTCGCCACAGGTGAATCATGACAGTTTCAGCGCTGAATTCTGCAGTCCCTCCTTCCCCATAGACTACACCGGAGTATTAAAACTGAATAAGAGTGTTTATTCCCGTCTGTGACATGAGCAGTTCATTACTGACATGAAGCATTTCTAATAGTACGTGTTCAGTCTTTTATAGTGCAGAGTGCACTCATGTGGCCATCTGCTGTGAGAAACAAGACCGATCATAACAACAGAGGGTCTCCATTACAGTCCATGTGTGTTTTGTATTGTTTAGAGTTTTTTATCTTTCTTTCTCTGTTTCATAAGTTATTCTTAGGTTGGGATCATCAGACTAACAAGGCTGTCCACAATAGCGTCACCACGCTCAACATAAGGAGTGACATCCGACCAACCCGCTGGTATGCTGGCATATTAAAAGACCCTAATTGTTATGAATGGACAGTGAGCAGATCAGCGTAAATCCTCCATACAGTCCCAGAGGTCTGTACATGTTATTGATCAAGGGTGGCTCTTGCCTAGGGCAAGAGGATTCATGTTAAGTAGGAGAGAGTGGGGTAAGATGAGCCAGTGGGTAAGTTGACCAACCCCCTTTATCTTGGCAACTGTATACTTTTATTGTCATGCAATCGTATATTTTGGAACCGACCAACATTTCTGACAGACTGTGAAAAGGAGAAACACATGGGAGGAGTGGAAGGCACCCTAAGTTTTGGCTTGTCTAAGTTAAATGTCAGCATCACAGATGTAATGGCTGTTACAGCAAAGCAAATGTGTCCAGGTCTAAAATATTTAAGACCCATATTGGTGATTTAGCAGGTATAAAACCATGCAAATCATTCAGCTAAATATTAGCCTGAACTGGTAAGCTAGCTAGTTTTTTCCAAAACGGCAGCTATGGGGCAAAGTGAGCCAGATGTTGTGGGATAAATTGAGGCAGCGTTTTAACTTACCCCACCATAAATATCTGAAGTATAAACTGGTATAATTTCAATGTAATGTTACACAACTGCTTTAGTTTATCATTTTCTTTAAACAAAATAGTTTGAGTTTATTTGATAGGAACAATGCACAAGTACAGCAAATCCTTCTCTGATCCGACCCAGAGGAGGCTTAATCATATACATCCTTCCACCTGTAGTCTCTAATGACCTAACATGATCGACACTGCAGAAAAACTACCATGCCAAGAACCGTCTGACTAAAATGTTTATTAGTTTCAATGACATTTATTCATTCATTCTAATTCAGTTTTTTTTTTTTTTGGGAAGATTACAACTTTGGTGTTCAACATGTTTCAGAAATGCAAACAATTAAAGACATATATATTTTTTGTTTTTATGTTGTTTAAGTTAGCTTTAAGTAAAGATATATGACTTTTGTAAAAGAAAATGTGATGTTTTAAAAAGAGGAAAATTATCTTTACAGTCTCACATGGATTTGATTCAGATTCAATCAGATATTCTGTTTACACCCAGATGGTGCAACTTACCCACTGACTCGGATCAACTTACCCCTAACCTGGGATAAATTGAGCCACAGGAACACTTTTATATAAGAAGCCATATTTTTAGAACCCTTTGTCTTAGATGTATTCTGATTGTTCATAATGATAGCAAACATCCTGGAATTACTTCAGATACTTTCATTGTACTTCTTCCTATTTTTCCCTTATCTTGTGGACCAAATTTCGTGGGAAAAACAATACATGAGAATGACACAAATGAGAAAAATACTTTTAAAATAAAAAATATAGAAATGTGTTTGAAAGGTTCTATTATGCATGGGAGTATTAAGAGTGCTACATTAGCATAGTTTTCTAATAGGCTACATGAACTATGCTTTGCAGGAGTATTAAGAGAGATAAGACTGCCATATTCTGCAGATGTGTCAGGCGATCCGAGTTCGAGTCCCGGCTCAAGGTGATCATTTATCACAAACTTTAGCCTTTTTAATATATGTCACAAACAATGCCGTAATCATTGGCAGGGGCAGGTCTTATTGGTTATTTAAAGGAATTCAATTAGTAAAGGATTAAAAGGGATTTAAGGGAATAGAGAAAAATAAATAACGGTAAACGTTCCAGTTCTATTGTAGTTTGCATCACTTGTTATTACTGTTTTTATCATAAAACAGTTGTCAAATATGAAATGTTTAGCTTCTTACATCTTACGACGCACTCTTTCACTGCTTTAACTAAAGTGAAACAGTAAGCCCCGCCTTTTCCTTGATTTGATTGGCCATCTCACTCATTCTGGCAGTGACGAGCACTGTTAGACCGCTGAGGCAGACCAACCTAAAAATATGACCTGTCTATGGTGGTTACGGCCCTGGTTATATGGTCCTGAAAACAAATTTGTACTTGTGCTCCTCGTGGTCAAAAATGAGTGTGTTATAAATTAATGGGAGATGAATTACTGCAGCCAAATTAAATCTGACTGAAAGCTCATTTTTTGAGATATCATCCTGAAATTTGGAACATAACTTGTTTAGATTTATGGCCTTGATTTTCTTGCAGTTTTAGAGTAAAACGTGTTTTTGAAACTTTTTTAAGTTGACTTCAGCAAATATTTGCCATGTCATCTTTAAAAAGAGACCAAACTTCAGTCTGTGATCCAAAGCATTCAAGATTTACCACAGTTTAAGTTGGAAATTTCATTTTGAGGTCTATGCTCAAAAAGTGAATAAATGGATTATAAGAATAAACTACAGAATAAATATAATTTATTACAACAAAATCCCCGAAAAATACAAAATATAAAACTAAATGATCAAACTAAAATATTGTCACAGACACGCCAGGCTCTCACGTCACACAAACACAACGAGTGCTAATCCCGCACGCCTGCAGGACATCATCCCAGCAATCACCCGCGGTACAAAAGACCCTCACACACACACTCAGGCACTGTCCGGTCTCGTGTGTGAGAGGGTACTTTCCTTTATGCTTACTTCAAGGACTCCCCTGACGATACTTACCTCCAACCCGTCGTTACCTTCAAGTGTGTGTGTCGTCTTCGTATCCTCCACCGCCAGCCATTCTCCAGCCATCTTCACCTGCAAGTATAAGGACTGTGTTATCCAGGATATCCTCACCATTCTCTCCGGAACTTCATCACTATTCACCTGCATTCCCGTTCACTCATCTGTCTGTTCAATAAACTCACTAACTTGTATCTCTTTTCTCCGCATCTCAATCATTTAATTGAAATTTTTAAAAAATCAAGAAGATCACCAGAATTGTTCTTGATGTTGGCCAACAGCGTTTTACTGTTCATGCTGCTATAAAATAGAAACAGTAGATTATTATGGTCAAGCAAAAATTGAAATTCAGTTTTAAAAAAAACATTTATCATTTTCAAGGCTTACATAAAGTCTCGGGACAGTTTTATTTATTTAATACATGTTTGCATAAAGTTTAATTCTCTGTGCAATTGTATGTATACAGAATCTTATTCCTGCAACATTTTACATTTGAATTGCATGATTTGGTCTTGGAAGAATTTGACGAGAAATCTTTTTAAACAAACTACAGATGTTTGCAGCAAGTTTTGGTGAACACAACATAGTCTGGACTGACATAAGGATAGATAGATGACAAACAAATGGGACAAAACAACTTAGGAAGTGCTATTCAACCACATTTGGAGATGTGAATGCATGAATTTGGCACAGCGATTTAGACAAACATGATGAATGAGCAAGACACCGCTGTAAGGCACATCCGATTTGAATGGGAAATTAAAAGTCCATTTACTCTAATTAGTGCTTTTAACTTTATAGATATCTTGAATGACCTCAAGCGTGTTATTTTTTTTAAGTTGCCGTCAAACTGCTTGTATCGCTGAAACTATCTGCAGCCTGCTGGAGTTGACTGTCAATGCATATTCATGTCTCCAGATTTATAACTGCCTGGCACAATATAAGGGCTATCAATGTGAGTTATGCGCCCAGAGCTCGCACATTATCAAGATTCATTGACTGCCACTTTCAGAAATACAGGACGTACACTGCTTTGGCAAACAAAATGTTGTGCGAAGGAGCCTGGCCCCTCTGTCTCGGGACTGTCCATTAGCCTGAGCGATAAACGGAGCTGATCAATGATTCTGATCAGTGAATTTGGCAGACGGATGCTAGACATCACAAGAGGAGAAATATGCCATTATCATCATTTAGCTCGATAGGATTTCTTTCTTGCATGAGAGACCAGATAATATTGTTCTGCCATATTTGTGACCGCAGTGAAACTATTATGGAGAATAAATGATCATTTATAGCACTTTTGCCCATTCAGTAGTCTATGGTGCATTATTCTGGCCCCAGTTGTAATAATGTCCTTTAACAAGAACTTCTGCCATTTATCAGTGATAGAGAGCCGAGCCACGAACACATTTCCCAAACACTATATTACTGAGCTGCTTTATAAACGTCATATCACAAAAAAGTGGTCATTTATGTTATATATTATTAACTACCCTCTGTCTGTCCTTCAAATTCAGCTGTTAAATCTGGTGCTGTGTCTTTAAGGTTTGTATGTAGCGTCCCTCTTTGCGTGTGAAATGATATACAGCGCTCCAGGCTGCGGGTGTGTTGTCGTGTCCAGTATAGTTAGGAAAGCACAACGTTTGTTGGACTTTGTCCATATTTTACTCCTATGTAATTATATAACGACTGGAATAACATGAATGTATTTTTGGGTTTGGAATATCCTGCTTCATTATTACTCCACCACTGGTGAATCATATATGCTGCTCTTCCATTTCCCTTTTCATTTCTGCTATTAATTGTATTCATTGAGTATCTAAATGACCTCTGATGTTTCAAAATTGGCTTAAGATGTATTATGGTCTCTGGGATTTAAAATTGAGTTAGTTCTGTGATAAGCAGTTGTAGAAATACATTACATTATGTGTTGAAAATAAAGAGATACTGATGTCTAAGCTTATTTGATCCATTTGCACTGCAGGTCTTGATGCCCAATTATTATTTTTTTGACTACATCCATTTTTTTGATGACCAGCTTCTTTTAAAAGTGACCCATATCTGCATATACACTACACTTGGCAAAACTACCGAAAAATAAGATGATATCAAGAAATCAATTTCAATAGTACATTGAGTTTAATGTATTAATTCATAGAAACATTTGAATGCATTATTTTCACATTATTGACTATAGTACAATTTCTTCAAGACAGATCCGCTACAGAAGTGTGTGTACACTCATGGTCTGGTGGGAGAACTTCTGTTGAGCATGTCAGAGGTTCTAGGTTCGAATCTGCCATCATGTTTTTATTCCTGATGAGAACCAAAGTGTTCATCAGTGATTGTATATCAAGAGCAGGGATATGTTTGTGTGCAATTTGATTTGTGATTTCACTGAGTGGCAACGAGCACAAACAAACAAAATGAATACTCTGCTAGTCAACTAGAGATGTTTGACATCCGATCTGTCCGCTTATACGGCAGGCGCAAATGCACATATCTGATTCATATCAGATTTACTTCCACTTATGAATGAGGCCTGAAACCAATCTGAGAATATTGGAATCCTTGTGCTTTTCTCCTGCAATACGTTGGTGTGTCATGTCCGATCAGGGGTGTGTTTCCCTTACACCGCCGCTACTCGCTGCTGAACTACCGTAGTACGCTGCATCGGTCAAGAAATCAACTAGCCAGTCACGACTTTCCCAGAAACCATCGCAAATCTGTCGTTCAACCACGTCGGTTAATGATGTCACGCAGGTGATGGAGTAATAACGGCTTTTAATCAATTATTTTGAGATTGAATTCATGCTAGATTTTTTGCTAAATTACAGACATGGCACCTGAGGAGTTAATTCTCATTTTTCTCAGTTATTAATCTTTATTTCCATATTCAATCATAGTCTCGTTCTTACGTACTAGAGCATGTATGCACATGCACACTCTTCAGAAGCGAGTCTTTAAATCTCTTGACAAACTAAAAGACATAAATGTTCATTTCAGTGTGTTTATGGTTTATGGTTACAATAATAAATTAAAGTAATAATTTATTATTAAAGCTAAATAATGTTTCTGTACAGCTAAAAAAACTGGAAGCGGATGAGAGCGGAAGATAGGAGCATGCTTACATAAAACACTGATCCCTTATTTTTCAACAAATAAATGTGAAAACTGTTCTATGTTGTTGATGAAAAAATAAAAATAAATCTTTTGAACTTCACTCAAAAAAAATAAATAAAATGAACTTATGATGCTGTTTACTTTATTTAAGCAGTTTATCTTGATTTAACACCATTATATCAGGTTTCTGGTTCAAATGTAATTCATTCATGTTAAACTGACTTAAAACCGTTACTCTTTGACTTAACTTGATGTTTTTATTTTGAAATAACATGTTTCAATCAAGTAACCCAATCAAACAAGACTTTCACTTCCCATCATGCTTTGCAAAGGGACTGAATCCGGAGAGTAAATGTTTAAATAAAGTGCTATTTGATAAATTTTTAACGAGATAAGAAAATGGAGAGTGTTTTTTATGCTTAATGTTTTGTTATGTTGGTATTTAAAAGTTTGTGTTATGTTAGTGTTTTTGGAGGTTAGCATTAGTGGTAAAGTGTAGAGCATGTGCTTGGGCTGGGGACCTGCTTATAACGATTATAGCTGTTTTAATAATAAAAACTACTTTGGGCATGCCATGGATGTAACTTCTGGCAGAGCCAATAAGACCTTGTAAAAGGTTTTGTAGATGTAGTAAAAATAGTATTTCACTAAATGAAAATAATCAATTAAACTGGATTACTTGTTTTGGTTTGTTTTTTATATTCATTTTAGAATAATTCAATTGAATAGTTTCGGACAAAATTAAGAATGTTAACCTGATTTAACCAAATGGCATTGAATTAACCTTACGTAAAAAACGTACATTTACTGAAATAAACAATTGTAATTAAATTAAACATAACCCAATTACGTGGCACCTGTTGACATAAAAAAAACACATATCATTTTTTTTGAGTGTTTCTATTCATCTTCTCTTCTTTGTCCTTCGCTGGCGCGTCTGCTGCTGTGAGTGCCACAGGATTTTGAATCTCTTTCGCTACACGCCTCCATGATCAGTGGCCTAGGCCTTGGCATCCGTAGGGATGATGCCTTGGTTTCTTAGATCATTGTTGATTTCCTTCAGCCAGGACTTCTTCAGCATGGCACAATGAAATTTCCAGGTCAGTGGTTGGCAGTGCCAGGGAAGTTGGAACGGCAGTTGGCACTCATCCGACAGACGTGTCCAAACCACTGCAGACATCACTTCTGGATGGCCTCTTTAATTGGAGGCTGGTCACTACACTTTTTTTGGATACTTTTGTTCCGGAGTCGTCGCACCAGGAGACGCTGAGGATTTGCTGGAGGCATTTCATTTGAAGGACATCGAGCTTAAGTTCCGACTTAAGAATGATCCAGGTTTCTGATCCATATAACAGGATAGGAACGGCCAGGGTTCAGAAACGTTGCTTTGCCCTGAAGAAGACCATTTGTTGGTCGAAACATGTTTACTCTTGTATAAAAAATAAAATAAAAAAAAAGATGATTTAAGCCATACTAAATAAAGGCTTTTTAAATCATTCCTTCTCTTTTTACGTCTGACTGAGTGCCTGGGACCTGCCTTTTTTTTGTGTCATTGGATTTTTCCTTACCCAAAGAGCACCTATTACGGACTATTTAACTCTACCTGAGCGCCGGGTTGAACCTTTTGCAACCAATTCCAAGTCAATTGGGTTTCTATTCATTAAATACTCCTGAAATCATGTTTTTTACAAAAAATATGATGCAGCACAACTGCTTCTAACACTGACAATAATCATAAATGTTTGTTGAGCATCAGATCCTCATATGAGAGTGATTAGTGAAGGATCATGTGACACTGAAAACTGGAGTAATGATGATAAATTCAGCTTTGATCACAGGAATAAATCACACTTTACTGTATATTCACACAGAGAACAGCTGATCTACACTGGAAGAATATTACACTGATACTGTATTTTTGATCAAATAAAATGCAGTTTTGGTGAGCAGAAGAGACTCTATTAAAAACATTAAAATAATCTTACCAATCTTTTGCATTCATCTGGTGGAATAGTATTAAATTCCTTCTTACATAATTGACCGGATATTTTTGACTACTATTAACTTCTTCACTAGCTGACATAACAAAACAATACATCTTAAATGACCGTTTAAAGACTGTCAGAGAAATGGTTAAACCCGTGCCATAATGCATGTGTGTGTGAGTGAGGATAATCACAGTACGTTCTCGTTAATAGACAGCTCAACTCTCTGAAACACTGACAATTTCCACTTAGCTGACCGGATTGATCATCAGGCATCGTTTGGTCCTCGAGCGACTGCAGCCGAACAGAGAAGCGATCAATTCTTGATAGGTGTCCTGAAGTTTCTGCATGAACTCCTGCCCTGTCATCGGCTAGCGGGAGACGCGGCTTCAAACTAGTGAGTTTGTTCATAATTGTTTGGAGAAATAGTGGAACTTGTATCGAACATACAAAAAGAGTCTAGCGAAACATTTTTCTCATTGATTTTCATTTGCTCCTTTAGAAAACATAAAAGACTTCTCCACCCAACTGAAGATAATGTCAGAAGAGAATGCCTCTCTACAAGAAAAGACCAAAATGAGCCAGTCTCTTATGTTTAATGTGGCTGTGAATGGAGTGTCATTCTCTGTCCTGCTTTTGAAGGAATAATTGCTTTTATGCTACCACACTGAGCTTTTTGTGTTTCCCCCGTCTTTTAAATAATAGACAGCACTTTCAGTCAACTCTAACAGAAGTTTACTTGAAATAATATCTGAAAATAAACTAGCACGCGGCAGAAGTTTTTGCCACATTATTTGCAATATGTATTTAAGATATTACAAATATTGTCATTGCATAGTCCCTTAAAGGACAACTCCGGTGAAAAATGAACCTGGTGTAATTAACACATGGTTCCCGAGCAGATCGTTCTCTGGGAAGGGTTTTCATGAAAATCGAATGTAAAGAGTTTCATCTCTTAAAACAGATTAGCTGATAACGGTAGTTTATGGGGCATACAATACGTACAGTTAAATTGCTAGTTAATACCACTAAACAAGGCTCAAAATAGCCTCACACTAACACGGTAGCATAATGAGGGTCTCTACATGCAAACCGAAGCATTGAGAACGCTGTAAGTGTACAAACAGTTTAATAAGAAGATACTTTATAAAGACAGTACATTACGCGTATACAGACAGAAGCCATCTTGTAAAACAGTCTCGACGAGTCGAGCCACGAACGCTGTGCTAAGTGATGAACTGTGACTTGGAATCTCATAAAAGTATATTGTCCGTTGTTTCCGTAAGAAAGCACTGAACGCAAAAGAGAAAATAAATAAAAATAATTAAAAACAAACTGTCACGTTACAATAAAGGAAAATAGTGCGAGGACTCAAGTGCAAAAGGGTGTATTTATTTACAGAAAAATAAAACATAAACACAAAACAAAACCCACGAGGGGGAAAACATAAACTAGATATACAAAACATACCAACTTGGGAACAGGAACGGGAGACATAACAACGATCCGACAAGGACTGCAAACACACAGGAACTTATAAAGGGAACTAATCAAGGGGGAACAGGTGGGTGAAATCAAAGTGTAATCAGATAACAAGAGGGAGGGATCAGACAATGACACTAGCACACGGCCTAAGCTAACAAAACACCACATGTGGTCCACAATACAGGACAGACATGTGACATTACCCCCTCCCTACTGAGACGCTCCATCAGCCCATGGCGGGGCGGGAAAGACGGACCAGGGCGGAACGGACTAGGACGGGACGGGAGGGACAGACCAGGGCGGGACAGACAAGGAAGGGAAAAACAAGGGAGGGAAACAAAAGTTCAGCAGGCACAGAGTCCACCGGCTCAGAGTCCACTGACACCACTGGCACTGGGACCACCAGAACTGGGACCACTGGAACACGATCCACCAGAACTTGGACCACCAGAACTGGGACCACCAGAACACGATCCATCGGAACTTGGACCACAGGAACTGGGACCACCGGCACAGGGATCACCGGAAACACGATCCACCGGAATACGATCCACCGGAACTGGGACCACCGGAACTGCTTCTGGGGGTTCGGAGAAAGTCCTGTGCTTCTCCCAAGCCCTCCAGACGGCCACCATAAAATATCCTATCACAGCCCTCCAGGCTGTGTCCGGACTCGGGACCACCGGATCAGGAATCACCAAAACTGGGAACACCGGAACTGGGACCACCGGAACACGATCCACTGGAACTTAGACCACCGGAACTGGGACCACCGGAACACGATCCACCGAAACTGGGACCACCGGAACTGGGACCACTGGAACACAATCCACTGGAACTTGGACCACCGGAACTGGGACCACCGGAACTGGGATCACCGGAACACGATCCACCGAAACTGGGACCACCGGAACACGATCCACCGGAACTGGGACCACCGGAACACGATCCACAGGAATTGGGACCACCGGAACTGGGACCACCGGCACAGGATCCATCCCTGGACACTGGTCATTGGCGGATCACAGGAGGGCAATGCATTTCGGCAGCCCTGGAACATCCTCTTGGACGACACTGGACTGTTCTGGGATAACCTCTGGAGTGCAAAAAGGATTGCAGGAAGCCCTGTGCTTCTCCCAAGCATGCAGGGCTGCCACCACATAGAATCCCAGCACAGCCCTCCTGGCCATGTCCGGACTGACGGGGTCAATATCACGGTCGACAGCAGTCTCTCTGACTGTCTCCAGGCTGGGGAACACTGTCGTCGGGTCCTTCTGCTGAGTCCTCATTTTGGTCGGATCGTTCTGTCACGTATAACACAAAGGAAAACTGGTGCGAGGACTCAAGTGCAGAAAATAAGGATTTATTACAAAATAAAACATAAACTCAAAACAAAAACCCACGAGGGGAAAAACACATAATCAGAATCACGGGGAAACGGGAGACGTAGACATAACAATGATCCGACAAGGACTGCAAACACACAGGAACTTATAAAGGGAACTAATCAAGGGGGAACAGGTGGGTGAAATTAAAGTGTAATCAGATAACAAGAGGGGGGGATCAGACAATGACACTAGCACACGGCCTAAACTAACAAAATACCACATGTGCTGCACAAGACAGGACAGACATGTGACACAAACTTAATTCCCATCGACCAGCTCAGCTTAATTGTACGTATTCTGTCCCCATAAACTAGCGTTATCAGCTAATCTGTTTTAAGAGATAAAACTCTTTACATTCGATTTTCATGAAAACGCTTCCCAGAGAACGATCTGCTCGGGAACCATGTGTTAATTACCCCTAGGTTCATTTTTCACCGGAGTTGTCCTTTAAGTCAGCATGAAACAGAAGTCACACTCGTCTTTTCTCCTCCATTGTGCCGTATATCCGAGTGAAACGCTTCACAAACAAGAACAGATGTAGGGCGGGGCTTGAGTGTGTCTGTGGGGATTGATTGGATGGTTGTGGTTTGCTATTGGTGGATCTCATGTGAGTGACAGGTGACTCATAATATGACAACTGCAATAATAAAATGTTCATAATGATTTAAAAATCATATTGTCATCATTGTAATGGCTTTTTAAAATAATTAGGAATAATTAGGAATTCCTTTGCAGCACAAAATCTAAATCCGGTCTTAAACTACCTGTGAAATGCAACATTTAAAAATTCATGCAATTATTATTATTATTAATCTTATATTTGTATTAAACATAAAGCATTGCTATTCCGGTAACACTTTACAATAAGGCTGTATTAGTTAACATTAGTTAATGCATTAGTTAACATGAACTAATCATGAATAACACCTCTGTTCAGGATAAATTAATCTCTGTTAACGTTAACACACATATATGAATGCCTCTATTCACGTTAACTCATTCCCGCCAGTTGGAAAGTTGCCAGCCATTGCCGGGGGTTTTGACCATTTTCACCAAAATTTAATAGCCCATTTAATACCTTCTCGCTCAACGCCGTTACCAAGTAACGGGGTAAACAGCTGCTGCTTTGATGACGCAAACGCACCCCGGTTTCGGACCCAAAAATATAATATGAACACGGTCCAGGGAGCAATCGAACTCGGGTTCGGTCAGGCAATCGAAACAAGTGTGAAAGCACCAGTCATTATTTGGGTAGCACACATATTCTGAATGCCTTCGGCAGAATTCAAATGAGCCATTTTAATCTAGATTAATCTAGATTAATTTCAAAATCACACTGAGATTAATCTAGATAAAAAAAATCTATGCCCACCCTAGTTTTTAGGCATTGACGGGTATTATCAGTGTTTTTGCTGGAATTTTTCCTCAACTGGTTTACTTAGCCCTTCAACTTCATTTGTATGGTCACCTGAGTGTCAGAATGCTTTTGACAACATTAAAGGTGTCATGAACTGGCTTTTTAAAAAAAAATACTGTTATCTGAGGTCAACTTATGATGTTTGCGTGGTTTTATCTTTATCAAACAAACACAATGATTTATCTCTCATCCACCCGCGATTGATTCATTTTTTTATTACTTGGCCCGCCCAATCAGTAAATATAAGCGCAAACCACACACACACACGCGGGCGCGCACTCTTCAAATATCAAGTCAAGAGAGTGAACAACGCAGATCAAGAAAGAAATGTTATTTCACTATTCGAAATTTAACGGCCTGCTGACGGGCTTACAGGCCGACGGGGGTAGCCCGTCTGGGAAACACACAGGGCTTTGCGAGTCCTGGCCCATACATGTCCGAGTATGTTTCCGAATCGCAGTGAACAAAAAAGTTTATATATCATATTTCATATACACTCACCTAAAGGATTATTAGGAGTATATACTAATACTGTGTTTGACCCCCTTTCGCCTTCAGAACTGCCTTAATTCTACGTGGCATTGATTCAACAAGGTGCTGAAAGCATTCTTTAGAAATGTTGGCCCATATTGATAGGATAGCATCTTGCAGTTGATGGAGATTTGTGGGATGCACTTCCAGGACACAAATCTCCTGTTCCACCACATCCCAAATATGCTCTATTGGGTTGAGAGCTGGTGACTGTGGGGGGCATTTTAGTATACAGTGAACTCATTGTCATGTTCAAGAAACCAGTTTGAAATGATTGGAGCTTTGTGACATGGTGCATTATCCTGCTGGAAGTAGCCATCAGAGGATGGGTACATGGTGGTCATAAAGGGATGGACATGGTCAGAAACAATGCTCAGGTAGGCCGTGGCATTTAAACCATGCCCAATTGGCACAAAGGGGCCTAAAGTGTGCCAAGAAAACATCCCCCACACCATTACACCACCACCACCAGCCTGCACAGTGGTAACAAGGCATGATGGATCCATGTTCTCATTCTGTTTACACCAAATTCTGACTCTACCATCTGACAGAAACAGAAATCGAGACTCATCAGACCAGGCAACATTTTTCCAGTCTTCAACTGACCAATTTTGGTGAGCTCGTGCAAATTGTAGCCTCTTTTTCCTATTTGTAGTGGAGATGAGTGGTACCCGGTGGGGTCTTCTGCTGTTGTAGCCCATCCGCCTCAAGGTTGTGCGTGTTGTGGCTTCACAAATGCTTTGCTGCATACCTCGGTTGTAACGAGTGGTTATTTCAGTCAAAGTTGCTCTTCTATCAGCTTGAATCAGTCGGCCCATTCTCCTCTGACCTCTAGCATCAACAAGGCATTTTCTCCCACAGGACTGCAGCATACTGGATGTGTTTCCCTTTTCACACCATTCTTTGTAATCCCTAGAAATGGTTGTGCGTGAAAATCCCAGTAACTGAGCAGATTGTGAAATACTCAGACCGGCCCGTCTGGCACCAACAACCATGCCACTCTCAAAATTGCTTAAATCCCCTTTCTTTCCCATTCTGACATTCAGTTTGGAGTTCAGGAGATTGTCTTGACCAGGACCACACCCCTAAATGCATTGAAGCAACTGCCATGTGATTGGTTGATTAGATAATTGCATTAATGAGAAATTGAACAGCTTTTCCTAATAATCCTTTAGGTGAGTGTATATATGAAACAGAAACTTGTTTTTTGTTTATTTACAGCATAAATATAATGTAAATAATATTACTCTTTAAAAAAATACAGGTCAAAAATCTTAAGAAAATAGGTTTGGTTTGTTTCTTTTGATTCTGGAGTGAAATATGAACTGGTTAAGTATCTGTGTGATTGGACCTGGACCTGTCCGTGCTTTGAAAGAGGTCATCTATTTTTGTTTTGCCAGAACTATACAGGTTTGTGTTGGGTTGGTGAGTTTCCTCCTTCCAGCAGTTCAGAGTGTGCTTTCGTGCGCTGTGTGGCGGCTCTCTCCTGTTGCTCTAATGTCCTTGCAGCGTTAGCAGACAGACACAGATGATTAAGTGTCTATTTACTCACCTATGCTTTACGAGAGCAATGTCGCCACTTTACCCAATGCTGACAGATTAGACATGGACTGTGGCCTCGTCCCGCAGCACTCAAGGCAAACTGATGTCTGCAAGACAGCGCATGAGGAATCGTCCTAATTTTCACATTGATCATTGTGTTAGCCTCAGCGCTGGCCCTTCCCAGCCGACCACGAGAGAGCTCCGATTCATCCCGGCTTCAGGAATTCAATGAGAGGACTGAGAGATTGTTAAGGTGCAGGTTAAGAGACTGGCCTCTGTTTATCAGTGACGGGTGGATGAGACTGTAATAATGAGGCCTGACCAGCTGAACAAGTGCAGTTGTGCTAGAGAATAAATCAATAGCACTGAGAGAGGAAGGAGCCCGCGGCGTTGACTCAACGGACACCGGATGATGGGCTACACCAGCACCGCTTCTATGGATTCCTCAATGTTTGGACATTAGTCTGGGATATTACTCCTTCATGTGGGTGTGAAACCCGAGTAGAAATCCTAAACTCTTCTAGGGGTAAAAAAAAAAGTTTGAAATACCAAAGCATGTGTTAGTTCATGTTAATTTCAACATTTACAAAAACATTTGACAAAAAAAAACATTAGTTAATGCACTTTGAAGTAACCTGAAGGATCAACAAAACAACTGTATGTATTACTAACATTATGCAAAATTCCCTTTTACATGGTGTTTGAACATAAGTGTGTGTCGGCTGCGTGTGTACACAACCTCCCTATAATGGTAAAAATCCACACACTCGTCTTTTTTTAATCCCCATAAATCATAAGTGTCTCAGAATAAGCTGCTTGCAGATTTTAGCTTTTGTGACATAGATCCCGCCCATGACTGCTGATGGACTCCGCCCAATTAGCACAGGCCCCACCCACGACTGCTGATGGACTCCGCCTTTAGCATAGATCCCGCCCATGACTGCTGATGGACTCCGCCCAATTAGCACAGGCCCCACCCACGACTGCTGAAGGACTCCTCCCTTTTAGCATAGATCCCGCCCATGACTGCTGATGGACTCCGCCCTTTTAGCATAGATCCCGCCCATGACTGCTGATGGACTCCGCCCAATTAGCACAGGCCCCACCCACGACTGCTGAAGGACTCCTCCTTTAGCATAGATCCCACCCATGACTGCTGATGGACTCCTCCTTTTAGCATAGATCCCGCCCATGACTGCTGATGGACTCCGCCCTTTTAGCATAGATCCCGCCAATGACTGCTGATGGACTCTGCCCAATTAGCACAGGCCCCACCCATGACTGCTGACGGACTCCTCCCTTTTAGCATAGATCCCGCCCATGACTGCTGATGGACTCCGCCCTTTTAGCATAGATCCCGCCCATGACTGCTGATAGACTCCGCCCAATTAGCACAGGCCCCACCCATGACTGCTGACGGACTCCGCCCTTTTAGCATAGATCCCGCCCATGACTGCTGAAGGACTCCGCCCTTTTAGCATAGATCCCACCCTTGACTGATAGAATCCTTTGATAGAAATCAGTTTTTATACATTGCTGTGGATGGGCATCATGACCTTTCTGCAAAGTATTATGGGTAAGACTAACTAGACTAAAGAGTAACATCTGGTAAGCAACAAAGTAAAAAAGAGATATAAGTCATGAAAAATGAATAAGAAAACCACAAATACAACACCCTTCAGTCTCACTATGATAGTCTATTTTTGCTGCATCATTATATAAATCAGAAATCATGATTTGAGTGAAATAAGTATGAATAAATATATTTATTAAGCATTTATAGCAAATGTTAAACTGTCTCTGTTTGGAAACGTTAAAGTCACCCATTTTATTCATGCGGTTATAACTGCTTATTATAATGCATTTGTAAATGAGTTATTAGTCATTAATGAACACCTTTATAAACCCTTCATGAAGGGAACCTTAATGTAAAGTGTTAAAGTAAATTATTACTTTCATTAAACACAGAGAAAACATTCAGTAACACTTAAAGCCTTTATGTAAAATGCATTATAAAAGTATTTTAATGCAATAATTATGCCTTTTTATGCAACTTATAACATTAATAATTAATAATAACTACAGTTATAATACACTTTTAGAAAATATAATGCATTAAAACACAACAAACAATACATTTCAGATGTAACAAGGAATCTGTGAATATTATAGTGCATTTTAACTTTGGTTACAGTTATTTATGAAAAGATATAATGCATTATACCATACATGATGAATACCTTTATAATGCATTATGTAAGAAGACTTTAACCCAACATTCTTCGAAATATCTGTTTTTGTCATATACATGGGAAAGTCGTGCGATAAAGGAAATATCCTGTTTTTTGTCACATTATAGAAGTAAAATGTGTTTCATTGTGGGTTCATAGTGAATTTAAATACCAAACAGACTGGAAATGTTTCTGAACAGATGTTTACTGCATATTAATGCAATATAGAGAAATAATGGTGATTTTGTTGCTTTTTGATTGTAATTTGATATTTAATCAAGCAATGCACCTTCAAGCCTGTTTACTTTCTGACGTTCAACAGCATGAGATTCAAAACCTCTCAGGCTTTACAGTCATAAAAATAGACCCGAATGCTATCAAACTGGCAATGCAAGCATTCACAAAGGAGTCTAAAAGCTCTGTGCTTATAATGAGGTTATGAACCTGTTTGTCAGAAATGAGCATAAAAGGAAAAACAATCCTTTGCTTCTAACCACTTTCAATCACGCCACTGAAAGTCCTGGCAGAGTTAAAGTCTGTGAGATCTCACGGATAAGCCATGCTTAGACATATAACAGAATTAAGGTGGTTAATTGAGTATTAGACAAATACATGATCAAATCCATTCATACAGTGGATTAAGAGATGACATTTGTGTGTATCAGCTCCGTCATCACCTGCTCCATCTGTGTAATTATTTCTCATGATGTTCAATATTTCCAATAAAAGTACTAATTACACACATGCATCACAATTATCCAGAATTCAAAGCACATTATATTAGAGCTTTACAATCCAAAAGAATATTGTATTGATTACGAGGCTTTTTGTGATTAGACTTTTTATCATGATTACACATTTATAAAGGGGCATGACAACTATAAATTATGAATTGTCTAAAATCACGTCTTGTATGAAACAAACATCCAAATGTACAGTGGCAAGAAAAAGTATGTGAACCCTTTACAGAATCTGTGAAAATTTGAATATTGTAACAAAATAAGAGAGAAAATACAAAATGCATCTTATTTTTTTATTTAGAACTGTCCTGAATATGGTATTTTACATAAAAGATGTAGACATATAGACATAAAAATAGAATTTATAAAAATGACCCTGTTCAAAAGTTTATGAACCCTTGATTCTGAATGAGTCGTTCCCTGTTGATCCACGGCTGTGTGTGTGTGTGTGTGTGTGTGTGTGTGTGTGTGTGTGTGTGTGAGTCGTTCCCTGATGATCCACGGCTGTGTGTGTGTGTGTGTCGTTCTCTGATGATCCACGGCGGTGTGTGTGTCTTGTGATGGTTGTTCTTGAGTCTCTTGTTTGTCCTGAGCAGTTAAACAGAAAAATTCTCCAGCTCCTGCAAACTCTTCAGTTTTCCAGCATCTTCTGAATATTTAAACGCTCTCCAGCACTGACTGTATGATTATGAGATCTGAGGATGATTGAGGGACTCAAACACAACTGTTAAAACAGCTTTAAACATTCACTGATGCTCCATAAGGAAACACAATGCATTAAGAGCTGGGGGTGAATACTTTTGAACAGGATGAAGATGCTCATTTTAGGGGATTTCCGCCTGGATTTGGCCTACCCAAACTGAAAAGCTTCCCACACCCACATACAGTGGTCTCTAAATGCACAATTTTGGTGTCATTTTACAGGAAACCCTATGAGATTACATAAAACACTGCTAAATATAAGTGATACATAAGTATATGTTGTTTGAGCTGTAATAACCCAGATCTGAAGATATTATCTTTTTTATGTAATTTCTGCCAACCCAAATCTCTCCAATATACAAGTCTCCCCATATACAGTGGTATAAATGCAATATCCAAGTGTCACAAAATATTTTTTTTCTATTGCTGGCATATGCTGGAAACAGCCCAAACTGACTGCAGGGTGCTAGAGCACACACTTTCAAAAATGAATTTATAACCCAAAAAATCTAAAACCTTTTAATCTTTTGATTTTTCGGTTTTGGGGACGTTTATTACAGGTCAGACAACATATACTTATATGTTTATCACTTTTAACAGTGTTTTATGTAACTTCAAAGGGTTTCCTGTAAAATGAAAGCAACATTGTGTATTTAGAGACCACTATATGTGTGTGTGTGTGTTTGTGTGTGTGTGTGTGTGTGTGTGTGTGTGTGTGTGTGTGTGTGTGTGTGTGTGTGTGTGTGGGCATGTTTTTGTGAAATATCAGGACACAAATGTGTATAATGACATGGGTATGACACAGGTATTACAAAAAGAGGGTGAAATATGAGGACGTTCCCCATGTCCTCACTTTTCAAAATGCTTATAAATCACACAGGATGAGGTTTTTCACAGAAAGTAAACTGCACAGTCTCCTGTGATGGGTAGTGTGTGTGTGTGTGTGTGTGTGTGTGTGTGTGTGTGTGTGTGTGTGTGTGTGTGTGTGTGTGTGTGTGTGTGTGTGTGTGTGTGTGTGTGTGTGTGTGTGTGTGTGTGTGTGTGTGTGTGCGCCGCCCAGTGCTGAGGGGGCACCAAAAAAAGAACTTTATTTTGAATGAATATCCAGCTCATGTGCGTAAGACATTGCACGTTTGTTCCTTCATTTCACTGCGGAATCGTTTGTAAACAAGACACAGGTCGAGACTAGATTTGCAGACATATTGAGATTAAAACCCACTGTTGTGCCTTCTGGATCCGACAGGATTGGTGCAACACACTTATGTGAGGAACACATGTTTTTTATATGTGATAGTATTGAATTGTTACAGATCGTTTGACATCTATTGATTATAATAGATCATGCTGACTTGCCTGCAGTGAAGTTTGGCTGATGCACGTGCTTGGTGTGTGTGTGTGTGTGTGTGTGTGTGTGTGTGTGTGTGTGTGTGTGTGTGTGTGTGTGTGTGTGTGTGTCCTTGTTTAAATTACATTGTGGGGAAATGTCCCCATAAGGATAGTAAAACCTGAGATCACTTACATTGTGGGGTCCAGCCAGCGGTCCCCACTTTTCAAAATGCTTATAAATCACACGGGATGAGTTTTTTTGAGAAAGTAAAAATGCAGAACGTTTCCTGTGATGGGTAGGTTTAGGGGCGGGGCCAGTGTGTGTGTATGTGTGTGTGTCTGTGTTAATGATGCGCAGTTTGTGGATACATCCACCAATCAGGCAGGCCAAGTAATAAAAAATAACATTCATATTAATTGCATGTGGATGAGAGATAAATCATTGTGTTTGTTTGATAAAGACGTTTTGCGAGCTAGGCGAATCATTCTGGTTGCCGTTTCTCCACATTGGAAGTTTTCAAAACAATTCCCCACACTGACAGGGGAGCCAAACTCATTATTATGCAAAACTGTTATCCAATCATAGCCGTGGGCGTTTACCGCCAAGTCTTCAGTGCGGCATGCCCATAAAAACTGAGCGTTTCAGGAGCTAGGCTCAAAACCAATGATTACTGATTCATTATGATGTTTTTGAATGTAAAAACCACACGAACGTCATAAGTTGACCTCAGAAAACAGTATAACCTTTTTTTTAAAGCCAGTTCATGACCGCTATAATGCGTTGTGTTCTATTCTGTGGATCAGTGAATCAGGAAACGACACACTAAGAATCAATGGTTCATAAACTTTTGAACGGGTCATTTTTATAAATTCAGCTTTTTTGTCTTGTGGACTATATTTAAACATCTTTTATGTAAAATGTCATATTCAGGACAGTACTAATGAAAAAAAATGCATTTTGTATTTTCTCTCTTATTTTGTTAAAATTATTCAAATTTTTACAGATTCTGCAAGTGGTGCACATACTGGTTCTTGCCAATGTATGTCTGTAAAAAACAAGCATCTGTGGCATCCTGACCTCCACCAACAATCCATGAAACTTGAGTTATTTGAGAACACGTTTGCTCATTCAGACAATCTGCAACATTTGTCCAATAGTCAGAATCCCACAGCGAGTTTGGCAGAGCCGGCATCTGACAGAAGGTATCCGATTAGCCGCATTGTCTCCTAATATCTGTCAGGCGCTTCAGTGAGACGG
The DNA here is from genome assembly GCA_023029165.1 of Gobiocypris rarus. NCBI lineage: Eukaryota > Metazoa > Chordata > Actinopteri > Cypriniformes > Gobionidae > Gobiocypris > Gobiocypris rarus. The sequence continues at coordinate 2,821,833 of CM040926.1, read as the reverse complement.
ACTTTGTTTTTGTTTATACTCTGTTTGCCTGTCATTGGCTGACATAACCTGCTGCCGTCTCTTTTAATATTAATTAAAGACGATATACTGTAGAGGCAGAAAGTGTGGCTCTCTGCCAGTGTTTTGAAGTAAGACTCAATTAACCTGAATGACCCTACCCAATACAAACAAGGCAAATTAATTACATTACATCTATTCCACGGGAGCTTAGCGAGCTCAGAATGGCTTTTAAATACTTTAGGATGTAATCTCTCCGGCTTGATTTATACCTGCTTATTTGTCAGGCCGTGCAAATCATTAATGATACAAGAGCATGAAAAATTCACATCAAAGCAGACAGACTGTTGATGCTGTGGAGATTGATATTCGCAGCTACCTCTGTTGTTTTAAACTGCCGCTATTATGCAATTTAAAGTTTGCTAATTTTGTTTTGTCTCCTACAAAAGGTTAACATGCATCAAAGGTAAAAAAAAAACACTTTAATTTTCTCGTAATATACATTGCACATCACCACAGTGTTCAATGATTCTCAAACCACTCGATGAATGATCAGTCTCTCTAAACCCCTCCTTTCCACGACCTACTCTGCTCTGATTGGTCAGATGATGAACAATAAAAATGTTGACAGCCAATCAGAATCCTTTCAACTTTAAAGAGCTCAAGCTTTTAAAGCGACAGATGACAAAACTGCAGTGCGCTTATAATAAATTAAATAGTTTACCTGACACTAATATAGTTCTCCTTATACTTATCTTTATAGTTATCGTTCTTGGTGTGAACAGGCTTTAACACAGTTCGTTTATATGGGAAGAAGGATGCAGGACCTGGTGAAAGTTCAACAATTTTTAATAAATAACCAAACAAAACAAAAGTAACGCGGACAGCCCCTCACAGACGGCTGCCACGCACACACATAATAAAACATAAACAAAACACAACGTAAAGTCCAAGCCTGGTCCTCTCTCGTCCTTCACTGGTGTCGCTCGTCTTTATATGCTGTTACCATCACCAGTGAGAGTGCCCGTGATCACCACCAGAGGGCACTCCACCCTGGACTATTGCCAATACATCTCAGACTACATTTCCCATAATCCCTTGCCTGGACTCATCAGCCATGATTGTTTTCAGCTGTGTCTCATTAACCTCATTAGCCCAGCCTATATAAACCATGTTAAATCTGTCATTCACTGCAAAGTCTTGTATAGTGTAACACTGCAATTCTGAGCATTCTTCCTGGTTTCTTGTCTTCTGGTTTTTGGATTACTTGTCTGTTTCTGGATCACCCTTTTGCCCATGTTCCCTGCCTTGTTGTGTTTGTTTGTTTGTTTGTTTGAACTGCCTGCCTGTTTATTGACCCATTGCTTGTACTCTTGACTACGATTCAAGATTCAAGAGTTTTATTTGTCACATACACAATTATATACAGAATATATAACTGGCAGTGAAATGTAGAAGGATGGGAATTGTGGAATACCCTCCAATAATTCTGTGTTTGGAACCTCTATGTGTCTTTCTGAGCAATATGTTACAGAGTAAACATGGTTTATATAGTCTGGGCTAATGAGGTTTATGAGACACAGCTAAAAACAATCATGGCTGATGAGTCCGGGCAAGGGATTATGGGAAATGTAGTCTGATGTATTGGCAATAGTCCAAGGTGGAGTCCCCTCTGGTGGTGATCACGGGCTCTCTCACTGGTGACCGTAACATATGCCTCCGGGCTCCCTCATGAGAGGACTCGAGACCGGTGTGCCACGCAGGTGACGCTCATTCTCAATCATGCACCGGTCTCACTCCGACGTCTCTCGCTCGTCCACCTACAGCATCAAGATAGTTGACTATACAAAAGAAAACTGAAATGTGGTGAGGAACTTTGTACTCATTGTACAATAAGACCTGGAATTGCACAATGAGTTCCTTCTCCTGTGAAGCAGACACACTTTTTGATGATTCGCATTGATGTGTTCAGATTCAATTAAAAAAAAATGTTTGTGTGGACTTTTGGTTTGATGCTTTCAGGAGCCAGTGACTGTAATGCATGCCTCACTACAAGTAAACCTATATTTTATGTAGCGTTTGTTATCTGTCTAATTTGACTCACTGTGTGACAGATGTAATTGCATGAAAATACACTAGAGTTTGATTGGACTTTTGATGTCAGCATCTAAAGATACAGGAAGGAAGCATTTCCTCTCTTTTAACAGCTATTCATATTTATTCTGCTATTGATGCACGCTTGTACGGTAACTGTTTTCAGTCTGCTCATCAGAACAGACCGTAGTGTCTGGGTTTTACTGTAAACCCCCAGATGACAAGCCTAATCCAGACTTAAAGTAATACTAGAACAAATAGATTAAATGAATAGCAAAACTGAAATGATTATAGTACAACCTAAACTAACAGATTAAAGTAATACCAGAGCTAATAGATTTTGCATGTTTGCAAACGACATGTAATTGTGATTAGCTAAATCCTGATGTGATTAGATTAAGAAACTCACAGTGTATTCCAGTAATAGCACGGGAGTCTGCAAATGTTATTAATAATTCAGATTTTTTCTAAATGTATTCAAATCTTCAATGGTCAGTGTATAATTGCAAATGATTAAGATGTTTAACAAGGGGGCTGGATGGATATGATTCAATAAATAAGATATCCGCCTCAGCCTATAAATAAATGAAAACTAGAAGACAAAATACATGGGATGTACTTTAGTTCCTCTTCCCGCTGTGACTGCAGACATGCCAATGACATCTGCTGCTACAGAAAGTCTTTTAGCGATGCACGGCTCGTTGTGTGTCAGGTAAAAACACTTGAGTCACGGCTGATATGACTGAAGTGTTGCCAATACGAGAGAGAAGACATCTGTGTGTGACAGAAGCGCCACTGATCTTGAGAAGAATCTCACTGCGTTGACTTCATCTGTCTTAGACAACAACATCACAGACACAGAGTCCAAAGCAATCATCACACAGCAGGACCAGAATTCAACCTAAATTATAGGGAATAACTGGCAACTGAACCAACTATAGCAAGCCATTCCGAGCCCGATCTCACGAAAATGCGTATAAATAGTACGAGTGTGCAATCTCGTAGAATGTATACGCCAAAATGAGTTTTGGCGTGCATATGGTACGCCGTTTTTGGCGTGCATATGATACGCACTTTATGGCGTATTATATGTACGAACCCCACACCCCAACCCTCACCCTACCCAAAAGCGTGTCATATACACGCCATAAAGTGTGTATCATATGCACGGCAAAAGCGGCGTACCATATGCACGCCAAAATGAGTTTTGGCGTATACATTCTACGAGATTGCACACTCGTACTATTTATACGCATTGTCATGAGATCGTGTTGCCATTCCATTTAGGACAGCAGCAAACTGTCCTGCGCTTTCAGAATGGATCGTTAAAGTTGTTTTACGAAATCCAGCTAAATAGTTTCATTGTGATACCTATTGAATAAACTCCAGCTGTAAAACACATGTTACACTCATTCATCTTGACTTCACTGTCAGCCTCATTGAGAATATGTTTTTGTAGAGCAACAGCAAAGTAGCGCACAGTAGAGCAGATCCCAATGACACAGAAGAAAACTAAAGTCGACAACACAACAACATGCATCCACAGCACTACAACAAGAGAACAGTGCATTTCACAAAACAGTCCATTACCTGCCATATACTACAGCAGTGCAGTGCATGTGATCTCATGAGTATACATGTGTATTTTTATGCAAAGTGTAGTTCTACCACATGTACAGTTATTTACATTTTCATACACACTGAAATGTATAATAACTGTAAAAATGTAAAAAGTAAAACGTAAAATATGAACAACTTTACAGACACAAAATTGAATGTAGGCTATTCCTATTTGTGAATATTAAAATCGTGGCAATAATGTTTTGACTCTATTGTATTCAATTCTCATATCAATGACATGTTTACCGTGGCATTTATTAAATGCAGTTTACTCATCTGCTTAATAAGACATAAAATGTGTTACATGTATGTTGTTTTCATTTGGTTGTCTTTGTGTTTTGTTTCTAGTTAGCTTCTCAGTTTGTTCTATTAGTTCAGTCATCCTCGTTTCCCACCGTTTGCCTCCATAGTCACTGATTTGATTAGGCTCCTCAGTTCAGGTGTGCCTTGTTAATTAGCTCCTTAGTTTGTGTATATAAGCTCAAGTTTGTGGTAGTTCTCGTCGTCCTTCATCGTCTATGTATAGAGTGTGTGTAATGTATTTTCCTGACATTTTCCTGAATTTTGTAATTAAAAGTTTCAGGTTATCTCTTCGACGTGTGTTTGAATACACACTGTTCTGTGACAAAATACAGGACCATCTAAACAGAGAACAGCATCTCCCATCACCTCACCCCGCTGATCCACTGATCTCCCGTTTCCAAGCTGGGCACCCAATCGAGAACTGTTTTGAGGAATTCCTTGAACTTTCTCATCGGGTTGCCTGGGATGATGATACTCTTAAGACTCTTAAGCTTTTTGGTGTGGTCTAGATCAGTGGTCCTCAACCCTGTCCTGGGAACCCCTACCACTGCACATTTTGCATGATACCCTTATCAGACACACCTGATACAACTCGTCAGCTCATTAGTAGAGACTGCAAGACCTGAAGTAGGTGTGTCTGATAAGGGAGACATACAAAATGTGCTGTGGTGGGGGGGTCCCCATGACAGGGTTGAGGACCACTGGTCTAGATGACCATCTCTACCAGCAAGTTCCAGCAGCAGCTACCACATGTTCTCTGGCTCTTTATATTGAATATGTACTGTGGTTGAGTGGTTCTGCCCTCACAGTTGAGGTTGATGAAGACACCCCCACCACTCAGCCACAGTCACCCTTGTCCAATACAGTCATCATGATTGCCAAGCCTGCATTTATTCCCATCTGGAAATATTCCCCTCTCTGGCCCTACATCCAGAATCCTCTTCTGAGTCCCATCCAGTGTGAGAAATCTCTGAACCCTCAGCCAAGGTGGCCACCACGCCTGAGTCCTCAACCAAGATAGCCACAATGCCTGAGGCTCCAGTCCCTGTCCAGAGAGGACTCCATCTCCTGTCCAGAGTCCAGAGAGGACTCCGTCACCCGTCCAGTTATGACTCCATTCCCCATCCAGAGTCCAGAAATGACTCCAGTCCCCATCCAGAATCCAGAGATGATTCCAGTCTCCTTCCGAAGTCCAGAAATGACTCCAGTGATGGCTCCAGCCCCTGTCCAGAGTCCAGAGATGACTCCAGTGAGTCCTGAGATGACTTCAGCCCCCTGACCCGAGTTCAGAGAGCACAACCGTAGCTCCTCCCAATAAATGTTGGCTGCCGGCAGCGCCTAGATCAGCTGAACTGCCAGCGTTGCCTTAAGCTTGGTTCCCTGAGAATAATTTTTCTAATATACTGTACTTTGCTACAGCATTTATTTTCACCCTCTGCCTGAAATGCTCTTTAAAGCCAGATTTTTCAAAAATCTCAATCTGTTGTGATTGGTCAGCTTATTCACAGGCAAATCATTCAGGCACATCTAATTGTCCATTTCTCACTATTAACTAATGTCATATCATGCATATTACTATGATATTGGCTGTTTATTAGTACTTATAAAGCACATATTAATGCCTTATTCTGCATGATCATATTTTACATCTCTTAATCACCCAATACCTAAACTTCACAACTTCCTTATTTACAATTAATAAGCAGTAATTAGGAGTTTATTGAGGCAAAAGTCGTAGTTAATAATTAGTTAATAGTTTGAGTTGCGACACAGAAAATTGTTCAACTATGATGTTAAGAATTAAACATGCAATCATAGTGATGATTTTGGGAAACACATTCCAGACAATCTCAGTTTAACTGTCGCAGTGATGAACAGCTCACAGGAATGGGACATTATCAGGAAAGTGCAGACATATTGGCAAGTTCATCACACCAAGATATCATATGGCTTCAGCAGACATGAAATTGTGCACAAGACGTATGTACTATTTTTATTAGCCTTTTACATCCTTTTCATGCCCCATTCAACTGCATGACTGTAAACAGTCATTATTGAAAAATGTCTCTTTTTGTGTACTACAAAAGCAAGATATGAGCTACATAAGAGTGAGTGAAAGATGACAGAAATTCTATTTTTTGATGAACTATTCCTTAAAGAGGCACAGTCGCTGCCCTCATGTCACCTCAAATCACACTCTTTCTTTGAAAATGAATGACTTCTAGTCACATTGTCACAGCAAATCATTTTCTTCTTAAACAAACCTTCAGTTGACTGACATGATTCTGGAAAAGAAACAACATATCCACTTTGTTAATTTTGTTAGCACTAACACGTAGCAGATTTGTTGTCCCAATAAATTTGCATGGAAAACAAGACTATTATCCGACATTAGCTCTATGAGCGCTAAAAGGCATACCTCTGCTAACACTACTGTCAGATTTCGTCCTAGTTAATATAATTACATAATAAACAATTTACTACCTAGCACAAAAAAGAAAAGAAAAAAAGAATTGGGTTTCAGTCCAATTTAAAGAGCTTTATTGGTATGCAAAGATGTGTCGCCAAAGAATAAACAGAGTGCTAGAGGTCTGGAACACTTGAGTGACTGCAAATGAAGTTTTACAAATGTTTTGTTTTTAAATGCTGGTAATGTTGTTTTGTCAGATTCGTTTGCTTCTTCAATGCCTATGTGTTGTGATCCTCAGGGCCACCATAGACGCTGAGGAACACAAGTCACCTCCAATAATTAGAAATAGCCAAATTTTCCATCAATATTTTATGTTATTGATGCTGCTCTGCTACGCTCCAATACGCCCTTCTAATACACACTTTGTTTTCATAAGATGACAAAACGTTTTAAGTCACATTTTTAGGTTGCTCTGCCTCACTGGTTTAAATGTGCGCTTAATGATTTAGACAGCCAATCAGATCAAAGGAGGCGGGGCTAAATGTTCACAGAAGACTCGTGTGAATTCCAACACAATGTTTTAGTTTTAATAGTAAAAGAGTGCAATGCAAGTAGCTAAAGATTTAATATTTGACAACTGTTTTACGATACAAATATGTAATGCATCTTGGTGCTCACGTGAACAGCACCATGAATAAAGTCGTTATTTTTGTTTTATTTTCGTCGCTTCACAACATTAAGGTTGAACCATTGTATTCACATGGACTATTTTAACGATTTCTTTACTACATTGCTGGGGCTTGAGAGTGTTAATAACGTGGCAGTCTATGGGAGGGTCAGAAAGCTCTCAGATTTCATCAAAAAAATCTTAAAGGTACAATATGTACGATTTTTTTATTAAAATATCCAATAACCTCTAGAACATAGTTATATATATTTTTTCACCTTTATACTTGCATTAACCCTAAACATTTCAATTTTAACCAAGACACGGACCATATCCTCCATACCCTCGATTTCCATAGAAAACATGGAAACACCAAAGACACTTTAATATAGTGTGTATTTTTTTAGACAGGTGAGCAACTGTTTGGTTTTATAGTTTGAATCGCTTGTTTTCTTGACTTACCCAAGTACCATGTTTTTACTATGCCTCAGAGACACTAAGTGGCTAACAGCATAATCAGAGAGAGCTTTCTCCGTCAAAGAATATATTTTAAAATCGCATGTCATTTAGCAACAGTCATTTAGTCATCCTGTTTTTATACATATGATATTCTAATATTGATAGATTACTGCATAGTGCATCAAGTCTCTCACACCAGCCACCGACCGAACACACAGAGTAACATTATAACATGTCACACTCAAATGTATTTAGTATGATTGTTTAATCATGTAACAGTGTTGCATTTCCCCACATACACAACGAAAAGAGCATAAGCGGCGACTGCAGCACAAGCAGAATAAATGCTCCTGGTGTTTCGTGCTGGTCTCTCCCATTAGCATTCGCTCTCGTGCGTCCTGCTTCATACCACCGCAACGTTAATAAAACTTTCATACATTCACTCATCCATGAACATGATTTCTGCCCGAGTCGGATTCCTTTCCATCAGCTGTGAGGTGAAGAGTCAAGACTACAACTCCCATTATTCCACACTCATTCATCAAGCTTCGCCTTTGTTTTGAATAAGCGTCCTCTAGTGGCGAAACATACACACTGTGCCTTTAATTTGTGTTCAGAAGATGAGCAAAGGTCTCACAGGTCTGGAACGACATGAGGGTGAGACAAGTATTTTCATTTTTTGGTGAACTAACACTTTAATGCCATTTGGTAAAGCAAGCATCACTTTTACTATTTATAACAAACTCATAACTAATAGGGATGTGACATGAGGAAATTTTCCCACAGGTTAATCGACGTGTGACAACACCGTTAATAACGGTAGCACGACGGGGGCTTTTAAATTGCTAATTCTAAACCAAAAGTAAAATGCACACGGCCACTCTGGCATTCATAAGGTAGCGCAGCACCGCAAGTGTTTTCAATGAATTCCTATGGAAGCTTCCAAAGTATTGATACATGCCGAGCGGCTGTGACCATCTTACTTTTGGTTTAGAATTAGCGTCAATTCGGAGATGTGTTGCTTGAATGGTGGGTTCATTATTCCTAATGAAAAACACAACAACAACACAGTTCAATGACAAACTCACTTAAATAGGCGCTTTTACATTTCGCTTTGAAACCAAATCCTCCGCAGTTATCTTGTCAGTCAGCTCCTCGCTCTGAAATCTGACTCCTGCTGCTGCTGTGACTCTAGTTCAGCTCACACTGTATTAAGCAGACACGTTCAGTTCTCTAGCTGAACTAAATTATTGTATTACTATAAAAGAATCAAAACGCCGGTGAGGGACGGTGCTGCGGTGGGCAAGTGGTGTAATCGGTGTTGCGCATGAACAACGGTAACTCCGGCAACACGTACCAAGCCTAAATCAGCATGTAACTTGTGCTAGAGACATGACTGATTTTCTCAGACGTGTCTTGCTGTGGTGTGCCATTACTTTTCTAAGCAATTTAACCTACGATTTACAAGGACAAATCTCGCAACCAGAATAAAAGAGACGTGGATATGGGCTCTTTGGACTTGAGTCAGTAAACAACCACTTATCATTACCACTTAAAGCTTGATAGGCAGGTAAATCAAGTAGTAAAGTCAAGTTTTTATAATTGCGTGTCCTGGTTAAAACAAAGTCGTTCCTCTCTTTTAATAACTTTTAAAGAGTTATCCATGCTTTTATCACCACCAGGCTAGACTATTGCAATCTTTATATTTATTTTGTCTTCCTTGAACTGTCTTCAAATGGTTCAAAATGGCGGCTGCCAGAGTTCTTACAGGAGCTCGCAAATGTGAACATATCACCCCAATCCTACGTATTGGTTGCCTGTGCGCAATAGAATTGATTTTAAAGTACTGCTATTGGTTTTTAAATCACTACATGGATTAGCACCACAATACCTTACAGACCTGCTGATTGAACACCACCCAGGGAGAGCCCTTAGGTCTGCAAATCAGAGGCTCTTAGGGGTCCCTAAAACCAGACTAAAATATAGGGGCGACCGGGCTTTCTCCGTAGCTGCTCCTAGACTTTGGAATCCCCTGCCTATGCAAATTAGAACTGCTTCCACATTATCCATTTTTAAATCACAGTTAAAAACATTTTTATTTGATGTGGCTTATAATCCTTAACTCATTTGTTTTGAATGTGGTTTGTGTTTTCTGTGGCTCTATTCTTTCATGTTTTGAATATTATTTTATGTTTAATTATTTTTCTGTACAGCACATTGGTCAACGGCAGTTGTTTTTAATAGTGCTATATAAATAAACTGAATTGAATTGAATTGAACTTATCGACCATCCAGAACGTCGCATAGCACAGTAATACTCTACAAAAATGTGAATTTGTGGAAACGGTGACATCATGCATATTACGTGTTCAGTCTATAGTCATGTAGTGTTTCTTTACAAAGTGACATCGCCATCTACTGGCCTGGGAGCAGAATACAGCATTTTTAGGAGTTTCCGCAGATCGTTAAGGAAAAACCTTTCTGATTTTGGTACAACATTGTCATGTAAACGTCCCTTAAATCACATGTACCACTTTCACATGTAAAAATCCATTACTAATGCAGCGATTAATGAGGGAATTATTAATTTGTGGCAATTGATCTTTTTAAGTTCTTTAACATATAATTGAAGCACCTTGATGTTATACAGCTTGTGATCTGCAAAATTGTGTGTTCTGGTCATATACTCTGCATTGACCACAGTTTGAATCAGGGGTGGAAAGAGCGACCCAGTGCCTGAAATTATCACCGCCAGAGATCTCACAAATCACGGAGCGAGAGGGAAAAAGCTCATTTATGTGCCTGTTCTTTCAATCAGCGCACAGGCGAGCCTGATCATGGGCAATCACTACAAGAGGAACTTTACTTGATTTGCATTCTGATATTCATTACAGGAGTCACTTTAAATGTTGATGGCTGAATCTATGGATCAAATGGCTACATCTGGTCAGCTCGCATCCGCATGTTGCAAAGCAATGCATGTTCGCAGGCTTGAATTAGTCTTGGAGACAGAGAAGAGGGGGTTGTAGTTTGGAGGTCTGTTTGGTGCATTGAGTGCGAACAGTCCTGTCGCCTGAGGGTTTCTTTTATCAGTCTGTTTTAAACACAGCTACACAGTCTTGAGCCTGAGGACCTGATGGTTAAGCAAACCCTCTCAGAGCTGTCAGAAATGTCGTTCAGCAGCTTTACCAATACTTGTTACACAATCTTGACTGCAGGGCTGAGCAGTTACAGCCCATGAGTATTGGGTAAGATTTAATATTTCAGGTGCTTCAGAAATAGTGTGTTTTAAACTTAGACACTAAATTTAAGAAACTAGCAAAATAGTTAAACACTATTATTATGATCATGACAGTCAGTGGACAGCCTTGGACATGGTTTTGAGGAATGTATATTAACGAGAGCACAAGGAGTTCAATTAATGTACAAATATTTGCTAGTAAAAATTCAAAATTGCAAACTTGAATTATTAAAAATTTCTGCAGAACACAAAATAATTTTGGAGGTTTCAGCTGATTTGACAATAGAATATTTGATTTGGGCTCTGATTATTGTGCACAGTTAAATGTGAAGTGTGCACTTTCAGAAGCACTATAGCTTCACAAAATAGTATTGCAAAAATGAATGTGACCCATGCTGACAAAATGAGTCGCAATGAGCACATTTTCAAAAATTAGTTATTGTTATTTTCACATTCTCTACAACCTACAAAATAATGGAAGCGGACAAAAATGCGGTTAAAATCATCAGCAACCAGACCCTAAAATCCCTGGTAATAACACCAAATTTGGCACACATCAAGTAAAAACCAAATATCTATAGGAAAAATATATATTCAACTTTTTTTTCCTTATGATACCACAATTGTTTGATTAACATTACTAAAGCAGACTATATTAAGACCTACTGTACCGCACGGATATAATATAATGATAGACATCAGCTGTTTTTCCTCAACAGTTAACCAAACGCTCATATTAGACATGACAGATTATGTTTGTAAGAATACAAGTTGAATACTCGTTAAGACGGATATTTTGAAATACTGTAATTCTGTGTGTGTGTATCGTGAGTGTGTGCTGTGAGAGGTGTTTGTGCGCACGCGTCGGATCTGTCAGTCAGCACGAGTGAGATCGTTTTCATGGACAAAGGAAAGGTATTCCTCTCAAAAAAAAAAACCCTCATACAAATAAAGACACTTTAAGATGTTTAATTGCTATTTGGAGCATTGGGATCAGTAGACGAGGGCATAATAAACACATTTTTGTGAAAACCTCAAAATCGACCAACATTTTTTTTTTCTAATATCATGATTGCAAATGTGATTGATTTTATACACTAGTCAATATTAAATGACATTTGTCAATATTGATGTTTTTGCTCTATTTCGCAAATGAAAATAGTTCTAAACAAAGCAGAAATATTGTGGTTCTCTGAGCAACACACAGCAGGTGTTTAGTTTCTAAATGAATTTGAATAATGATTCATAAAATAATCAATCCCTATGTCCCAGTGTCCAAACTACCCATCCTAAATAGTATGTTAGATTAGAGTAAGTGTGCCACAAAGCATAATATATTAAACACAGTATGTCAAAAGTCCCTAGATGGTCTACTATTTCCGATTTTCCCAGTGTGGATCCATGCTATAAAAGCTAATATTGCTCACAGCCCATTGCACTCTGGGGGAGGATTCGGTTCAGAACTACAAACATGAGAAAAAGTGTTCAAAAACTACAACACAAGTGGATATCCACGACTGACAGTGAGACGTTTAGATAAAGCTTTGAGTGACTAATTATCAGTTCAGCCTGATTATTAAAGTAATATTTAATGAATATTTACACTTTACAATAAGGTTCATTTGTTAACATTAGTTAACTACATTAGTTAATATGAAATAATAATGAACTGCACTTATAAAGCTTTTTTTTTATCTTCGTTAATGTTAATTTCAACATTTACTAATGCATTATTAAAATCTTGTTAACATTAGTTAATGCACCGTGAACTAACATGAGCAAACCATGAACAGCTGGATTTATATTAACTAATGTTTACAAAGATGAGCAAATACAGTAAGAAATGTACTGCTCATGGTTAGTTCATATTAGTTAATACATTAACTGATGTTAACCACCGAAACCTTTTTGTAAAGTGTTACTAATTAATGTTATCTGTGTTATATTTCATCTGCAATATTGTGGACTTTTATAAAGATCTGTTTGGCCATTAACTTTTAAATGCATTGTTATGCATTATTATTACACGGCTCTGTGGAATACTTGATTCTGATTGGTCAATCGCGCATTCCAGCTGTATTTTATTCCCAGATAATTCCTCAGAAGTGAATAATGAGCCCGATCTCACGAAAATGCGTATCAATAGTACGAGTGTGCAATCTCGTAGAATGTATACGCCAAAATGAGTTTTGGCGTGCATATGGTACGCCGTTTTTGGGGTGCATATGATACGCACTTTATGGCGTATTATCGTCACGAACCCCGCACCCCACCCTCACCCTACCTAAAAGCGTGTCATATACACGCCATAAAGTGCGTATCATATGCACACAAAAAACTGCGTAGCGTATGCACGCCAAAACTAATCTTGGCGTATACATTCTACGAGATTGCACACTCGTACTATTGATACGCATTGTCATGAGATCGTGTTGGAATAACACACCGCTCATCTGGGTACGAGTTATCTTGACCGGTACTACTTATAATCTTAACGTGTCACTCCGCTGTCACTGTCGACTGTCTGGCGCCATCTTGTGACTTTATAATGTAAAGTTTCATCCAATCGCCTTCTGTATTCAATTTAAGGGAAAAGTGCCTCTGCAGTTCAAAAGGCTTACGATCGTCAGAAGTAGCGTAAGCTTTTTGGATTGCGAGACGGCACTTTAAACACAAGTTCAGCCAAAACTTTATAATGTTTTAAATATGGATATTTTTCTTACACAAATGCATCGAAGGCCTTTATTAACCCCGGAGCCGTGTGGAGCAGTTATATGACAGACAGATTAATTTTTATGGACTAAACCGACCTACAACTACTGCCATTATAAAGCTTGGAAGAGCCAGGACTTTTTAAATATAACTCTGATTGTGTTCGGCTGAAAGAAGAATGTCATACACACCTCGGATGACTTGAGAGCGAGTAAATCATGGGCTAATTTTCATTTTTGGGTGAACTATCCCTTTCAGCATTGATTTCAACATGTATGGTAAAAACTAATCTTTTCCGCAGTAGATAAAGGCTTAAAGCAGCTCGGAACTGTTTTTCTTCACGGAAGCTTTGCATTAGAGCTAATAAAATTTTTAAACTCAAGACAATATTTCTTGTCTAATTTAAATTGTAAATTGTACATTATCCCATATGAGGAGAGTCTCACGACTGCAGATCAATGTGCTATTGCATTTTGCGGAGGCGACCTCCGCTTCGCATCGGGCGGTTCTTTGCTTCCACATTGTGCATTAAAGTCCATTGTCTGCTACTTGACATCTACGTATTTATGAAAATTTTGTTCATTTTGTAGATTTGAATTATGAATTAACACAATACTGCTTGGTATCATGTTACTTCAGCTGGTATAGTACCGTGAGATGTTTCTGGTATTGACAACCCTAATTGTTTCCCAGTGGTTTGTTTTGATTTAGATTTTTTTTCATTCATGCTTTTTGGTTATTTAATGATGAAGTTACAGCATCGACCAGCAGGGGCTAACGGCTCATGATAATCAGTAAACCCTGATCTCTAATCTTTGGAAGTAAAGAAATACTTACTCCTTGCAAACACAATGCACAGTGAACGGTCTCAGTCAAACGGATGCACTAGTTTCCATTCCAATACGGTGGTACATCTGCTTCTGAAGTGAACAAAACTATGCATCCCTCTTAGCAGTATTGGGAGTGTACTCAAACTTTGCCGAAATCAAGTGAAGTTTTTCCAATTCCTTCTCTGTTCTGTGTCAGTGTTTCACGCACTGAAGCTTGAGGCACAATTATGCAGCTGTTTCGTGCAACTGCTTAGAAGGAACTGACGCTCCAGCTACAGCGAGAGACAGAGGATTCAAATGAAGCCTCCCACAGGAGCTCAGCAAAGTCTTTGTTTCCCCCAGTAAAAGCTGTTCCCATTGCTCTCGCTGTCAGAGCCGACAGAAGCGCACTCTGAATTTTTGTGAGTTTGGTGGTTGAATCCCCCGGGGGAGTGTCATTAGGAAATCTCTCTAACTCTCTCCGGCACTAATTAGCATGTGGCTCAATGTGGCATTGGGAACCCTCTGTTTCAACCTGGACTCGCGGGCCTCTCGTTTCACAGAACCATGCAGATGTTTGCAGCCATTCCTTGATTTACTGAGCAATACTGTGGTAAACAAAAACAGCATTCATCATTATTGACACTAGGAGTTGTGGCAAAACCTATTAGTGTGAAATGAAATCATTAGAGCTCTCTGGCACTTACTGGTTGTCTAGCACATTTGGCATTACATGAAATGTGGCTTCAACCTGACAGCCTCTGGCATGTTTGGTTGGATTAAAACGAACTGTTGTGCGATTGCTCTGTTAGTGCGGTTCATGTGAATACCTGCGAACCCTACCATCCCAACCCTGGTGTGCACAAGAAATGCGGACATAGGACTACAAGTGTGAACACACACACACACACTTACTTTCATAATGCAAGATATTTTTGATGTACACTGAATATTGAATGCTGAAAACTGAAAATATTATTATGAAGGAATTGATTGTATTTTAAAGTGGCTGTTTTGGTTTTGTTTTATAGGGTACAACAGGGCCAAAGAAACGCCTTAAGAAATATGTGCTTTTAATTACTCCCATACATATGATTGCAGATATATATATACACTCTAAAAATGCTTGGTAAAAAACAACCCACTGTTTGGTCAAATATGGACTAACCCAGCAGTTGGGTTGTTTAAACCCAGCATTGGGTTGTTTTAACCCAGTGATTGGGTTGTCTTAAGCAAACATTTAACCCAACCGCAGGGTTAAAACAACCCAACTGCTGGGTTTAAACAACCCAACATTTTTGTATATGTGTAAATGTTTGTATTGAACATTGATTGAGCAACAGATTTTGTGTGAAAATAAATCATAAAAGAGGTTTATTTTGTTTAAAAATCTTTTAAATGTATGAGGTGTGAGGGGGCCTTTTACCCCACAGACACACACACACACACACACACACACACACACACACATGTTGTGTTTCCATGTTTTGTGGGGACATTCCATAGGCGTAATGCATTTTATACTGTACAAACCGTATTTTCTATCCCCTACACTGCCCCTGCCCCTAAACCTACCCATCACAGGAGACATGCTGCATTTTTACTTTTTCAAAAACATCACTTAGTGTGATTTATAAGATGTTTTCCTCATGGGGACCAAAAAATGTCCCCACAAGGACAAAAATTTGGATATTGCCATCTTTGTGGGGACATTTTGTCCCCATACCGTAGGATTACCAGTCCACACACACACACACACACACACACACACACACACACACACACACACATTAATTCTCTAGCTAAAGTAATATGTTTTGAATAATGTCCAAAGGCTTGTTCACACCGGGAAAATGATTGGGCACTTATCGCTGACGTGACTAAACAAAGAGTCGCCAATGTGAGTACACCGGCACGCAAAACAGCAGGCGTAAAAGTGTCATTTAAAAAGAAAATGTTTTGTTTTGATGCGGCACATTAAAAACTGTCTGACCAATGAGATTGATGCTTTTGTTCACGTGCCTGGAGTTTCTGAAGTTACAGTAAAACACGACTTAATGGCACTCAAGCAGAAAACAGTCTTGCCGAGCACACATTGATACCTACTAAGAATGCAACGAAGAGGAGAAGAAGATGCAACGAGGCAAGATGAATGTAGAGCTGCTGGTCTCTTTGGTGTCTATACACCAAGAACTGTAGGACAAACGCCGCAGCGACAACACACATCTCCATAAGAGGAAGTTATTATGAAGAGGAATTGAGTTTGATGGTGAGTTTCCATCTGAAATCAAATCGAAAGCGTCATCTACTATCAGGAGTGAATTTGCACATTCACTCTGCGCATCGCCAGTGAAAACTGCTTGTGTATGAACACAAAGATGCGTCGAAAAACGCTGGCGATAATCATCCCCTTGTGCACGAGGCTTAAGGTAATACTTGTTCAAAACAATCACTATAGCACTATTTTCTGTTTATTTTGGTAATCAAAGAATACATTTTTGGTCAGTAAATATACTGTCATTAAAATATGGTAAAATAGAAATATATTTAAAAAATAAAGATACATACAGGAGTTCCCATAATTTAATATAGATTTATATTAGTAACAATAAATTATATTTTATGATTAACATCATATTTGTTTCATTATAAATATGGTGATTATCTCTAAGGTGGACTCCCAACTATAATAATATAATATATGATGTTTCCCATCTGAATCTTATGTCATGTCAACAAATGCAATAGTCATCCAATGTTTAACATCATGTTAATGATTGTGTCTTTTGCCCCAATACCATATTTTTACATATTCTTCTGTTATTAAAAACTGTTGCTTTATTTAGCTTGAACAAACCTGAAAATCATTAAGAAGACCTTTGTCTCAAAATATATTCAATAACTTTAGCGATTCGGTAGCGCTTTAGATTACGGTCCGGAAAGTACTGCATAATTAAAGCGAATTTACAGCATAACTTTCGGTAATTTACTATCAGGAAAATTAACTAATTATTTATAAATTATCTGTAAGCATCTTTTAATTAAGGGGTAATTATCTATGTAGTCACAGGGTAAGTGTGAATCTGCGGGCTGTAAATTAAAGTGGCTCTTGTTCCCCTCTTGTTTCATGTAGTTACAGGGTAAGTGTGAATCTGCGGCTGTAAATTAAAGTGGTTCTTGTTCTCCTCTTGTTTCATGTAGTTACAGGGTAAGTGTGAATCTGCGGGCTGTAAATTAAAGTGGTTCTTGTTCCCCTCTTGTTTCATGTAGTTACAGGGTAAGTGTGAATCTGCGGGCTGTAAATTAAAGTGGTTCTTGTTCCCTCTTGTTTCATGTAGTTACAGGGTAAGTGTGAATCTGCGGCTGTAAATTAAAGTGACTCTTGTTCCCCTCTTGTTTCATGTAGTTACAGGGTAAGTGTGAATCTGCGGGCTGTAAATTAAAGTGGTTCTTGTTCCTCTTGTTTCATGTAGTCACAGGGTAAGTGTGAATCTGTGGCTGTAAATTAAAGTGGTTCTTGTTCCCCTCTTGTTTCATGTAGTTACAGGGTAAGTGTGAATCTGCGGGCTGTAAATTAAAGTGGTTCTTGTTCCCCTCTTGTTTCATGTAGTTACAGGGTAAGTGTGAATCTGCGGGCTGTAAATTAAAGTGGTTCTTGTTCCCCTCTTGTTTCATGTAGTTACAGGGTAAGTGTGAATCTGCGGGCTGTAAATTAAAGTGGTTCTTGTTCCCCTCTTGTTTCATGTAGTTACAGGGTAAGTGTGAATCTGCGGGCTGTAAATTAAAGTGGTTCTTGTTCCCCTCTTGTTTCATGTAGTTACAGGGTAAGTGCAAATCTGCGGCTGTAAATTAAAGTGGTTCTTGTTCCCCTCTTGTTTCATGTAGTTACAGGGTAAGTGTGAATCTGCGGGCTGTAAATTAAAGTGGTTCTTGTTCCCCTCTTGTTTCATGTAGTTACAGGGTAAGTGTGAATCTGCGGGCTGTAAATTAAAGTGACTCTTGTTCCCCTCTTGTTTCATGTAGTTACAGGGTAAGTGTGAATCTGCGGCTGTAAATTAAAGTGGTTCTTGTTCTCCTCTTGTTTCATGTAGTCACAGGGTAAGTGTGAATCTGTGGCTGTAAATTAAAGTGGTTCTTGTTCCCTCTTGTTTCATGTAGTTACAGGGTAAGTGTGAATCTGCGGGCTGTAAATTAAAGTGGTTCTTGTTCCCCTCTTGTTTCATGTAGTTACAGGGTAAGTGTGAATCTGCGGCTGTAAATTAAAGTGGTTCTTGTTCCCCTCTTGTTTCATGTAGTTACAGGGTAAGTGTGAATCTGCGGGCTGTAAATTAAAGTGGTTCTTGTTCCTCTTGTTTCATGTAGTTACAGGGTAAGTGCGAATCTGCGGCTGTAAATTAAAGTGGTTCTTGTTCCCCTCTTGTTTCATGTAGTTACAGGGTAAGTGTGAATCTGCGGGCTGTAAATTAAAGTGGTTCTTGTTCCCCTCTTGTTTCATGTAGTTACAGGGTAAGTGTGAATCTGCGGGCTGTAAATTAAAGTGACTCTTTTTCCTCTTGTTTCATGTAGTTACAGGGTAAGTATGAATCTGCGGACTGTAAATTAAAGTGACTCTTTTTCCTCTCTTGTTCCATGTAGTTACAGGGTAAGTACGAATCTTACAGAGTGAATCTTATTCAACCATAGTGTGGCCTTCTCAATCTGTCCCCCAACATTAAGCTAAAACACGTTGTAGCAAATTAAAATGTGTAAGAAATGTTTACGTTGTTCATAAATAATGCACTTTAAACATATCCATTGGTCTGTCATTCTTTCATATTGATTGTGTAGTTATAAATTCTTGAGACTGTTAATGATTAGTGCTTTTTTTTTTAGTTTGTGGGTAAGAATTGTGTAAAAAATATATATATATATATATATATCTTTTGGGGATGGATTCCGGGAAATCTCCCTTACTTTCAATGTTCAATGTTGACAGATATGCAAAGGTCAGACACATTTCCACGTGCACAAGACCAGATCATTTTTTTCAGGCAGGGTAGTCAACATCCAGTATGCCTACATTGGTTGCCATTGTAAATACTAAAGCATCAGCACGATGCCAAGAGATGTAAGACAGTCACTGTCATTGTGGGAAGAGAGAACGGAGAACTGGGCATCTGTGCAAATCCATCATGTCCATCTCACAGCGCCGCTGAACTCATACGCTGGAAAGGAAAGTCGTTTCAAAGGCGGATCAAGTTAAATATTGAAATATTGCACAGACACACCAGGAATGTGTATCCAGACCAACCTTGATCACTTTAACATTAATCCAGGACTAATATTCATGGGATGCTTTTAATATTTGCTTCCAGTGTAACATTTTTAAAAGATCAACATTCTTTATCAAGCAAGTGAAGTAAACACCAAAATCTTTCAGTTGTAGTGAACTGAAAGCAAATTATAGCTTATCATTTTTTTCAAGCTGTCTTCTCTACATCCACAAACCCTTTTCACACGTTCTTATAATCACACTGGTGTTTTGAGAGTGAATGCTGTGGGTCTTCATCACATGATAACCGCACACACTGCAGATAAATTCAGTTGTCATCTCACCTTTTAATGCTTAATCCTTCCAAATAACCTGCTGACTTATCCGAATCTCAATAAAAATATTTACACATGAATCTTGTGTATTCTGAACAGCATCACTGCTATGTGAAGATTGCCAATTCATGTCAGTGTTACCATAGCAGCGAGAAGTTTCCATCAGTGGTCCTCTCAGAGAAAGCCACCGAGTCCGCTGACTAAAGAAGTCAGGAAACGCAGTGCCCCCCCCCCAGTGTGTAATTGGCATGTTTGGCTTTCTGAAACATCTAATATTGTGCCAAGAAAGCAGTCGTCTTATGTTGCTAACTTTTCTAAACAAAAGATTTAGAAGCGGCGTCCTGAAACTTTATCTTGTGTAAACATATTGGCCCTTTGCCCATTCCTCCGTCAGTAACTAGACTTCTTTAGAAGAGGAAAGGCCGGGGCGAGAGAGAACTGGACTGCAGGAGGTCACGGATTTGGAATAGAAATGAAACGACATGGCGTTTTTATATTATGTGATTTAATGAAACAAACATGGCTCCTGCAGAAAATACGGTGGAAGCCAAACACTTACTAATGCATGTTGCTATTGCTTTATATGAATTAGGTTCCTGTGCCAAGTATTGCATCATTTCAAATCAATGTTTCTTTCTAAAAGCACTCCACATATGTTTGTTTATTCTGTAGAGGAATGCAGAGTGCTAAGCATCTACGCAAGGCATTTTTGAATCGGATTATGAAAGTAGAGAATTCAGATTTACACGGCAATAATTTCTCCATTAAAATTTTTACCGGCCATGAAACTGTAATGTAATGACATCGAAATGTTAGAAACCAGTGACACAATTCTCACAGCTAAAACTACTAGCCTAACTAATATCAATTTAAAACATTATTAAAGACAAGTAAACAGTAAAAAAATAATAACAGTAGTTTTCAGGTATAGAAACTGAATAAAGTAATTGTGGCGAGGTAGACGGGCTAGAGACGTGGGAAGAGCATATTTCCTACGTTTAAGCTCCTTTAACAAATATTTAGAAGCAATTCAAGAGTAATCAATCATACCCTTTTCCACCAAGGCAGTGCTGGTGCCGGTTCGGAGCCAGAGCCTAGTTTCAAATAAGTTCTTTGCCTTTCCACATCCAAAGCACCAGCTCCGAACCAGGAAAAGTGGTTCTTAAGTAGCACCAAAACATTGCCGGTCTAGAAGTTAGAACCCCTTGCGTCAGGGGCTGGGGGTGGGGTTACCGTGACCAACAAGACGAACATAAACTTGTGAGTGCCATTTTTGAAATAGCAAGTAATTGAGCTAATAGCTGCTGGATTTTAATCTCCGTCTATTCAATTCATGGCGAGATACATGAATGAGTTGGATTCGCTGTGTTTTGATGCCGATGTAGTAACGCAATTTTCGCCATTCCTGATGAAAGGCTTGATCGAGATGCATCAGTGCTGTGCAGACCGATCACCGTATGACATCACAGTACAACGAGCATAGATTCAAGATTCAAGAGTTTTATTTGTCACATACACAATTATAAACAGAATATATAACTGGCAGTGAAATGTAAACAGGTCCGCTCCATAGACAGTGCAAATAACAGTTACAAGAAACACAAGGAGGAAATTAAAAATAGAAATAGAATAAAAAGTACTCAACATAGAATTATAAGTAATCAAGTAAAAGATAAAATAAATAACTAACTGGTTAACATAAAAAAATATATATAAGTAAAATGTGCAAACAATGGGTATAATGTAATGTGCAAACAGAAGTGACTCCTCCATATGACTCCTCCATATGACTCCTTATGCTTTTGTTTCCCGTTGCCTCGCTAGCATTGCTGAGAAAAATGAGACGTATACAGTGACGCAAGGCTCTCTAGCCTGTGGAAAGGCAAACCGGCTCGTCAGTCAAACCAACTCCGAACTTCTGGTGGAAAAGGGGTATCAGTCTCTGTTGTCCCATTCCACCGCAATGGCGCTGGATCTTGTGCCGGAGCTTGTGTCATATTCAGAGGGGGAACTTTTAACTTTAGAAATCCTTCGGATGAGATGTTAAACCGAGGTCCTGACTATCTGTGATCATAAAAAAATCAAAGGATGTCCTTTGGAAAAAGAGTAGGGCTGTAGGCCCAGCATCTTGGCCAAATTTGCCCATTGGCCTCTGTCCATCATGGCCTTCAAATCATCCCTAAATACTGAATGGCTTCATCACTCTGTCTCCTCTCCAACAATCAGCTGGTGTGTGGTGCACTGTAAAAAAATTCAGGCCTCACCAATTTAAATTTTTCAAGTGACCGATTTTCCAATTGGCCAAATATAATTTCTGTGAATTTATACAATTTAATTCAAAGAAATTAAATTTGGCCAACTTTAATAGACAAATGTGAAGTCAGCAGTCTTCCCCATGATTGTGTAGCCTACAGAACTAGACTGAGAGACCATGTAAAGGCCTTTGCAGGTGTGTTGAGTTCATAAGCTGATTAGATTGTGGCACCGGGTGTCTTCAATATTGAACCTTTTCACAATATTCAAATTTTCTGAGATACTGAATTTGGGATTTTCCTTAGTTGTCGGTTCATCAAAATTAAAAGAAATAAACATTTTAAATATATAAGTCTGTGTGTAATGAATAAATATAATATACAAGTTTTACTTTTTGAATCATTTTTTTTAAGATATTCGAATTATATGACCAGCACCTGTACATGGTAAGAGGCAAAATTAAAGTGGTTAGAGGAACCGGGTCAGAACAGATGGATGAAGTTATGAGGATCTGTGCATCTCTAAGAGTCTTTGAGAAATCCCACCCTCGATGGTCAAGTTGACCAATGGGATTGTTGGGATTTCCCAGCGGGAAATTCCTCTGGAGATTTTATGGCTCTTTGTGTCAAGCATGATTAAACTAGTTCCCTTCTCGAAGGAACTCCCACTGCGTTGTAAAACGACTCTTTGGGGAACGCCCACAGCGTGACGCATCTGAAGCATGAATGAAACTAAGAGCGATCCTGATTGGTGCTACGTCATGACGTAGTAAGTGACGGCCTACCCGGAAGTATAAAAGGACACCGCATCACAATAGCGCTAGCTTTTTCGCTCTTCAGCAAATGCTCTGTTTGTGTGTGTATGAGACGAGAGACTGTGTTTTGATTTAAATCTTTTGAATGAGAATGACGAGTGAACAGTTCAAGAAGTGTGTGTACCCCTGCCCTCGTTATCTCACGGGTGGCGACACGCACTCAATGTGTGTGAACTGTTTGGGAGCGCAGCACGCTTGGTCAGCTTTCGCTTGGCCGTGTTTGACGAGTCCGGCCAGGCTCGCGCTCCCCGCGGGGCGGCTTAGATGGTGGGGATCGCAACGGGAACTGGCTGGTGAGATTGGGACTGCTGAGGCACTTTCCCAATCATCATCAGACAGTTCTGATGCCCTTCCTCCCCGTGCAGAAGCCCGCGTTGCGGCTTCTTCTGCACGAGGAGAGGGTCCAATGCTTGAGCTGTCTGCATCTGAGGATGTGGATGTGCTCAGCATCGAGGCGGGTGACGTTGAGGCTCACTCGTCACCTCACGTGCCCGCTTATGAGGAGCTGGTTGAGGTTGTGACTCGTGCGGTGGCCAGATTAAACATAAACTGGCCATCAGAAAAGCAGGAAGCGACAGTAGTTAAAAGTAAGCTTGATGAGCGCATCCTGCAGCACTCAACACCAGGGTTTGCCATTTTTTCCAGACTTACACAAAGAGTTGTGTAAATCGTGGAACAGACCACACTCCTCTCGCCTCTCTAATCCAACAGTGTTGGATTATAGTAATATCATGGGGGCGGGAGAGAATGGCTATGGGAGGATGCCGCGGGTGGAGGAGGCTTTGGCCAGTTATCTTTCTCCCAATGCGGCGTCTTCCCTAAAAACCCCGGTGCTGCCAACCAAGCCGTGTAGAGATACATCGGTGATGGTGGGCAGGGCATATATGGCGGCAGGTCGGGCATGTCTGCATACTATGGAATTATTGCAGACATACCAGGCCGACCTATTAAAAGACTTGGATGAAGGCAAGGGACCCACACCTGAGGATGTGGCTGAGCTCTGCAGAGCGACAGATTTGTCTCTCCGGGTCACCAAGGAGACGGCCCGCACTGTGGGCCGCTCCATGTCAGCTATGGTGGCTACGGAGAAGCCTCTAGAGCCCCTCCCCAAGGAGCTTGGCAACAGAGGCTGCGTTCTCGCCCAAAGCCGGCTCAGCAGAAGGGCGACCTGAGGGCCGTCATTCAGGCTAAGAAGGCTTTGGGAAAGAGGTCCTAGCCGTGGTAGGACCTCTGAGGGCTGTCCCCTCCGGGGAGAAGCGGCTGAGGCCGTTTTCTCCGCGGAGCCCTCTGGAAATTGATGTGGTAATCCCGCCGTCAATGACGCTTCGGGCCACATCGATTTCCAGCGTACACGCGCGCTACCTCGTCCGCCCCGAGGGGTTTCGGGCAGGCAGCGATGGCGTTCGCACACCGAAAATCGTCCACGACCTCTCCCTGCCGGTATTCAAGGAACACCCGAGGTCAGCCTCGAGAGGCTGATTCCCTTGGTAGATTTTTTCCAGGCGTGGCTATGCCTGTCGAATGTGTCGCCATGGGTCCTGCGCACTGTAGAAAGGGGGTACAGACTGCAGTTCGGCCACAGCCCACCAAGATTCAGTGGGGTGGTCTGGATGGCAGTGGTCCCAGAGCGGGCTCGGGTTATGGAACAGGAAGTACACTCCCTGCTGGTAAAGGAGGCCATAGAACGTGTTCCTCCACCAGTAAGGGAGTCGGGGTTCTACAGCCGGTACTTTATAGTTCCCAAAAAGGAGGTCTGCGTCTGATTTTAGATCTGAGGTATTTGAACCGGTCTCTGAGGAAGTTCAGGTTCAAGATGCTAACAATACCTATTATCGTGAATCAAATTCGGTCCGAGGACTGGTTTGTCACGATAGATCTAAAAGACGCGTACGTCCACATTTCCATTCCATTCCTTCTCACAGGAAGTTCCTGAGGTTCGCTTTCGGGGGCGAAGCGTTCCAATATCGAGTTCTTCCATTCGGCCTAGCTCTCTCCCCTCGCACGTTCACCAAGTGCATGGATGCAGTTCTGGCTCCACTGAGACTCCAGGGCATCTGTGTACTGAACTCATTTTGGCCCAGTCTCGAGAGATGGTAGTTCGGCATCGAGATGTCGTCCTTGGCCATATTCAGAGCTTGGGGTTGAGGCTCAACACGAAGAAGAGCGTGTTGACGCCCTCCCAGAGGACCACGTTCCTGGGAGTGGTATGGGACTCGACGACGATGCGGGCACATATGTCTCCCGCGCGCATCGAGTCCATACGGGCGATGGTCTCCAGCATAAAGCTAGGCCGCAACATCACTGTAAAGCAGTTTCAAAGACTGCTGGGGCTCATGGCAGCTGCGTCCAACTTAATACCTTTTGGCCTGCTGTACATAAGACCCCTGCAGTGGTGGCTGAAAGCCAAGGGGTTTTCCCGAAGAGAATCCATTCCGTATGATCAGGGTTACGTGCAGATGCCTTCGCTTCCCTATCAATATGGAAGAAACCTTGGTTTCTGTCCCAAGGGCCAGTGTTGGGAGCGTCATGTCGCCGGAAATCCGTTTCGACAGACGCCTCCCTCACTGGTTGGGGCGTGGTCATGGTCGGCCGCTTTGCCCAGGGTCTGTGGCAGGACCATCATCTTTCATGGCATATAAATTGCCTGGAGATGTTGGCTGTGTTCAGGGCTCTGAGGAGCTTCCTGACAGATCTCAGGGGTTATCATGTTCTGGTGCGCTCCGACAATATGTCAGTGGTCGCGTGCACCTGAACCATCAGGGGTCTGAGGTCTCGCCCTCTGTGCAGATTGGCGCATCAGATCCTCCTATGGTCCCAGGGGAAACTATCGTCTATCAGAGCGATGTACATTCCCGGGGACCAGAATCAGGGAGCGGACATCCTGTCGAGGCAGGGGCTGAGGCCCGGGGAATGGAGACTTCACCCAGAGGTGGTGAGGTCTATATGCGAGAGGTTCGGCCCGGTGGAAGTGGATCTGTTCGCGTCTCGAGAGACGTCCCACTTCCCACTGTGGTTTTCCCTCACACATCCAGCCCCGCGGGGGGTTGGATGCCATGGTACAGACGTGGCCGAGGCTGCGTCTGTATGCATTTCCCCCAATAGCTCTGCTCCCGGGAGTTCTGGAGAGGGTCCGGCAGGACGGGATCAGTCTACTCCTAGTAGCCCCGTACTGGCCGGCCTGAGTATGGTTCTCAGACATCATAGCACTGCTGGCAGGTCCTCCATGGCAGATCCTTTGAGGAGGGACCTGCTGTCTCAGGTAGGGGCACAATGTGCGCCCCAGCCAGAGCTGTGGAAGCTTTGGGTCTGGCCCCTGAGGGGGCTCAGTACTTAGAGGCTGGCCTGTCGGCAGGTGTAGTGGAGACCATACTCAGTTCCAGGGCTCCCTCCACGAGAAGGTTGTACAGCTTAAAGTGGAATGTATTTTCCACTTGGTGCAGGGAGCGTGAGGTGGACCCAGTTAACTGCCCAGTGGCTTCAGTGCTGGAGTTCCTCCAAGATCGCTTCACTGCGGGCTTACCCGTCCACACTTAAGGTGTGCGTGGCTGCCATTACGGCTTTCCACGCTCCTGTAAGTGATGGGCCTCTGGGGAGGCACCCTTTGGTCGTACGTTTCCTCCGTGGTACCTGGAGGATGAGGCCTGTGACTCGCCCCAGAGTTCCAACTTGGGATCTGGCGGTGGTGCTTGAAGGGCTGGCTGAGGCCCCCTTTGAACCACTCGAGTCGGCGACAGATCGAGTTCTGTCGTTCAAGTGATGGGCTTCTGGCGATCACCTCGCTTAAGAGGGTGGGGGACCTCCAGGCCTTGGCTATAACGCCGACTTGCCTGTAGTTTGCCCCCAGCGGGGTTAGGGCCATCTTGCATCCTAGGTCGGGCTATGTGCCTAAGGTGCCATCTAGTGTGGCACGGCCTACGATCCTGCAGGCATTTCATCCTCCACCTCATGTGTCGGCTGAAGAGGGGAGACTTCATCTGCTCTGCCCGGTCAGAGCACTGCAAATGTATCTGCGGAAGTCTTCGGACCAACTGTTAGTGTGTTTCGGGTCTCCTAAGAGGTCAGAAGCAGACGGTCAGTAATTGATCGTCAGGTTATTGCCTTGGCCTATCAGGTGCGCGGCTTGCCTTCACCTTTGGCCTTGAGGGCGCATTCCACAAGGGGCATGGCCTCTTCTCGGGCCCTTCAAATGGGGGTCCCACTTCAGGAGATCTGTGAGGCAGCCGGCTGGGCTACCCCACACACTTTCATTAGGTTTTATAGTCTGCATCTTCCTGCAACGCCAGGTGCTAGGGTGCTCTCGTCCTAAGTGTGCCTGGGTTCCAGCTTCACACTAGGGCAGGCATGGGTCGTTGTGGCATAGTGGGTACTCGTTCCCCAAAGAGTCGTTTTACGACGCAGTGTCTCGTTCCCTCTCAGGGAACAAGGGTTATAGACATAGTGGAGTGCTCCAGAGATGGTTGTTCTTCTGGAAGGTTCTCCTTTCTCTAGAGAAACACTGGAGCTCTGTCAGAGTGACCATCGGGTTCTTGGTCAGCTCCCTGACTAAGGTCCTTCTCCCCCGATCGCTCAGTTTGGCAGAGCGGCAGCTCTAGGATGAGTCCTGGTGGTTCCAAACGTCTTCCATTTACAGATTATGGAGGCTTCAATGCTGCATATATGTTTTTGTACCCTTCCCCAGATCTGTGCCTCGATACAATCCTGTCTCGGAGGTCTACAGACAATCCCTTGGACTTCATGGCTTGGATTGTGCTCTGACAACCTTATTTAGACCAGTGTGTGCCTTTCCAAATCATGTCCAATCAACTGAATTCACCACAGGTGACTCCAATCGAGTTATAGAAACATCTCAAGGATGATCAGTAAAAAACAAAAAAAACAAGAGCACCTGACCTCAGTTTTCAGTGTCATGGCAAAGGCTGTGAATACTTATGCACATGTGACTTTTTTGCATTTTTTTATTTTTAATGAATTTGCACAAATTTCAAACAAACTTATTTCATTTTGTCATTATGGGGTATTGTTTGTAGATTTTAATTGTATAAACGTTGATTTAGCACACAATTATTGTTGTGTTTTGATTGATAGACACTGAAATGCATCACTGTACTGATAACATCAACAGAAACCCTTGTATGCATGAAAAACAAAGGAAGAAACTTTACAAATCACTTGAGGTTCATAGAATATTGAGTTGTTTTAGTCAACATAATACATGAGATTCATTAAATTGTTAATGATGTCACATTTCACACAGTCATACAATTACATAATGTGACATTTATATGTTTTCATTTTGTTCTGTGTGATATATGTCTGGCCAATAAATGTGACAGTAGACACAAATAATTTAAGCACAGTATTAGTGTAGACCAAATACAGTTGTAACAATTTTGCTGTTTGTTGCACTGCACAAATAATGAAGAAACAAGGGACATTTAAGCCTTTATCCATCTACCAGCAAAATAAATGTCAGAAACAGGCATACACAATTCCTATATTCCACAGGTAATAGTTGAAGACCAGGAGTTCCCAGGACATTTAAGTGAATACATTTTAAATTCTAATTGTGCAAAGTATTTTTAATGTGTTCCATATATCAGTTCAGTATATTTTTTTTATGTTCACAGTGATGGCAGATACACATCGTCCCACCATCAACATGGGACCACATGAATAACAGTGTGATTTTCTCAATTTGTAACAGTTGCATGCAAGCATGTCCCAAAATTACAAAACAGACAGGAAGGACAATCTATTCTTCTTCAAATATTTCCGCAGGAATTTGGACCATGCCCAGCGAGCAATAGCCGTCATTTCACCATATCGGTTAACTCTAGACAAAATAACATGCAAGATGTGTGATATTCCATCATGTAAGCAAAGTCAACAGTGATTACAAGGTGTTTGGTTTCATTGCTTTGACATGTTCATGTTCTAGATGACTAGTCTATTATTGGGCTATGGTTAGACGTCATTACATTTTCACTGACAGCCCAAATGTTGCCTTGTTTTAGCCCAGACGTCAGGGCTGTGTTTGGACGGCTATTAGAAGTCTTTTAAACGCACAATTGCCTGCTGGGTGTGCTTCAGTTTTTCTATGCCGAGAGAGGATGCTAACGTGAATGTGCACATGGATGATGACTGTTTGAACTTGCATGAAAAGGGAAATTGCACCTGAACTATAACCTCATTACAACTGTACTCAGTCAAATGTCACTTTCAAAGAAAGTTGGTTCTTTAGGAAGCCATATTGTCAATGCCCCCGCCAGCTATTTTGGTCATGCAAAACCAACTCCTATCTACTGGGGAAATACTGAAATCTAAAACATAAAAAAATGGTTCAGCCAATATGCTGGACACTAATGTATACTAGGCACCTACAGAATTTGTGGATGCACAACCACAATATTTACCCCTAATATCATGTTTCTCTGAGAAGCAGAGCTTCATACACAGGAGTTCTCCTTTCCTGCTGAGTTTAGTTCCAACCTTGATCAATGTCTCCTGCCTGTAACTTTCTAGTAATCCTGACCTTGATTAGCTTGTCCAGGTGTGGTTAGGGTTGGAGCAAATCTCTGAAGGAAAGTGTATGGCTGCATCCAAAATCAAATACTGCCCTACTATATAGTAGGTGAAAAACAGTTTGTGACAAAAGTGTATGTCTGAAAATACAACATGTAACCAAATTCAAGATTATTTTGGCTAGAAGTGTGTTACTCATAGCCGGACTATATCAGGTCTATAGTTAACCAAGACTGTGAAATGATGGCTATTGCTAGCTGGGAATGTTCTGATTGATAGTTTAGACTATTTTAACAAGTAAAAGGCCTATTAGTTTAATTGTAAAAATGTCCACCTTCAGGTCGTGCTACATGTGCCTCAAGATTTTTCTGACTATTGTTTAATTTCAAGATTTGTGGGTTAAACTCATACATCTGTTAATATGCTGATATTATTTTCTCAAAATCTATTCAAACATGCGCAAGTATGTGCTTCGCACGCAAACACTTGCAACACATGCAAATGAATACGAATGATTACAAATAATAAATAACAACAGCTCAGGAATGTATGGAAGTTTGTTTCTGCCACAGAATAAAAGAAAATTAAAATAATAAGTGTTATAATTTGACTTTTTTCTCTGAATTGTGTAATATAACGTTGCAATTCTGAGAAAAAAAATTTCCCCTTTAGAATTGTACTGTATAACTCGAAATGTATTCAAAGTTTATATCTCACAATTCTTAGAAAAGAAGTCAGAATTGCGAGATATAAAGTACACATGATGTGAACTCACAATTGTGAGATAACAGTCACAATTATCTTTTAAAATGTTTTATTCTGTGGCGGAAACAAGCTTCCATAGGAATGTGCTACTGTATGAGAGACAGTCACAACACACACCCCTTTAATCCCGCTGCTCCTCGACTCCTCCCCCATGCCATGAAAACCACATTTATTATTTATCGGACCTCTTGTGGAGTGAAACTTGAGAAAATGTATGTAGTTTCGCCTGTTTCCTCTCTTGTTAAACTTTAATGAGAACTGTATGAGCCGCCTGGATGCAGTGCATGCTTGGAAAGTCAACTAAATGTGCCACACACAAAGATGGACACAAGACAGCACAACAATGTGCTTGAGGATTGCGATAAGATGCTTACTTAGCACCTTTACTCCCATCTCTGAAAGGTGGGATGGGTTTTTCGCCTGGTGGTTCTGAACCTTTGCCACGGCTCTGTGCCAGCCGAATCCTCCTTATTCCCTGTGAGTAGATCCATTGGCAGCCGCATCAGCCGGTCTGTCCGCAGATCCTCTCGAAAGCTTGGACCACCGGCCCACACTCCTGCCGCAGATTACGGGGAACCCGAGCAATCGTACGGTAGCTTTACTAATATGCTACACAATAAATGTGCAAGGCTGATAATGGCCGTCTTGACATTTGCCTAAGGCTGCTAAAAAACAACAACACTCTTGTGCATGGTAGACTGAAGATAACGTGTATTACAAGGGCTGCCACCCCCCTGAGCATTGTTATTATCATCAGAGACAACCCTTCTCACTGTGTCCCCGGCAGACATTGGCTCAGCGCAGGGCACAATGAAATGCCAAAACAGGAAATTCTGATGCTTGCAGACAGGTTGGAAGCATTTTGAAAGAATGCAATTCTAAGAAAAGAAATGTAGTCTTTTATCTCTCCTGTTGTAGAAACTGCATTTGCACATTGAGCTTGTTTATAACGTCACATGTCTCTTGCTTAATGTTGCTTGTTGCCTATTTAAAACAAGGATGTTGGAAAGCTGAAAGCTTGAATGTTTTATTGTGTGAACAAGACAGCATTGCACAGTGCGCATTTCGGACATTGTGGAGTGTGCAAATAGTCAGTGGATAATACTGTGAAATTTGCATGCATTTAGGGCTGCACGGTTAATCAAAATCAAATTGTGATATGCCTCAGTAGGGGAGACCGGGTATGGTTGTAACACTTTTTTCTTCAGCACCTAAAACTACCCTTTTTTTAGCTACATGTCTGAAACTTTTAGGCAAAGTACCCACATTTGTCTACAATAAATGGCAACAATTGAAATGTCTTTAACTATATCACAGACTTTGTGAGATGATGACAAATACTGATTGGTCCTTTGTTACAACCTACCCCACTACTGGGGTAACACATACTGAGGTAACACATACTGAGGTAACACATACTGAGGTAACACATACTGGGGTAACACATACTGATGTAACACATACTGGGGTAACACATACTGATGTAACACATACTGGGGTAACACATACTGAGGTAACACATACTGGGGTAACACATACTGGGGTAACACATACTGATGTAACACATACTGGGGTAACACATACTGGGGTAACACATAATGGGGTAAGCTGTAACACATACTGGGGTAACACATACTGAGGTAACACATACTGAGGTAACACATACTGGGGTAACACATACTGGGGTAACACATACTGAGGTAACACATACTGGGGTAACACATACTGGGGTAACACATACTGGGGTAACACATACTGAGGTAACACATACTGGGTAGGTTGTAACACATACTGGGGTAACACATACTGGGTAGGTTGTAACACATACTGGGGTAACACATACTGGGGTAGGTTGTAACACATACTGGGGTAGGTTGTAACACATACTGGGGTAACACATACTGGGGTAACACATACTGGGTAGGTTGTAACACATACTGGGGTAACACATACTGGGGTAGGTAACAGGTAGTCAAAATGCACAAAAACTAAGGGTACTCCCAGTGATATGCCACAACAACAGTTTTATTTTAAATGAATGGCTGCAACAATAAAATATGTGTGAATATGGGGTGTGTATGTGCATATTGTGTGTTTGTGCAGTGCTTTTGTGGATATCTGTACGTGCACATTCATGTGTGTGTGTTTGTGTGTGTGTGTGTGTGTGTGTGTGTGTGTGTGTGTGTGTGTGTGTGGACTGGTAATCCCCTACGGTATGGGGACAAAATGTCCCCACAAAGATGGCAATATCCAAATTTTTGTCCTTGTGGGGACATTTTTTGGTCCCCATGAGGAAAACATCTTATAAATCACACTAAGTGATGTTTTTGAAAAAGTAAAAATGCAGCATGTCTCCTGTGATGGGTAGGTTTAGGGGCAGGGGCAGTGTAGGGGATAGAAAATACGGTTTGTACAGTATAAAATGCATTACGCCTATGGAATGTCCCCATAAAACATGGAAACACAACATGTGTGTGTGTGTGTGTGTGTGTGTGTGTGTGTGTGTGTGTGTGTGTGTGTGTGCAAGAGCAAATTAACATAAACATAGGCATTCTGTAGAATTATTAAAATCACAAATATGTTCTTAGTTGTATGTAAGTGGATATTGTTTGTCAAAACACATGTTACAGCCTATCCCGCCAATGTCACCCATTGTTTAGCTAGCTGTGTTGGCATGGGGCTTAGAAGTATGATACACTGTTGTAGGTGAACCAAAAACAACTGATACCAGCTCTCAGTGATGTGTGTTGAGTCCCTGCTATGATAACAGTAACTTTATCAAATGTTTACAGAACGAGCGGGAACCCAGTGTGCCTGTCTCTCTCTCTATTTCTGTTCTGTTACGTGATAGAAAGTGTAAGACCTTCTCAGACCGTATAGCAAACCCATCTAATCTGCTGCCTATTACATGTCAAACTAAGATTACCTTGTAGGAAAAAAATAATGCTGTTAAGTTAGCACTTTTAAACATCCGTTCACTTAAGAACAAATCATTTCTAGTCAATGACTTAATAACCACAAACAACTTAGATTTTTTGCTTCTAAATGAAATGTGGCTTGAAGAAAACTGCAGTGCAACAGTCCTCAATGAAACAGCCCCTCCTAACTTTACTTTTATGAGTGTGTGTAGAGCGTTTAGGAGGGGAGGAGGTATTGCTGCTCTTTTTAAAGATGTCTATCAATGTAAGCAAGTGTCATTTGGTGACTATCTGTCTTTTGAATATCTGGGTATTGTGTTAAAAGGTGCTCCACGCATCCTGCTTATCATTGTTTACAGGCCTCCAAAATACTCTCCATCCTTTACTGAGGACTTTACAGAGCTGTTATCAATAATCTCCTCAGAGTTTGATTGTTTTGCCATTGCTGGGGATTTTAACATTCACATTGACAATGCTGAATCCAGTACAACAAAAGAGCTCATGACTGTTCTTAACACTTTTGATTTGACACAGCATGTACATGGTCCCACACACAATCGTGGACACACTCTAGACTTGCTTATCAGCAAGGGTCTAAACATTTCATCAATTGTTGTTAAGGATGTAGCATTGTCTGATCATTTCTGTATTTTCTTTATCTCTCCTGCCATTGAAGCTAGATCTGTCGCTGTCAAAAGAGAAGCTTAAATGAGAACACTAGTGAGCTATTTATGAAGGCTATATCTCTAACACCAAGCATATCTGCAGACTCTGTTGATTCTCTCCTTGACTCCTTTAACTCAAAAGTTAAGATTGTAATTGATGATATTGCTCCTGAGAAAGTCAAGAAAAAGAGTGGCAGACAGAAAGCACCTTGGAGAAACTCAACAGCAGTGCAAATAATAAAAAGACAATACAGGAAATCTGAACGCATGTGGTGGAAGACAAAACTTATAATCCATTATAACATCTATAAAGACAGCCTTCATGATTTCAATGTGGAACTAGGCAAGGCTAGACAGACCTTCTTCTCAAATATTATAAACAGAAACATAAACAACACGCGCACTCTTTTTGCTACTGTAGAGAGACAAACCCCGAGTCACATTCCCAGTGAAATGCTCTCTGACAGCAAATGCAGTGAGTTTGCTTCCTTCATCTCAGAGAAAATCAGTAATATCAGGAAGGCGATCAGCACATCCGTGAGTTGCTTTGGGGTCAGTCAGATCAGACCACAACCTCGGAAAGTTACTATGTCTGATTTGGCGATTGATTGTAAAATTTTAGAAGAAACGGTACAGCACATTAAAACATCAACCTGCCTCCTTGACACACTCCCACTTCTTTTTCAAAAGTGTGTTTAACTGATTAGAAGCAGATCTGCTATAAGTGGTAAACTCATCACTTCTCAATGGGAATTTTCCAAACTCCTTAAAACCGCAGTAGTTAAGCCTCTTCTGAAAAGAGAAATCTGGATAACTCCATATTGAGCAACTACAGACCAATCTCAAATCTCCCCTTCATAGGCAAGATCATTGAAAAAGTTGTCTTCAGTCAGCTGAACAAATTCTTAAGCTCAAACGGATACTTTGACCATTTTCAATCTGGTTTCCGACCACATCACAGCACAGAAACAGCACTTATAAAGATAATAAATGATATTCGCCTCAATACAGATACAGGCAAAACATCAATTCTGGTGCTACTCGACCTCAGTGCCGCATTCGACACTGTTGACCATAACATACTTCTTGACAGGCTGGAAAACTGGGTCGGACTTTCTGGGATGGTCCTTAAATGGTTCAGGTCGTACTTAGAAGGGAGAGGTTATTATGTGAGTATAGGTGACCATAAGTCTGACTGGACATCCATGACTTGTGGAGTCCCACAAGGGTCAATTCTAGCACCACTCCTATTCAACCTGTACATGCTGCCACTGAGCCAAATAATGAGAGAGAACCAAATGGCTTACCACAGCTATGCTGACGACACCCAGATCTACTGATCACTATCACCTAATGACTATAGCCCCATTGACTCTCTGTGCAAATGCATTGATGAAGTTAACAGTTGGATGAGCCAAAACTATCTTCAGTTAAACAAAAACAAAACTGAAATCATTACATTTGGAAACAAAGATGAAATTCTCAAGGTGAACACATATCTTGAGACAAAAGGTCTAATAACAAAAAATCAAGTCAGGAATCTTGGTGTGATTTTGCAGTCAGACCTGAGTTTCAATAGTCATGTCAAAGCAATAACTAAATCAGCTTACTATCATCTGAAAAATATTGCAAGAATCAGATGCTTTGTTTCCAGGCAAGACTTAGAGAAACTCGTTCACGCTTTCATCACCAGCAGGGTGGACTATTGTAATGGTCTTCTAACCGGCCTTCCCAAAAAGACCATTAGACAGCTGCAGCTCATACAGAACGCTGCGGCCAGGATTCTGAGCAGAACAAGAAAATATGACCATATCACGCCAGTCCTCAGGTCTTTACACTGGCTTCCAGTTACATTTAGAATAGATTTTAAAGTATTATTACTTGTTTATAAATCACTCAATGACCTAGGACCTCAATACATTGCAGATATGCTGATTAAATACAAACCCATCAGATCACTCAGATCATCAGGATCAAGTCAGCTAGAAATACCAAGAGTTCACTCAAAGCAAGGAGAGTCTGCGTTCAGCTATTGTGCCAGCCGCAGCTGAAACCAGCTTCCAGAAGAGATCAGATGTGCTCCAACAGTAGCCACATTCAAATCCAGACTCAAAACACATCTGTTCAGCTGTGCATTTACTGAATGAGCACTGTGCCACTGTACGTCCAGACTCAAAACACATCTGTTCAGCTGTGCCTTTACTGAATGAGCACTGTGCCACTGTACGTCCCACTGATTGCACCTAATCTAATCTATGCATCATCTTAATTTATTTATTTTTATTTTTTTTATCTATATAAACTGTAATAATTTTATTTCTTTTTAATTATCTTTACAACGGTATATTTCTATTTCTTCTTATTTAAAAAAAATCTCTTTACAACTGTTTTAATTATCCTGTTTTTATTTTTATTTCTGTTATTCTTATTTCTTATCACTGTTTTAATTTCATTTTCTATGTAAAGCACTTTGAATTGCCATTGTGTATGAAATGTGCTTTATAAATAAACTTGCCTTGCCTTGCACCATTCTTTACTAGAGAAACTCCACTTTGACCTGATATAATTCATGCAATAATATCTAGAACGGTAGAAGAACTAAACAAAATATAATCTTGTTTTTTTGTTGTTTTTTTCACTTTCTTACCTCAGAATTAGATTTTCTGCTGTAGCTTCAAGAGAGATAGCAACACAGACCGGAAAGCCTCCATGTGTGATTGTAAAGGAAGCCAGAGGAAACTGAAACTGTCACATGACTCCTATCTTATCTGTGATTTGTGGAATTGGTACTCTCCCCATGTTACAACTATACCCGGTCTCCCCTACGCAATCAAATCACAAAGTCTGTGATTTAATTAAATACATGCACTGCATGTTTCAGAGTTATGTGTGGCACTGCGCTCTTACATGTGAGCAAATCATGTTTGCAGCCTGTCTGCTTCACTAGAGTTTAGGTCACTTATAACTGGCATTTGGGAATGCAACATGGGGCTACTATCTTCCCAAACTTAAAATAAACAAAAGAAGCTTTAAGGGCCCCCCTCATGCAGCCCTTCAACCACTTTATAGACCAGGATGTAAAAAATCAGATCTCGTCTTATTTTCAAAACTTGGTGACATTGCCTCTCATGTCAGGAGTAGTAGTTTGTGATGTGGCTCATCTGGATTCAGTGGAGTGATTTCATGGTACAGATCAGTGCTACTCAACCTTGGTCAGGTCAGGAGTCGAGTGGACAGATTTCCTTGGTTAGCAAGTGGCACATTTTAATGGATGGCGTTCCCTTCAAGGACAGATACTGGTCCTGTGTGTGGTGAATGGAAGCTCAACAGTACTTGTTCAAACCTCATGGTTTTTGTGCCTTAAGGCGAGACACAACAGGTGGAAACATTGTTTTTTCATGCAGTGGTTCATTTTAAGACTTTGGACCAGTTTGCTCCTTAACATTTAAGCTTTAATTTCAAAATAAATAAAAAATATGTCAACATTACACATTAAGGTGGTTATTTCATTATATTTTGTCAACTTGCACCTTTAGATTTCTACCAGAAATCACCAAAAGTTAGCATTCTAACGCGAGCCCCCGTGCCGTCTCCATTCACAGAAACATGTCATGCCTGGTGTCATTATAAAGCTCTCAGTCTCACACACAGCGCTGTCTAATCCAAATATGGCCATTTTCTTTTGTAGAAATAACCAACAACGAAAGTTGTCAATTATTTATAGATGGACAATATAAAACAAACAGAGACAGATTGTTTGCAGTTTTTGTGACTGTTGTTATGCGTGTTTGTTAAGGTATCTTCTCACACTCAGATTATCCACTTCAGTAGCACCTACAAGTACCAACATTTCCAGTATTATACTTAACTATATTCTGAAGGCTTTTACAGAGGGATTTGTTGATATATCAGTCCTATCCTGAGTTATAGGTCCTTTTTCTCTAAAAAAAAACATGGCAAAAATAGATTTTTTTAAGGTTAAAGCACAAAATAAGATATGGTGTCGACTGTACGCAAAAAAAAGCAAAGAAAAACCTTTTCCGCTTTTAGTACATTATTTTTGTGTAAACATACCCTTAATATGAGAATTTACTCACCTCGGGTCTGTACCATGATGGTAGTTTAACAAACTCAGGGTTACAGGATTAGTTTCGAGTTGAAAAAACCAAACCAATCTATTCAGGCATTGTTGAAATATAGAGAGAATTAAACATTTAAGATCACATGTAGTCATTTTTATAGCTTTATTTATTGATTTTAAAGCTTATTCATATGATTTTTATATAGGCTATTTATATCAATTTTAACAAAGTACCTATGAATGATTGATTAACTAAAAAGATACATGTGTAATTGCATAAATTATATCTAAATAATTCAAAATTATTATTTTAAATTAGCATTGTTAAAAGCCAGACACTTTAGTCTTTAAATACCATTTGGTATATCATGACCTTTAATCTGGAGTAGAAACAGGGGAGTGGCTTTGTTGCATCAGAGGTGTGTCACTTTTCTCACAGCTGATTGGTCCAATTTCAGTATGAGATCTCTTATCCAGAACATAACTGGCCCTGTTAGCCGTGGAGCGTAGGTTACTCTGGAGATGAACACTGCTAAAAAACAAACCACTTTAATGGTACCTAAAACACAGGATTGGCATAAACTAAGCTTAAACATATCTTGCTAGCCAGATAAACCGGCTTCATGGACATCCTCAAAATGAGTAGAAACCGTGAAACATTGCCTATAATGCAAATCTGCAATAATTAAATATGTTCTCTATGCTCGTCTCTATGTGGTGTGTACTGGAACTGTATTTGCTTAGCGGCTTGTCAACATTTGTGTGTGTTACTCATGGTTTATGAGGACATGATTTGGTTAATGGACTACTGTATGGGACTAAACGTTAGCAGCAGCAAGTGGAGCGGTTTGCACGTCAGACTAGTGTTTACATAGAGAAACAATGGAATAGTAGCGCATTTGAATGAAGAAGCGCGCTTTGTGTGATTGACGCCTAGGTTAAATATGAAATAATTAATTTAGTTCAACACCTATAGTGGTCAGATAAACAAATGTATTTAAACACACACCTTACATCGCATGCTCCATTGATAAACGATCATGTTATGTACTGATGTGTATGCGATAGCCAACAACATAGACATCTGAAGCAGTTTTACACAACGCCTGGTTCCAATGCACAACCGTGAAACTTTATCGTTGGGACTGCTCCATCAAAAACACACTTAGTTGGTGACATTGTTGATTTCATGAAGTTCTGTGGCTGTAGTGCAGCCAGCCTTTCCGAGCAAAGAGCGTTTATGGGCGTGCGTTTGCTCTCTCGCTCTGGACGTGCACGCTCTTCTAGGAGAAGTTACCATACGTACAAGGAAATTCCGGCCCATATGACGTCACACAAACCCATACTCGAAAAAAACGTTTCGATGCTAAAATGTGAACCGACAAGGGTCTAAACAAAACAGGGAGTTTAAATACAAGACGGACATAATGACTGACAGGTGATAATAATAATACATAACTATAGAAACAAACAAGGAGATAACCAGTAACCAATGAGACCAGAACTAAAGAGTAGGCAAACAGGAACTAACAGAACAGAAGTCCACAATTGTGACAGGAACATGTCCTGGTTTGGTACTGGGGTAAATCATTTCATGCTTGTTTTACTGTTTTAACAGCAAATTTGATAGGAAACAATGCCTTGAGTCTTAGACTGTTACAGTGACTTTGATGAATGTCTGTGGTTATATTCTGCATCAGAGATATTTTGTATTGCTTTTTTTGGTTATTTCACATTCACAGAAGATCCAATACTCCATGAAACCAATGATATCTTGCTTTGTCGCCTTTCATGCAGAGCACCAGACAGCAACGAAAGAGTTAAATGAAGCGAGGCTGAAGAACAGACCTATGCTGTCTCTTTTCCAATGCAAAAAATGGTACAAGCACTCAGCGCACATTTTACAAAGTGACTCATATCTTATAGCTGTATTTACATAATCATATGACTGTTTATCCTTGTTACAATTTTCTCTGAAAAATCCTCAGCTTAGAGATGCATGAATATCTTCAAAAAATGTATTTGTTTTTATTATCAACAAACTGGATATATTTATTATATTAACTGAAAACACAAATGTGAAGAAAAAACACTACAGTACACATTAATGTCAGTTAAAGATTTTGGCAGTTTTTCAATTTTTATTATGTTTTATGCCTGCTGGCACCAAAAACGAAAAAAAAAAAGACTTAGTTTCTGCTGTGTGGGTGCAAGTGAGAAAGTTTGGGTCATGTCTAGATGGTAACCCTCATTCTGTGAATGTTTATTTGGCGTCCCACAGCAATCCAACCTTTAACCCTAACTTTAACCATGGTAGCAACAAATGCAGAATCTAATGAGAGTTTCTCAGAACAGTGTTTATCATCTAGATCTAGGAATTGGATTAAGTTTATATCACATAGCTAAGAAGAGGAAATCAATGGGAAATGACCTAAATGTATTCATCATTATTCTTGAGTGTGGGTACAAAACAGAAGGACCTTTATGTATTCAATTCACATTTATTTGTATAGCGCTTTTCACAATAAATATAATTTCAAAGCAGCTTCACAGAAAAAGCATATGGCTACATTACAATTTAAAGTTATTTGTCCACATTATGCATTTCAGAAATGTTCAAAGGACACAGATCAGCTATCAACAGTGTATTTATCAGTGTAATAATGAATTAAATTAGGGCACAATGAAGTGAAATAGTAATACATGTAGCAATGATTAGGTTTAAGAAAAAGCAAGCTGCGTCATCTGAAGTCCTCGCAGGAGTTTGAGTCGTCTCTTCACAGGTGATGGTCATCTGAAGTCCTCGCAGGAGTTTGAGTCGTCTCTTCACAGGTGATGGTCATCTGATGTCCTCGCAGGAGTTTGAGTCATCTCTTCACAAGTGATGGTCATCTGATGTCCTCAGGAGTTAGAGTCGTCTCTTCACAGGTGATGGTCATCTGATGTCCTCGCAGGAGTTGAGTCGTCTCTTCACAGGTGATGGTCATCTGAAGTCCTCGCAGGAGTTTGAGTCATCTCTTCACAGGTGATGGTCATCTGATGTCCTCACAGGAGTTTGAGTCGTCTCTTCACAGGTGATGGTCATCTGAAGTCCTCGCAGGAGTTAGTCATCTCTTCACAGGTGATGGTCATCTGAAGTCCTCAGGAGTTAGTCATCTCTTCACAGGTGATGGTCATCTGAAGTCCTCGCAGGAGTTAGTCATCTCTTCACAGGTGATGGTCATCTGAAGTCCTCGCAGGAGTTGGAGTCATCTCATCACAGGTGATGGTCATCTGAAGTCCTCACAGGAGTGGGAGTCATCTCTTCACAGGTGATGGTCATCTGAAGTCCTCGCAGGAGTTAGTCATCTCTTCACAGGTGATGGTCATCTGAAGTCCTCGCAGGAGTTGGAGTCGTCTCTTCACAGGTGATGGTCATCTGAAGTCCTCGCAGGAGTTGAGTCATCTCTTCACAGGTGATGGTCATCTGAAGTCCTCGCAGGAGTTTGAGTCATCTCTTCACAGGTGATGGTCATCTGAAGTCCTCACAGGAGTTGAGTCGTCTCTTCACAGGTGATGGTCATCTGATGTCCTCACAGGAGTTGAGTCGTCTCTTCACAGGTGATGGTCATCTGAAGTCCTCGCAGGAGTTGAGTCGTCTCTTCACAGGTGATGGTCATCTGAAGTCCTCGCAGGAGGACTGGGGCTAAATTCGCCCTGGCCAACCCAGCCCATCCGGCCCATGAGTTCCCTGTTAATGTTTTTGCTGGGGTTAGGGCCTTAAATTGGAGTAAATAAATAAAACTAGGACAGGGACAAATAATGATATATATTATTTAATTTACTGCAAATGCAGATAAACTTAATATTGCACTTTTGTCACACAGAAATGCACTTGACAGTAAAGCATTGATTTAGAGCTAGGATACAGTGAAGTAAATTTACTGCTTTTAAATGCTGTCAACATTTACTCAGTCTCATGTCATTCCAAACCTGTATTACTTTCTCTCTTCTGTGAAACACAAAAGATGATATTTTGAAGAATGTTGGCAACCAAGCCCTTTTAGGCTACCATCGAATATTGTTTGAACACAAAACCAGACTCAAATTACACAGAAATAAATTCATTTAGGTTTGGAATGACATTGGGGTGAGTAAACAATCACATTTTTGGGTTGAACTACCCTTTAAAAACAATAAAAATGTCAAGAGTTGACACCTAATTTATGCAAGACACTGATATCAATCTTTCATGAGGTTCTCAATGAAATAACATTCAGTTAAATTTAATTAGTTCTATTAAAAGTTGATAAAACATTTAAAGAGAAAAAGCTTTTTCCTTAATTCATGGGATCCAAGCTTTAAAGCTGTTTTGTTGAATTATAATGGCATTTTAATGGAGTTTAACTGTAGGCCAGTTTCATTTTTAACTGTAAGATCATGGTAGTCACAGGTAAAACCATGCTCCTCATTACCATGGGTATGGTTTTACCATATATAATAAACTAATGAATTTGTAATTTAAAAAAATATTGTAAACATGTAGAAAATACGAAAACAGCCTCTATAAAAGTGATTTATATTTGAAATATTTAATGCAAGTAATAATAGCAACGTTTTTAATAAATATGTTTCTTCCAAAACACCAATATTTCTTCACTTTCAGTAGCTGTAAGGTGAATTGTGGTTGTGCTAAAGTGACAAGTTTGTATTTGTGTATATAACCGTTTTCCACTTAAC
The DNA here is from genome assembly GCA_023029165.1 of Gobiocypris rarus. Lineage (NCBI taxonomy): Eukaryota > Metazoa > Chordata > Actinopteri > Cypriniformes > Gobionidae > Gobiocypris > Gobiocypris rarus. Next base: position 2,779,198 of record CM040926.1, on the reverse strand, counting down.
CTCGTCGTGTATTTACATGCTCGTGTCTGTTTTCAGCTGATTCACCACAGAACCTGTAATGTTCTCATATAGCACACAATTGCATAAAACAAAATTTGGATTCAAAGTGCTGCCCATCACTTCATAGAGCAGCAGGAACGCAGCGTCACGTTTGTCAATGGCAGTGCTGTCCGGATATTCGCCTTTTGCAGTTCCATGCGCTATGCGCTCAAATAATTTTTATAAAAATGTAAAAATCGCCTAATTGGAGGAGGTCTCTCGCTTTGGCCTGTCAATTCAGAAGACAAACCAATGGGCCGCTGTCCCTGCATGATGGGCCAGTCAGTGGCAAAAATAAATAAATAAATAACGTTGTATCGGCCCTAAAGTGCATCGCCCACCGAAAATGCCCGGTATGCCAGATTACCAGTCCAGCCCTGCCTGAAGTCCTCGCAGGAGTTGGAGTCATCTCTTCACAGGTGATGGTCATTTGAAGTCCTCGCAGGAGTTGGAGTCATCTCATCACAGGTGATGGTCATCTGAAGTCCTCACAGGAGTTTGAGTCGTCTCTTCACAGGTGATGGTCATCTGAAGTCCTTGTAGGAGTTTGAGTCATCTCTTCACAGGTGATGGTCATCTGATGTCCTCGCAGGAGTTTGAGTCGTCTTTTCACAGGTGATGGTCATCTGAAGTCCTCGCAGGAGTTAGTCATCTCTTCACAGGTGATGGTCATCTGAAGTCCTCGCAGGAGTTGAGTCGTCTCTTCACAGGTGAGGGTCATCTGAAGTCCTCGCAGGAGTTTGAGTCGTCTTTTCACAGGTGATGGTCATCTGATGTCCTTGCAGGAGTTGAGTCGTCTCTTCACAGGTGATGGTTATCTGAAGTCCTCGCAGGAGTTGAGTCGTCTCTTCACAGGTGATGGTCATCTGATGTCCTCGCAGGAGTTTGAGTCATCTTTTCACAGGTGATGGTCATCTGAAGTCCTCGCAGGAGTTTGAGTCGTCTCTTCACAGGTGATGGTCATCTGAAGTCCTCGCAGGAGTTTGAGTCGTCTCTTCACAGGAGATGGTCATCTGATGTCCTCGCAGGAGTTTGAGTCGTCTCTTCACAGGTGATGGTCATCTGAAGTCCTCGCAGGAGTTTGAGTCGTCTTTTCACAGGTGATGGTCATCTGAAGTCCTCGCAGGAGTTTGAGTCGTCTCTTCACAGGTGATGGTCATCTGAAGTCCTCGCAGGAGTTTGAGTCATCTCTTCACAGGTGATGGTCATCTGATGTCCTCGCAGGAGTTGAGTCGTCTCTTCACAGGTGATGGTCATCTGATGTCCTCGCAGGAGTTTGAGTCGTCTTTTCACAGGTGATGGTCATCTGATGTCCTCGCAGGAGTTTGAGTCGTCTTTTCACAGTTGATGGTCATCTGAAGTCCTCGCAAGAGTTTGAGTCGTCTCTTCACAGGTGATGGTCATCTGAAGTCCTCGCAGGAGTTGAGTCGTCTCTTCACAGGTGATGGTCATCTGAAGTCCTCGCAGGAGTTGAGTCATCTCTTCACAGGTGATGGTCATCTGAAGTCCTCGCAGGAGTTTGAGTCGTCTTTTCACAGGTGATGGTCATCTGAAGTCCTCGCAGGAGTTTGAGTCGTCTTTTCACAGGTGATGGTCATCTGAAGTCCTCGCAGGAGTTTGAGTCGCCTCTTCACAGGTGATGGTCATCTGAAGTCCTCGCAGGAGTTTGAGTCGTCTTTTCACAGGTGATGGTCATCTGATGTCCTCGCAGGAGTTTGAGTCGTCTCTTCACAGGTGATGGTCATCTGAAGTCCTCGCAGGAGTTTGAGTCGCTCTTTCACAGGTGATGGTCATCTGAAGTCCTCGCAGGAGTTTGAGTCGTCTCTTCACAGGTGATGGTCATCTGAAGTCCTCGCAGGAGTTTGAGTCATCTCTTCACAGGTGATGGTCATCTGATGTCCTCGCAGGAGTTTAAGTCGTTTTTCACAGGTGATGGTCATCTGAAGTCCTCGCAGGAGTTGAGTCGTCTCTTTACAGGTGATGGTCATCTGAAGTCCTCGCAGGAGTTCGAGTCGTCTTTTCACAGTTGATGGTCATCTGAAGTCCTCGCAGGAGTTGAGTCGTCTCTTCACAGGTGATGGTCATCTGATGTCCTCGCAGGAGTTTGAGTCGTCTCTTCACAGGTGATGGTCATCTGAAGTCCTCGCAGGAGTTTGAGTCGTCTTTTCACAGGTGATGGTCATCTGAAGTCCTCGCAGGAGTTTGAGTCGTCTCTTCACAGGTGATGGTCATCTGAAGTCTTCGCAGGAGTTTGAGTCCTTTTCACAGGTGATGGTCATCTGAAGTCCTCGCAGGAGTTTGAGTCGTCTCTTCACAGGTGATGGTCATCTGAAGTCCTCGCAGGAGTTTGAGTCGTCTCTTCACAGGTGATGGTCATCTGAAGTCTTCGCAGGAGTTTGAGTCGTCTTTTCACAGGTGATGGTCATCTGAAGTCTTCGCAGGAGTTTGAGTCGTCTTTTCACAGGTGATGGTCATCTGAAGTCCTCGCAGGAGTTTGAGTCGTCTTTTCACAGGTGATGGTCATCTGATGTCCTCGCAGGAGTTTGAGTCGTCTTTTCACAGGTGATGGTCATCTGATGTCCTCGCAGGAGTTGAGTCGTCTCTTCACAGGTGATGGTCATCTGATGTCCTCGCAGGAGTTTGAGTCGTCTTTTCACAGGTGATGGTCATCTGAAGTCCTCGCAGGAGTTTGAGTCGTCTCTTCACAGGTGATGGTCATCTGATGTCCTCGCAGGAGTTTGAGTCGTCTCTTCACAGGTGATGGTCATCTGATGTCCTCGCAGGAGTTTGAGTCGTCTTTTCACAGGTGATGGTCATCTGAAGTCCTCGCAGGAGTTTGAGTCGTCTCTTCACAGGTGATGGTCATCTGAAGTCCTCGCAGGAGTTTGAGTCGTCTTTTCACAGGTGATGGTCATCTGAAGTCCTCGCAGGAGTTTGAGTCGTCTCTTCACAGGTGATGGTCATCTGAAGTCCTCGCAGGAGTTTGAGTCGTCTCTTCACAGGTGATGGTCATCTGATGTCCTCGCAGGAGTTTGAGTCGTCTTTTCACAGGTGATGGTCATCTGAAGTCCTCGCAGGAGTTTGAGTCGTCTCTTCACAGGTGATGGTCATCTGAAGTCCTCGCAGGAGTTTGAGTCATCTTTTCACAGGTGATGGTCATCTGAAGTCCTCGCAGGAGTTTGAGTCGTCTCTTCACAGGTGATGGTCATCTGAAGTCCTCGCAGGAGTTTGAGTCATCTCTTCACAGGTGATGGTCATCTGAAGTCCTCGCAGGAGTTGAGTCGTCTTTTCACAGGTGATGGTCATCTGAAGTCCTCGCAGGAGTTAGTCATCTCTTCACAGGTGATGGTCATCTGAAGTCCTCGCAGGAGTTGAGTCGTCTCTTCACAGGTGATGTTATCTGAAGTCCTCGCAGGAGTTAGTCATCTCTTCACAGGTGATGGTCATCAGTCTGGATGAGAGGCTGAAGCTGACGGACTCTATGATGTGACTCTACGGGTGTCCCAAGATAAAACAGAACAGGAAAATAATTAGCATCGCTGCGGTTCAAACCATTATGCAAAGACAGTTTTGTGCACTGATATAACTGGAGCACATGATTATGAGAAGCATTATGGGAATGCTTGGCTAAAGATATGCGTCTTTAATCTAGATTTAAACTGTGAGAGTGAGTCTGAGCCCCGGACATTATTAGGTAGGCTATTCCATAGTTTTGGTGCCAAATGTGAGAACGTTCTTCCTCCTTTAGTGGACTTAGATATCCTAGGTTCTACCAGAAGCAGTGGCAGAACTAGAATTTTATACATGGGGTGGCCAAGGGGTGGCCAAGGCTACTATAGGGGATCCATAGAACGTGAAAGAATATGTTTAATACTCATTTGTTTTCATGGTTTTTACTCATGTAACATTGTATTCTAATAAATAAACAACGACAATTTTAGATACCAATAAACCTTAACAATTCTTGATTCCAATATCCCACAGCCAAAACTACAAGCGTAATAATATAAATTGAAAACGTTATTGAATAAAAGTGAGCAGGCAGCAAAAAAGTTAGAACAGTGCTAAGAATAAAGTGATAGATGTTGCAGGTCTAACAATAATTCAGGTACAGAAATAGAATAACAATTAACATTGGATAATTTTCACTGTATAAATGAAATATAGATTAATGCATGTTAAAACTGGCTACAAAAGTTATACAGTCAAGATGAGTGGATGATCTTTCTTGTGTACTTTGATTAACTTTAATGACAGACGGCAGGACTACAAGCTACTGTCTCTTTAAGACCAAATGCACAATTCGGTTAAGACATAGCAGACTGTGTTAACTATGATACTCGCTATTTTTGGCATAGGCTACTATGTCCGTTCAAGCGCTCCGTGTGCGTGCTATGGATGAAACGCCATATGCCACATACCAGATGCATCGCGTTCTCATGTTCAAGCCGGCAATGCAAAACAGTGAATCTAATCACCATACAGGCAAAAAGTTCACTTCAAGAATGAAAAAATGTGGCGTTGGTGTGTTTTGCTGTAAGAACTGCACAAACGGAAACATGGGCAATCTATATTAGCCTATATCTTTCCATAAGTGCAGACTTTACACAGAAAGAAAATACTGAAAAATGCCTATACGCACTCTTCCAGGCTAGCGTGAAGTCATTATACATTAACAACGTTTTGAGACAAATTGTATCGTTTAATGGAAAAAAACGTGAATGGCGCTGCAGGATTTTGAACAACTCCCCTTTAATCGTCTGTTTGTCAACTGTTAATATTCTCTTAATATTCATGATACATGAGCAATGTGCCGCGCCGCTACAAGTCAAAATAAATGCTTCTTTTAATAGGAGATTAAATGGAAATAGCAATCTAAATTTTGGGGTGGCAAGTCAGATGTCCAGTGCCACCCTGGACACCCCTCTGGCTCCGCCACTGACCATAAGCCCAGAGTTTAGTGATCGTAAAGATCGTGATGGGTTATAAGGCAACAGAAGATCAGTTAAATACACAGGAGCTAAACCGTTTAGGGCCTTATAGGTCAGTAGCAATACTTTGTAATTGATACAAAACTTAATAGGTAACCAGTGTAGAGATGATAAAATTGGTGTTATATGATCATATTTTCTTGACCTAGTAAGAACTCTAGCAGATGCATTTTGGACTAATTGTAGCTTGTTTATTGAGGATGTAGAAAGTCCTGCTTGTAATGCATTACAGTAATCTAGTCTAGAGGTCATGAACGCATTAACTAACTTTTCAGCATCAGAGACAGATAGCATGTTACGTATCTTAGCAATGTTTCTGAGGTGGAAGAAGGCGGTTTTTGTAACATTTGAAATATGATTTGCAAAAGATAAGCTGCTGTCTAACATAACACCTAGGTCTTTAACTGTAGAGGATGAAGAAATGGTACAGCCTTCTAAATGCAAATTATATTCTAAGAGATTATATCATGGAAACATTTTGGCTGAATCTGTCTAGCTATAATCTATTTACAGGTTTCCATTTACTTATTTTGGGTCAATAATCCAATCAGTTACAGAAATATGTATTAATGAACTGAGACTTCACTCTAGCAGAAGCTCCAGCTACAGTGTCAGTCTCTGGTGAAACAAACCTGTATAATCACACACTCAAAGTAAGGGTTCTCGTATGGAATTTTATCATTTGTCATCTAAAGTTTAGCAGTTTATGCACTGGGTTTCAGTGCAGCATGAATGTTTTATTAAAGTCATCATTGCCCCGTGGCATTGCATTTTCTTCAGAGACAAAAAGAGGAATGGTTTTGGCACCATCCTGTCAAGCAGCGATGCCTTTTTTGACTTGAATAATTTCTCACTTCATTCCCTACATTAGCCTAGACTCTGAGTGCAAATGCCCTCTCCTCTCTAACCAGGGCTTGAGTTATTTGTCAGTCTGATTTACATATCTGTGCATGTGGGACACAATCTGACAACCATAAACCGCACGTATCTGCCAAACGTTTAGCTTGCGGCTGGGCGCTATAAGCAGGGCTGGGGAGCGGGGCTCTCTGCGTGATGTGATCTCGACATCTTCTGGATCAGTGCACACACGGCCCGGATCCCGAGCCCAGCCCTGACTACAGGGGCAGCGCATGTATGGGATGATTTTAGACTCAAAATGATTAATACATGCACACACAATTATCCATGAACTTTTCACTATCCACAAACAAATGCCTTTCAACTTGTATGTGCAAAACACAGAATTGCATGAATGTGTTGCAGTTTGTACAAATAGAGACATTTTTTTAATACAAATGTTTTATTTTGCATTAGTGTATCATAATTTGCACATGCAACAAATAAGATGTGCATTTGTGGATCATGTGACGCGTGTGCATTTATTGACGTCTTTTCTGCATTGATCTCATGTTATTCATTTGGATTTTGAGACTTTCATTTAGCGTTTTCAAGCATTTCACGTTTTCAAGCATTTCACAAACCACACACAAACAACTACCAGTGAATGCGCCTGTTGCTGATTATTAATGTATGCACAACTACCAAATGTGCATTTCTACATTAAAACTTTACAACTTGTATGTGCAAAATCCAGATTGACATGAATGTGCAGTATTTTGTACAAACAGAGACATATTTGTGAATACAAAAATTCGATGTTGGTCAGAATTTGTGCGTGCACGAGTACGATGTGCATTTGTGGATCCGGTGATGCGTGTGCATTCATTGACTCGTTTGTGAGTCGATCCTATTTGATTCATTTGGATTTTGAGACTTTTATTTCGCCAGTTTGGCCTTGCACGATCCACACACACAGCTGTCTAAGAAAACCTGCTACCACTAGATGGCAGTATTCTGCGAAACAGACAACGGCACGGGCGTTCTTCTGCCTATAAAGCGCTTAATATGAAATATAGCGCATAAAGTTTAGCCTACTCAATATCATTGAGTTTTAATATCATCGTCTAACTGCATTAAGCCACATTAAGCATTTTCTTTTATAATAGGCTGATTAGGCTCTGGGAGAAAACGCTTAGTCCCCACATGGAAAATTACTATAGTATATTATAGTAAAATTACTCTTGTAAATACTATAGTGTTTTGAATCATTCTATAGTAAATGTACTACAGTAAATTAACGAAGTGTAGTAAATACTATATAATATACTACAATTTACTGTAATATCGTTACCATAGTATGGTTCAAAAACACTATAGTAGGCCTTTACTAATTTATTGTAATTTTACCATAATATACAATAGTATTTTTCCATGTGGGGACTAAGCGTTTTCTCCCATAGAGCCTAATCAGCCTATTATAAAAGAAAACTGAGTAGGCTACACTTTATGCGCTATATTTCATATTAAGCATTTTATAATGGTTTTCTATAGGAGAAAAATATTGAGATAAATGTTGTGTTCATATCTTGATCTGCTTGCCTATACTGTTAAACGTTTTTCTCGTCTTTATAATGAGGAAACATTAAGTGTTTTATAGGCAGAAGAACGCTTCCGGTGCCGTTGTCTGTTTCGGCAGAATACTGCCATCTAGTGGTAGCAGGTTTTCTTAGACAGCTGTGTGTGTGGATCGTGCAAGGCCAAACTGGCGAAATAAAAGTCTCAAAATCCAAATGAATCAAATAGGATCGACTCACAAACGAGTCAATGAATGCACACGCCACCGGATCCACAAATGCACATCGTACTCGGTGCACGCACAAATTCTGATCAACATCGAATTTTTGTATTCACAAATATGTCTCTGTTTGTACAAAATACTGCACATTCATTTCAATCTGGATTTTGCACAAGTTGTAAAGTTTTAATGTAGAAATGCACATTTGGTAGTTGTGCATACATTAATAATCAGCACCAGCATTCACTGGTAGTTGTTTGTGTGTGGTTTGTGAAATGCTTGAAAACTAAATGAAAGTCTCAAAATCCAAATGAATAAAATGAGATCAATGCAGAAAGACGTCAATAAATGCACACGCGTCACATGATCCACAAATGCACATCTTATTTGTTGCATGTGCAAATTATGATATACTAATGCAAAATAAAACATTTGTATTCAAAAATGTCTCTATTTGTACAAACTGCAACACATTCATGCAATTCTGTGTTTTGCACATACAAGTTGAAAGGCATTTGTTTGTGGATAGTGAAAAGTTCATGGATAATTGTGTGTGCATGTATTAATCATTTTGAGTCTAAAATCATCCCATACGCATGCATGTCTGCTCCCAGCACCGCACTGAGGAAATGCAAAATCACAATCCCAGCAAATCTGGAGGGCTGATGCACATGTAAAAACACACAGACGTGAGCATCAGCCGAAACAGATTAGCATGATATTACACTATGTGCTTGTGTATATGACAATGACAGTTGATTACATATACATTTCATCATATGAAATTACAGTACAACTGCATCCAGGACACTTGTGTAAATCATAGTCTCTTTGATGTGCATTTAAACAGACATACGTGACATGAGTACAAAATCAGCCCGTTCTGAATATAGTGGTGACCGGGCTAGTTTTCACACATTTGACTCCAGTGAATAATTCTCTCAGTTTTTGCATACTGTTTATAAACAAAGTACACTGTAAAAATCGAATTAGTTAAATAGAAAAAAAGCATGCAAACCGATTGCCTTTAAAACTAAGTGAAATAGAAATAGTAAGTTGTGCTGACAAATGTTTAGTTAGTATAGTTCACGTACACAAGAGTTCTAGTAAGAACTGTAAAGAGGACTTGATCATTTACTTTAGAGTTCGTCCTTGGTACAGCTACCACTGTTGTGTTTTGATGCTGTAACAAATTCCACTGGAGGCAAGTTACAGAACCCAAGTGGACCAGGAGCCATCCCAGCTAGAATTTTTTGTTATAAGAATGTTCTGAGAACATTACCTACATTGTTCTATAAATGTTTTCAGCGGGTAGTTTTATTTTTGTTCCCAGAATGTTCTTTTAAAAGTTAGGATAACATTCTTTAAAAACATTCTAAAATGTTTAGTGGTAACATTCTAATAACATACCCACTAAGCAAAGTTTCAACATCTTTGACCCTAGAGCGAGCGTTGAAAAGACGTCCACTGAGGAGCCAGAATAAGCGTTTTTATGGCGTCTGTTTTGGGCGTGATCTGCACGTCCGATATAGATGTTCATGGAACCTCAAGGTTAAACAGTTCAAATGTGCTCATTGTGGACATTTTTGTAATTGCAAATCAACTCACAGACAGTGTGTGTTTGTCCAAAATCTTGAAAATAAAAGAAACTTAGCTCACACCTTTAGACACTTAAGGCAACTTAGCATCTGTAATTCACACATCTTTGGATCATGAGAGAAACCAGACCTGAAGGAAAGACTCTCTGGCTCAGGACTCAATCCAGGATCTTCTTGCTGTGAGGAGCCAGTGTTTCCCACTCATACACTGGTGCTGCCCTTAATCACAGATATAAGAGACACTTTGACTATTTCTGTCAGACGTCTACAGAAAATTAACAGAGGTTTAGATGTTGATGATTTATGGTTCATTTGAAGTCACCATTGTGGTGGGAAGCGTTTGCTTTAGTTGGACTCTTGGTCCTTGTAGTTGTGTTAGCTTTTCTTTGGCTGCTGTAACTGTGTTTGTGAAACACAATAGTTGTGGCTGAGCAAGCTAAGATGAAGTGACATCAGGTCTTGTCAGCTCCTTGTTGATGATCACTAAATCATCACAAAGCGAGCATTTGATGTTGTGTTTGAAGTTTTGTCTTCTTGTTTGGTACAAAAAGTAATTTGTATATATCACGATAACCTTGTGATACTGTGGTATTTGTGCCAATAAAATTAAAAGGATCAATTATCTCGAAGGATGACCAAAAAAAAATATATGCACCCAACATTTTGAGCAAATACTTCACAAAGTCACACACCGACATCAAGATTTGGCCTATGATTCACAACAACGGTGACAATCAAATCAAAAAAGCTTGGGAATCAAGCATGAGTTTTGCACTATGAAGCCACCCATCATGCATTGCAGCATGAAACTTGTCACCGTTGTTGTGAATCATTGGCCAAATGTTGATGTGTGTGTGTGACTTTGTGAAACATTTGCTCAAAACGTTGGGTGTGGATACTTTTTTTTCTTCAGGATAATTGATCAGTTAAATGCTATTGGTGCCAATTCTGCAGTTTCACAAAGGTGTAGTAGCTATAAGCAAATTACAATTAAAAACAACTTGCCAAAAAAAAAAAAAAATTAAATGCTCACTTTGTGATGATTTAGTGATCATCAACAAGGAGCTGACAACACCTGATGTCACTTTAGCTTTGCTTGCTCAGCCACAACTATTGTGTTTCACAGACACAGTTACAGCAGCCAAAGAAAAGCTAACACAACTACAGGGACCAAGAGTCCAACTAAAGCAAACGCTTCTCACCACAATGGTGACTTCAAATGAACCATAAATCATCAACATCTAAACCTCTGTTAATTTTCTGTAGACGCCTGACAGAAATAGTCAAAGTGTCTCTTATATCTGTGATTAAGGGCAGCACCAGTGTATGAGTGGGAAACACTGGCTCCTCACAGCAAGAAGATCCTGGATTGAGTCCTGTGCCAGAGAGTATTTCCTTCAGGTCTGGTTTCTCTCACGATCCAAAGATGTTTGAATTACAGATGCTAAGTTGGCTTAAGTGTCTAAAGGTGTGAGCTAAGTTTCTTTATTTTCAAGATTTTGGACAAACACACACTGTCTGTGAGTTGATTTGCAATTACAAAAGGAATATATGTCCACAATGAGCACATTTGAACTGTTTAACCTTGAGGTTCCATGAACGCTATATCAGACGTGCAGATCACGCCCAAAACAGACGTCATAAAAACGCTTATTCTGGCTCCTCAGTGGACGCCTTTTCAACGTCGCCTCTAGGGTCAAAGACGTTGAAACTTTGCTTAGTGGGATGTTATTAGAATGTTACCACTAAACATTTTTAGAATGTTTTTAAAGAATGTTATCCTAACTTTTAAAAGAACATTCTGGGAACAAAAATAAAACTACCTGCTGAAAACATTTATAGAACAATGTAGGTAATGTTCTAAAATTCTAGCTGGGATGTGCGGCCATGTCGGATCAGGAGCCGTGGGAGGCCATGGCGGTAACGGCAGTTCAGGGAGCCACCGAGGTGTGGCCTTCATGGCCAGACTTGACTATGACACACTTAACAAGGACCTCACCACAGTGGTTACATGAAACAATATCAGAACAAGACACACGGCAAACATGGGGTCTTAAATACACTGGGACTAAGGACTAGACAAGACACACCTGTGAACAATGATTAACTAATAATCCAATGAGAAAATGACACAACACATGAGGCAGAATCACATGAGGGTAAGGTAATCACATGACAAGGAATTGCAAAGGCAAACCAAAACATGACTGAAATAAACTTGACAAGACATGAAACGTGAACAAAACCCAAACACACCGTGACAGATGCTGAATGTTGAAGTGTGTGTGTGACTCAAGCATGATCAACTGCAAGATACTGTCACAAATATGGAGGGATTATATTAACCCAAAAGTTTAAAAGTTTCAAAGGTGTTTGTGACGTAAGTGTTAGCAATACAATTGTAAATGCTCATTATACGACAGGGAAGTATTACATAGGTTGCTTTTTAAAGGCGTCCTAATTTCTGACAAAAGCCCCATTTCCACCGAAATTACCCGGACCAATTTGTCCCAGGAACTTTTTCCCCAGGAACTTTTCTTCCCCCAGACCTCCTTCTGTTTCAGTACCATGAAAATTAGTCTGGTAACTAGGACTGCATGCAACTTTCCAGTTCCCACTGGATTCGTCCTCCGCAAATACACTTAATAAAGCCTGAACCTCGTCGCCGGTTCATTGGTTGTATCTTTTAAACTCCATTGTTGATTTGAATAGCAAACGACTCTTACTGCAGGCACCGCAACAGACTTTTAGGTTGAAATAATATGCTGGGTGAGCTCAACCAATCAGCATGTTCAGCGCCCAAGTCCCACCCCTGATAGTTCTTGAACTTTGAAAAAGCACTACCTCGCAAGCAGGGCCGTTTTGAGGGGGACATTTTTATCCGGAACTTTACTTAGACCCCGGTTCCTGCCGTCAAAACACACAGAGTACCACCCCAAAGTCCCTAGTTCCTGAGGAAAGTTCCCGCGGTGGAAACGCGGCTTAAATCACTAACTATAGTCAATTATTCAGTCAGAAGCTTGGTCAACTTTTAAAAACAACCTATTTATTACTTATCTTCCTTTGAAACCAAATATCTGTGATTTCTTGTTGCATCGCTGCATCAATAGGAAATGAATTACAATAATATGAATGTTCCAAATGCCCAAAGGGACACTGATCACCATAATGGTGAGTTTTTTTTTTTTTTTGCTTGACAAAATGGCACTCAAACCAATCAATTAACTTGGGTTTTCTGAGTAAACAATGTATAGTATGTGAATAGTACAGATTGTTAGATTTTTACAATTAAGTTAAAACATTAAGTAAAGTTAACTAAAAAGTGTTAGATAGAATCACAGTTGGATATTTCCACTGCTGTTGCATGGGGAGAAAAAAAAATGTGACCACAGCAAGAATGTGACAACTCACCTTGACCGGACATTTATGAAATATACCCTTGTCCTGAGAACACAAGTTCATCCTTTCATTTTTAAAATATCTTCATTATATCTGGTCATTTACTGTTTCAAATAAATGCTGTTCTTTTGAACTTTCTATTCATCACTAACTTTACCTCTCTTTGGTCCCGAGCTAGCGCTGTGCCGTGGCTGTCTCTGGATTCGGACGCTGCTGTTGGTGCCACAGGATGCTGCATTTATTTCCTAATGCCATGCCATGCAATGCTTGGTGATAGTTCACACGTACAATAATCAGATAGAATGAAATAAGTATGCGTATTTAGCATGCTGTCCGAGAAGAGGGCTCCGAGCTCTGTATTTTGGCCTGAACCCAAAGTACTCCCCCCGCATCCCTGACTGCGATAGGAACCAGCCAAGAGTGAGGAGGCGGGGTGGCAGAGGGATGGGGAAAACTGTCGAGGAACATAGGTGGGTCGGATATGTATAAATAGGCCTCCTCTTGTTCTGATTGGATAGATCATTTGAATGTGTTCCTTCCGAACTTTGGTAATCATATATGTGACCTGTGCTGACAAAATTAGTTGCAATGAGCAAATTTTCCAGAAATTAGTTTTCAAATTCTGTATTAGAAAACCTTTAAAATGATGTATGATTTGTTTGAAACGGACAAAAATGACTGAACTACACACGTTTGAGGTCGATAGTCAGCAAAGTCGCGTTACAGTTTTCTGAAGGATCCAAAACAAAATCACAAAGGATCCATACCTTTAAATCCCTGGCTCCTATTGTATCTGTTGCTGTTCTTATTATTATTCTTCTGTTCTGAAAGTTTATGGCAGCACATAGAACCACTTTTGGGAAAAGTTATGACATTGGGCACACAGACTATGAAAATTGAACCAGATCATCATGCGAAGGAATTTGACGAAGAGCACGCCAAAATGGGCGTGAGGCTAAATCTCTGCAGTGCGTTAGTCTTTTCTGCTCAAACTTGGTGTGTGTTATGACAACCATGACCTGAGGCTACTGGCACAGTTTCGGCGCACCTTGTGGTCAAAAGTTATAATGAAATTTCTAAAAAATGCTAAAAACTTTTGAATAAATTAGCCTATTGTAAAATTGTCATTGTCGGCCAAATTCCTGTCCGCCATTTAGATTTTCTTCAAACTCCTCTTAGACCATTTGTTCGATTTTCACCTAAATGATCATCTTCAGACCATTCCGGCAAAAAGTTATGGATTTCATGTTGATAGACAAAACTGCTTCCGTATATCGCAGCAACGAAGTTGAGGCATGATGCCAAAACGACTCTGAGGCTTGTTGGACTCGGCATCAATTCCTCGAGTCCGCGTGTTCGTTGAATGAGGAGAGCAGGAACAAAATATAGTTTAACTCTTTTAATGATTAAGTAAGTCAGATGAAGATAGCATACAGAGCTCTGGGTCACAACTGTCCCTGATTTACACAATCCTATGCAAGGCTTGTCCAGGCAGTCTGCGACAAACTTGCCTTTCCCTGACCCAATATTTATACACAAAAAATACATAAGTTGTCTTTCTTTGGGAGTCAGATGATTTTCTGGTCAGCTGTGCTTCGTTCGCAACATCACCCCTCCAATTTCCTGGACAAAAGACTGCTTCTTTGTTAACACACACAAAAGCACTCTAAGAGCACAGCAAAATGTATAGCAAAACAACTTCTCATATGGATCTGTTATAAATACCAAAACCCTCTGGCTGTTGCACTCATGACTCTTATGCCTAACAGAAAGTACATATAGTCTTAAAGCAAAATCATTTCATAAGCTAACATTATCTTAAATTTACTATTGTTAATGATTAATTTCTACAAGCGTTGTTAGCAATAATGCACAAACAAATATTTATTCTCAACAGGCTGTATCTCTGCAATGCTGTGGCATATTGACACCAGACTTTTTTAGCATCATCGTCACCTCACAACATCAATTTGGTCACAGTGATAAACCATTAAACAAATTACTAATGACTGTAAATATGATTTTTCATAAGTCATCTCAATATGTCATACTTCCTCATTGTTGAGGTTGGTCTGACACTCCCAACCATGTTAGCATGAGTTATTGTGTTCTTTATGCTTGGCCCCAATCCTGTTTATTACTGTAAAACAGCTTTGAAATATATAAAAAACTATATAAATAAAGGTGACTTGATGGAAAATTTTGCTTTGCATCACATACATTAATTACATTTGAATATAACAGTATAGAAAAGTTATTTTAAGTTGTAATATTTATTCATTATTTTATAACTGTATTTGCTTTTTCATTAAAAATATTGTACATTACTGAGAGGAAAGATACAGCAAACGGAAAAGAACCCGTAACCTTTGTGTTGTGCTGTCTTTTTGCATTTTGTGATTGCTCAGTGTGTAGATTGATGAATCTTTTCAATCTAAAAGGGCAACATCCATCAGCATAACACATATTCACAGGCAGCGTACCTGTGATAACTCTTATTACTAAGATCTAAACCCATAATTCCCACCAGATAACAAGTTAAAACCTCAGGCCTGACCTTTTGATATCTCGCACAGAAGAGTGATGTCTTTTGTCCTGTTTTCATCACTGTCTTCTGCACGCTGCAATAAAATATGGAAAAAAGCGGAAGAGATTACGGTAGAAGAATTCCCTTTGATGCTAACGGATTCCGAGGGGCATCAGCTTCATGGGTTCAGATGTGCTGTGTCAAATCTTCAGACGCGTTCGGGATGTGACTCATCCTCACACATTGAGGAGACAAGCAGCTCAAATTTATAGCGTGTTGTGTGACATCCCAACATGATCATTCTATCTGAACAAATGTTTCTGCAAAATGGAGCGCTTCTGATAAAAGTTTTAGAGGTGATATGAATGTGAAGCACTTCATTAAAAAAGGGTAAATATCATACTTAGTTCAGTTTTTCAGCATTAAAGAGCTCATTTATCATGCCCTGCTCAATGTAAACCCTGAACATACACAACAATTAAACAATTAAGTCCAAGCAAAACCATGCAACATGCTCACACAATTAACAAATTTAAAGGATTAGTTCACTTCAAAATGAACTAGGGATGCACGAATCCAGGATTCGGGTTCGGATTCGCCGAATATTGGGCTTTTTGACGGGTTCGGTTTCTGCCGAATCTCAGAATTTTTTCCACGAACCCGAACCTAGGCTTGCACTATGTGCGCCCCAGTGGTCGAACGTAAATGGAACTCATGAACAGAAAACGTGGCAGTAGGCTACTTTAAGTAAAAAAAAAGGCGATTTACAAGTCAAGCTACATGTTCAATTTGCAATGCCGATTTGTCTCGTGATGACAAGGACCCTAAACAATTAGCCGCTGTTAAATCATTTGCGTATGAAACATCCGAGAGTATACGTGTTGTGCAGCCTCGGGAAGCGCCTTTCATTTGCTTTCCAGCTGTCAGGAGCTTGTACTACTACTGCTGTATTTTTCTGTGGAAATGGTCCCACACAGTAAGCTTTTCCATTGCTTCATTTTGCGAGATATATCTGGTTTGTGGTTGCACATGTCGACGCGCTCCGTGAGTTAACAAATAACGCTATACAGCATATTTTTCTAAACCATGCATCTAAAAACAAACAAACAAAAGCGTTAAAAACATTTAAACCGTTTAACTGGTAGTATTAATCGGTCAAAGTTCTTACTGGTTAACGGTTAAATGGTCTATAGCATCCCTAACGTTACACTGCTGAGGACGCCGTTCAGGCCCGTCGCAAGGGGATGCACGAGGCCCTGTGCGACGTGATATGCAAGGCCCGGGGCTATATTGACGGGACCAGTTGCTGTAGTGACGAAAAATATGTTGTTTATGTGAATATTAAAAAAATAAAAAATAAATCTTATAACCTATCCATTTTAACAGCAATGAGTTAAGTTAAACTGTAACTGAACTGCACAGTGCGCCTATTTTGAAGCTTAAATAGCCTATATGTTCTAAATTATGTTTTTTTTTTTTCCATTCGTGATAAGTCATTCCGAAAAGTATGCCATGCACATAAGTTGGTATACTTATGTATATCCCAGCCACCCAAATAGCCATTATTTTTAATGAAAGGAGACATAGCGTGTTATTCAAGCATTAATTCAAATCAAAAGAGCGAAATGTTTGAATTTGCATGGTGGTAAGTTTTTTTACCATTTCGTTATTTTGGCCTTGAATTTCGTTTGTTAGAAATATGAAACGAATTTAGAAATTATTTTGAAATGAAAAACTTTGCGTTTAATAACTAAAATATTTTTGAAATTAAAATTTGGAGCACGCAACATATATCTGTTCCCTGAATTAACTAACTTGTTATTGTGACTGTAGGCCTACACAAATAAAAGTAGACAGTTTATAGTTTATAATTATGTCTTGCACTTTTCTGTATGGCTTAAAATGATGGAGTATTGTGAATTATATCCGCTGTCAACAAATGTCTATCAGAAGCGTCAGCCACGTATTTAGTTAGGCTATGTTTAAATATTGGCCTATAATATTACTTTTTAAATGTCATATGTTGATTATGAAAGTGAGCAGCATGTGCAAGATAGGCCTTGGCTATACATAAGATGCGCATGTCTGGAGGAGGTCGGTCAGACATGATTTACTCGTTCCGTTTTTCAATGAGCGGATTTCTAGTGTAGCCTTTTTACTTGAATGTCTTAAGTAGTCTAATATCTATAGTTTCAGAGGCAGCTAATATCAGAATTTAAATGGCCTGAATAAAGCTCTCTACGAGCCTGATTTGCGGTGCCGCACTGAGTGACATATATGCGCGTGAATCGCTGTCACATGCGCAGTCTCGCGCAAAGAAAATATAGTAGGTTAGCCTACTGCATAATACAAATCTAACCAGCAGAATAATACAGCATCGCGTGAACTTTTTAGCTAGACTATGCCTTTTAACTATTATAGTATTTTGAAGGACATAAACTTTAACTAGATTTTTACATCAGTCAGCTGTCACTACCTTGCGCAAGGCCCCGTGCGGTCGCACACTTGGCACAGCCCTTGCGACTGACTTCGTTAATGTGTTTACTGTGATGATGGACTGAGGATGGGAGAAGGATTCGGTATTCGGTTTCAGATTCGGCCGAATCTTAGCCAGTGGATTCGGTATTCGGCCGAACCCCAAAAATCTGGATTCGGTACATCCCTAAAATGAACATTTCCTGATTTACTCACCCCCCATGTCATCCCAGATGTTCATGTCTTTCTTTCTTCAGTCGAAAAGAAATTAAGGTTTTTGAGGAAAACATTCCAGGATTTTTCTCCACACAATGGACTTCAACGGTTGAAGGTCCAAATCATTGCTGTTTCAAAGGAAGGGCTTCAGAGGCTCTGCACAATCCCAGATGAGGAATAGGGTCTGATCTAGACAAACCATCAGCCATTTTCTAAAAGAAATAAACAATTATATACAGTGGGTACGGAAAATATTCAGACCCCCTTATATTTTCCACTTCTTGTTATATTGCAGCCATTTGCTAAGATCGTCTTTTTTTTTTTTCAAATACTGTAAACACAGCACCCCATACTGACAGAAAAACTTTTTGAACTTACTTTGACTTTTTGCAGATTTATTAAAAAAGAAAACCTGAAATATCACATGGTCCTAAGTATTCAGACCCTTTGCTGTGACACTCATATATTTAACTCAGGTGCTGTCCATTTCTTCTGATCATCCTTGAGATGGTTCCCAAATGGTACACTTCATGTGCACTTTCGCTCTTGTGGACTTACAATGGCCGCTGCGTGTGCGTGTCCGAGACCGTAGGGTGTCCCATTCGTCATTTAAGCTTAAAAAAGGGTGCTCGTGAGCGGCCCCTTTGCGGCTGCTATGTGTCCTTGATGCGCACTTCAGCTGAGTCTGCAAGTTCGTGAGCTACGCAGAGGACTTCTACCCGCCAGTCAAAGCAGCACTAGTCGTGAATGTGCGGACTCAGAGGAAGACTGTGAGGGTTTAGGGTGCCATTTGGGACAGGGACAAAACCTTAATTTGAGTCCAGCTGTGTTTGATTATACTGATTGGACTTGATTATGAAAGCCACACACCTGTCTATTTAAGACCTTACAGCTCACAGTGCATGTCAGAGCAAATGAGAATCATGAGTTCAAAGGAACTGACTGAAGAGCTCAGAGACAGAATTGTGGCAAGGCACAGATCTGGCCATGGTTACAAAAAAAATTCTGCTGCACAGTGGCCTCCATTATCCTTAAATGGAAGACATTTGGGACAATCAGAACCCTTCCTAGAGCTGGCCGTCTGGCCAAACTGAGCTATCGGGAGGAGAAGAGCCTTGGTGAGAGAGGTAAAGAAGAACCCAAAGATCACTGTGGCTGAGCTCCAGAGATGCAGTCGGGAGATGGGAGGAAGTTGTAGAAAGTCAACCATCACTGCAGCCCTCCACCAGTCAGGGCTTTATGGCAAGAGTGGCCCGACCTAAGCCTCTCCTCAGTGCAAGACACATGAAAGAAAACACCTGAAGGACTCCAAGATGGTGAGAAATAAGATTATCTGGTCTGATGAGACCAAGATAGAACTTTTTGGCCTTAATTCTAAGCGGTATGTGTGGAGAAAACTAAGCACTGCTCATCACCTGTCCAATACAGTCCCAACAGTGAAGCATGGTGGTGGCAGCATCATGGTGTGGGGGTGTTTTTCAGCTGCAGGGACAGGACGACTGGTTGCAATCGAGGGAAAGCTGAATGCGGCCAAGTACAGTGATATCCTGGACGAAAGCCTTCTCCAGAGTGCTCAAGACCTCAGACTGGGCTGAAGGTTCACTTTCCAACAAGACAATGACCCTAAGCACACAGCTAAAATAACTAAGGAGTGGCTTCACAACAACTCTGTGACTGTTCTTGAATGGCCCAGCCAGAGCCCTGACTTAAACCCATTTGTGCATCTCTGGAGAGACCTGAAAATGGCTGTCCACCAACGTTTACCATCCAACCTGACAGAACTGGAGAGGATCTGCAAGGAGGAATGGCAGAGGATCCCCAAAACCAGGTGTGAAAAAACTTGTTGCATCTTTCCCAAAAAGACTTGAGGCTGAATAAGATCAAAAGGGTGCTTCTACTAAATACGAGCAAAGGGTATGAATTCTTAGGACCATGTGATATTTCAGTTTATCTTTTTTAATAAATGTGCAAAAATGTCAACAATTCTGTGTTTTTCTGTCAATATGGGGTGCTGTGTGTACATTAATGAGTAAAAAAAAAAAGAACTTAAATGATTTTAGCAAATGGCTGCAATATATCAAAGAGTGAAAAATTGAAGGGGGTCTGAATACTTTCCGTACCCACTGTACTGTTTAACCTAAATTGCTCATCTTGCGCTGCTCTGCAAATGTGCGAAGACTAATACAAACCCTGTTTGCCAAAAAAAAATCCAACTTCAAAATCGTTCAACATCGTTGTTTAACCTTTTTTTCCCCTGTTTGTATCAGTCTTTACACGAGCGCCTTATAAACATGGGGGCGGTACTTCTACCTACGTCTAGCGTGACCTTTCTGACGTGATTACAGAGAGAAGCATTCGAGCATTCTAGCAACAGGAAAGGCAACGACTGTGTGAGTACTGTATCATTGTTCTCCTTGTTTTTGTAACTCAGCTGTTATTTAGTACGTTTGTCTGTGTAGTGTAGTGTGTTGTGTTGTGAAGTAGCGTTTGTTCACGGTTTGACCACGTGGCCTCGCGCGAGTTAACAGTATCGACGAGGCGTGGCCTAAGCCAGCGTTGTATATAAGCATTGCATTGTTTACATGTAGTTAGAGAGAAGCATTCGAGCAACAGGAAAGGAAACGACTGTGTGAGTACTGTATCAATGTTCTCCTTGTTTTTGTAACTCAGCTGTTATTTAGTACGTTTGTCTGTGTAGTGTGTTGTGAAGTAGCGTTTGTTCACAGTTTGACCACGTGGCCTCGCGCGAGTTAACAGTATCGACGAGGCGTAGCCAGCTGAATTCAATAAGGGGTGTGCATAAATAGAGCGGGACTCCGCGGAAGCGGCAGCCCTCATGTGAAGCCCTCATCGTGAGAAGACCGAAGAGTGTAAAGACCAGCGACTCTACTCTGCGCGACTCCACTCGAGCAAGGACACTGACAAGGCACTTGAGTATAGCTTTCCTTTACTTTAACCCTTTGGCATTCTGCTTGTTTTCCTTTGTTTATTATTTGATCCCTATTCACTATGTGCTTTCAAATCTCTACTATTACCACTACCACCCGTAAATCACGCTCTGTGTATTCAAGACGCCGTAATCCTAATAATCTGCTTATGGTACCGATTTCCTCTACCACATTACTGTCCATTCCAATTGGTCTCTGGAATTGCCAGTCTGCTGTAAACAAAGCAGACTTTATTTCAGCTATCTCCACTCATTCAAATCTCAGTCTCATGGCCCTAACAGAGACCTGGATCAAACCAGAGGACACGGCCACTCCTGCGGCCCTCTCAACTAATTTCTCCTTTTCGCACTCACCTCGTCCAATTGGGAGAGGTGGAGGTACTGGTTTGCTCATCACAAAGGATTGGAAATTTGAGCCCATACCATCTCTCTCTGGCCACAGCTCATTTGAATCACACTCAATCACTATCACTCACCCTGCTAAAATCCATGTTGTAGTTGTTTATCGCCCCCCAGGTCAACTGGGTAACTTCTTGGAGGAGTTGGATATGTTACTCTCCAACTTTTCTGAAGATGGCACTCCTCTGGTGCTGCTCGGTGTCGTCAACATCCACCTTGATAAACCCCAGGCTGCAGACTTCACCTCTCTACTGACCTCCTTTAACCTTAAGCAAGTATCTACCACGGCTACTCACAAATCAGGTAATCATTGGGACCTTATCTACACACGCTACTGCTCTACAGACAACAACACTTTAGTGACTCCATTGCACACCTCCGACCACTTCCTCGTCACTCTTAACCTCATACTCACTCCTGATACAACTCATACTAATCCACAAATCACCTTTCGGCGTAATCTACACTCTCTCTCCCTCTTGTCTATCCACTATGGTTTCATCCTCACTTCCTCGCAGGAGGAGTGGTGCCATCTCAAAGAGGCATGAAATCCCTCACTAGGACCTTTTCTTGAAACATGTGTTTTGTGTTCGATTCTGTGAGACTTGTTACAGCGCTTGCATATTGTTGCCCTTGACTGGTCTTGGTTGCTTCTATTACTCTCATTTGTAAGTCGCTTTGGATAAAAGCGTCTGCTAAATGACTAAATGTAAATGTATGTAAATTATTTCATAATCACGGATCAGCACAAGATGTGCGTTTAAGGTTCAAAAGTGTATAAATATTTATTTCTTTTAGAAAATGGCTGATGGTTTGTCTAGATCAGACCCTATTCCTCATCTGGGATCGTGCAGAGCCTCTGAAGCCCTTCCTTTGAAACTGCATTGATTTGGACCTTCAACCGTTGGTTCCCATTGAAGTCCATTATGTGGAGAAAAATCCTGGAATGTTTTCCTCAAAACACTTCATTTCAGTCAGGTACACTTAAGTCAATAACACTATAGACAAACTTTTAGTCACCTTTTTAATTGGCATATTTTGCTAAATTTACATTTGGCGATATGGCTCTGTTCTAAATTCCCCATCCTTATCATGAGCTCCATGAAAAGCCAAGAGAGGGAACAGCAGCTTCTGGGGACAACCTCCCATTTTTTAAAACTGGTAGGGCAGCGTAAATGCCCCATTTAGAATAGAGTGTGCATCAATGACAACAGAATGACATTGATTAAGTTAAACACAGTTTAAGGAGGAGCTGGGGAGGAGGTAGGTTTCAAAGCAGTGTGCAAAGGAAGCAGCCAAGCAGGCAGACTGAACTGAAGCTATGCTTAAGTAAGGTGCCTTGTTTGAGAGTTGCCATTTGAGTGCATAGGAATCGGATCTGCTGATATGGGCCGAGTTGGAATTTTTCCAATCAGCTGATAGTGGAGCTTGCCTGCCTGAACTAACGCAGAATGCTTGATTTCTTT
Source organism: Gobiocypris rarus (assembly GCA_023029165.1). Taxonomy (NCBI): domain Eukaryota; kingdom Metazoa; phylum Chordata; class Actinopteri; order Cypriniformes; family Gobionidae; genus Gobiocypris; species Gobiocypris rarus. The sequence continues at coordinate 2,756,506 of CM040926.1, read as the reverse complement.
TCAGCTGAAGACAGAAAGACATGAACATCTTGGATGAGATGGGGTTGAGTAAATTATCAGGACATTTTCATTTTAAAGTGAAATAAATACAAAGCAGTACCAAGAAGCATGTTGACTAAATTCAAGCATTAAAGAGAAATCAGTGTCTGCACTTTTATCTTTTTATACATTCATTTCCCACATAAAATTGAATTAGGAAAGGTTTGAGTTTGAGCCATTTGAGTTTTTGTCCTATACAAGACAAGATAGTGGCTTCATAGTTAATTTTGTATGTTGTATGCTGTTGTATAATATTAAAATTAAATCGTGTTGGTCCAGTCCGAGATCTTTTTTTCTTCTTCAAGCGAACGCCTTGTGAACGTTTTTTTTTTTTTTTTTGTAAATCAATTACAGAATTTGGTTTAACTGCTGCCATCTCTACGAAAGTGATCAGGCTAGCAAGGTTTTGGTGAGTTGGAGTGACGGTGTTGCCTGCGCACTCTCGCAGTAGTGGCCAAGAGCGTAAAGTTGAATGACAGGTGATGAGAACCAATCAGATTGGATAAAATAACATGTATCCAATTCTGATTCGCCAGGGACGCAGCGACCTGCGTCCGGAGGAGAATCTTTAAGAAACCAATTCGAGACCAGCTTCAGGTCACATGCTGCCCGAAGATTTATGGACTCGACATCCATTTGTCCACCGGCCCTCACGCTAGAAATGTTTTAGTTGGAGAGGTCTGAATTTTTTTTTTGCTGTGTGTAGCATATATGGCAATTTATACAGTGCACTCTTTTATTTATATATATATATATATATATATATATATATATATATATATATATATATATATACGGAGTGTCTATTCACACTAAGTGCAAATAGCGTGCCTTGTTGGCAAGTGCTATTGGCACTAGCTCAGCCTACCAATGCCTGGTTGGGCCAAACAAGATTTTAAAAAAGCTCTGATTTCAACATCTTCAGTGGTGCAATCAGTAAAGTGTACGGCTTAAACATCTTGATTTTGTTGCGATTTACTTGGTTCGAATCTGTCTTGGGCAGAGCTTGTTCTTATCTCTTTTTTCATCACAAATCACACCAGAAATGCATTTACTTTCAATAAAAATTAAGAAAATCTTCTAAATGTGGAAAAAAGTACCTAATGAAATGTTTAATAATAATAAAAGCCTTTATTGGGTAGGGTTAAGGGTCGGTGTAGGGAGGGCTTTTATTGTCCCATTCAGGCAAAATCCATTTAATAATTTTAATGAATATAATCATTTACACTCAATGTTATTATTGCATCCTTTTAATGTACAACAACAATGAGGTGTAAATAGTATGTATCTGTCAAAAAGTATAAATTACATGCAATTACTATTTACACATATTGCAAAGAACTGCTACTTTTAAATGGTGTTGAATATAACAACTTAGTATGCTATTTAACTTAGTAAATAGCCTCCACATCTATTTGCACTTAGTGTAAATATCATCTATCAGTAAGAAAATGTTTTTTTCACTTAGTGCAAATAGCTGCTGCCTATATATACAGTCCCAGACAAAAGTCTTGTCGCTTGTGTACAAATTGACCTGAAGTGCCGCTGAAATATATTTCTTATCAAGATTTTTTTTTACAAGAAATGGCTCATTTTAATCCCAACAGCTTTTGTAATAATGTTTCAGTGCAAAAGAAACTGTCAAAAAATATTCTAATATTCACAGCTTGGTAAAGCCCACTGAGTCAATTTTTGCAAAGACATAAGTATTGCCGCCTTGTCATATGAGCTTCACCTGTGACTAATAATGGATCAATTAGGTCTCAGGTGTGTATAAAAAGAACCCCAGTACACTAGAACTTCACATCAACTGCAACTAGACCTCTGCAAACATGCCTAAGATTCACCCTGAGACTAAAGATTATCAAGAGGCTGAAGACCAGATCCACTGCTGATGTGTTAGACACCTTCAAAGAGTCTCAGTGTCAAGTACAGAGGATAAAAAAAAGATTTGAAGAGACTGGAGACGTTTATGACAAACCCAGGTCAGGCAGACCCTGCAAGACAACTGCTCGAGAGGACCGTTTGTTGGAAAATCCAAGGCCAGCCCATTTTCCACTGCAGCAGAGCTCCACGAGACCTGCTCACCTGAAGTCCCTGTGTCAACCAGAACAGTTTGTCGGATTCTGTCTCGAAATGGCCTCCATGGTCGAATCAGTGCCCAGAAGCCAGCACTAAACAAAAGACAATTGAAAAACCGTGTGGCATTTGCCAAAGCCCACAGCCTGCTAAAAGGATGGACACTGGAAAAGTTGCAGAAGGATTTTTCAGATGAATCTTCTGTTGAATTACACCACAGTCGCCGCAAATATTGCAGGAGAACTACTGGAGCCCGCATGGATCCGAGATTCACCCAGAAAACAGTGAAGTTTGGTGGGTGTAAAATCATGGTCTGGGGTTACATCCAGTATGGGGTGTGCGAGAGATCTGCAGGGTGGAAGGCAACTTCAATAGTCTAAAATACCAAGACATCTTAGCTACCTCTTATATTCCCAACCATAAAAGAGGCCAAATTCTGCAGCAGGATGGTGCTCCATCGCATTCTTCCATCTCCACATCAAAGTTCCTCAAGGCGGAGAAGATCAAGACGCTCCAGGATTGGCCAGCCCAGTCACCAGACATGAATATCATTGAGCATATGTGGGGTAGGATGAAAGAGGAAGCATGGAAGACCAAACCAAAGAATATTGATGAACTCTGGGAGGCATGCAAGACTGCTTTCTTTGCTGTTCCTGATGACTTCATCAATAAATTGTATGAGTCCTTGCCAAACCACATGGATGCAGTCCTTCAAGCTCATGGAAGTCATACAAGATATTAAATTTGATCTCACAGCACCAATACTTAATTTGCTGACATATTTTTGTATTTGCAGTAAATTTGTTCAATTTCTATATAGGCGACAAACCTTTTGTCTTGCCAAAATTTGACCTTTCTGTCTTGATTAAATGATAAATCTTTTTTTCAGTGAAACTAATTTATTTTAGTGCATCAAACATCATTTGGGAGGGTTTTAGCTTTTTATATGAGCTATTTCTAACACCAATTGATTAATTAAAAATCAGGTTAATAGCAGGTGTTTCTACAAAATAGATAAGCGACATGACTTTTGTCAGGGACTGTATATATTACATTTCCGTATGGGATGTAAGAATGATTATCCACCTCTAGTAAAGGTACTGTATATCCAAGTCTTTATTAGGATGGACAATCTCATTTTAACCCATTGCAAAGACTGAATGCAAGAGAGATCCTTCTGTGAATCGCTGCTCAATGCCCAACTCACCCTTGACGTGTTTTGCAACCTCAATGTTCTTTGTCTTTAGTGCCCCTCTGGGGTAATTATTCAGCATGAACCCCTGTATGCATCATTCTCCTCACTACTCCAAATGTGTCTATGTTCAGGAGTGCCCTATGGCCATTTATTTGCTAGTCATTCCCTCATCGAAGTGTCCCATAGTCCTTGGATATCCCTGGTTAGTTTTTCATGATAAAGTAATTTCATAGATGGGTGGAGTGATCATTTATTGGTGCTCAAGTATACAGCCCTGAAATAAAAAGAGCAGTTATTATGAATATAGTCTTGTGGTCCATGGAAAACATAGGAACTACCCATTGGATATGTTACGTAACTGGTAACTTTAATGCAAGTAATACAAGTGTGTCTGCATGAGTAAAGCAGAAATGCCAAGGACAGAGACAAGACTTTCCAGAAAAATGTGCCTGAGGCGACATTTATGATTCTACATGGCTTCTTGTACATTTCATAACACTTTCAAGACGAAATGTCTTGTGAGCGGTGCTAAAACCGTATCCATGTTTTATCAGAAACAGAAAAAGGTGAATCTGGCGAACTTATTACGTTGGTTGTTGTAAATATTTCAGCAGTTTGGAAATGAAAAGTCCGGTGAGTGGCGCTAAAGGTTAAAGCTCCAGGGGCGCAACCAGGAATTTTGGGCCCCATGACAAAAAAAAATCAAATTGGGCCCCCTCTGCACAGCTGTAGTGGATATATAGATACTGTGCAGTATACGTATATATTAAAATATGCCATATACCAATATGATGGGAATAATAAAGTCTGTATGTCATTTAACAGCCAAAATTCAGTCTAAATTTGTCCTTGAAAATAACTCTCCTTAATTGGTCTTGTTATTTAGCATTTTAGGCTTATTTTAAGCAGGAAGTATGTGTATTTTGCACATGTATTTGTTGCCAGTGTAATTGTACACTAGCTCTATCACATTTAAAAACAACCCCTACCTTAATCCTAACCAATAGAGTTAGCAAACGTGAAAGTAAGATAAAAACAAAACCATGTCATTTTAGCTGCTTCTAAAAGTCTTTGAGCTCTTTTAACGTGACTCATGTTTTATTGGACTCTACCCGAACGCTTAGTTAAAAAGATTCCTCTCTGGAGAAGCTTTCAGTCTCTCCTCATGTAAACAGTGAATCCGCTCATGGTGCGAGCACAACTGTCTTTTAAAGAGAACGGGAGATGAGACTGTGATTGGTTTATTGCACGTTAGGCCCAAAACACACCCATGACTCATCAAGAGAGTGGCCTATTTGTGCTCTGTTTGATATCAGTGCACGCCTCTTTTTTGCAAGGCTTTAGACACGAGCAAATGATAAACTTTCGTGAAGATTCAGCACCGGCCCGAATCGGGACACTGACCGCTCCGAGCGTCTTTCACAAGGTCATTTAAACGAGGATGCACGCATTGGCTATAAAATATAAACTGACATTGTGTGAAAATGTGGAGAATGTTAAAACAAATGTGCCTCTTAAATATATGAATAGCCTACAGGTATTGATTTCCCACATAGCAAATGTTTTCTGGTCCAGCTCCGGGCCAGAAGATCACTTTTCCCTCGGCCCAAGTACCGCAAATAATGACGGCCCTGAAGCGGCCCAGAACTGGATTAAAGACAAGGGCGACACATGGGCCATAACCGGCCCGAATCTCAGCCAGTTAATCACACTTAACTGGCCCTGAATTGGGCCAAAACAGGTTTTTATTATTGGTACCAATCCTCAGCCACAATTTAACCATATCAACGCCACCCTTTAACCAGAAATGCCAAAACTGAGCCATAACCCAGCCTAATCTTACCCAAACCATGTGAACAAATAAGTCACAAGAAAATACAATTTTCAAAATTAGTTTATTAAAAAATAATGCACAAAAAAAGACAGTAGAGTTGTGTACTATGTACAAAAAATTTAATTTCTACCTTAATGAATCTATGAATGAATCTAGCTCTGAAATTTAAACAATGTAATTGTGTATATTATGTGGCCTTAACTACTATGTTCTAACATTTAATTATTTGAGCACTTATTGTGTAGATACATGTTTTTACATTTTTTTTTTAATCCTGCATGTAATTACATCCATAATTTATTTTTTGTAGTTACATTTATAATTACACTGTTGACCCTTCCCTAACACCTAACTTTACCCTAACTTACCCATACCACCACACCTGTGCCTAACTCTTCCTGTATCCCATCTCAACATCAGCAGAAGGGTTTTGCAATACAATATATACACAATTACTACATTATACTCACTTTTGCAAGTACATAGTAGTTAAAGGGTTAGTTCACCCAAAAATGAAAATTCTGTCATTAATGACTCCCCCTAATGTCGTTCCAAACCCATAAGACCTCCGTTCATCTCCGGAACACAGTTTAAGATATTCTAGATTTAGTCCAAGAGCCTTCTGTCCTTACATTGAAAGTGTATGCATAATATACTGTCCATGTCCAGACAGGTAAGAAGAAAGGTATGAAAAACATCATCAAAGTAGTCCATGTGACATCAGAGGGTTAGTTAGACTCTTTTGAAGCATCGACAATACATTTTGGTCCAAAAATAACAAAAACTACGACTTTATCCAGCATTGTATTCTCTTCTGTGTTTGTTTGAATCCCGCTGCTGACGTAAGACGCTGCTGCTGTGTTATCTGGTGCGTCAGAGCGTCCATGTAGTCTGAGGGAGACGCAAACTTTGCGTCTTACGTCAGCAGCGTCACTGTGGACTCGTGAATGTGGATTCAAACAAACGCAGAAGAGAATACAATGCTGGATGAAGTTGTAGTTTTTGTAATTTTTGGAACAAAATGTATTGTCGATGCTTCAAGAGAGTCTAACTAACCCACTGATGTCACATGGACTACTGATGATGTTTTTCATACCTTTTTCCTTACCTTTCTGGACACGGACTGTAGAGTATGCATACACTTTCAATGTAAGGACAGAAGGCTCTCGGACTAAATCTAAAATATCTTAAACTGTGTTCCAGAGATGAACAGAGGTCTTACGGGTTTGGAACGACATTAGGGTGAGTCATTAATGACAGAATTTTCATTTTTGGGTGAACTAACCCTTTAAGGGCACCAGATATAAAGTTAGATCAAGTAATTTTACTCTAAACAAACAGAGCAAATTAAAACAATTACATAAAACAAATTTACACATCAGAATGTTTATGTGTGAGGGAGAAAGTGATTTTATGTGGGACTGTCCTCAGGAAGTTAAGTACAGCTCTGCAGCCCCTCTTTTCTCCTCAAGCGCTCTGTCCTTCCTCCGAGAGCAAGCTGAACGGAAGCTATCTTTGTATGCTTCAGTATCCTGATCCGTGGCATGTCGTGTCAGGCCATTTTTTTTTCTCAAAGCAGCTATAAGACAAAATACTAAATTAATAAACATATATACAAACATTTATTCACCTAATGTTACTGTAAATTAATTTAGGTAACAATAATAAAACCTGTTTAGCCAAGTTCAGGGCCAGTTAAGGGTGATTACTGGCTGAGATTCAGGCCGGTCATGTCCCATTTGTGACCCTTGTCTTTAAACCAGTTCTGGGCCTTGATACTTTTTGGTTCCAATTCTCAGCCATAAATTAACCATATCAACACCACCCTCTGACCAGAAACCCCCAAAACTGAGCCTTAACCCAGCCTAATCTTACCCGAACCATGTGAACAAATAAGTCACAAGAAAAACATTTTATTCAGGAAATGATTGCTTATAATGTGGCACTATTGAATGACTAACTGTCTGTTTAGAGTTTGAATGTCAAACGTTACTAGCTAAATCAAAAATATCAGACATCTCCTGATAATCAAAGTCACAGATTAGAATTAGATATAATTAAATCTGATTGTACAACCATAGAAATCACTTTTAGTTTTACAAGTCAATTACTGTTGCTATCATTTTAACAGCATTAACGTTACATTGTTCCGCACACCGGATAGCAAGCACCGCGCCTCGGACACCCCGCAGGCCGGTCTATCACACCCCGGTCGCGTCAGTCTGTACTCGCTTTCTCAAGTTCAAGGGGCAGTGAATCAGATACCATACAGTCAAACATTCAATTAAAAAAAGAATAAAGTGGCGTACAACTTACTTGAACAGAGAGATGTTAGAGAGAGAGAGAGAGAGAGAGAGAGAGAGAGAGAGAGAGAGAGAGAGAGAGAGAGAGAGAGAGGGAGAGATGTGGGATGAATAATAATAATATACTATATAATATTATATATTATTATTATTATAATATTATATTATATTATTGCCTTGAATATAGTAGCAGGCCTAAATACTTATAATTTGCTAGAACACAAAGTGAAGTGAAGTGCAGTGCCATCATTGCCATGTATGGCCCAAAATCGCTACACTGATCTGGGCCACACACCTCCCGTCCACAATCGGCCCAAATGTTGTCTGCCGTCATGCATGCAGTGCCGTCACAGCCACACATGGCCCACAGCTGGCTGACATGATGCATGCCAGTGCCGGCAACACGCCAGCAGTGCCATACTTAAGCCACATTTGGGCCAAGTCCGTTTGCTATGTGGGTTTTAACATGTGGCATTGATGCATCGAATCGTTAGACATTTAATCGATCTATATCGATTTATTCTTATGTGATACGAACGCCATATTGTATATAAACCATGCACTACGGTAAAATTGTTGTTGAGGTCATAGCATAGTATTGTGCAAGAAATCACATAAAATAATTGATAATCTGCTTTTGTCATCATAATTTGTGTGAAAAGGAACAAAAGTTTTACTGTCACTAGTGTTCCTTTCAGCTGGAAATAGCAGTGCATTTTATGAACAGTATACAGTATATAAACATTCATGGAGCTTTGCATTAATGTAGGTAGATGCACGTTTTTCCAATGAGGCAGTGTTGCGTAAAGAAGGATTTACCATAATCAAATGGACTTAGCATAATCATAATCAAATTTACCATCACCAAAAATCTAAATGTTTTAGTAAACAAATAGACATAATTCTTTATTTTGATGGACAACCATACACATCTACAAGCTAACATGGTTTTCTAATACCTGTGAGAGTATACAACCATATTCTTTCCACCGCAATAACCTCTTCTCAAATGGAAACTCTGATTCAGCTTCCTTAAACCTATTTACATTCCCAGACATTTACATAAAGGCCAGTACTGCATTGCTATCCTGACCATCCACAGTAGCCTAAGTATTTTATATACTTATGTTCTGTATGAGGAATTATCATCATCATCATAATGTTAATTATTGGGGTCACATTAGCAGTAAATCATCCTTCAGTTATCATATTCCGTCAGACTGGTTCAAAATAGCTTAAGGGAAAGTTCAAACTTCTGCACTGATGTAACTAATTTGTTGTGAATGGTGTAGTCTGCACTCTTTCCTCCTGACTTCTTCCTTCTTATTGCTGTATATCCTCTTCCAAAGCCTGTTTCTCCACCGTTACACTGACAGATTTACTCTGCTGATTTAATTCAATCTATCGGACAACAGACTTGATATATTCCAGCAGTGGGACAAAGGTTCGGATATTTTCAAGTTGTTCTATCGGGCTGAAAACAATTAAACAAATAACCTTTGGTTCGTAGCCTTGGTTCTTTCATTAAATTAAGTGGCCTCTTACGTCTTGAGCTGTACTTGGAAACCCAAGTACACACACACATATATATATATATATATATTTTGTTTTGTTATACATATATATACATATATATATATATACATAACATATATATATATATATATATATATATATATATATATATATATATATATATATATATATATATATATATATATATATATATATATATATATATATATATATATATATATATATATATATATATATATTTTTTTTTTTTTTTTTTTTTTTATTATTGGAAAATGAGACAAAAATACGAATCCTCTAAACATCCTAAACTTAGAGTGTGCTTTATTGTTAAATGAAAAAGCATTGGTAACACTTTATTTTAGGGTCCAATTCTCACTATTAACTAGTGTCTTACTAGCATGCATATTACTTATATATTTGTTGTTTATTAGTATGTATAAAGCACATATTACAGCCTTATTCTGCTTAACCTTATTCTACATCCCTTAATCACCCAAAACCTAAACTTAACTACTACAAACCCGACTAACTATTAATAAGTAGTAAATTATGAATTTATTGAGGCAAAAGTCATAGTTAATAGTGAATATGTGTTACCCATACTAAACCATTTGCTCAAAAGTGGTAAGACAAATTTACTTAATTTAAGAAAAAATAAATAAAAGATAATTTTTTTAGACAAAAATATAAAAATACAGATTTTTCTCTGATTTGGTATATTCCAACTTTGATATCTCCTTTATTATCATAAGTACTCAGACTATGACAAGTATTCTTTTAATATAAGAAAGCAAATTGTCAATGCTTCTGTTTGCATGTGTTCATTGTCAACAAAATCATCTAGCAGCTATATTGTGATGGATCAAATAAAATAATTTTCTGCAGTTGTTTAGTTATCAAACGAGAAGAAAATGTATCATGTTTTACACACTTGTGCCTGCACAAATTTGCTCAACAAACGATATTGTAGTGTAAGACCTATGACTTTAAAGTTGAGCAGTCATTTTAATGTGTTATACAATTCCATAATCAGAAGAGTGAAGAGAAACTTCAGTCAGACCAACAACCTCTATATAAAACAAATGCTGACTGAGGTTATTAAACGGAATAACTTCAAGTTATTCAATAACTTGAAATTACTAAACACCCATCTAATTCTCTAATTAATACCATAGTCTTCTACTTCTTCCCGTTTTCAGTTCTTTCGGCATTCAGCCTGCACAAACCTTCATTACGACTGACTTCCAGGAAATTGAGCTGTTCCCTCTGACGACCAACTATTAAATCTGGCAGAAAACATACTCCTTTTTCCCCAAACAGGTTGTATCCTCCTTTCCTTCCCATTTCACCCATTGAGTGCTCAGGATGCCAAACTCCCCGCTCCATAAGTCAGCACAATAAACCACGCTCAAGAAGACTTCTTTCTCCCCCTTCTTATAGACCATTTCAAGGTATGTCCGCTCCTCGCAATGATGCATCTCGTCCTTCATCATTATCTTCTTCATGCCTTTCTGTTTCTTCCATTGAGAAATGATCATTCAACGCACTCAGGCAAGACCTATCCAACATTGGTATCCATTTCTCGTGAAGAGCTGCTCATGAACCAAAACGTTCCGCTTCCTCTCAGCTCTACAGAAGCTTCGAAGCAAACAGTCTCACGATCAAAGCAGTTCACCTCCGATCTGCCTCAGTTTCAGCCTTTAGCCGCTGCCACCACTTCCTTGCCCGTCTCTCATTCCAGCCAGCAGTCTATCGGGCCGCAATAGTTCCGAGGCCACCTGACAGTGGCTTTCACCTTTTCCCCTCCCTTAGGTGAGACGCTCACGCTTTCTCTGAACACATCTCTACCACTCCAGCCTCCCAGACTCAATTGGATCCAACAAGCCGTGAAAGAGACCAAAACATGAGTCTACCTTTGCAAATGGTCCCCTTCCCGCCTCTTCCATTCCTTCCTCCTCTGTTATCGGAGCAGATCCAAGCATGATGGTCCTTTCCCTACTCCATCTATCCTCGCCTCCCAACATATACTCTCAACTGCAACTTCTCTTCCGGTTCCTTCCAATGTAGTCGCAATGGATCCACCACCCGTCTTTACCCATCTATGCTCACAGATTCTAAAATGTGCGGACATTGATGTCTCTTCCCTCTTCCCTCTTCCCTCTTCCCCTCTGTTTAAATAAATGAACCCTATCGCTCCATTGACTGTGGTCCCATAACTATCAAGCTAAAAAAATTCTAATTACAAATCCAATTGTTTACTTACTATGGATGAATTCTGCATTGCTTTTAATACATATGCATACAACATTTATTTTGTCTTCCCCAACAGATGCAAAGAACTGAATTACTTTTTATCTATCATAGCTGAACTGTCACAATCCTACGACGGTAATTTTTTCACTTATTACAGGCTATTTTCAGCCAAATGTGCAGCTTGAGTCGCCCAGTGGAATCAATGTCCTTATTGAGGAGCTCTTGACCTGGAGCTGTACAATAAGGTTTTCCTAGGCTGCCGAAGTGTGTCTTGTGTATTGCGTAATTCTGTCACACATGAGCCTTCCTTGTGTCCCCTTTTCAATCCTGTCCCTCCAAGGAATCCAGACAATAATCCAGGCACTTCCCAACTCATCAATTCTACATCTCATGTACTACAGTCCAGGGATGACATACAGTATATGTCATTTCTGTGGTTGAGCACATGCTTGCTCCATATGCCCTGTCTATCGCTCCTCAGCAAACTGCAATAAAGAATTGAGAAAGTATCTGTCATCTTCTATCATTGTCTCCTCTTTAGCGCACAAATTAGCAAATCAACCTTACACAATATCTACTAACAGGTTTCAATGAAGGTTTTAATACCTACTACTAGCCTTATTTGCAAAAACCTACAGTTCCCTTTCGAGGGAACTTCACACTGTGTCCACTAGGGACAGCTCTGGGAACGCCCACAGCGTGATAGCGTCTGATGCACGTATGTCAACTCAGCCAATGGCGCAAAAGTGAGCGTCACGGGCCGGTGACGTCACGTCCAGGAAAGGATAAATATACCTCCGGTCCGATTGCACTTCAGCTTTTCTGCCTCAGCTAAGCGATCTATGTGAAAACTGTCTCTGTCTATTTATTGTTGTCCGTCAAAAACAAAATAATTCTTAGTTTAAAAATGGCTAATGCATCAGTATTCAAACAGTGTACTCCTCCGTGTCCCCGTTTCCTTACGGGTGGAGATACACATGATTTGTTTGTGATGTGTTTGGGAGTGGAGCATGCTCTGTCAGCCTTCGAGGGGGCTGATTGTGAGCATTGTGAGAAGCTGCCGCTTCGCATACTCCGCTCCCACCTTTCACTCTTCGAGAAGAGCGATCAGGATCACGTTCCCTCTAGTTCTGGACCCGCTGCTGCCGAGGCACAGCAGAGAATGCAGATGGATCTCTCTGCGGGGTTTGAGACGGGTGTGAGCGCTCTTTCTCTGCCTTCACCCGAGAGATCTGTCGCTCAATCTCTGGTGTCGGAAGCCCGCGCTGCGGTTTCTTCCGCCCAGAGTGAGAGCCTGTCGTTTCAACACTCCAGCTCTGAGGAGGTGGAGGCGTTGAGCGTAGGATTAGGGGAAGATGATTCGCTATCCCTTTCCCCAGCACACGAAGAGCTGGTGGAGGTGATTACTCACGCTGTGGTGAAGTTAAATATTTATTGGGCAGCCGAGAAACAAGGCGCTCAAAGAAAAGCAAGTTAGACGAGCGCTTTTTGTCATCAAATGTGTCACCTTCACCACGGGATATTTCATTCTTTCCTGATTTACACAGTGAGCTGTGTAGATCATGGAGGAAACCATATTCATCACGTCTTTTCAGCCCTCAAGTAAAAATATATAGTGATATAAGGGGGCTGAAAGAATATGGTTATGGAGCGATGCCTAACATGGATCAGACGCTTGCTAGTTATCTGTCCCCTGCTTCAGCATCGTCCCTGAAGGCCCCCACGCTCCCCACTAAACTTTTAAAGACAAAATCAGGGCTAGTGGGGAAAGCGTACACGGCAGCAGGACAGGCTGATGCGTGTTTGCATACAATGGGTATTTTGCAAGCGTACCAGTTTGAACTGCTGGGGGATTTGGATGGCGGTGAAACAGTGAGCCTTGAGGCGGTTGTAGAACTGCATCGGGCCACAGATTTATCTCTGAGCGCCACCAAGGAGACCGCTAGAGCTATTGGGCGGTCTATGGCAGCCTTGGTGGCAACAGAGAGACATCTGTGGCTAAATTTATCTGACATTAAGGATAAAGACAGGGTTTTTCTCCTTGATGCGCCAGTTGAACCCACTGGTCTGTTCGGCGACGCTGTAAATTAAGTCGTCGACAGATTTCAGGAGAATAAAAAATAAGCTGAGGCTTTTAAAAAAATATCTACCGCGCCGCCGCCAACCGTCTAGCTCTTCGTACAGGCAGCAGCAAAAAGAGAGTGTCGCATCTCGTGCTCCACCTCAGAGATACGGTGGGCCAGGTCGGCACTCACAGACGAAGCCCTCTAAGCCGAAGACCGACCTGAGGGTCATGCTTCAGGCGAAGAAAGCTTAAGGCCAAAAGAGGTCCTGACGCCAGCAGCGTCAGGTCTCCAATGGCGCCCCCCCGCGTGGTGGATTGGTGTTCACCTTAGTATACAGTGACCACTCCACTTCGTTGCCCTCAGGGGACCGTTCTGCCAACCCCGCCACCCTTTGTGCTTCGGGGCGCAGCGGTTTCCAGCGAGCTTGTGACTCGGCGTCCACAGGACAAGGTGTCACACTTGCAGACTTCAAGGAGGTTAGAAACGCAGCCAGATCGGTTAGGTGCTGCCAGTATGCTTCAGGCCACCAAGATGGTTGCAGTGGAAATATCAGAGACTCGAGAGGCTGGTTCCCTTAGTAAATTTTCTGGCACAGTGGAAACGTCTACAAAATATATCACTATGGGTCCTGCAGACGGTAGAAAAGGGGTACAGAATTTAGTTTGGGCTCACTCACCTCGTTTCAACGGAGTGCTGGTAACATCAGTACGTCCGGAGCAGGCTCTGTTAATGGAACAGGAAATAGAAACCTTGTTAAAAAAGGCTATAGAACAGCTCCTTGTACAGAACAGAGAGTAAGGTTTTTACAGCCGGTACTTCTTAGTTCCAAAAAAGGATGGAGGGTTGCACCCCATATTAGATCTTCGTCGTCTGAATTGTACAGTCAGAAAACTAAAATTCAAGATGCTGACGCTAAGTCAGATTGTGACCCAAATCAGATCCGAGGATTGGTTTGTCACAATAGATCAGAAAGACGCATACTTCCATGTCTCCATCCTTCCACAACACAGGAAGTTCCTGAGGTTCGCTTTCGGAGGCAAAGCGTACCAGTATCAGGTTCTTCCATTTGGTCTAGCTCTCTCACCCTGCACGTTCACGAAATGCGTAGACGCAGCTTTGGCCCCGGGCTGCAGGGCATTCGCATTCTGAACTATATAGACAACTGGCTGATTCTGGCACAGTCGCAGGAGATGGCAGTTTGGCATCGTGATGTCGTCCTCGCACATATTCAAAAGTTGGGGTTGAGGCTGAACGCGAAGAAGAGTGTGCTTCACATCGGTGGTTTCCTATGTAAATCGTCAGGGGGGTCTGCGTTTGCGCCCACTGTGCAAACTAGCGCACCAGATCCTCCTGTGGTCTCTGGGGAAGTTACTCTCCTCGAGAGCAATCTTTATCCCGGGGGCCCAGAATATAGGAGCGGACATCCTGTTGAGACAGGGGCTGAGGCCAGGGGAACCCCGAGGTGGTGAAGCTCATTTGGGAAATTTATGGCCAGGCGGAGGTGGATCTGTTTGCATCTCAGAATACGACGCACTGTCCACTCTGGTTCTCTTTGACACATCCAGCTCCTCTGGGACTGGATGCCATGGTGCAGACGTGGCCGAGTCGGCGTCTGTACGCATTTTCCCCAGTTGTTCTGCCCCAGGGAGTTCTGGAGAAAGTTCGCCGGGAGGGGATAAGTCTACTGCTAGTAGCTCCTTACTGGCCGAGCCGGATTTGGTTCTCGAACCACGTAACACTGCTCGATGGCACACCTTGGAAGATTCCGATCAGGAGGGATCTTCTATCTCAGGTGGAGGGCTCAATATTTCACCCCGCCCAGAAATGTGGATCCTGTGGGTTTGGTCGCTGGGGCCGAGCTCATAAAGTCTGGTCTCTCTACCGAGGTAGTGGAGACCATTCTTAGCTCCAGAGCTCCATCCACGAGGAGACTATATGCCCTGAAGTGGAGGTTGTTCACTTGTTGGTGTCAAGAACAACAGTTAGATCCAGTAAGCTGCCCTGTTGGATCAGTGGTAGATTTTCTACAAGAGCGATTCTCTTCTGGGTTGACCCCTGTTTCATCTATTTCTGCTTACCATGCCCATGTGAATGGTATTACTGTGGGGAGGAACCCATTGGTAACTCGTTTCCTTCGTGGCACTAAGAGGCTGAGGCCTGCGGTGCGCACTAGAGTTCCTACTTGGGATTTGGCTATAGTGTTGGAAGGTTTATCTGCGGCTCCGTTCGAGCCACTTGACATCATCTCAGAAAAGTTTCTGACTCTGAAAACCATCTTCCTTCTTGCCATCTCTTCTATTAAGAGAGTAGGAGACCTTCAGGCCTTATCAATATCCCCTTCGTGCTTGGAGTTTGCACCAGGGATGGTTAAAGATTTCCTTTAGCCTAGATTAGGGTATGTTCCGAAGGTGTTAACCAATGTTCCACGGCCTATAGTGCTGCAAGCTCTCTGTCTGCAAGCTCTCTCCTCCATTTGTTAATCCAGACCAGGAAAGATTGAACCTTGTATGTCCAGTGCGAGCACTGGATGCTTATGTCCACAGAGCTGCCCTGTGGAGGAAAGCAGATCAATTGTTTGTTTGTTTTGGACCTCAGAACAGGGGTCTCCCTGCTTCCAAACATACAATGAGCAAGTGGATAGTCGAGGCTATCTCACTGGCTTATGGGTCTTCTGATCAGCAGTGTCCATTAGCTGTCAGAGCCCAATCTACTAGGAGTATGGCGGCCTCTAAGGCTTTGGTATCGGGGGTTTCCCTCAAAGAATTCTGCGACACGGCCGGTTGGTCCTCGCCTCTTACGTTTGTGAGATACTATGATCTTGACCTGGAGTGTGCCCCAGGTTCTTTAGTGCTCCTGTCTTGAATGTGTCACAGTTTCACACGACAGGCATTTGGTATTATGGCGTTTTGGTATTTAGTTCCCAGAGCTGTCCCTAGTGGACGCAGTGTGAAGTTCCCTCGAAAGGGAACGTCTCAGGTTATAACTATAACCATAGTTCCCTATGAAGGGAACGAAACACTGTGTCTCTTTGCCATACTCCCTGCATCCCTGTGATCCCTTGCTTCGGCAGTTTAGCTGAAGTGCGATCGGACCGGAGGTATAATCATCCTTTCCTGGACATGACGTCACCAGCCCGTGATGCTCACTCTCGCCATTGGCTAAGTTGACATATGTGCATCAGACGCTATCACGCTGTGGGCGTTCCCAGAGCTGTCCCTAGTGGACGCAGTGTTTTGTTCCCTTCTCAGGGAACTATGGTTATAGTTATAACCTGAGACATCTGCAATAGCCAAACCAGTAGGGTTGTGCCGATGGACAATATCATCATGATGCCACGCCCCCCGTTGCGAATCTTGTTGTGAGTGCAACACACTAATCCTCTTCTACGTATAGTTAAACTTAAAACTTTGCAGGGATTGCTCTGTAAATTAAATTGAGAGTATAACTAATGCGTATATGCTATTTTAAATACATTATTAGGAACACCTGTTCAATTTCTCATTAATGCAATTATCTAATCGAACAATCACATGGCAGTTGCTTCAATGCATTTAGGGGTGTGGTCCTGGTCACGACAATCTCCTGAACTCCAAACTGAATGTCAGAATGGGAAAGAAAGGTGATTTAGGCAATTTTGAGCGTGGCATGGTTGTTTGTGCCAGACAGGCCGGTCTGAGTATTTCACAATCTGCTAAGTTACTGGGATTTTCATGCACAACCATTTCTAGGGTTTACAAAGACTGGTGTGAAAAGGGAAAAACATCCAGTATGCGGCAGTCCTGTTGGCGAAAATGCCTTGTTGATGCTAGAGGTCAGAGGAGAATGGGCCGACTGATTCAAGCTGATTGAAAAGCAACTTTGACTAAAATATCCACTCATTACAACCGAGGTATGCAGCAAAGCATTTGTGAAGCCACAACACGCACAACTTTGAGGCAGATGGGCTACAACAGCAGAAGACCCCACCGGGTACCACTCATCTCCACTACAAATAGGAAAAACAGGCTACAATTTGTACAAGCTCACCAAAATTGGACAGTTGAAGACTGAAAAAATGTTGCCTGGTCTGATGAGTGTCGATTTCTGTTGAGACATTCAGATGGTAGAGTCAGATTTGGGCGTAAACAGAATGAGAACATGGATCCATCATGCCTTGTTCCCACTGTGCAGGCTGGTGGTGGTGGTGTAATGGTGTGGGGGATGTTTTCTTGGCACACTTTAGGCCCCTTAGTGCCAATTGGGCATCGTTCAAATACCATGGCCTACCTGAGCATTGTTTCTGACCATGTCCATCCCTTTATGACCGCCATGTACCCATCCTCTGATGGCTACTTCCAGCGGGATAATGCACCATGTCACAAAGCTCGAATCATTTCAAATTGGTTTCTTGAACATGACAATGAGTTCACTATACTAAAATGGTCCCCACAGTCACCAGATCTCAACCCAATAGAGCATCTTTGGGATGTGGTGGAACGGGAGCTTCGTCCCCTGGATGTTTATCCCACAAATCTCCATCAACTGCTAGATGCTAGCCTATCAAAATGGGCCAACAATTCTAAAGAATGCTTTCAGCACCTTGTTGAATCAATGCCACGTAGAATTAAGGCAGTTCTGAAGGCAAAAGGGGGTCAAACACAGTATTAGTATGGTGTTCCTAATAATCCTTTAGGTATGTAGCCTACATTTTGAAATAATAAATAATAATTTCCCCACAAATGTATGCATCATATGCTGCTCTGCGCTTTGAGATGAATGTGGGACATTAGCTGGATAGACACCTTTTCGAATAACTTCAGGTGAAGACATTTAGGCTGTTAGATTATGCACTGCCAGAGAAAACGAAAGTAAAATTGCCAGGGTGTGAAATGCACTATACAAATAAACTTGACTCGCCTCAAGTCTAATAACTAGCACAAATATTAAAAAAAATTTGAAGTCAAAAGGTATTCGTCCTACATTTTTTTTTCTACTTTACCATAGTAAAGGATGTGAATGGGTATAATAGACTTAATTACAAGAAAACGAAAGGTAGAAACATTTATAATTCCCTGCGAAAATGAGTGTGACGCGAGTGAAGATTTGGGAAAAGAAACGAGATGTCCAGTGGGATCAAATGGACTAACGTTAGGCCTATTGTTAAAATTCACAGATATCAGAAAATAAACTGACCAGATCGCAAAACAGAATAAAAAAGCAGGCAAATCTTAAATTGGGCTCAGCCTCCCTCTCTCATTCGGCATGAATCCATAGCCTATGTTTCATGGCTGCGATGTAACATCTGCAAATGTATTTCCTTTGTAAACAAAGCTTTGTGCTTCACTCCTGTGGTAATATTCACGTTAAACATTCACATACAAAACACTGGGTTAATAACCAAATAATAGTTTTAAGTAGAAAATAGTATTTATGTAAATAGATATATTAAAATAAAATGTGTACAACTCTTTTTAAGTGGAAGGAAGCTACTTTTTTTCCCTCACGTGCAACCTAGCGAGGGTGAGTCCTTATTTGGGTTAGTAAAATAACAAAATTATAGTTTTTAAGGAGAAAATAGTGTTTTTTTAAAGAAATAAAATACAGAGTATAGTCAATTATATCTTTAAAAAAATTTTTGACTATGTCATCGTCCATCAGTAATGTTTTTACTGTAAACATTGTCAACTGCCAATTTAGGGGACATCGCCTGACCCTACAAACCAGTTGACACCTTATGTCTAAAGAGCTGGAGTCCGGATTCATGATTGGTCCCTTTGACTCACCAACTTTCAATTTGTTCCATATAAGCACCATCGGTATAGCCACAAGAAAAAATTCATGGAAAATAACAAAAGATCATTGACCTCTCTGCTCCCCAAAACAGCATTTATCCAAGCATAAATAGCCTCATCCTGCTAGAAGAACTGACATAGACCAAGATATAAAAATTCTGGTTATGGAGCCTGGTTAGCGAAAGTTGACATGATATCAGAAGAGTTCTGCTGTATCTTGCAAAACAACTATGCAGTCCCTTACCTTGTTCATCTTCTCAATGACTTTCTCAGTATTATCTCAAGCCATGCATCTATCTACCGTTCAGAATGGTTTCTGAACTAGGAGTCCCACTGTCCCCAAAGAAAACACTGGGCCCTACTACATCTCCAGAGTTTCTTGGAATTAACCTTGACTCTGCTAAATTCCAAGCTTCCCTTCCCAAAGACAAAATAGACACGATAATCTCTATCTCCTCCAATCTGTTCAAAGCCCCATAGTGCAGCAAACGCGATTTGCTATTCCTGCTAGGCCATTTAAACTACACTATGCGCATAGTACCCCAAGGATGCCCTTTTATCTCTTACTTGCTGTTTCTCGCATCTTGTGTTCCAGTCCTAGACAATATTATATATCTAACCCCTTCCTGCCTCGTGGATTTGAATCTATGGATCATGATTCTAAAACAGTGGAATGGCCTGATATTCATCTTAGTGAACTCTCTCTGTAGGCTTTAGAGGTTATTACAAGAGTCATTGGTGAGCTTCAACTTGGCCTCCTAAGCTCTCTATGTCCAATGAGTCCGCTGCATCATCAGCTCTTTTTGGGTTATATCCAATCGTAATAGCCACCTTTTTGTGGGGTAACGAATGGTCTTCTACAAATTCCACTGTGATAATCTGGTGACCGTTGACTGCATAAACAATGGCTGTTCAAATTCCCCTGATTATAGAAATTGTGCACCTCTTAAGATGCCTCACCTGGTTATCTGCCTGCACACAGCCTGTCAAAGCTGTTCATATTTCAGGCTAACAAAACCTGAAAAAGCTGATGCCCTGTCTCGTTTTCTATATAAAAAATTCAGAGCATTAGCCCCGGAAGTGGACCAGGACTCAACCCTAGTACCTCCTTATTCAGACTTGATATTCCTGTAACTCACCCATTCAAACATCTCCACTCTTTATCTCTGGTCTCAATATTTCACTCCGTCTTCCCTAGAACACTACAATCTTTCTGGACATCATGGGGAGCTCTTAAACAATTCCATTCCTCCTAGAACCCTTTCCAAACGTTTCCCTCCATTAAATTTCTCCATTTGTCACTTATCTAAACCAAGATAACATCCAATCCAGTACTATTAAAGTCTATCTTAGCTGCATTAAATTTTTCTTTAAATTGATCTACGGCCACCATGTCCATGTCCCGCTATGACAAACCCTCAGATCTCTCTCACAACCCCACTCGCCCCAATCATCTGTCATTTAGCTAAATGCCTGACTTTCCTCTGTTACGGTCAGTTGCCCCCCGATACAGCAAGAACTCTAGATGTCAGGTTTACCCTGGCTTTTCCTCAGAGTTTCCTTCCTCAGAACTAATTACAAATTCAGCCCAGCAATCCACCCAACCTTCTCTGAACTCCAAGTGCTAGACAATGACACCATCCATTACTCTATCAAACGTAGCATCACTGATCAATTAAATAATGGCCATTTCATCCAAGTATTCAATTTACCGACCCCTCATCGAGCCATATCAATCTCTTTCCTTCTTCCATGCACACAGGAAGGTTCAGATCTCCTCCCTACTCAACCTCCTTTTCATTGATGAAAACCGCCATTCACTAGGCATTGGGTCCATAAAAATACATTCTCATGTGATCATTCATCTCACTACTTTTGCATTAGAGCAGCTACCACTGAAGGCCAAAAAGGTCTGCCTGATTATAAAATTAAATCACTGGGTCAGAAAAAAAATGTAGATAGAAACATGTTATTCCAATGAGCCTATGTTGGGATTTCCAAGTAGGTCCTTGAAAATGCCAACTGTCAGAGATCAAAGGCATTCAGCATAAGGATTGGTATATTTGTTGAAATAAAAAGCTCAAAGGTCACCTGAAATTACACTTTGCTTGCCCTGAGACACGTGATACTCAATTGGCCTTTTGCATTCTCAACACATTTTATTTTGCCTTTCCCCTCTGAGGAATAAAGCTGCTGAGAGGTGCCGAGACGGAGGCAAGATTGGTGTAAGAGACTATGGACTGTCCCCGACAGGAGAAAAAGAGTAAGAGAGAGAGAGAGAGTGAAAGTGAAATAAGAGAAAACAGGTACATCTCCCCCTGGTCTATAATGCTGAGATTACTGTTTGCTCTGGGGCCGTCTGCTGCTCTCCACTCCACCTATACTTCACTTCTAATCTCCCAGACCCCAGCTGTCTGCCAATTGATTTTAACATTCTCTAAATCAATTACTCCTCTGTCCAAGGTCTCAGTGCCAGCAAATCTCTACTGTGCACAGACTCACACTCACACACAATATCACATACACGCCAAAAGAAGGTAAATGAGAGAGAGTCTGTCGTCGGTGTTTCTGGGTTTCTGTCATCTACAGATGATGGAATTCAAGTTTCATCTGCCACTCTTCGCTGTCCTGTGTCTCTCTGCCCTGTTTATTGCCTGGTCATTATCCAGGGTTAGACTGGATTACCTACTAGACATAGAGTTTGTCCTAGAATGCTTTACTGTGTTTTCAGTGGGGCTTTGGAATATAGGAGTCTATGTTACAGCTCTTTTAACTCTTTGAATGCATGCATTATTAAATCACAAAGGGACAAGGCCATTTTGACAAAGCCAGAAGCCATTTTTAATTTGTTGACATAAAAAACACAATGCCATATAAGGGCATATAAGGTAATCCATGGTGGTTTGGATGTATAATGAAATCTCGCATTTAACAAATGTCACTAGAAACTGGCCTTTGAAAGAGTAAAACAAATAATAATGCAACTAAAAATAAGAAAATTAAATATTTACATTATTGAATTATGTTGGGTTTCATGACAGGTAGATATTTTAATTATTTGGTATTGCTAATATTTGTTTATTTATTTAGAATGATTTTTTCCTGGACAATTGATGTCATTTATGGATAATTAGGAAAAGAGCAAAAGGCTTATTAATTTAATTACACAAGTATTTTATTCAGTATTTTGTTAACAAACAACCCTTTGACAAAACTGTCTGAAAATGTCCAAGCAATAAAGTAGCAGATTACATGAAAATAAAAATACAACTTCTGACATTGTCTGTGTATGTAATTAACACTCACATATGTGTATATTTAATAAAATTATGCCTTATTAGACCATTTTAATATGGGTAAACAAAACCAAAAACCAAAATAGTTTGTGTGTGTATTTTATCACAGACACAGAGCAGTTGTACTAAGCAGCGTGAGATATTTCGTAGAGAGCAATGTCATCACATGAAGAGAAGATATGAATGCATTAGCTGGTGATGCTACGGAGTCTATGAATGACAAAATCTGTCCTTGTACAATTTCATTACTCCCGTGTGGTGTAACCGCCAACAGACATTCACCTGATACCCATTCAGCCAGTCAGTCAGTCATTCAGCTCTGTTTTCTTTGGCATTTCAATTATCTGAGATACCGGGAAATGCTATTCATTATGTGATACTTAAAGCAACAAATTGAATTACTTGAAGTGAGTTTTTTTTTCTTCCATAAATGCATAAGTTGATTTTCAGTCCTTATAATATGGGTCATAGATTAAAGAAACCTGTAAAGAAGCTTATTTTGCATTCATTCAAATATGTAGCTTAAAGGAACATTGAGATGAGACTGGTGTGATAGCATTGCTTATTAACCTTGTCTGTGCAAAGTTTATCCTTTCAACTGTCATGTTTCAAATGATATGACAGTGTAACTTTTGCATAATATCCACACAAGAATAGTAAGAATTTATGTGACAAAAATGGCTGTAAAGAACTTTTGTTAAGTATCGATATATGGTGTAAGACGATGTGCTACCATCTTTTGAGGATCTCTGAGTTTTATGTAAACACCTGATACTAGTGAGTTTTACCCTTCTCTGCCCAACAAAAAAAAAGCAACTTCGGAAAAATAAAATCCTCCCATCTTGTGTATGCCATACCAATGTTTACGCTTGTTTTGTCTTTGTCAGCATTTCTGTTTTCTGGCTTCAGACCTTTTCTGCTTCTTTGGCTGTACAGGTACTAATTCTCCCATTGTCTCTGCTGCACTGTAAAAAATGATTTTATGGCTAAGTAAATGAAACAGGAAAAATCATGCATATTTTACTTAGAATAATCTTGTAAATGTGAAAATGATAGAATATTAAGTAAAATATAAACATGTACTCTATTTTTACTTGTAAATATATCACTCATCCAACAG
Source organism: Gobiocypris rarus (assembly GCA_023029165.1). Lineage (NCBI taxonomy): Eukaryota > Metazoa > Chordata > Actinopteri > Cypriniformes > Gobionidae > Gobiocypris > Gobiocypris rarus. The sequence continues at coordinate 2,733,014 of CM040926.1, read as the reverse complement.
ACAAGTAAATATCACTTGTGACTCTCTGGCATATTTACACGAATTAATAAAGTACTTGAAGCTATTTTTTTTTAAATCAAGTAAAATTTACGTTGTCCTGAAGCAAGGAATCTGAGCATGCGCGGAAAGAAAACCCGCGATCATCGAGGGCTTCTCCAATCTGCACTGCACTCCAGACCTGTACTCGAGTCTCGACAGGTAAGCAATAAACTGCATTATATTTTCGATTTTTAGATTTAATTTATTCAGTAAATGTAATTTAATTCAATGATTGTGTTGTCATAACCTAATTCTGTACATTTGAAAAGTTTTGAGTGTTCTAAACGATGAGGTAGCTTCAGAAACGTTAGCAATGAACATTAGTTTTTTTTGTTGTCTTCAAGTTTAAGTTACATAAATATGCCTAAAACACTTTAATAATACGTAACTGTTATCTTTAATATGTGATATTTTGTGTGCAATGGTTCGTTATGGAGGGTAAACATGTTGCCGCCATGAATTAACAATGTAAGGAGGTTTTTGTTCCCTAATTTTAAGAAATGCACGATTCATTCCCCCATCCCCTAATTAATGTACTAAATTGTGCATGCATAGTGTTTAAAAACAGTTCTCTTCTTTTAATAAATCGTGGCCACTTTGTAAATTACAATAATTATTATTTAAATCAAAACGCAAGAACACATAAGTACAATTTGGACACGGTTTAGTAAATCGAGGGAACAAATTCTTAATTCGTGGTCAGGAGCATTAATGTGAGGAAATGCCGACGAGAACTTCGTACAGTCATGCCGGATATTTTAATATGTCTTATCTGATTTGGTACGCTGGATATGGCGTTTCGTTGTTGAGTTCTTTTGATCACTTTTTTTTTTAAACATGCTTTGTGTGATCTCATTCTGGGCGACAGGTTAAACAGTAAAAAAATAAAAAAATAAAATAAAAATGTAAAACTCACAGATGCTCCCAGGGTTTTTTTTATTTTTATTTATTTTTATGTTAGAGACGTTTCAGCAGTGTTTCAAATAGTGTTAATTTCGCCGACAAAATATGTTCATCATAGACCTTTTTTCCATGACTGACGAGACTGTACCAATGTCCAAAAACGCATTATTATTGACGAAAACAGACGAGACTATACATTGAATAGACAACAGCTTCACTATACAGCTAAACAGTGTCAGTACAGCATAGTGTGCATTGATTATTACGTCAACCACATTTACAGTATAGTTTTATTATGGAGAGTGATTGAGATGACACCACATTAGTCACACTCACTCATACTCATCAAATGTGACCATACACCTGCATTATTTTTCAATTAAATGTTATATATTGTAGTTCAATAATATTTATTGAACATTTCATGGAGATCTTTTGGTAGTAAAAACTATTTGTGCAATAATTATGGTCCAGCACTTAACATATTTTTCTTCTAATATGTTTTATTATTTATATTACTATTAGTGTTGTGATTAAGGTTAAAATAGAGAATACCAATGCAATGAGGCAAATTTAGAGTCATTTTGTGGCTGGAAATATAATATTATATTTCTTTAAATATGAAATTTTAAAACAATAATTTACATCCTAATATTTTTAATGATACTTATATAAGCACACACAAGTGAATATTAATGGATGCAAGCGAATATAATTTAACCCAAGAAGTTTAAAATAGTGCTTAAAAAGGCAAACTTATTTTTCCTTATATGAACAGTAGGCAATATATGAATTGATACTGATCGAAATCAATAAATTGAACAAAGTTGCATTCAACAAAAATCATTCATCAAGTGTATTTTGCCTGGTAATTATGCACATTTCACCAATATTTGAGATGTGTGAAACACTATTTGACTGAAATGGTATTAGATATTTATATTTATTTAAAAATGACTAAAATGTTTTAACTAAAACTTGACTAAGGTATATTGAGTTTTCTTTTGACTAAAACTGGACTAAAATGACAAGACTTTTAGTTGACTAAAACTTGACTAACTAAAAAAGATATGTGAATGACTAAATATGACTAAAAATGACATTTAGCAGAAGACTAAGACTAAATAAAAAATAGGTGACAAAATAAACACTATTTTTACTTTTTCATCATCCATTTAGTGAAATTAATGATGTGAATGCAAATATTATTTTAGTGTAAAAAAAAAAAGCATTTATTGCAAAGTTATAGCAAAGTTATTGTTTTGGGCTATAGTTTTGAGTAGCATTTGTGCGCGACATTGCAAAAAACGTGGCAACCCTGTCTGCACGCGCGCTGGATTAAGTAATATTACAAGAAAACGATGAGTGTAAACGATCTTTGCCAGTGTTGTAATAAAATAATTTTAGGATACACAGAGTACTTCCCAACACGATCATCGTTTCTGAGAGAAATAGTGAAGGTGAATGCATATACGAACAAGTTCTCCGTTTAGGATAAGAGCAAATTCAACCCAAAGCGCCTTTGATGACGTGGATGATTACGTTACTGTTGATCATCTGTCCATCACCGTCTAAAGCCCGCCCTGACAATTTCATTGGTCCGAACAGTTTCTATTCGTGCATAATAACTCCTCTATGGAGCAATTCCAGACCGAATTGCCCGAGCAAAAAAATGTTGTGGGCGGGGCTAAATTCGGCTGGCATCCAGGCTAAGTCCTTTGTGCATCTGGAAGTGATTGAGAGGGACAGAAGAGAAAGACCAATTCATTGTTGCCCTGAAGTTTACTCAGTGGTACAGTTGATTTTTGAATGGATTCAAGCTTTTTTATATGAACTTTCTTCAATCAAATCTTCATTAATTTTGAGGTGAACCACATGAGGTGGTTGTGCAAAACATGTCAATTTACTACACTGCAAAGATCTGAACTTCTAAAACATTACCGACTGAAGCATTGGCACAGCACACAATACCGTTTAATTCCTTGCCCTTACTCAGATTGTCCTTGTTGCTTTTGGACCTGGAGTGCCCTGCACTCTCATTTATCCAGAGATCACTGAGAGTCATTGGACTCTACAGAAGCTCTCTCATTTAGGTGTCTTGTTTGTAATTCAGCAAGTAACCATTCAGAAAAACAATACTTTGAGCACATTCGAGGTCATCTAAAAAAATATGAAACAGTGACCTGTGTTTTCAATAATTGTGAGTACAGTACAAATATATATTCAACGTTTGCATCCCATAAAAGCAGGAAGCATAGAGTCACTTGAACATTTCAAACCATCCATCCTTCAAAATTACACTTGCCAAACACCCAAAGATACTGACTTTAGTGTTAATGAAAATAATTTATGTGAACCTGTTGAGGAAGAACAACATTTTGTCAAAATAATCAACAATAAGTTGGGTTGCCTTTTTCTAAAATTAGAAAGTGTTTTCAATGTGTCTAATAAGTGCATGATGAAATAATAGGTGAATTACTATTTATAACATCAACCGCTTCAAGGCCAGTTATCAAACAGATTATTGAGACAACTTTAAAAAGTAATGGTTGCAGTCCGTAGTCTTAGACCTGGTGGAAAATCTTACCACCCTTAATCCTCTAAAGGCAGCTTTCGGGGTGGATGGACCTTTCAAGACCTCATACAAAAGAGGGAGATTTCTGAAGGAACAGTTCTCTATTGTTGAACCTGTAGAGTACATACTAGATGAAAACTGCACATTCCAGTAAGTTCCCATTTTGCAGTTGTTGACACAGATTTTAGTAAAAAATTATGAGGTATTCAGGAATACACAAATCTCTAAAGGTACTTATGAATCCTTTTGTGATGGTTCAAATTTCAAAGAAAATAGATTTTTGTCTGGAGATGTAAGAATCCCTCTTATACTCTACATTGATGACTTTGAGGTGTGTAATCCACTTGGGACTTCACGAAAAAAGCACAAAGTTACTGCCGTCTATTGGGTCTTGGGAAACATTCGCAGTGCATCATGCTCCTCATTGACATCCATCTATCTGGCTGTTCTTTGCAAAGCAAATGATGCAAAGAAATATGGATATTCTCGTGTTCTTGAACCATTGTTGACTGATCTCAAGAGCTTGGAGCAAGACAGTGTTTTTGTGTCCTCTTTTGGGAGATTTATCAATGGTACAGTGTTCTGTGTGATTGCTGACAATCTTGGAGCTCATGCAGTTGGAGGATTTCTTGAGAACTTTATCGGATCACACATCTGCAGATTTTGCACTGGGGCACGGCCCCAATTCCAACAGTTAGAGGTCTATCTGGTGCATTTTCACCAAGAAAAAAACAAGAACACGAAACTAATGTTCAAACAGCTTTGAGGACTGCAACCCATTGCTTTGGGGTGAAAGGCAAATGTCCAATTACCGACCAACTGAATCACTTTCATGTAGTATCAGGGTATCCTCCTGATGTGCTTCATGACTTGCTTGAAGGAAGTGTACCGTTTGAGCTGGCGCTGTGTTTGGATGTGTTGATAAGGAAAAAGTATTTTACTCTTGCTGAGCTCAACCATCAAATCAAAACATTCCCATACAAATGGAGTAACAGAACATACTGACCTCAAGTTGTTGCACCAAACTTTGTGTCCAAAAACAAGCATTGGTGGCAACGCCCATGAAAACGCCTCGGTTACGTATGTAACCCTAGTTCCCTGAGGGGAACGAGACGCCGCGTCAAACGCTGTGAGAACGCCCTGCGTGATCGCGTCATGAAGCGCGTGTAGAACCAATCCAATCAGGAGATAGAACGCCATCGGCTGGGTGACGCCATCGACGGAAACTATAAAACACCCGTGAAAACAAACAGGAACTAGCTTCTGCAAAAGCCTGAAGTAAGTGATCACGGGCATGCCGAGTATGGCCGAGCGACGCAGCGCCTCGCTTCCTCAGGGAACTAGGGTTACATACGAAACCCAGACGCTCCTCATCTGGGAACTCGAGCGCGAAACGCCAGAGAACGCTTTATACCCACATCGCCATAGGACCAAGTGCCGCCGTATGTGTGAAACCGTAGCGCTGCGACTACGATAACACCTGTGCCCCAACTGTAGATGCTACGTCAAGTTCGTAGAATCTAACAAAGGTCAGCGGCGAGACCAACCCGCGTTACATAAATATCTTGGAGGGAAGCCCCGACAGAAGTGCTTTAGAAGCAGCCATACCCCTAGTAGAATGCGCCGGACAGCCAGAGGAGACGGCTGTCCGACCGCTTCATAAGCAAGAGAGATGGCCTCGACCAACCACTTGCTCATTCTCTGCTTAGACACTGGCGCCCCCTTTTTGGGGCTCCAAACAGACAAATAATTGATCCGTCTTTCTCCACAGGGCAGCTCTGTGGACATAGGCATCGCGCCTAACCGGGCAAAGCAGATTTAATTTTTCCTGGTCTGACGTCACGAAAGGAGGAGGACAGAAGGCTTGCAGAGTAATAGGACCCTCGGGCTCGACAGAACCTTGGGGATATATCCTGGTCTGGAGTGAAGAAAAGCCTTCACCATGCCAGGCGCAAACTCTAGACATGAGGGCCCTACCGACAGGGACTGCATGTCCCCTACTCTTTGAGGGACGAAATGGCCAATAAAAGATGGTCTTAAGTGTCAGAAATTTATCTGGCACTTCTTCCAATGGTTCAAAGGGAGCCTCAGACAGGCCCCGCAGAACAATAGCCAAATCCCATGTCGGGACCTCGAATGCACCACCGGCCTCAACCTCAAAGTGCCACGGAGGAAACGTGTAACTAAAGGGTGTCTTCCCAAAGACACTCCACCCAAAGGAGTGTGGAAGGCAGCTAAGGCCGCCACGTACACCTTTATTGTGGAGGGTCAACCCTGCTGAGAATCTCGCCTGCAGGAACTCCAGCACTGTACCAACCGGGCAGTTAACTGGGTCCAACTGGCGTTCTCTACACCACACTGAGAACAATCTCCATTTTAGTGCATACAGCTTCCTCGTGGACGGAGCTCTGGAGTGAAGAATGGTCTCTACGACCTCAGTCGAGAGACCCTCTTCTAGGAGCCTAGCCCCTCAGAGGCCAGGCCCACAGTTTCCACAACTCCGGGGATGAAGGAATCTCCCGCCCGCTTGGGAAAGGAGGTCCCTCCTGGTTGGAATCTCCATGGGAGAGCCTTCCAGGAGAGATATCAGGTCCGAAAACCAGATCCTGGTCGGCCAGCACGGAGCCACTAGTAGCACCCGGACTCCGCCCCGGCGCACCTCTCCAGAACTCCCGAAGCAGAGCGATCGGGGAAATGCGTACAGGGGCAGCCTCGGCCACTCCTGTACCATGGCGCCCAGCCCCAGAGGGCTGGATGTGACAGAGAAACCACTGAGGACAGTGGGAATTCTCTGCCGAAGCAAACAGATCTACCTCTGCTCTCTCGAATTTTTGCCATAGGAGCTCTACCACCTCGGGTGGAGTCTCCATTCCCGGCCTCGGCCCCTGCCTCGACAGGATGTCCGCTTCCTGATTCAAGACCCTGGGATGTAAACTGCCCTGATGGAACGCAGTTTCCTTGGGCCCACAGGAGGATCTGACGTGCCAGCTTGTATAAGGGCGAGACCTCAGACCCCCTGGTGATTTATATAGGCGACCACCGATGTGTTGTCTGTCCTGACTAACACATGGTGGCCCCTGAGGTCGGGCAGGAACTGTTTCAATGCAAGAAACACAGCCAGCATCTCTAGCCGATTTATGTGCCATAGCCGCTGATGTTCCTGCCATAGACCCTGGGATGAGCGACCACTCATGACCGCCTCACCCCGTGAGGGAAGCATCTGTCGTTAGCGTTACGCGACGAACCTGAGCCCCCAACACCGGTCCCTGGGCCAGAAACCCGGGATCCTTCCACATGACCAGAGCACGAAGGCATCGCCGCGTGATTTGATCGCGGCGGAGCGGATTTCCTCGGGAAAACCCTCTCGTTCTGAGCCACCACTGTAACGGCCTCATGTTCAGCAGGCCAAAAGGTATCACGCGACGAGCTGCCATGAGGCCTAACAGTTTCTGAAACTGCTTCACAGTGATAGCACGGTCTAGCTTCAGTTCTTTTACTGCTGTGCGGATCGATGTTATGCGTGTCGCGATAATTGCGCCCGCATAATTACGAGTCCCACTTCACGCCTAGAAAGGTGGTCCTCTGAGCCGGAGAAAGCACACTTTTCTTTGCGTTCAGTCTCAACCCCAACCTTGACATGTGTGCGAACAGCATCTCGATGCTGAACCGCCATCTGCTCGGAGTGAGCTAAGATCAACCAATCGTCGATATAATTGAGTATGCGGATGCCCTGCAGACGCAACGGCGCCAGAGCTGCATCCACACACTTGGTAAAGGTGCGGGGTGACAGTGCTAGACCGAAGGAAGTACTCGATATTGGTATGCCTCTCCCGAAGGCAAACCTCAGAAACTTCCTGTGATGTGGAAGGATGGAGACGTGAAAGTATGCGTCTTTGAGGTCTATGGTCACAAACCAATCCTCGGATCTGATCTGAGACACGATCTGTCTGAGTGTAAGCATCTTGAATCTGAGCTTTGCCACAGAGCGATTTAGTAGACGCAGATCTAATATCGGGCGCAACCCCCCATCCTTCTTTGGCACGATGAAGTAACGGCTGTAAAAGCCCGACTCCCTGCTGGGAGGAGGAACCCTTTCTATAGCCCCTTTCGCAGGAGTGTCTCTACTTCCTGTGCCATTACCAGAGCCTGCTCCGGCCTACCTCTGTGGGTAGGACACCGCTGAACGGAGGTGGCCGCTCTTTGAACTGAATCGCGTACTCTCTCTATTATCTGCAGGACCCAACGAGATATGTTCGATGAGCGTTTCCACTCGTCTAGAAATTCTACTAAGGGAACCAGCCTCTCGAGGCTGGCCTCTGGTGTACTTTGAGCAACAAGTGCAGTGCCCTGAAACGCGGACCGGCAGGGAACGCCTGACTTGACTGCTCGGGAACCTCCCGAGGAGGAAGCGGACCACCCTCGGGTGGCCCGCGAGACCATCTGCGCCCGGCGTTGCGGGCGGGTTGGCAGCGCCCCAGAGGGCGCCGCAGGAAGACGGGTACCGTGTGCTGAGGTAAGCACCGCCTTCCTGCGGAGGGGACAACCTCAGCGCCCTGACGTTCCTGGCGTCCAGGACCGCGACGCAGGCCTTCTTGGCGATAAGGACTGTCCTCAGATCAGCCCTACCCTCGAAGGCCTGCCTGAGAGCGCCGCCCGCCTCCCATTCCCTGGCGGAGGAGCACGGGTGGCGACGCTCTGCTTCTGTTGCGCCCTGTGCGAGGAGCTCGTGACTCGGCCTTTCCTTGGGCTGCTGCCCGGGACTTGGATTCGGAGAGGAGAAACTGCTGCGCCGCTGCCTGTTTTCTTGACTCCTGGAACCTCTCGGTGACTGATTGTACAGCGTCACCGAAGAGGCCCTCAGGGGACAGCGGCGCATCGAGCAAAAAGCTCTTCTCCCTCTCCTTGATCTCAGTGGGGTTTAGCCACAAATGCCTCTCCGTGGCCACCAAGGCTGCCATAGAGCGGCCCACACATCTAGCCGTCTCCTTGGTGGCCCGGAGAGCGAGATCGGCAGACTGCCTGAGCTCAGTAATTAAATCTGAGCCCACCTCATCTCTGCCATCCAAGTCCCTAAGCAGGTCGGCCTGGTATGCCTGCATGATAGCCATCGTATGCAGGCATGCCGCGCCTGACCTGCCGCGAGTACGCTTTACCCACCAGCGCCGACGTTGTTTTTAACGGCTTGGTGGGTAAAGTCGGGGCCTTTAGGACGATGCGAAGAAGGCGAGAGATGGCTCGCAAGCCGCCTCTTCAACCTTAGGCATCGCCCCATAACCATGCTGTTTCAGCCCTATGATGTTACTATAGGTAGATGTCTGAGGGCTGAAAACCTAAATGACGCCGGCTTCTTCCAGGACCTAGACACCTCGGTGTGCAGGTCAGGGAAGAACGGCAGGCCCCGACGTTGAGGTTCTGCTGCACGAGAGGGCAGGAACCGCTCATCAAGCTTACTCCTTCTCACTTGATGGGATTCTGATCTCTCGGCTGGCCAGTCTATATTCAACCTGGCCACCGCTCTCGTGAGCACCTCCATTAGCTCCTCGCCTGCTGGTGACTGAAGTGGCGAGTCTTCAGTTGCGATGCTCTCAACGTCCAACTCCTCAGAGCTGGATAGTTGGAGCATCGGCGCCTCACCCGGGGGGGAAGAAACCGCAGGGCGGGCTTCCAAACCCCGAGATGAGGCGCTGGACGATGCAGGTGAGGGCTGAGATAAGGCTGGGCCCGTCTCACACCCCTCTGCAAGGTCCATTTGTGAACCCCACGACTGAAGCCGCCTGCCTCGGCAGAAGCGGGACCCGAGCCGCGGGGAACACGCGCCGAGGCACCCTCCTCAAAGAGTGCCTGGCGGGAGCGCAGCGTTCTCAGCGGAAGCCGCTCACAATGCTCGCAAGCAGCCCCCTCAAGGGCTGCCTGGGCATGCTGCGCTCCCAAACAGATCACACAAAGAGAGTGTGTATCCCCAGCCGTGATAAAACGAGGGCAGGGATGCACACATTTGGTGAACTGTTCACTCGCCATATTTTCTCCTTTCTTTTCTTTTTTGTAATATTTAACAAAGGGTGGAAGATTCTCTCTCTTAGACAGACAAAAACACCAAATAGACAGACAGGTTCACACAGATCGCTTACTGAAGGCACAGAAGCTAGTTCCTGTTTGTTTTCACGGGTGTTTTATAGTTTCCGGTCGATGACGTCCCCCAGCCGATGACGTTCTATCTCCTGATTGGATTGGTTCTACACGCGCTTCATGACGCGATCACGCAGGGGCGTTCTCACAGCGTTTCGACGCAGCTCGAGTTCCCAGATAGGGAACTGGTGTTTTTTGAGGTTGCTGTCACTTATGGTTGGAGATAAAATACCAGAGGATGAAAAGGCATGGCAGTTGATAATGACTCTTAAAGATGTTGTTGATCTTGCTCTGTCACCTGTCTTTTCAGATGCAAGCATTGGTTTTCTTGACAGCAAGATTTCTGAACATTGACATAGATTCCTTGAACTTTTCCCCCAACGGAGGCTGCTTCCGAAACATCACTTTCTTGAACATTATCCTCAGCTTATTAAAGACTTTGGCCCCCTTGTGGCATTATGGACAATGAGGTTCGAGGGCAAACGCCACTTCTTCAAGAAAGTTCTTCGGTAAACTGGTTGCTTCAAGAATGTTTTGATGTCACTGGCAAGGAAGCATCAAACAATGATTGCATTCCATTTGTATGACTCTTATCATGCAAGGCCTGCCATTTCTGTGACAAAATGTCTAAAGTGCCACTTGAAGTGCTAAATGAAGAAATAAAGGAAACCCTGAGAAAACAATTCCCCAATGCTACTGCAGTGCATGTGGCAAATAAGGTTGACTATTTGGGCACAGATTACACCGTAGGAATGATGTTAGCATTTGGATCAACTGGAGGATAGCCTGACTTTGCAGAAATTGTTCAAATGGTGGTTGTTCAAGATGAACTCAGCTTTGTTGTCCGGCTGCAAAGCACCTGGTACAATGACCATCTCAGGGTTTTTATGTTAGAACCCACTCGTGATATCAAAGTCCTTCAACAAGCCCAGCTAACAGATGTGTACCCACTGGCAGCTTACACCATGGGAGGATACCTGATGGTGTCTCTAAAACACTACATTTGCGTTGATTAAAAGGTTATGTGCCTATTTTATAATACATTCTTTCTTTAAAGTTATTTTCATTATTTAAAAACTGCTATAATTATTTTTTGCGTTATATTTTGTTAATGGTGATAAGATTGTAGTAATGTAATGAGGTGTGTGTGTGCGTGTGTGTGTGTATGTGTGTGTGTGTGTGTGTGTGCGTGTGCGTGTGCGTTTATGTGCAGGTGAATGACTGTGTGTGTGGAGTTTATGCAAGAGAGAGACACTGGTTACAGTTATAAATGCAAAATTACGCATCTAAATATAGACTAATACCCTTTCTTCACTTTTTTTCCCTTTTAGATTGAAATTTGAAGTTCCTCTGTTTTCCTTTGATATTGACAGTTCTCCAAGCTGGAAACCAAGCATATTTTGAAGTTGGTACTCTCCTTCAAAATCATAGTGTGAAATCTGACATCCTGCAAAAGCTTGCTGAATCTATATTTAAATACACAGCATATCCCACAAATCTCCAGATACAGTTCGTCATAGAGGCTTTGATAGAAAAGTATCCATGCCTGAAGGAACCTGGATGTTTGTCAAGGATGTACGGCTGGCAACAAAGTCTGAAGTACAAAATGGGCAACTATCGTTCAAAGTTGAGAAACCAAGAGCTTGCCTACCCAGAGCTTGCAGTTAACTCACTGAAAAGGAAACGGCCAAATGAGAGAATTCCGAGCAAAAATGTCAAAAAACCAAAAAAAAGCTGAACTGAACTATCTTCCTCCACACCCTAACGGGGAATCCCTTGAGAGTTTAGAAAATGAACGACAAGCTTTGCTGAATGAAATCAAAAAGAAAAACAATCAGAGAGTCATTGCAGAGAAAATGTCTAAAACAATCTCATACAGACGACATGAAGTTGTCAGTCTCAACCCACTAATTAAAGATTTCCGGGAGTGATGGCCTGCCTTATTCACAGAAGCTCAGGTAAGTTGAGCCATAATATATTATTGCATATATTATATATTTGATTCTTTGGTGTTCATATAAAAAAAAAACTTTTTTGTGTGTGGATTTCTTAACTCTTTACAGATAAAGGATGAATTCCAAAGAATTACCGCTGTGCCCCTGGATCAAACCTTTATGTCCAAATTAGATGGCTACACCCCAAAGCTCTTGGAGCTTTTGAAATCTAAGGGAGGTGTTGCAGGAGTCAAGATAAAGTCAAAACTCAGTGCATTGAATCAGGTATGCGACAAGTAGCTGTATGAACCAGTTAAACATTCTGTTATGAATATTTGTGTATTGACTGTTATAATTTTGTGTATCATCATTAACAAATGCCACTTGACCACATCCATTCCTCCACACACATTGTCTATCCATCCATCTTTATGTCTATTTTGGTTTCTGAAACCATTTTAACATCTTTTTAAAAATGTTAATTTTCATACTATTTTAAAATTGTCATAAAAGGTTGAAAGTGACTGTTCTGTTTTTTTTTTAGTATTGATTATTAGAAATAAATCTCTTCCCAGGGACACACTGTTGAGAAAAGACGGGATGTTGTGATCCGCAGTCTCATTGAGTATCTTGGAGAAGTGGAGGAGAATCTTTTCAAAGACTGCAATGTAAGTCCCAGACATGTTATGCTAAACATTTATATGTAATCTGCCACACAAGACATTTAAAGCGTTAGCATATGAAAAATTAATATTTATAGGGGTAGTACATCCAAAAAAATACAGTAAATATTTACAGTTAAAACCTTTGCCCTCAAGTTTGTGTCAGTGTCTGGTCGCCTTACCTTTTGATTTTCAATTTTTAATGAAGTATGTTATGGCTTCTTAAAGGGTTATTTCACCCCAAAATTAAAATTCTGTAAATAATTACTTACCCCATATGTCACTGAAACCTGTAAGACTTTTGTTCATCTTCAGGAACACAAATGAAGAACTTTTTGATGACAGAATGATGTCAGATTTCCTACCATAGACTGCCTTCGCAACTGAAACTTTGAAGCTTCTAAAAGTTCATAAAGACACCATAAAACTAACCCATATGAATCAAGCAGTTTAGTCCAGATTTTCTGAACAGACTCCATTGCTTTAAATAATTAAAGGACAGATTTAATTTAGGCTTTTAATCGCATGTAAACATTGATCAGCGCACATAAGCAGAACCTCAACCAAACCTGAATGATGCACAATAAAAAAACTCCTTTTGGAAGCTCAAACGTGCTGGTTAACCAATGAGGTTCATTGTTGGAGCTTCCGGAAGAGTTTTTTTTCTTGTGCATCATTCAGGTTTGGGTGAGCTTCTGCTTATGTGCACTGATTAATGTTTCTATGCAATTAAAAGCCTAAATTAAATCTGTTCTTCATTTAAAGCGATCAAGTCTATTCAGAAAATTTTGACTAAACTGCTCGATTTATATGGATTAGTTTTCAGTTGTCAATTTCAGTTGCAAAATTAGTCTATGGAAGAAAATCTGACAGCATTTTTTCATCAATATCAATATCTGAAGATGAACAAAAGTCTTACAGGTTTCAACGAGTTAGTCAGGGTGAGTAATTAATGACAGAATTTGAATTTTGTGATAAACTATCCCTTTAAGTAAAAATGTATTTCTCAATTTCCGAATAACTAATTTCCCAATCACTGTATCCCAGTTAATCTCATATCGGTGGCAAATCCTTGTAGGCTGCTTCAGTCTATCATGTGGAATGATGTAAATTGTCCTGACCATTTTTTTAAACGTTATTAACATTTTAAATTTGCATTAGGATGGCAATCAAGAAGACTTCATGGAAGAAGTGATGGTGATTCTTGTTAATTCAAACGGATATGGTGAGCCAGTGATGTCCATTGTGCTGGAAGGAACAAAGGTCCTAACTAAATGTGAAAACACCAGCAAAGCTTGTGCTCTTCTAATGGGATTAATCTATTCTCTAAATCTGCAGTATCCCTCAACACTAAAATACACATTTGAGGTCTTCCAGAAACTTTTTTATGGATCTCGATGGACTGAAGCTCTCTCCGAAAGTTTGCTCATTGAAAAACAAGCTTCTTATGTAATACTTTTCCATACTGTGGATGTTCTTCTGCATTTATCTGCTTGTCGACTCGCTTGTGACGGAAGAACTGAACCATTGAGAAAACAGCATTGAGTGTACCCCCCTGTGACATATGTTCATTGTGTGTCAACTTTTACATATACATTTGTATTAGTTGCATGCACATTGTTGTATTACAACAACAGAGTTGATGAGAGTTTCCATCATTTGATAAACTGTTTTGAACAAATGTTTTTACATGTACAAATTTCAGGATTTGTATTACAGGGTTTTGAATTTAAAAGGCTTTCAAATGCCTCTCTGAGTTTCCTTTTTGAGGAAGTGGGTGGGGGCTTGATTAATACAAGCAATTTGACTGACTTGACATGGGTTCATTCAAAAGCAATTACCTTGTTGACTTGAAGTATCTTTGTTTTGTACCCTGTAACATCCAGTACAAATTTCTGAATTTGTATTTCAGGTTTTGTTTCAGTGTTTAGATTTAAAGACTTTAAAAAGTAATGACAGAGATTAAGGAGCTATCTTAAACCTTAGTGAACCATTACATCTGTAAGTGCTTGTTATTTGTTGTTAATAAATTACTCTTAATTGCACATTGTCACAGTATTATTGTCACATTATAATAGCAGCATTTCATTTAAAATAATTACCAGCACTGCATAAAACAAAACAAGTGCATTTAAAAGAGTAAATTGTTTTACTTAACTTTCTTAATTGCATCAAATTTGTAAGTAAAAATTACTCAATACAATTTAACAGACCAAGTTATATGTACTTATTCACTTTGTTAATTTTACTCAGCTTAGTTGAGTAAATTTACTTAATTTCTTTACGTAAAGGAAATGTGTGCAAAAACGTGCAAAATAAAAATTGAGTAATTTCTACTTAGTTTTTTTCAGTGTGGTAAAGCTGGATAATGAGTGTATTCCACTGTCTAATTTTAACTCTTCGCATCATTAAAACACTGAAGGTCAGTGTTGTGGTGGGGTATCAGACACAGAGTAACTTAGGACTCTTAATTAGTTAAAAAAGTAGAGCAGAAAGGCAGGGCTGAAAGGGAACACAGACAAAAACAGGAGAGTCCAACTGGAAAACAGACAGCCCAAACAGGGTGAACAACCAAAATGAACTGGCACAGAAAAGAGAACACAGGGAAATTAAATAGGGAAGGAAGTGTGGAGGGTAATGAGGGAAATCAGGTGGGGCAAATTAACTAATAATAAGGGGGTGGGGCTAAGACGAGAGACTGTCAGAAATGCACATGGCACACAGAAACACACGTCTCTGTTTATGGGTCATTGGAGAGCTTGGGATAGATCTGATTGGTCTGGTGGTTCCATGTCTTAGGGTCCCAAATCCGGCGGTCCCGAATTCTGTGGTTCCAAGTCTGGTGGTCCTGGAGGTCCTGAGTCTAGTGTTTCCAGAGGTCTCAAATCCGGTGGTCTCAAGCATCTGTGTCATGGCTACGGAGGCCATCCCAGAGCTGCCCGCTCTCCCTGTCACAGCCACGCTGGCCATAAAGGTAGCCTTCCCCAAATGTTACCACCTTCCTGTATGTTTGGGTCACCCACAGAGGCCACTCCAGAAGATGGACTGCCCTGTTTCTTTTATACCGGCCGTGCCTCATCTTTGTGGGGTTCCACTTCCTTACCCTTTGTTCTAGGTTTTCCTGGATCTGTGGTGAAGGGCTCTTGATACCCCTTTTGGTCTTGTTTAATGTGATCTTCGCGTGGGCCTGTGCTTTTGCATTATGTTTGTGTGTTTAAGGCATGGTGTTTGGAATCTGACACTTTGGTCTAGTCTTGTTTTAGTATCGGAGTCATGATCCTGACACTTCCCTCGCATGCTCTTGCTGGACTCGTTGTCATACGGCAATCGGTCTGCACAGCACCGATGCATCTCGAACAAGCCTTCCATCAACAATGGCGAATGTTGCATAACTATTGATTCATATGGCTTTACAACATCGGAAATCATCGGCGCAAAAACACTGCGAATCCAACGCATTCAAGAAGTTTGCAGTAATTTGTATAGACAGTGATTACAAATGAGCAGCAGCTATTAGCTCCATTAGCTGCTATTTAAAAAATGGTGGATCTCAAGGTTGTCTTCATCTTGTTGACCCCGGCCCCAGTGCCCGACGTAATCGGTTCTTACTTCTAGCCCAGCAATGTTTTGGTGCTACTTAAGAACCACTTTTCATGGCTCGGAGCTGGTGCTTTGGGTGTGGAAACACAAAGAACCAATTTAAAACTAGGCTCTGGCTCCGAACTAGCACCAGCACTGCCTTGGTGGAAAAGGGGTATGGGAGGAGGCTGCGGTAGGACGGTCTGCGCAGTGTCGCTGCATCTAGAACATGCCTGGTGTGTTTGAGTTTCCCACTGCCTCGCTAGCATTGCTGAGAAAGATGAGACACAGTGACTTAAGACCTGGCTCTGTTGTGGCTCTCAGCATGTGGAAAAGCAAACGGTTCTTAGAAGGCTCCTCAATCAAACCAACTACGAACTGGCACTAGCACTGGCTCTGAACTAGCACCCGGTTCATTCTGGTGGAAAAGGGGTACCAGTTGTGAGCCCCGACTCATCTCTCCCATTGGAAGACAACGAAGCCACTCACCCGAGCACTCCCCTACATTGCACTCTGTGGGCCTCCGGCGGGTCTGCAGGACGGAACAACCCTGCCTAGAAGACTCACCATTTTAGATCCCCTTTTCTATTTTTATATTCAATAAAATATTGTGCTAATTGAAGCCGTGTCTGTCGTCCTTGCCGGGTCTCTGTCCAACTCCCCAAGGGTGGTACGGGTCTTGGGGGTGGGTGCAGCCTGATTGGCCTGCCCCGTGACATTGGTCTTGAAGAAATGTGAAAATCAGACCAAATCTTCAAGGCGAACATTGGTGTTGGGTCAAAAACAAGGCTCTGCAAAAGACGTTAGATGCAAGTGCAGTGGTCAAACACATCTGTCTAGCACGTTAACATAGAAAAAATGGACTGTATGATTGTAGGATTTAAAGCAAAAACAGAATGGTATGACTTTAGCTTTGTGAATTTGTGCTGCACAAAGCAAAAACAGCAGGCAGACTTAATGACAATGCAAATTCACTCTCTGACAGTATGTGGCGCTTATGGAACAGCAGGGATATAGTATTTCCTTGGATTACCACTTTAACACTTCTTAAACAGGCATTACACAGAGGTAAAAGGAACAGAAAATACTATTGAAACTTTGAACAATTGAACCAAAATTTTGAGCATCGCGAAAAATGAGCTTGCCGTGCCTTGTCTCTGGATTGTGTTAATGTCCTGTTTATAGACTTTGTCAAATTTCCATACAAATGACATTTTGGGAAATTATTGCAATGCAGTTTAACTGCAAGTCTGGAACTGAGATCAGCCAAAATTCTCTACTTACAAAAAAAAAAAAAAAATAGTATGCACTTAATTATTTCTTCCAAACAAATGCTCTCTAGAATGAGATGGCCCTGTCCCCTAATGCCACTTGCCTCAGACTAGCAAGTACATTTTTAAGAAAGGGACAAGCACTAACTGTTCCAATATGAAATACACCAACAAAAGAAAGAAAAGGCATTTATCAAGCAATTTCATGGAGTCTTTAAGATTTCTGATTACATTTTCATTAAAAATGGTTTTGGGGAAGATTGGCAAAAGGTTAGATTTTCTTTCGTTTTCTTGTTTTCGTGCACTTGTTCTTGTATGTAATTCATTTTCCAGCTGCACAAAATAATTGCAGTTTATTGCCAATTAAAGTAATCAGTTCCAAAATAGCCCCGAGTACTTTGCTCGGCTTGACATACGACAGAACATGAGGAGATAGAATGGAGGGAGAATCATTGTATCTAGCCAGAGAGTGTCCCCTTAGGAAGAGTGATTCTTCAAGGCTGTGGAGATTTGGCTACGGCCTCCTCAAGTTCTGTCAGGCAGATGTCAACTGCAGACCTGGCTGGCGGCAGTCTATGAGGAAAATATCATTAATACTTCATCATGTTTTAGCTAAAATGTGGCAGGCAGATGCACATAGATTGGGATGAAGGTGCCTCTTGTGACCACGCTGTTGTTATTTTGAGAAGGAAGGGAGAGGAAAGACACCAGCCAACGCAACAGTCCCATTACATCATAAATGATTTATGCAGGATGCACTTGATTAATGCACACACAGAATATGCCATACCAGACAAACATGACAAGTGACATTAGTGAGGCATTCCCACAGGCGTTTGCACTGGTCACTCTGCAGAATGTCTCATAATTTAATCTTATTTCACAGCCAGACAGTTTGTGGAATAATAGCCAGAGCATTTCCATCAACACTTACGCATGATGGATGGGTTTCAACTTAAGGTAAGTACTGAATGTCACATTACATAACACTCAAAGGACAAACACATTTGATATTAAAGTGATTACGGTAAGTATAGTCAGATGCTTTCATCCACAGTACAGTTATTACATAGATGATACGTTGGAGTAATAATGTTCAGTCCCAGCACTAAAATAGCCATCATTTCACCGCCTCGGTTAACTATAGACCCGATATAGTCCGGCTATCAGTAACCAACTTCTACCCAAAATAACCTTGAATTTGTTGTTTTTGCCAAAATAACTTGTGAGATGTGTGATATTCCATCATCTAAGCAAAGTCAACATTTCTTTGACATGTTCATGTTCTAGATGACTAGTCTATTATTGGGCTATGGTTAGACGTCATTACATTTTCACTGACAGCCCAAATGTTGCCTTGCTTTAGCCCAGACGTCAGGGCTGTGTTTGGACGGCTATTAGAAGTCTTTTAAACACAACATCGCTTGCTGGGTTCCTACAGACACAACTGTGATACTTAAAGCAACAAATTTAACAACCTAAAGACAGTATATTAAATATTTGTTGTAATAGCATCTTTTGATGAATAAATCCGTGATTCCCTGATATTAATACTGATACTGATGTCTCTATGAAACATAGATGAAAGACATTCAGCATTACAGTATAATTGAAAGCTACAAATTACAACAAGTATTAAGCTTAAAAAAAAAAAATTAATTAATTGAACAAATCTTCACAAAAAACCATTGTAATAAAAGTCATATTTACCCGTGGCCTTCATATATTATCATTATAAAGAAATTAAAGTTACCAAACACTTTACAGTCATAATTGCATGAGTAATAAATTAAATATAGATTAATCATTATTAAAGCTACAATTTTCAGTTAAAATGAAAGGACATTTCATATTAGGCAAAGTGAATAAACGGTAAAGTGAATAACACTGACGAACTCTTCTTCATCTGCTAGTAGGTGGGATATATTAGGCTGCAAGTGAACATGTTGTCCTCAAAGTTGATGTGTTAGAATCTGGAAAAATGAAAAAAGCAAGTTTGACAAGGGCCAAATTGTGATGGCTAGACGACTGGGTCAGAGCATCTCCAAAACTGCAGCTCTTGTGGGGTGTTCCCGGTCTGCAGTGGTCAGGATCTATCAAAAGTGCTCCAAGGAAGGAACAGTGGAGAACCGGCCACAGGGTCATGGGCGGCCCAGGCTCATTGATGCACGTGAGGAGCGAAGGCTGGCCCGTGTGGTCCGATCAAACAGACGAGCTACTACAGCTCAAACTGCTCAAGAAGTTAAGGCTGGTTCTGATAGAAAGGTGTCAGAATACACAGACCATCACAGTTTGTTGCGTATGGGGCGGCACAGCCGCTGACCAGTCAGGGTGCCCATGCTGACCCCTGACCCGCCGAAAGTGGCAAAAGTGGGCACGTGAGCATCAGAGTCTGGTGCTGGTCTGATTAATCATGTTTTTTTTTTTTACATCACGTGGATGGCCGGGTGCGTGTGCGTGGCTTACCTGGGGAACACATGGCACCAGGATGCACTATGGGAAGAAGTCGAGCCGGCGGAGGCAGTGTTCTACTGGGCAATGTTCTACTGGGAAACCTTGGGTCCTGCCATCCGTGTGGATGTTCCTTTGACATGTACCACCTACCTAAGCATTGTTGCAGCCCATGTAGAGACTTTAATGGAAATGGTATTCCCTGGTGGCTGTGGCTCTTCCAGCAGGATAATGCTCAACAACGAATTTGAGGTGTTGACTTGGCCTCCAAATTCCCCAGATCTCAATCCAGTCGAGTATCTGTGGGATGTGCTGAATAAACAAGTCAGATCCATTTCACAACTTACAGGACTTAAAGGATCTGCTGCTAACATCTTGGTGCCAGATACCACCTCACACCTTCAGGGGAGTCCATGCCTCGACGGGTCAGGGCCGTTTTGGCCAACACAATATTAGGTCCTAACGTTATGCCTGATCGGTGAATATACCTATCAAAATGTCAACATAATCTACGGGACTTCTGTCTGGTTATGTATATAACTTTCTGTCATCACAATTGTTGGATTTGAGAATTGTCTCTCTCTCTACACAGACACAATGGCATTCTTTGTGGGAATCAACCCAGCAACATTGTCATTTACAAATACTGAGCTTTAGCCACTACACCACATCACATTGCCGTTTCAGAGACTGGAGTGGAAGGCAGGTACCACCATTTGATTAGGTGAGTGAGATTAGGGCAGCCTGATGATTAACAATCTCATCTGTTAATGTGGGGGTCAAAGGATCAAGGCTGGAGCCCATGAGAGTTAATGAAACACTCCTCCTGACTTATAACGAGTGTGACCTTGAAGAGGTCTCCAAAGAAACTTCTGTTCCTGTAATTAGTGTACTGTGGTTGGTTTGGGTAAAACATTTACTGAATGACATTTACTGCTGTGATTGGCTGCTGTGAAACTTCAGTGTAAACGCCCACTGCTGTGATTGGCTACTTTGGAACTTCAGTGTAAACGCCCACTGCTGTGATTGGCTGCTGTGAGACTTCAGTGTAAACGCCCACTGCTGTGATTGGCTGCTGTGAAGCATCAGTGTAACCGCCCTCTGCTGTGATTGTCTGTTGTGAGAATTAAGTGTAAATGCCCACTGCTGTGATTGGCTGCTGTGAGACTTCAGTGTAAACGCCCACTGCTGTGATTGGCTGCTGTGAGACTTCCGTGTTAACGCCCACTGCTGTGATTGGCTGCTGTGAAGCATCAGTGTAAAAGCCCACTGCTGTGATTGGCTGCTGTGAGACATCAGTGTAAACGCCCACTGCTGTGATTGGCTGCTGTGAGACATCAGTGTAAACGCCCACTGCTGTGAAAGGCTGACATCTTTGCATATGAAATTGCTATGTATTACTATTATTGTGGTAATCTCTCGAAAACATTTAGCGCATTTTTACTATTATATCTCTCAAGGTTAACTAATCATAATATTTTATCATATTTGGCATTATATTCAGATCTATAGCGTTATATTCAGATCTATGGCATTATATTCAGATCTATGGCATTATATTCAGATCAATGGCGTTATATATTCAGATCTATGGCATTATATTCAGATCTATAGCATTATATTCAGATCTATAGCATTATATTCAGATCTATGGCGTCATATTCAGATCTATGGCATTATATTCAGATCAATGGCGTCATATTCAGATCTATAGCATTATATTCAGATCTATGGCATTATATTCAGATCAATGGCGTTATATATTCAGATCTATGGCATTATATTCAGATCTATGGCATTATATTCAGATCTATGGCATTATATTCAGATCTATAGCATTATATTCAGATCTATGGCATTATATTCATATCTATGGCGTCATATTCAGATCTATAGCATTATATTCAGATCTATGGCGTCATATTCAGATCTATGGCATTATATTCAGATCTATGGCATTATATTCAGATCTATGGCATTATATTCAGATCTATGGCATTATATTCAGATCTATGGCATTATATTCAGATCTATGGCATTATATTCAGATCTATGGCGTTATATTCAGATCTATAGCATTATATTCATATTGTGGCATGAAAGGTTGCAGTGATGATCATTGTAGCCGATCACAGACATGTTGAGTTCATGAATGCTGTGATCTCGTCATTGCAACTTGATTTCTGCACACTAACGAATGCTTTCATCATAACTAACAGTGCAAACACAATGTAAATAAGAGAGTCGTTGAGTATTACTGGAGTTTTGGCGCGAGTCCAGAGCTGAGTCACTGATAAACTTGCTCTGTTTGATTGACAGCTCCAGGGATTGTAAAGGGAGTGTTCTTTGATCTCTTTCTATATATACAGTCGTGGTCAAAATTGTTGGCACCCCTGATAAATATGATCAAATATGGCTATAAGAAATAAATTTGCATTGTTTATCCTTTTGATCTTTTATTTTAAAAAATCACAAAAATCTAACCTTTCATTGAAGTTAAAGAATTGAAAATGGGGGGTAAATCACATTATGCAATAAATGCAATAAAAAGCTTCACAAAACAGAAAGTGGTTTTAGGAAAATAGCTAAAGCATTGAAAACCCCCATTTCCACCATCAGGGCAATAATTAAGAAGATCCAATCAGCTAAAGATGTTATGAATCTGACTGGAAGAGGACATGTCTATATTGTCCTAATGGACCGTGTGGAGGAGAGTTTGAGTGGACAAAGACTCTCCAAGGATCACAGATGGAGAATCACAGAGATTAGTTGAGTCTTGGGGTCAGAAAGCCTAAACAAAAATCAAACAAACCCCTATATCACCAGATTTTGTTTGGGAGGGATTCAAGAAAAATCCTCCTCGCTCATCCAGAAACAAACTCCAGCATATTCAGTGGTCAGACACAACTGGAACTTCAGACGGGACCTGGTTCTGTGGTCACATGAACTATAAAAAGAGCTTTTTGGCAGCAAATCTACCAGAAGGGTTTTGTGCAAGCAGGGATAAAAATGCCAACGGCTAAAAATACAGCTGGGACTTCAACGTTGAGGGCCTATTTTTTTGCTGGAGGTCCTGGACATCTTGTTCAGACACATGGTATAATGGATTCTAGCAAATACCAACAGATAAAAAATCAAAACCTGACGGCCTCTGCTAGAAATCTTATAATGGGCCGTGGTTGGCTCTTCTATCAGGACAACGATCCAAAACAAACACCAAAATCAACACACAAATGTGTCACTGAACACAAAATGAAGCTTCTGCCATGGCCATCCCATCCCCTGACCTGAACCCTGTAGAGAATGAGAGGCTGAACTGAAGAGAAGAAGCACCAACATGGATCTGGGAATCTGAAGGATCTGGAGAGATACTGTATGGAGGAATGGGATCTGATCTCTTGTCAGGTTTCTCCACACTCATGAGGCATTAGAGGAGAAGACTCAGAGCTGTTATCTTGGCAAAAGGAGGTTGCAAAAAGTATTTAATAAAAGGCTGCCAACAATTGTGGCCAACGTGTTTTGGAGAAAAGCATTTATTTCATAATGTGATTTACCCCCCATTTTCAATTCTTTGAAAAAGAAAGATCAATGGCGGGAAAGGTTAGATTTTTGTGATTTTTTTAATATAAGATCAAAATGATAAACAATGCAGAGTTATTTTTTTACAGCCATATTTGATCATATTTACCAGGGGTGCCAACAATTTTGACCACGACTGTAATTTAAAGCTGCAGTGGGTAACTTTTGTAAAAACATTTTTTTTACATATATGTTAAAACTGTCATTATGTCCTGACAGTTGAATATGTGGCAGATTATCTGTGGAAAAATCAAGCTCCTCTGGCTCCTCCCAGTGGTCCTATTGCCATTTGCAGAAATACACCACTCCCAGTAAGAAACAACCAATCAGAGCCAGGAGGAGTGTCTAAGCAGTGTCAATCAAGCTTGTGTGCGCTGATCAGAGCCCTCTCATGCACAGCGCGACCAGGCATTCAATCTCAAGATCACTGGTGTACCGCAGCTTTGCTTATAAACAATCCAAACTGCCAATTCCTCGAGTGGCACCTGCTCATAAAATAAAGACGGGTCAACGGAAAAAGACAGATGACGATGATAAAAAAGACAAAAAGAAAGAATTAGAGCCCCGAAATAAACAAGGGTAAATATCGGAGTGGCTTTTCCCAGGTGGAGGGAGCTACGTGTCCTGAATGGATTAAAAACCGACGCAGAGTTAGCCACGTCCCCTGCCTGATGCTCCGCGCTCACGGCTTCCTCTTCTCCCGCCCGTTGACTCCTGGCAGTCGCTGTGGGTGTGAATTCCTCATCGGAGCCCGGACTCAGTGCCGCATAACATACAGATAAAATGTCACGCACTGTTCAAAGCAACTATTGAAAGCTACTAATTCACTGGCTTGTCATGTTGCTGAAATAATGTACTAGCAAACCTCATTTAGCATTACATATCGATAGAATAATAACTTGCATGCTGTAACGTTAGGTACCGTTATATTATCTTACTAGCTATTTATTACTTATAATCGTCATATAGTTACATTACATGTATTGCAAAATACGTCATGTTTTGAGGACCAAGTTTGTAGTCAAAGTATGGGCAGGCCATAGTTAATGTAAATCATATTGTTGACGTTTCGTCCGTACCAGTGAAAGTGCCATAACTGTTTCCGCCGTCATGTGGCCCTGCTTGCTTACTAGCCTGGGTGCGCGTTCACGGCAGGCTCTGTTGTGATGGGGGCGGAGCTGTGGAGGGAGGGCTGTAGCGCAGCAGACAGCAAGAGGGAGTGACCTGTGAGTTGTGCTTGTTCAAATTTTCAGGCTAAATCAACGATTTCTAAAAACTCCCTACTGCAGCTTTAATCCCAGTTTAAATAGCAGATTATTTTCATCTACTAAGAGACACAATGTGAAGTTGAGCGTTTAGTCACTGGTTTGATTTACTGACACACAGATAGAGAACATCTGACTGTACATGAATCATTACATATCAGAAATCACTGGTCTCAGATCAGGCATTAGAATTAACACGGTTACTTACATGTTGTGGCATTACTGTGAGTCCATATCGTAAAAGTCTGTTTGCAAAGCCTGCACCGAAATTGCGACTGATTCACCAAATAATTTACCAAAGAAATGTGCCGAATTCAAATAAATAATGCTCAACTGAGACATTGTTGAAAATAAATAAGCACAATCCTAGCATTAGGATCCTTTGGAAGGTGATGTTATTTTAGTCCAGTGATCCTGTATCGCTCTTCTCTCCTCGTCATCTCACTAACACTCCAGTGGGCGGGGCCAAAGTTGCACTAATGAAGTAGGTGTTGATCTTCTTCTGCAGAGGCGCTCTTTCACCATCTGTTATAGGCTCTTTCCACAATGAGTCATTCTTGGGCTGGTTACAATTTTTGGACTAACAAGAAAGTTCTAAAAATTACTGGATTCTTATATTATGATGACCTTT
Source organism: Gobiocypris rarus (assembly GCA_023029165.1). Classification (NCBI taxonomy): domain Eukaryota; kingdom Metazoa; phylum Chordata; class Actinopteri; order Cypriniformes; family Gobionidae; genus Gobiocypris; species Gobiocypris rarus. The sequence goes on along the minus strand of CM040926.1, from coordinate 2,707,999 downwards.
TATATGTTATAGGAAATTTGACTTTTCAGTTCACGACCAATTAGAGGTACAATCTTTGCTTTATGAATAATAAAACATGGAATACAAATCTCATATACTTACACTGAAGGAGGGATATTGGATATATTTAGAGGCCAGAATATCATAGACTTTTGGAGTGGACCCTTTTCACTTGGGCCAGTAAGCAACCGGCTAGAAACCTCCCAAAACAGTCATAGAAGTTCACTTGAAACCACTTGGAACTCATTTGTAACCATGTAGCGATTGCCGAGAACACCCTAGCAACTGCATAGCAACTCCCAAGCAACCACTTACACTCATCAGAAAAGGTAATTATTGTATATCATATCAATAAAATGAACAGAGATTTTACCATTTTAATTGTCAAACTCCAAGTAAAAGCAGTGCATTTCAGTGTTAACACCATGTGCACTCATAATCTGTGAGAAATAACGAGCACTATTTAAGCACTCTGAAAACAATAGGTTAAATCCTCCCACACCACTTTATGCATTATATAACACACCTACCTGGCTTTAAAGGTCTATCTGCTCAATGTAGCTGAAATTACAATGCATACAATGTGCAAATGTACAAATATCCCTACGGATTGAACACATTAAGCTACATTTGTAATTGTCTCGTGCCTTTAGTGCAGCGAAAGACTGAACATTATTTTTTTTAAATGCCTGCTTGTGTAACTGGCCTTTGAGTCACTTTGAAGATTCAGATTCCCAGTGCATTTTCAGTGATTTTTTTTTTTTTAAATGAGATCAACTATCAGCATGTCTGTCAACTATCAACAATCCCATCTGTCTCTGCTGATAAGGGAGGCCGGCGCTGAGAGGCTCTTCAGCGAGCGTGGGCGAGTCAGAGCGATGCTTTAGAAAGGAAATGTGATAAAATTAGAGACGGTCTCATTAAAGATTGAATCTGGTTAAATGTTTGCTTTAATAGAATTTCCAGTCACATAGACATCTGAGAGAAAGGTACACAAACCTTCACCAGTTCTGAGGAGAGAAGGGGCGCACACTCGCACACCTGTTCTTTTCTCAGCCGCCCTCTGAAATGAAAGACATGCAGACGCTGAAATAAACTCTGCTATATGGCAAAAAAAGACAGCAGAGTGGAATCCTTTTGAAGAAAGGATAATTATGTTTCTCAAAGGCAAATGAGATACAGGCATGTGGTGGACCATATTAATAAATGTTATCTAAAATTGTAGTTCATTTGCAAGTTTCTATAAATGTGTAATTTATGTGCCTCTAGTGACAATAAATGGAATTACAAAAAGGTTTTCTGAGCACTCGTTTTTGGCTGGAGACACAGATAGCCACACCCATAACTCAAGCCATTGGATGAGCAAATGTTACCGTGTTGACTCGTCAAAGAAAAACCCGTTAAATGTATTTTGCTTGACATCACAGGAGAGCTGCTACAAATGATTTTTTGTTTTTATAGGGAACAGTGGGTCTTCTTGTAAATCAAAATATTTAAAGATTGAAAGAGATTTAAGTCAATAAGGAAAAAAAACTAAGAACAGTGAAAGACATCCTAGGTCTAATTCTACTTGTGAAGTAATCAGTTTGAACTATTTGCAAATAATGTTTTTTTTTTTTTTTTTTAAGGAGTCATGAATTGAGAAATCATGACATGTAACACATAACATCAGCCTACGTGGAGCTAAACCTGATCGAACTTCCAAGCAATAAACATGCCATAAGCTTCATTATGATTCCAAAATTAGCAATGCATGGTTGAATTTTATTTTTAATGAGGATATAGTTCTTGTGGGGAAGACGTTGTGCGTTTGATCGCTTCAGTTCACCGTGGATTTGTTTGTAAACGGGACTGGATTTGCAGACAGCATGAGATTAAAAAACGTTTCTGTGCCTTCTGGATCCGACAGGAGCGGTGCAATACACTTAAAAAAAATGTTTATGTGTGATAGTATTGCATTGTTACAGATTGTTTGATATCTACTGATTATGTGTACATGTCTAACTAAACATAATGAACATAATTTACCACGCTGTCACAGTATTTGTTGTTGGTTCATTGTCCTGCGATTCTGGATCAGACTTGAACATGTATACGCCAGGGCCAGGCCCGGTTCTACGGGGGTGCTAAGCACCCTCAAACACAAGCAAAAGCACCCTCAGTTGATACTGTAATAATATCAGAAAAACAGATTTAGCATATTTGCAAATTTGCTCTGGAGAGCGTCAAATGCAGAGTTTGTAGGCTATTCAGTGCTGAGTTAATGAATCATCTTTAAACAAAGTTTGATTAAAACAAACTTGAAGCATAAAAATGTATTGGTAAATGAAAAAAAAATGTGTCTGTTCATGTCTTTTCATTTTCTCAATTCAATTTTCACATTCACTCATATTTGTATTTCTAATATGTGGATAACACAAAACATTCCTCGTCTCATCACATTCAGTTATGAATTAAATTAACCATGTAAATGATGGCATATTTTCAATTCAAAATGATGAGATTTCATAAAGTTGAGTAGTGTGCAACACTGGATATTTATGTCAGTCGTTCTACATTTAGTTGTCAAGTATTAAATGTTTTGCTACTTGCATCTCACCATGCACTCTTCATCTGTTAAAACTAAAGCTTTGTGTTGAAATTCACACTCCTCTTCTGTGAAAATCATGCCCCTCCTCCTTTGATTTGATTAGCACTCTCAATCTGAGAGAGCCAATCAAATCAATGTTAGACCACTGAGGCAAAGCCTTTTTTAATCCTAACAAAAAATTTAGAAGTTGTTGAGTTTTTTTGAGATTGCATTAATTTTAGGTCAACTTTATTGGTAAGTCATGCATTTTATTGGCTATATAGTAACGCTGGCTACTGTAAAGCACATTGCAGTGTTATTTTAGTAGCATTATGATACTTTTATTAATTTTTATATTTGAATTAAAGAGCAAGGCTGCAGAACTGTGTGCCCAGTAAAGATGGCAGATTTCATATGGTGTACTAGTCCCAGCTGAACAACAGTTATTGAGATGACTACATGAAATAAGCTCTTGTCCACATTGCAACTTATCTGGCCAAGAGCCGCCCACTTAGACAGGAAGATTTGTCTGACTGACATATAAAGCGATCAGTCACTGCTTGTTTTGTTTTTATGTCCCTGTTAGAGCTAGATTGATCAGCGGTTGTATATCACTAAAATAGATCCTTGTGGAAAATATTTATTTAATTAATGTGCAGCATGAAATAAAATTCTCTGTTATACGGTAGGGGGCACATCTTTTGAATGAGTACAAAATCTCCTTATCAAAACAAAGAAAAGAAGCATGTAAAGAAGCAGAAACAAGCGATATCATATGTAATCATATGCATATGTAAAATAACACGATCATCAACATTAAACAGCATATAAACCAAAACTGCCTAATGTTACTGAATGAGATGTGGACTCTGGACGAGCTCTGGGACTGTGAAGCTTTGAGGTGTTGATGGACTCCATCTGTGTTTGATCATCGCTCTGAATCACATCTGGATGTGACAAAAACATTATTTTCTCAGCTTTTTGCTCAAAATTGAGCTTTTTTATGAAACGTACCCACATTCAAGTGTTGATAAAAAAGAATGCATGAAGGTTTTTTTCTTTTGATATATTGCATGTGCAGACATTCATACAACAAAAATATTCTGGGGGCCATGAAAATTTTGTAAAAATATAAAAACAATGCTGGCTGTGGCCGGCGGGGAAAGATTTAATGGATTATATCACCTCAGCTCATCTGTGTTTTCATCGTTGGTGTTTGTTTGCAGCGAGAGCTGTACAGAACCTTGTAAAATATGAAAATATGTTAATAAGCTCTTTTTGTTGTGCTGTTGTCCTCTCAAATGGCAGGCGGACAGCGCCAGCGCTTCGGATGGCATCCAGGGTCACTGCCCTTCTAACAGCTGGGATTTGGATGCCCTTCTCATGGGCACAATGGCTCTGGCGAGGGCACGACTGCGGCCGTGGATACTGGCCTCGCTTCAACTAAAAGATAAATGACAACAGACAATGGAAACTGTCATTTATTTCAGGTTAAAGGCTTCTTGTTGAAGTAAACCATCTCAGCTGGTTGCCAGTGGTAGTTACACAGCCATTCAAAGACAGTGTAAACAGAACAAAAGCTCAGACGAGGTTAAACTGATATTTATGTCTCTCTGAATCTTATTTTGTTGGATTTCTCTAGCCCTCCCCAATCCCCAAACACTATAACATCCCTTTAGTGGTTCACGGATGATTTTGGAAGTCAAGCAAACCACAGAAATGTCCAAATATCGTTGTCTGTGATTAGGTTTTATGCTGTCAGCTATTAATAATTCAACCTCATCCGGCTTAGACACTTCAAAAAGGATATAATCAAATCACATGAAGGAGAAAATAAAGGCCTGATTAATAATTAATGCAGGTGTCCCAGATTTTGTTGCTTTAAAAACACAAGAATGACCATCTCCGAGGGGATTAAAATAAATACATTTGTATATAACTTCCACATATTTCCATAAATGACAAAACACAAAAGTAGCACATTAATATAACAAAAGTATTTGCAGTTCTTCATCATCATGAAAATTGCAAGGCATATTAAAGGGATAGTTCACTTTGAAATTAAATTTTGATATGTTTTAGCTTACCTCATGGGCATCCGAGATGTAGGAGTATTTGTTTCCCCAGTAGTTTCAATTTTGATGGTTTTAGGTCAAACCGTTCTTGTCTGTGCCTCACATAATGCAGGTCTATGGTCACCACCTCAAAGAGCATACACAGAGAAGTCCAAATTAAACAATCCCCCATCGTAAGTACACACTGATGGCCTAAGACACCAAACCAGCGGTTTGTGTGAGAAAACGAACAGTATTTATATCGTTTTTACCTCTTGTACAGCACTACGTCCGACTGATCCGAGGGCGCGCGTGCGTGTTTCCTGTTGTGACATTCGCGCGTTCTGGCTTTAGTTTGTTCGTTTTCTCACACAAATTGCTCGTCTTCAAAATCTGTCTTAGGCCATCAGTGTGTACTTACGATGGGGGATTGTTTAATTTGGTCTTCTCTGTGTATGCTCTTTGAGGTGGTGACCATAGACCTGCATTATGTGAGGCACAGACAAGAACGGTTTGACCTAAAATTATCAAAATTGAAACTACTGGGGAAACAAATACTCCTACATCTCGGATGCCCATGAGGTAAGCTAAAACATATCAACATTTAATTTCAAAGTGAACTATCCCTTTAATCTTAACTTCTGATATATGGTTTTCTGAGCGCACACACACACCCAAAGCACGCACAGAAAGCTGTGTGTCAGACGGGACTTACGCTTATTCTGAGACACTGCTTATGATTTATGGGAATTAAAAAACGGATTGGCTGGATTTCTACCATTTATAGACTGGTTGTGTACACACGCTGCCGACACATTTTTATGTTCAAACACCATGTGAAAGTGAATTTTGCATAATAGGTCCCCTTTAAACTTTGTAGCATTTGTGGCTAGACCATACGCTACCGCCAAATCGAATGTGACTTATTTTCATCAAAACTTTGAGTGAAAAGTGAAAAATTCATATATTTGAATATTAAAACATGTTTCTTCAGACACTATTTCTGTCAAGCAGTCGTTAATAATTATGTCTTAAATAATTATTTTATAATTGTTAAATAAATATTTACATGGATTATCCCTCAAAAACCATTTTGTCTTTCTTTCCTTAACATGTCACCTGTGTGAATGTATTAGGGATCGAGATGTTATCGGATCAGCGTGTCCTGGTCCAGGACGTATTGTGATTGGATCTCGATGTAACGTAAAACGCTATCTAGCCATCATATCTGCAGTCACACAGAAGAACTGGACCCCATCGCAGCTTTTATTGGCCAAGGACCGCCCAGAGGCTGTCTGACTGACATGTAAAGCAGCCAATCACAGTTTGTTTTGTTCTGCAGAGATCCGTGTCATGTCAGGGGTGTGAAAATGTAGTGTTGATGTCCCTACAATAACAGACCAGTGTGTAAAACTCTTGGACGTATTTTACAGAACCCGAGGGCAAACTTTTCATACTTCACATACTTTTGAAAATCCATCATGTAGTTGATCCTGATAAGCGCTTATTGTCACAGTTTTAAACACGAAGGGCCCTATCACACACCCAGCGCAATGTGACACCAGGCGCAATGCAAGTGTATTTTTATCATTTCAGCCGGACGCAGTTCTCATGTTCACGTCCAGCTCCTCGTTGTAAATATATATAATACACTGGCACATCTGTTCACCCATGGTCGTCTGGTCTGAACACCAGGTGTGTGTGTGTGTGTCTGAACACCAGGTGTGTGTGTGTCCAAACACCAGGTGTGTGTGTGTGTGTGTGTCTGTGTCTGAACACCAGGTGTGTTCAGGAGCATTGTTGGAGTGTTGCTATTGTGAGGAACTGAAAACCACTGACCACTGACCAACACACACCTGCTCTAAAGTCAATAGTGCAGTATGTATGAGTTATGTAAAGAGTGTGTTAGTAATATGAGCCTATAGGTGGTGCACAACGCGCGTACACTCTGATTATTACACACACACATGTTTAAATATTTTTAAAAAAGGATTCCTCTCTGGAAAAGCGATAAGTCTTTCCGCTTACATGTAAATAGTGAATCCGCTCATGGTGCGAGCACAACTGGCTTTTAAAGGGAAAGGGAGATGAGACTCTGATTGGTTTATTTCACGTTACGCCCAAAACACACCCATGACTCATTAATAAACGAGCTACAACCCTTTTGGAGAATGTGGCGACCGTTTTTTCCATTGTTAAACTAGCAAAAGTGAATTTGGACACGCCTAAGTGCACCTGTGCCATGAGCTCAGATCGGTAAAATAGGCCCAGAAGGCTTTCTTCTTCCATTAAGGGGGTTTGCGATCATGGCATCTTTGTTTCAGTCAGACTGTTAAAAAACGTGACACATGTCCAGGACATCCTGTAGAATTCAACCAATCAGATAACAACTTCGAAAATCCTGAAGATCTTAGTAAAGTGTGCAATATGCATCAGACATTCAGACATCTGATGCTACAAACTACTCGTCCACTATCAAGGGTGGGTGTTTTTGTGAGACAATCGATGGTGGAGTAGAGCGCAGTAAGTTTGCTTTCACACCTGAAAATTGCACTGCCATTCATTGTCTGTAAAGGATGTGCAATTTTCCAACAAGCAATTTCAGACCCATATGTCTCTTTTTCCTCTTGTTTTGATTTCATAATCTATGCAATGCATTATTATTTGCAACCCAAACAGCAACATAGTGTCGCTCCCGATCCGGGCCACATCTGGTACATGTAGATTCCTCTTGTGCCAGATGTGGGCTGGATCTGGGTCAACACTATGTGTGGTCTGGGAACCTCCTTCTCCTCATTTTACAAGATTTGAAGATTGTTTTTAAAAGAAACCCCACCACTTCAGGTCAACTTATTTAATACTACATGTGTTCCTTATAACATTTATCGAAATGCCACAATTATATGCAAACATTGGAGATAGTGGAAAAGTTACTTAAACGGAACTTGATGTACATCAACACCCAATACTCCATGCAAAAGGCAATCTCATAAGGGAAATGGTGCTCTAAGTGACCAGAAGCTCTTTTGTGTTTAACAGTAAAAAAGAAAATCATACAGGTTTGGAAGAACATGAGGTGAAGTGGCTATCCTTCAAAACCCACTGAATCCAACACCAGAGTGACGTTACAGTGGTATCAGGATTGAAGTTACTAGAGTAATATTTCCTCACAAGAGAGCCCCAACATGAATTGAAGCTTCATTAAATGCACGTGACAGTAGTTCGGGTTCAATAGCGCTCAAAGGACTGATTTGATCTTGCCCTTCAGATGACTGGGCAGCAACACAGAGAGATGCAGAGTGCCAATGCTAAAGAGATGACCTAGATGCTAAAAAAAGCAAAGGTGCACGTTGACTGTCAGTCTGAATTGTATGCTCAGTTAGATAGTGCTTTGAGACTTGATGCTGATTCGTAGGGCTTTGCAATGCCATGGAAGTTTTAGTCCATTATGTTAATAGCGAGTTACAAATGTACCTCAGGCAATGCAGTTAATTGCCATCATGACAATTTTAACATTAGCATCCCTTGGGCTAATTTAACTTCTTATGCTTTGGATTATTGAACTAATGCAGCTGAGGATCGCACACAATAAATGCTTTAAATCATGAGGTTTTTAGAAGAAACTTCTCTGATTATTGATGTGGGAAACGAATTTAGTAGAAGCAGAAAAGTTGAACGTGTGCATTTAGCGACTGGCAGAATAGAACCTTTTGTCATTTATTCATTTGCAATGCACAAACCGCTGCAACTGGCTTCCTCACTCATTTGCAATGGAGATTGTGCATGTCTCTTTGAAAGGCCTTAGCTCACTTCATCCTTGTCACAGAATTGGCTCCAGTAACCAGGGTTCCCTCCCACAGCACATGTTTTCACGATGCCAAAAAAATTAAATCAACTTGCAGTGTATATTCAAAGCATATCAGAGGTGTCGGGTTATAAAGGCTGCTATTCGACTGGACGTGCATTTGTTCTGTAATGCAGTACCACAGTTAACTGCCAGAGGCCACGGCCATTTTATAAGCTGAATCAACTTTACATACATATGTGATGATATAAATTTTAATATTGTAGTTCACTCCAAAATCTTCCACCTTCCCATAAATACACGTCACTGCAATTTCCAGCTGATATGAACACTAGTGGCAGCAAAACACCAACAACATGTTCATTTTTTACACAAATTATGATTACAGGGCATTATCAATGTATTGTTCCTTGCAATATTAAGACCACAAAACACTTTTATCATAGTGCATGATTTGTAAACTAATAGATGTTGATATTTGCATCACATAACTGGCTCCATATTTGTGACTTTTCTGATTTGCTCAGTTGCTCACCTGATACAGCAATATACTTGTGATCTGAAGCGTTTGGGTAAAAGTCCCATGAAACCACTAGCCAAATGTCTTGTTAGATAAAATTTCTTCACAGGTGTTGGGTCGTCTCTTCACAGGTGTTGGGTCGTCTCTTCACAGGTGTTGGGTCGTCTTTTCACAGGTGTTGGGTCATCTCTTCACAGGTGTTGGGTCATCTCTTCACAAGTGTTGGGTCATTTCTTCACAGGTGTTGGGTCATCTCTTCACAAGTGTTGGGTCATCTCTTCACAGGTGTTCGGTCGTCTTTTCACAGGTGTTGGGTCATTTCTTCACAGGTGTTGGGTCATTTCTTCACAGGTGTTGGGTCATCTCTTCACAAGTGTTGGGTCATCTCTTCACAGGTGTTTGGTAATCTCTTCACAGGTGCTGGGTCATCTCTTCACAGGTGTTGGGTTCCCTTTCAAGGGAACTCCTGCTGCATCGAATGACGCTATGGGAACGCTTGCGTGATGATGTCATGAAGCACATGTGAAATCAGTCCAATAGGGTACGGCGACGTCAGAGGCGGTGACGTCACGGACCAGGAAGTATAAAGCCTGCCCAAACAAAGCCGCGCTAGCTTCTGTGTCTTCAGTAGCGCTCTTTGTGTGGTCTGTTCAAAGCGGTTTTCAGTGTTTTTCCTAGTTCAGTAAAGTAACTCTAAAAACAAACACTATGGCGAGTCAGCATCTTCCTAAAAACCCTGCGCTACCCACTAAGCCTGTTAGAACGACATCAACGCTAGTGGGTAAGGCTTACTCAGCGGCTGGTCAGGCTGCGGCATGTCTCCACACCATGTCGCTGTTACAAGCATACCAGGCTGAGCTGTTGGGAGATTTTGATGAGGGCGGGGGGATTGGACCCGATGTAGTATGTGAACTGCGTAGGGCCACAGATTTGTCTCTCAGGGCTGCCAAGGAGACGGCTAAATCCATCGGCCGCTCTATGGCAGCCTTGGTAGCTACTGAGAGACATCTCTGGTTAAATTTGAGTTCTATTAAGGAGAAGGATAAGAATTTCCTTATGGATGCACCGCTGTCTTCCTCGGGTCTGTTCGGCGACGCCGTTAATTCGGTCGTCGATCGATACCAGGAGGCATCTAAGCAGGCGGTTGCATTCCAAAAGCTCCTCCCCCGCCGCTCACATATCCCCGGGGCTGCTGCCAGAGAGCAGCCTCAAACATCCAGTAAAGCCAGTTCGTCACATCGTGCCACTCAAAAACAGAGTGTGGCTTCCCGTGCTCCCCCGCAGAGGGGCTGGGGACAGGGGAAGCACAATCTGCCGCAGCCTTCGAGGGGTAAAACGGATCTGAGGACCGTTATTATTTCCAAGAAAGCTGCGGGGAAGAGGTCCTGACGCCCGAGGGGTCAGGCCTCTGAGGGCAGTCCTCCAAAGAGAAGCAGTACACACCTCATTATACGGTGCCTGCCTCCTTCGGTGCCCTCAGGGGACCGTTCTGCCAACCCTGCCACCTCAGGTGTTACAGGGCGCAGTGGTCTCCAGCGAGCAAAAATCTCGGGGTCCACCCGGAAACGTAGTGGTCCTGGGATGCTCGCTCCCTCCAAGGAGGGTCCTAGAGCAGTCAGTTCAGCTGTTCCCTGCCGGTTCGCTGCTTACAGGGCGCTGGACTGACAGCGCAACAAAACCAGAAACCATTCTCGAGAGGATGGTACCGTTAGAGAAATTTTTCGGCAGCGTGGAAACTACTGCGAATGTTTCTCAATGGGTCCTGCACATTATACAAAAAGGGTATCAAATTCAGTTCGGTCTCGCCGCCCAGATTTATGGGGATCCTGCCTACAGTGGTGGGCCCGAGCAGGTTCTGGTAATGGAACAAGAGGTGAAAGCTCTGTTGGAGAAAGGGGCCATAGAACATGTACCTCACTCAGACAGGGAGACCGGATTTTACAGCCGGTATTTCATAGTTCCGAAGAAGGATGGGGGGTTGCGTCCCATTTTGGATCTTCGGCTGCTGAACGAGGCGGTCATGCGGTTGAAGTTCAAAATGTTGACACTGAGACAAATCGTGCCACAAATCAGGTCCGAGGACTGGTTTGTCACGATAGACCTCAAAGATGCATACTTCCATATATCCATCCTTCCATATCACAGGAAGTTCCTGAGGTTTGCTTTCGGGGGAGAAGCATACCAATACAGAGTTCTTCCATTCGGTCTAGCGTTATCGCCCCGCACCTTTACGAAATGCGTGGATGCAGCTCTGGCGCCCATGCGCCTACAAGGGATTCGCATCTTGAACTACATCGACGATTGGTTGATTTTAGCTCAGTCGCATCAGTTAGCGGTTCGGCATCGAGATGTCGTTCTCGCGCACATGAGGAAGTTGGGGTTACGGCTGAATGCCAAAAAGAGTGTTCTCTCTCCCTTACAGAGAACGACTTTTTTAGACGTGGTAGACAGTGTCGATGCAGGTACGCCTGTCTCCGGCACGCATAAAATCTATCCTTTCTACAGTCAAGACAATAAAGCTAGGCCAGTCACTCACTGTGAAACATTTTCAAAGAATATTGGGCTTGATGGCAGCGGCATCCAACGTGATTACTTTTGGACTGCTGTACATGAGACCCATACAGTGGTGGCTCAGGACCAAAGGGTTTTCCCGAGGCAACCTTTCGCATGATCAGGGTCACGCGGCGCTGCCTACGTGCTCTGGCTATGTGGAAAAAACCATGGTTCCTGTCCCAGGGTCCCGTGTTGGGGGCGTTTGGTCGTCGCAAAATGCTAACGACAGATGCGTCCCTCACGGGCTGGGAGCGTCCTAGATGGCCGCTCGGCTCAAGGTCTGTGGAGAGACCATCATCTCTCATGGCATATCAACCACCTGGAGATGATGGCAGTATTCTTGGCCATCATGTGTTAGTTCGGTCAGACAACACATCGGTGGTCGCCTATATAAATCACCAAGGGGGTCTGCGCTCGCGTCAGCTCTGCAAACTGGCACATCAGATCCTCTTGTGGTCCCAGGGGAAGTTTCTTTCTCTCAGAGCAGCTTATATCCCTGGGACCCAGAACATAGGAGCAGACACTCTGTCGAGACAGGGGCTGAGGCCAGGGGAATGGAGGCTCCACCCCGAGGTGGTGGAGCAGATATGGAGGAAGTTTGGCCGGGCACAAGTGGATCTGTTTGCGTCTCGAGAGACGTCTCACTGTCCACTCTGGTTCTCTCACACATCCAGCCCCATTAGGGCTGGATGCTATGGTACAGATGTGGCCGAGACTACATCTGTACGCGTTTCCCCCAGTTGCTCTGCTCCCAGGAGTGCTGGATATAGTTCGCAGGGACCAAGTTCAACTCATTCTGATAGCCCCGCGGTGGCCGGGCAGAGTATGGTTCCCAGACATGGTGTCTCTTCTCGACGGGTCGCCACTACAGTTACCCGTCAGGAGGGACCTTCTGTCGCAAGCGGGGGGTTCCATTCTGCACCCCCGGCCCGAGCTGTGGAACCTGTGGGCCTGGCCCCTGAGGGGGCCCAGCTCATGAGTTCAGGTCTCTCGGCTGAGGTGGTGGAGACCATTCTACAATCCAGGGCTCCATCCACTAGGAAACTTTACAATTTGAAGTGGAAGGTGTTCACATCATGGTGTATTAGTCGCCGGCAGGATCCGGTTAACTGCTCAGTGGGTACAGTACTGGACTTTCTGCAAGAGCGGTTCACTGCAGGGTTGTCCCCGTCCACCCTAAAGGTTTATGTGGCGGCCATTGGTGCTTACCACAGCCTGTTGGGTGGAGAGACTGTGGGTAAAGACCCCTTGGTGTCTCGTTTCCTTCGTGGTACTTTGAGGCTGAGGCCTGTAGCTAACGAGGGTGCCAACATGGGACTTGGCCACGGTCCTGCAGGGCCTGTGCCAGGCTCCCTTCGAACCTCTGGAGGAGGTTCCTGCCAAGTTCTTAACTTTTAAAGCTTTGTTCCTCCTTGCTATCTCATCTTTGAAGAGAATTGGAGATCTTCAAGCTCTTTCAGTTGCTCCCTCATGCTTGGAATTTGCACCGGGTATGGTTAAGGCCTTCCTTCACCCAAGGCCAGGTTACATTCCCAAGGTGCCTACTAATGTAGCTAGATCCATTGTGCTTCAGGCCTTCTGTCCTCCACCATTCATCAACGTGGATCAGGAAAAAAGTAATTTGCTGTGCCCAGTCAGGGCACTAGACGCTATGTCCACAGAGCTGCCCTGTGGCGTAAGTCCGAGCAATTGTTCGTATGCTTTGGGGCCCCTAGCAAAGGGGCATCGGCTTCAAAGCAAAGGATGAGCAAGTGGGTGGTCGAGACCATTTCACTCGCTTATGAGTCAGTCGGTCAGCCCTCACCTTTGGCTGTCCGGTCACACTCTACCAGGAGTATGGCGGCATCTAAGGCCTTTATGTCAGGGGTGGCTCTTCAAGATATTTGTGATGCGGCAGGGTGGTCCTCACACATTTGTGAGATTCTACGCCTTGGATGTAGGGTCTACCCCAGGGTCCTCGGTGCTCGTCCTAGCGTGCTTCTTCCACATGGGACAGGTACTTCTTATGGTGGCGTTGGTATAGACGTTCCCATAGCGTCATTCGATGCAACGGGAGTTCCCTTGAAAGGGAACGCCTAGGTTACGACTGTAACCTCGGTTCCCTGAAGAGGGAACGAGCGTTGCATCGCCCTGCCATACCTCCTACGTGCCTGTCAGAGCGGCTACTTCAGACTTGCGAAGCTAGCGCGGCTTTGTTTGGGCAGGCTTTATACTTCCTGGTCCGTGACGTCACCGCCTCTGACGTCGCCGTACCCTATTGGACTGATTTCACATGTGCTTCATGACATCATCACGCAGCGTTCCCATAGCGTCATTCGATGCAACGCTTCGTTCCTCTTCAGGGAACCGAGGTTACAGTCGTAACCTAGGCGTTATCTCTTCACAGGTGTTGACTAATTTCTTCACAGGTGTTGACTAATTTCTTCACAGGTGTTGGGTCATCTCTTCACAGGTGTTGGGTTATCTCTTCACAGGTGTTGGGTTATCTCTTTACAAGTGTTGGGTCATCTCTTCACAGGTGTTGGGTTATCTCTTCACAGGTGTTGACTAATTTCTTCACAGGTGTTGGGTCATCTCTTCACAGGTGTTGGGTTATCTCTTCACAGGTGTTGACTAATTTCTTCACAGGTGTTGGGTTATCTCTTCACAGGTGTTGGGTTATCTCTACACAGGTGTTGGGTCGTCTTTTCACAGGTGTTTGGTCGTCTCTTGACAGGTGTTGTGTTATCTCTTCACAGGTGTTGGGTCGTCTTTTCACAGGTGTTGGGTCATCTCTTCACAGGTGTTGGGTCATCTCTTCACAGGTGTTGGGTCGTTTTTTCACAGGTGTTGGGTCGTTTTTTCACAGGTGTTGGGTCATCTCTTCACAAGTGTTGGGTCATTTCTTCACAGGTGTTGGGTCATCTCTTCACAGATGTTGGGTCATCTCTTCACAGGTGTTTGGTAATCTCTTCACAGGTGTTGGGTCATCTCTTCACAGGTGTTGGGTCATTTCTTCACAGGTGTTGAGTAATTTCTTCACAGGTGTTGGGTCGTCTCCTCACAGGAGTTGGGTCATCTCTTCACAGGTGTTGGGCCATCTTTTCACAGAAGTTGGGTCATCTCTTCACAGGTGTTGGGTCATCTCTTCACAGGTGTTTGGTAATCTCTTCACAGGTGTTGGGTCATCTCTTCACAGGTGTTGGGTCATTTCTTCACAGGTGTTGAGTAATTTCTTCACAGGTGTTGGGTCGTCTCCTCACAGGAGTTGGGTCATCTCTTCACAGGTGTTGGGCCATCTTTTCACAGAAGTTGGGTCATCTCTTCACAGGTGTTGGGTTGTCTCTTCATAGGTGTTGGGTCGTCTCCTCACAGGAGTTGGGTCATCTCTTCACAGGTGTTGGGCCATCTTTTCACAGAAGTTGGGTCATCTCTTCACAGGTGTTGGGTTGTCTCTTCATAGGTGTTGGGTCGTCTCTTCACAGAAGTTGGGTCATCTCTTCACAGGTGTTGGGTTGTCTCTTCACAGGTGTTGGGTTTTTTCTTCACAGGAGTTGGGTCGTCTCTTCACAGGAGTTGGGTCATCTCTTCACAGGTGTTGGGTTGTCTCTTCACAGGTGTTGGGTTTTTCTTCACAGGAGTTGGGTCGTCTCTTCACAGGAGTTGGGTCATCTCTTCACAGGTGTTGGGTTATTTCTTCACAGGTGTTGGGTCAGCTCTTCACAGGTGTTGGGTCATCTCTTTACAGGTGTTGGGTAATCTCTTCACAGGAGTTGGGTCGTCTTTTCACAGGTGTTGGGTCATCTCTTCACAGGTGTTGGGTAATCTCTTCACAGGAGTTGGGTCATTTTTTCACAGGTGTTGGGTCATCTCTTCACAGGAGTTGGGGCATTTTTTCACAGGTGTTGGGTCACCTCTTCATGGGTTTTGGGTTATCTCATCACAGGAGTTGGGTCATTTCTTCACAGGTGTTGGATCATCTCTTCACAGGAGTTGGGTCATTTCTTCACAGGTGTTGGGTCATCTCTTCACAGGTGTTGGTTCATCTCTTCACAGGTGTTGGTTCATCTCTTCACAGGAGTTGGGTCATTTCTTCACAGGTGTTGGGTCATCTCTTCACAGGTGTTGGTTCATCTCTTCACAGGTGTTGGATCATCTCTTCACAGGAGTTGGGTCATTTCTTCACAGGTGTTGGGTCATCTCTTCACAGGTGTTGGTTCATCTCTTCACAGGTGTTGGGTCATTTCTTCACAGGTGTTGGGTAATCTCTTCACAGGAGTTGGGTCATTTCTTCACATGTGTTGGGTTCACGGCCCTGGAGAAGCTTCCAGGTCCGTGAAGAGCCGCGAGCCGTATGTAAGTGTTTTTGTAAATACTCCGTTTTATTGTATTACTTAGTGTATTGCGTGCTAGAAGAAGGATACATTTCGATTTTGCACTTATCTATCTTGTCATAATTGTACTGTGTTAGCATATTGCATTTGAATTATAAGCACGGCTGTTTTCGGCCACGCCGTTGCGCAGTCAAACGTTATTGTTATTGTTATTGCTGGCTTTTAGCACAGATAGTGAGTCATACTTTTCGTTTCGATTCGAGCCATTGACAGGGTTTTGACTTGATCCTTTGGGCTAATTACAAGGGCGGACTGTACATATATAAGTCAGGTCAGTCACTTGCTCATTAGGAGAAGGCCCAGGTCCGTGAAGAGCCGCGAGCGTATGTAAGTGTTTTTGTAAATACTCCGTTTTGTTGTATTACTTAGTGTATTGCGTGCTAGAAGAAGGATACATTTCGATTTTGCACTTATCTATCTTGTCATAATTGTACAGTGTTAGCATATTGCATTTGAATTATAACCACGGCTGTTTTGGCTGCGCGCCATGCAGTCAAACGTTATTGTTATTGTTATTGCTGGCTTTTAGCACAGATAGTGAGTCATACTTTTCGTTTCGATTCGAGCCATTGACAGGCTTTTGACTTGATCCTTTGGGCTAATTACAAAAGCGTCCACAGCTGTTCTTGCTCAAATAGTAAAAGGTGTGTATTTAATAAGCTTGTCAGCGCTGGCGGAAGCGTCAGCGAAGCGTTCAGCCCTCGTGTTCAGCCTCCTCGTGTGAAGACCGACTCGGGTAAAGACATCTTCCTTCGACTCTACCTGTGATCGACTCCACCGAAGAGCGAACACCGTTACAGCACTTAAGTATCTCTTTTTCCTGGCCTTTTTCCACCTTCCTTTCTCTCTTACAATGTGCTTTCAATACATTCCCACTGTCTCTCGACCATGATCCACTGTCACACGCAGAAGGCAGCGCAACACTGCTAATCTGCGTCTGATTTCCTCCTCCACTAATGCCCCTCCCTCTTTTTCTGTTGGTCTATGGAACTGTCAGTCAGCTGTCAACAAAACTGATTTCATTCCGGCCTTTGCCTCTCACTCCACTCTCAATATCTTGGCTTTGACTGAGACCTGGATCCGTCCAGATGACTCAGCAACCCCTGCTGCTCTCTAACAATTTCTCTTTCACACACCCTCGTCACACTGGGAGGGGCGGAGGAACAGGTCTTCTCATTACTAACAATTGGAAATACTCAACCCACACCTCTCTATGCAACAACAACTCATTCGAATACCATGCTATTACAGTCTCAACTCCGTTAAAATCCATCTTGTAGTCATTTACCGTCCCAGGTCAATTGGGCACCTTTGTTGAGGAACTAGATGTGCTGCTGTCCTCATTTCCGGAGGATGGCAGCCCACTTGTAATTCTTGGCGACTTCAATATTCACCTGGACAAACCATATGCTACAGACTTCCACTCCCTCCTTGCCTCATTCGATCTCAAACGACATGTCACCTCACACACCCACAAATCTGGTAACCAACTTGACCTCATATACACACGCAACTGCACTACAGATAATATCCTGGTCAAACCCTAAACACCTCAGACCATTACTTCATCACTTTTAATCTACAACTTACTGCCCCCGCTTTCCCAATCCCACAACCAGTTACTTTCAGACGAAACCTACGCTCTCTTTCTCCCTCTCATCTCTCCTCTGCTGTGTCATCCTCTCTTCCCTCACCCACACAGTTCTCATCCATGGATGTCAACACTGCAACAGACACTCTATGCTCTACTTTAACTTCTTGTCTAGATAGTATCTGCCCTCTGTCTTCTAGGCCAGCACGACCCACTCCTGCTAACCCATGGTTATCTGATGTTCTTCGTGAACACCGGACAAAACTAAGGGCAGCAGAGAGAAAATGGCGTAAATCAAACGACCTGACCTGGGTAAATATCAATCTCTGCTCTCATCATTCTCAGATGATGTCCATGTGGCTAAATCCTCATATTTCCACAACAAAATCGACAGCACCTCTAACACACGCACACTCTTCAGAACATTCAACTCTCTCCTCTGTCCACCTCCACCACCTCCCACCACCTCCTTATCTGCAGACGACTTTGCCCACTTCTTCACAAATAAAACCACAACCATCAGCAGTCAGTTCCCACCCCCGCACACACAGGATTTTAGATCAGCCACACCCACAGCCAAACATCTTCTCTCCTCCTTCTCTACACTCACTGAGGCAGAAGTATCTAAACTTCTCCTCTCCAGCCATCCCACCACCTGCCCTCTAGATCCTATCCCCTCACACCTTCTACAAGCCATCTCTCCCACACTTCTACCAGCACTCACACACATCATCAACACATCTCTCAGCACTGGCTTTTTCCCTACCACATTCAAGCAGGCCCTGTGTCACCCCACTGCTTAAGAAACCCACTCTAGACACATCACTTCTAGAGAACTACAGACCTATTTCTCTCCTGCCTTACATAGCAAAAACACTTGAGCGGGTTGTTCTCAACCAGGTTTCATTTTTCCTCTCACAGTCAAATCAGCTGGACGTTAACCAGTCAGGTTTCAAAGGCCCACTCAACAGAGACTGCATTACTGTCTGTCACTGAAGCCCTGGATGGCAAAAGCTGCTTCCAGATCATCAGTCCTAATCCTCCTCGATCTATCTGCTGCATTTGACACAGTGAATCACCAGATTCTTCTGTCCACCCTCTCATCACTGGGCATCACAGGGACTCCACTCCACTGGTTTGAGTCTTACCTCACAGGTAGGTCTTTCAAGGTTGCCTGGAGAGGTGAGGTATCCAAAGCACATCAACTGACCACGGGGTTCCTCAGGGCTCAGTGCTGGGACCTCTTCTCTTCTCCATTTACACTACGTCACTGGGACCCATCATACAGGCACATGGCTTCTCATTCCATTGCTATGCTGATGACACTCAACTCTATCTTTCATTTAAACCAGATGACCCCACAGTAGATGGACGCATCTCAAGCTGTCTGGCAGACATCTCGGCATGGATGAAAGAGCACCACCTTCAGCTCAACCTGGCAAAGACTGAGTTTCTCGTCTTCCCTGCCAATCCGACTCTACAACACAACTTCACCATCCAGCAAGGTTCATCTCTGATTACCCCCTCAGGGTCGGTCAGAAATCTTGGTGTAATCTTTGACGACCAGCTGTCCTTCAAAGACCACATTTCAAAGACAGCTCGATCATGCAGGTTTGCTCTGCACAACATCAGGAAGATCAGACCGTTCCTTACAGAGCATGCAACACAACTTCGCCCAGGCCCTTGTCATTTCTAGGCTTGACTACTGCAATGCGCTTCTGGCTGGTCTTCCATCGTGTGCAATCAAAACTCTTCAATTGATTCAGAATGCTGCAGCACGTCTTGTATTTAATGAGCCCAAAAGGGCCCATGTCACACCTCTCTTCATCTCTTTGCACTGGCTGCCACTTGTTGCCCGCATCAAGTTCAAGGCCTTGACACTCGCTTATGGATCCACCACAGGCTCGGCACCAGCATATTTCGACTCGCTCCTACGAGTCTACACTACCAGAAGCCTTCGCTCAGGTAAGGAGCGTAGGCTTATGGTACCATCACAGAGAGGCATGAAATCCTCTCCAGAACTTTTTCATTCACCGCTCCTGGCTGGTGGAACAATCTTCCTACCATCCGGATGGCAGAATCACTGTCATCATTCAAAAGACAGCTAAAAACTCATCTCTTCCGTGAACACTTATCATAAACAAAAAAAAAAAAAAAAAAAAAAACTCTTCTCTTTTATTCCTTCCTTATTCTAGCTTAAGCTTATTCTATGTAATAACCAAAACTTGGTATTTAAGGCACTTTTTGCGTTTTGCGCCTGTTCATGACCGATCGCTTCCTGTACTCCTATGTTGTAAGTCGCTTTGGATAAAAGCGTCTGCTAAATGCCTAAATGTAATGTAAATGTCTCTTCACAGGAGTTGGGTCGTCTCTTCACAGGAGTTGGGTCATTTCTTCACAGGTTTTGGGTCATTTCTTCACAGGTGTTGGGTCATCTCTTCACGGGTTTTGGGTCATCTCTTCCCAGGTGTTGGGTCGTCTTTTCACAAGTGTTGTGTCATTTTTTTCACAGGTGTTGGGTCGTCTCTTCACAGGTGTTGGGTCATTTCTTCACAGGTGTTGGGTCGTCTCTTCACGGGTGTTGGATCATCTCTTCACAGGTGTTGGGTCATCTCTTTACAGGTGTTGGGAAATCTCTTCACAGGAGTTGGGTCGTCTTTTCACAGGTGTTGGGTCATCTCTTCACAGGTGTTGGGTCATTTCTTCACAGGTGTTGGGTCATCTCTACACAGGTGTTGGGTCATCTCTTCACAGGTGTTGGATCATTTCTTCACAGGTGTTGGGTAATCTCTTCACAGGAGTTGGGTCATTTCTTCACAGGTGTTGGGTTATCTCTTCACAGGAGTTGGGTCGTCTCTTCACAGGAGTTGGGTCATTTCTTTACAGGTGTTGGGTCATTTCTTCACAGGTTTTGGGTCATTTCTTCACAGGAGTTGGGTCATTTCTTCACAGGTTTTGGGTCATTTCTTCACAGGTGTTGGGTCATCTCTTCACGGGTTTTGGGTCATCTCTTCCCAGGTGTTGGGTCGTCTTTTCACAGGTGTTGGGTCATCTCTTCACAGGAGTTGGGTCATTTCTTCACAGGTGTTGGGTCATCTCTTCACAGGTGTTGGGTCGTTTTTTCACAGGTTTTGGGTCATCTCTTCACAAGTGTTGGGTCATTTCTTTACAGGTGTTGGGTCGTCTTCACAGGAGTTGGGTCGTCTCTTCACAGGTGTTGGGTCATCTCTTCACAAGTGTTGGGTCATTTCTTCACAGGTGTTGGGTCGTCTCTTCACAGGAGTTGGGTCGTCTCTTCACAGGTGTTGGGTCTTCTCTTCACAGGTGTTTGGTCATCTCTTCACGGGTGTTGGGTCATTTCTTCACAGGTGTTGGGTCATCTCTTCACGGGTGTTGGGTCATTTCTTCACAGTTGTTGGGTCATCTCTTCACAGGTGTTGGGTCATTTCTTCACAGATGTTGGGTCATCTCTTCACAGGAGTTGGGTCATTTCTTCACAGGTGTTGGGTCCTCTTTTCACAGGTGTTGGGTCATCTCTTCACAGGAGTTGGGTCATTTCTTCACAGGTGTTGGGTCATCTCTTCACAAGTGTTGGGTCATTTCTTCACAGGTGTTGGGTCGTCTCTTCACAGGAGTTGGGTCGTCTCTTCACAGGTGTTGGGTCATCTCTTCACAGATGTTGGGTCGTTTTTTCACGGGTGTTGGGTCATCTCTTCACAAGTGTTGGGTCGTCTCTTCACAGGTGTTGGGTCATCTCTTCACAAGTGTTGGGTTGTCTCTTCACAGGAGTTGGGTCGTCTCTTCACAGGTGTTGGGTCATCTCTTCACAGGTGTTGGGTCATCTCTTCACAGGTGTTTGGTCATCTCTTCACGGGTGTTGGGTCATTTCTTCACAGGTGTTGGGTCATCTCTTCACGGGTGTTGGGTCATTTCTTCACAGGTGTTGGGTCATTTCTTCACAGATGTTGGGTCATCTCTTCACAGGAGTTGGGTCATTTCTTCACAGGTGTTGGGTCCTCTTTTCACAGGTGTTGGGTCATCTCTTCAGAGGAGTTGGGTCATTTCTTCACAGGTGTTGGGTCATCTCTTCACAAGTGTTGGGTCATTTCTTCACAGGTGTTGGGTCGTCTCTTCACAGGAGTTGGGTCGTCTCTTCACAGGTGTTGGGTCATATCTTCACAGATGTTGGGTCGTTTTTTCACGGGTGTTGGGTCATCTCTTCACAAGTGTTGGGTCGTCTCTTCACAGGTGTTGGGTCGTTTTTTCAAAGGTGTTGGGTCATCTCTTCACAAGTGTTGTGTCATTTTTTTCACAGGTGTTGGGTTGTCTCTTCACAGGAGTTGGGTCATCTCTTCACAGGTGTTGGGTCATCTCTTCACAGGTGTTGGGTCATTTCTTCACAGGTGTTGGGTCATTTCTTCACAGGTGTTGGGTCATCTCTTCACGGGTGTTGGGTCATCTCTTCACGGGTGTTCGGTCTTCTTTTCACAGGTGTTGGGTCATCTCTTCACAGGTGTTGGGTCATCTCTTCACAGGTGTTGGGTCATCTCTTCACAGGAGATGGGTCATTTCTTCACAGGTGTTGGGTCATCTCTTCACGGGTGTTGGGTCATTTCTTCACAGGAGTTGGGTCATTTCTTTACAGGTGTTGGGTCATCTTTTCACAGGAGTTGGGTCATTTCTTCACAGGTTTTGGGTCATCTCTTCACGGGTGTTGGGTCATTTCTTCACAGATGTTGGGTCATCTCTTCACAGGAAATTGGTCATTTCTTCACAGGTGTTGGTTCATCTCTTCACAGGAGTTGGGTCATTTCTTCACAGGTGTTGGGTCATCTATTCACAGGTGTTGGGTCTTTTTTTCACAGGTGTTGGGTCATCTCTTCACACGTGTTGGGTCATTTCTTCACAGGTGTTGGGTCATCTCTTCACAGGTGTTGGGTCATTTCTTCACAGGTGTTGGGTCATCTCTTCACACGTGTTGGGTCATTTCTTCACACATGTTGCATTATCTCTTCACAGGAGATGGGTCATTTCTTCACAGGTGTTGGGTCATCTCTTCACGGGTGTTGGGTCATTTCTTCACAGGTGTTGGGTCATCTCTTCACAGGTGTTGGGTCATTTCTTCACAGATGTTGGGTCATCTCTTCACAGGAGTTGGGTAATTTCTTCACAGGTGTTGGGTCATCTTTTCACAGGTGTTGGGTCATCTCTTCACAGGAGTTGGGTCATTTCTTCACAGGTGTTGGGTCATCTCTTCACAGGTGTTTGCTCGTTTTTTCACAGGTGTTGGGTCATCTCTTCACAAGTGTTGGGTCATTTCTTCACAGGTGTTGGGTCGTCTCTTCACAGGAGTTGGGTCGTCTCTTCACAGGTGTTGGGTCATCTCTTCACAGATGTTAGGTCGTTTTTTCACGGGTGTTGGGTCATCTCTTCACAAGTGTTGGGTCGTCTCTTCACAGGTGTTGGGTCATCTCTTCACAGGTGTTGGGTCGTTTTTTCAAAGGTGTTGGGTCATCTCTTCACAAGTGTTGTGTCATTTTTTTCACAGGTGTTGGGTCGTCTCTTCACAGGAGTTGGGTCGTCTTTTCACAGGTGTTGGGTCATCTCTTCACAGGTGTTGGGTCATCTCTTCACAGGTTTTGGGTCATCTCTTCACAGGTGTTGGGTCGTCTTTTCACAGGTGTTGGGTCATCTCTTCACAAGTGTTGGGTCATCTCTTCACAGGTGTTGGATCGTCTTTTCACAGGTGTTGGGTCATCTCTTCACAGGTGTTGGGTCGTCTTTTCACAGGTGTTGGGTAATCTCTTCGCAGGAGTGGGGTCATTTCTTCACAGGTGTTGGGTTATCTCTTCACTGGTGTTGGGTCATCTCTTCACAGGTGTTGGGTCGTCTTTTCACAGGTGTTGGGTCATCTCTTCACAGGAGTTGGGTCATTTCTTCACAGGTGTTGGGTTGTCTCTTCACAAGTGTTGGGTCATTTCTTCACAAGTGTTGGGTCGTCTCTTCACAGGAGTTGGGTCGTCTCTTCACAGGTGTTGGGTCGTCTCTTCACAGGAGTTGGGTCGTCTCTTCACAGGTGTTGGGTCATCTCTTCACAGGTGTTGGGTCATCTCTTCACAGGTGTTGGGTCATTTCTTCACAGGTGTTGGGTCATCTCTTCACGGTGTTGGGTCATCTCTTCACGGGTGTTGGGTCATCTCTTCACGGGTGTTGTGTCGTCTTTTTACAGGTGTTGGGTCATCTCTTCACATGTGTTGGGTAATCTCTTCACAGGAGTTGGGTCATTTCTTCACAGGTGTTGGGTTATCTCTTCACTGGTGTTGGGTCATCTCTTCTCGGGTTTTGGGTCATCTCTTCACAGGTGTTGGGTCATTTCTTCACAGGTGTTGTGTCATCTCTTCACAGGTGTTGGGTCATCTCTTCACGGGTTTTGGGTCATCTCTTCACAGGTGTTGGGTCATCTTTTCACAGGTGTTGGGTTGTCTCTTCACAGGTGTTGGGTTATTTCTTCACAGGTGTTGGGTCATCTCTTCATGGGTTTTGGGTCATCTCTTCACAGGTGTTGGGTCGTCTTTTCACAGGTGTTGGGTTGTCTCTTCACAGGTGTTGGGTTATTTCTTCACAGGTGTTGGGTCATCTCTTCATGGGTTTTGGGTCATCTCTTCACAGGTGTTGGGTCGTCTTTTCACAGGTGTTGGGTTGTCTCTTCAAGGTGTTGGGTTATTTCTTCACAGGTGTTGGGTCATCTCTTCACAGGAGTTTACACCCATGACTCATTAAGAGACTAAGGACAACCCTTTTGGACTGTGTGCCTGGCGCGCCAACAGTTTTTTCTGTCGTTAAACAAGCAAAAGTGGATTCGGACACGCCCTAATTTCAGCTGCGGCATGTGCTTCAGATCCTTAAAATAGGGTGTGCAGGTTTTTGGTTCAATAAATAATAGCTCAGTCTTTTCTGAATTTAATAGAAGAAAATTACAGGTTGTCCAGTATTTTATATCTTTAACACACTCTGTCGCCTAGGATAATTTCAAAATTTCATTTGGTTCTGCGGAAATATATAACGTGCAGAGTATCATTGGCATAATAGTGGAAACTAATTCCATGTTTTCCTATAATATTACCAAGTGGCAGCATATATATTGAAAATAGCAGAGGGCCTAACACAGAGCCTTGTGGCATGCCACAATTTGCTGACATTATCTTATAATAAATTATTTGAGGTTTATTATATCATTTCAAAATGTTCATATTTCTCTATAAACTAAACAGTTGAAAACTATACATTAAAGGAACTACGTGCTCTAAACTAAATTATAAAATGGAGATTTGATTATAATGGGGCACATTTTTTGGTTAGGTGTCTGATCTAAACGTACATGATGCCTTTCTTCACATTTGTTTCTCACATTACTCCAGGCGAATTGTCTCCGGGCCTCGGCAGCCCACTAACTTAGAGAAGTTCAGGAGAGCGATAGGAGTTAGCGAACATGCTGACCAGCACTTTCTGCACTGTCAGAACCAATCATTGTCTGTGCAGTTAATGGAGAACACAAAACCTGTTTAAAAGCTACATTTACCACTTGGCTGATTCCATTACATTGTGTAATTTCCAGGTGTCACATTTCCCCTCCACATGTCTGTCTCAATGCTCCCCCAAGCAGCCCCTGATTAGTTAGACTCTACTGACTTCCCAAATCCGCCTGAACCTCAGCGGGAGAAACCCACCAGCAATCCTGGAGAGCGGATGAAAAGCCTTGTTTTCTCTCACATCTACTGCTGTTTGATCTATATTTCTTGATGCATGAATGGAAAACAAAGCCTTTGCCAATGGAACTGGACACACAAAGCCACAAACCATTTTTGTTGGTGTACATTTTTTTGTAATTGGAATGTAGATTAATTACTAGAAAGAATAGTTGGCAAGAAAAATTGCAAAAGAGGTCTCATTAATGAATCAATTGTTCCTTCCAGACAACAGTGTGATTAAACTGAGAGCAAATTGTGACTTGTGAATCTCACATTCTCGCCTATGAAAAAAGGTCTCTAGATATGGAGATCTAAATAACACTTCAAATGAAGTTCAAAATGGCCACGGTCACAAAAGCATGCAATTAAAAGTCAGATTATGTCTATGTGAACTAAAATATTTCCCATCAGTTTGATGATCTAAGCTTTATATTCATACTGCATGTCAAGTATTTTCTCATACACTACAGGTCAAAAGTTTGGAGTAATTAAGATTGAATGCTCTTCTGCTCATCAAGGCTGCATTTAATTGATCAAATACAGTAAAAAAATATATAATATTGTGAAATATTACTCCAGTGTAAATCAGCTGTTTTTTTTTTCTGTGAATACATAGTAAAGTGTAATTTATTTCTGTGATCAAAGCTGAATTTATCATCTTCAGTGTCACATGATCCTTCAGAAATTATTCTGATATGATGATCCACTGTACATTATTATCATTGTTGTAAAGTTTTTGCAATGTAATAATTGCACCTTGAAACGTGATGCACCTGTAGTGTGTGTGTTTTATTTAGTATTATTACACGGCTCTGTGGAATAATTGATGCTGTTTGGTTAATCACACCATCCAGCGGCGTGTTATTCCCTTAAAACATCTAGTAAAATAGAGACAAAAAATCAGATTTTTGCAAATGTTCCCAATAAGTAAATTATTTCAGAATGTTCTCTGAATGTTCAAAATGTCCAATTTCCAAATGTTCAAAATGCATAAGCTCACCACAGCATAAGAAATGTTTTCCCACAATGATGACATGATAACCCCCTCACTCCAGTCACTGTCACATTACATGAAGTAGAAACATTATGAATGAAACTTACTTGACACTTGCTATCAACATTATAATGAAGAAAATACGGTTAAATAATGCAGTTGTCAGTACACGTCAGGCTTTTCTTGCAATATTTTTGCTGGGAGTTAAGACAGCTGTCAATCAATCCGTCACTGCGGGTCTCAGGTGCACGCCCCCCACTCAGCCCCGCCCTCGGTTCATCCCCTCTGTCTCTGCGGGGCTCGGCCCATTTTTCCAGCATTTTTCAAATATTGCCAGTGGGTGGAGTTAGACTCTGACCTGGGGTTTAGTTGCCCTTTAAATGAGCATTCCATCGTATAATTTTGCAATCGTTATAGGAAACTGTTACTTTTGAATGTTCTCTAAACATTCTAAAACATTAGACAAACTTCCAACTAAAAAAAAAAAAACGTTCAATGAACAATGAATATTTATAAATAAATATTGTGTTAATGTTTTGAGAACATCATTAACTCTTGACTGCTTTCCGTGTTATATGGTAGGGGGTGCTATTACACATCTTCTGAAAGAGTACAGAATCTCCTGATCAAAATACAGGAGAAGAAGAAGCAGAAACAAGCAACACAAGCATTGCTTATGGACATTGTAGTCTTAAAAACATGATTTTCTCAGCGTTTTGTTCAAAATGTTGCTTTTTTAAGAAACCTACACAATTCAAGTGTTGATAAAACATGCATGAAGCATGAAGCTAGAATAAAACTGAGTATATATATATATTCGTACAACAAAACATTTTGGGAATTACATTTTTGTGCAAATTATCAAAAGGCTGGACTGGCTTAGCCGAGTCCTACCAGACTCTCCTACATTTCATTTTTACAGAGAGTCTGGCCACTCTCCATTGACAAGCACTGACTTCCTTAAAGGTGGTTACTCTGTTGAAGTTTAAAACTATTGGATCTGCCATAACCAATCGCTAACGTTTGCTCGTGACGTATGTCAACTCAAACTAGTGCACGACATCAACGTCATTGTTCTTAGCCACTCCCTCTGTTCGCTGATTGGACCGGTTAAAATTTGACCGGAGAAAACCAAAGTATATACCGCAATCCCAGACAGAGTACTGAAGGAAAATGAAAATTGAGCGGAAGTACGCAGGAGGGCGGAGCCAGGCTAGGACTGAAAAAAACGCTAGTGGTGAAAGAGTTAAAAACCAGATAACTTCGAACGAACTAATGTTACTGGAGGAGCATTTGTTCATAACTTTGAGAGAACCGTTCCCTCATAATAATCCTTCATGTTTGGACTGCACAACCGATGATTCATTAAAAACATAAATCATTGTGCATTTACAATTACCTTTCATAGTCATCCTCCAAGAATCATAGAGATTGGACAGAGATGCTTCTGTCATGTCATGCCACACCAAAATTTACATTTCAGGTTAAGAATTCAGTTTGATCTGTTGAGGCGTGTAGAAAGCCAGTCGAATGCAAGATGTGCTTCATTCCCAAGACTGATTTCACTGTAGTTACCTTCCTTTCTGAGAGGAAGGTGGATTTTAAGGTTTAATCAGCGGAGGGCCATGACGTGCGAGTTGGAAATCAATTCTCTGTAAGGATACAATCAAGTGGATTGTTTGATTTGTGGTATCCCACTTCGCCAGACCAGTCAAGACCTTCGGAACAAATAAAGAGCAGTCGTTTGACCTGCAGGACGAGCCCTTTGAATGGATTTAACCCTATTGATCCATGGGCTTGATTTCTCTCTGAGAAAACATATAGGGCCAATGGGATTTGCTAAAGATTTTTAGCAGATTTTAAGTTAATATTTAATAATATTTATGTTCACAATTCTTTGATGTTGGTTAATGGTCATGTGACATGTGGATTGCTTGTATTTTTAAAATGTTTTATGCAACACAATCTACACAATCTTAGCGATATGACGCAATAGGAGTGGGAACAGTCGGTACTGCAGACGCAGGCTCATCAGTGCTCAGGACAGCCGGCTAATGGCCGCATGGATTTCAGTAAGTATAATCATTGGTATTGAACAGCCATGATCCACAGCATTCCCAGCTGGATCCCAAGCAGGCACGGCAATTAAATCCAGCATACAGAGCAAAAACCAATGATGGCTTTTCATCAACCTCACCTATTTTATTTAAAGTGTTTTATCCAGAGCATACAGTATATTCAAGATATTTTACCAGTATGTATGTTATCTATATTATATTCTAACATTTGATTAGTATATGCATGCATCTCTCTCGCTATTAATTGTGGCCCAATTACAAAATCATGATGCATCACAATGGCCACCTGCACACTGAAATGTTTTACATACGATGCTTCTGTTTGCTTTTAAAATGTTAAAATTAAAATAGTGTACTTTAAATATACTGAATAAGAATGAATTTCATGTTATTTAAAATTAAATGTGTTTAAATTTAAATTAAATGCAGTTAGTTGAACCGCTTTTTTGACCCATTTAAGTAGGGCTTAATTGCATTTCATATAATTTTTATCTTTGAAATATGGTTAAACTTACTGCTGAATGTAGTAACAAGCATACGGTAAAATGTACCTTAATGCATTTTTCCTGAACCCCGTATGTCAAATATTTGTATGTAATTGCAATTTAGTACAATTAAAAATACATTCAATTTAAATGTAATATAAAAAAACACTGCAGTTAAAATCACAATCTAGTGATTTAGTTTGTTAGTCAACACTAAAATAAGTGTGCAATTTTAAAGCATGACAAAAGATTATTAAAATGTTACAATTTAAAATTTACATTGAAGTAAAACCTAATTTGACATTATAATTAATTATTTTGTGGTTACACTGTGTTAAGGTCTCTGTGTTACAGTGTAACTATGCATTTAAGGTCTGAGTATAAACTACATGTACTTTACTATAGGGTTGGGATTAGGATTGGGGTTTGGTGGAGGGTTAGTTGCACATAATTATGCATAATTTATAGTTATTACTACAGTTTCTACATGTAACCTGCAACAAGGACACTGTAAAATGAAGTGTTACCTATTTTTTTTTATATTACCAAGTGCACTTTTAAAAATGTACTTGTGTTTTAAGAGAGTCATAAAAGCGCTTCCTCAAGGACACTTAAGTTGCCTTTTTGTTTGATTATTATTATATTATATGCAAGGACACACACACACACACACACACATATATATTTGAAGTACACTTTGAATAGAATTAACTACTCCTTTTCCCACAAGGGTTTACCCATTCTCTCCAATTTTATACAGTGAGCATATACTAATTTAAACCCCATAAAGAACTGACGAAATCTGATGCACGTCAGCTATTGATTAATTATAAAGCAGGCCGCTGTGGCACCTCAGCATCTGTCTGTAATTATGTCTGTAGGATTTGACTGACAGACCAGATCTAGTTAGAGGTTACTGAAGTATATCAGCACTTTTAAGTTTGTCTCTCTCATTGTAGGCCCTGTGTCTGGAGATGTGAGCTCTACGCTCTTTAAATCCATCTCTTTTAACAGACGGAGGAGGGTGGCACGTTTACTGATCCCCACAGGAGGTTGCTTCACATTGAGAAACAGAAAACCTCCTTAACAAAGCTGGCTCTCCCCAGCAATAAAGGCTGACTAATAAAGAGCGAGCATCAGAGAAATGTGACTTTGCTTGCGTTTATTGCTGCCGATCTCCTCTGGTGCAAATTGCAGGTCAAACATGTTGATTTGCAGGTTGACCCGTCCCTGCCGACTGACACCTAAAGCACACTGCTGGGGAAGTATATTAAACATACTCAACAGGCCCCTGGTGATTACCTTCCTTTATTTGTACTTAAAATGCATTAACTGAAAATTAATGTCCATAACAAGCTAATCAATCCTTCAGAGGCTAACAATCAAATCTACTGAATATTAAAGCAATTATTCTTCACATGACAGTTTCTTTGTGTTTTGACTGCCACCAAAAAATAAATAAATAAATAAAAAATAAAATAAAAAAATATATATATAATTATATATATATAGGAATTTACAATATAGTAGTATTTACACTACAATATAGTACACTATATTGCCAAAAGTATTGGGACACCCCTCCAAATCGCTCAGTTCAGGTGTTAAATCCCATCATGGCCACAGGTGTATAAATCAAGCACTAGGCATGCAGACGCTTCTACACACATTTGTGAAAGAATGGCTCGCTCAGGAGCTCAGTGAACTCAAGCGTGGAACCGGGATAGGTTGCCACCTGTGCAATAAGGCCATTCCTGACATTTCCTCACTACTAAAAATTCCACACTCAACTGTTAGTGGGATTATAACAAAGAAGAAGCGATTGGGAGAAACAGCAACTCAGCCACAAAGTGATAGGCCACTGTCTAGGAATCCCATGGACGAGTCTGGGTTTGGCGGTTGCCAGGGGAACAGAACTTGCCTGACTGCATTGTGCCAAGTGTAAAGTTTGGTGGAGGGGGGGTTATGCGGTGGGGTTGTTTTTCAGGAGTTGGCCCCTTAGTTCCAGTGAAAGGAACTCTTAATGCTTCACTAAGACATTTTGGACAATTTCATGCTCCCAACTTTGTGGGATCAGTTTGGGGACGGCCCCTTCCTGTCCCAACATGACTGTGCTCCAGTGCACAAAGCGCCACTCCATAAAGAGTCCTTGGGACCTTTGGGATGAATTAGAGCGGAGACTGCGAGCCAGGCCTTCTCGTCCAACATCTGTGCCTGACCTCACAAATGCGCTTATAGAAGAAGGTCCAGGTGAAACTGCCTTGGTTATTTTGTAAAACATGCTAGTAGAACAGTGGCATACCCACAGCTAATATTCCTTCAAATTTTGAGTGATGAAGATTAACAATATTTCAGAAACAAATCAGGAGTTTGATTTCCACTGTATATACTAAATCATTGCAGTTTCCAGCTGAAATTCCTTCTAGAAAAAAAATCCTTGCACAATACTTTATAACCTCAAAACACTTTTACCATTGATTGCATTAGAGCGCATTGGCACCAGTCATGTGATAAAAGAGCTTTTTACATGGTTCTGTGGAAGACTTGATTCTGATTGGCGATAACCAAGAAGAATAAATGCTATATCAGATGCAGGTAATACACTCGTTTAGTCGATTTCTGTCTCATAATACCACAACAGTCTAAAACGATACTCAAAATACAATAATCTTCAATGAAGCGACTCAGCGTTCCTTCGCTACTCGTTCTAAGGTGATGTCTTAGAATTAGTAACGGAGGCTTGAGCCTTGAGCCTACGGCCGCATCACAGCCGTGCTGATTTACAGTCATATCTCACTGCTACGAGTGTGATATTGCTCGTCTATCCTCTGCACTTCCACGTTCATCAATGAGGCATGAGTAAGGTCAGGGGTCACTCTTTTACCGTAAATCGATGTGTACCTGCCTTCTGTCGGAAGCTAGTTATTTTAGTTTATAAATATGGATATTTTTCTCACACAAGCACATGGCTTTGCTTCAGAAGGCCTTTCTGAAGGATGCACTTTTTTGGGCTTCAAAATCTCAACTCCCATTCACTGCTATTATAAATCTTGGAAGAGTAATGGTTTTGTATTTAATATAACTCTGATTACATAAGACTGAAAGAAGAATGTCATACAGACGTAGGATGACTTGAGGGTGAGTAAATCATAGGGTAATTTACATTTTTGGGTGAACTATCCCTTTAAGTTCCCCGGATGAGCCTGTGTAATCATTTTTTAATAGTTGTTATCAGGAAATAACATATCGCTGGAATGCGCGATTGACCAATCAGAATCAAGTATAGGCCAACCCCAGCGCTCTAATGCAATTAATGGTAAAAGTAAATGATCCTTTACTCAAAGACTTGTAGACGCTTATCTTGTTTAACACTATCGGTTAGGTTTAGGGGAGGGTTTAGTGTATATAATGGGAGGTTATTTTCAAATGTGATAGAGCTCCACTCATCTGATTTCCACCTGCCGCTATACGTGCATGAACTAACATAATAAAATGCTGGCATCGTCTTGTTTATGTGTAATGGAGAAATATGAATGTGCTCTTTAGCGCCACTCACTGGCCATTTCACTTTAAATTTTTGCAAAAAATGTCTTAACAGGCACGTATTTTTCCCGAGCCTGGGTTGGATGTTGATTCATGATGTCTGCGAGTGTGAGTGTGTTCTTCTGGCTGGATTCAACATGAACAGCACTGCCGCCCTGAGGTTTTAACTCACTGAGAGAACCGCTGGCACTCGTCCTCCTGTGGGAACACCACCGGACACTGCCCCAAAAGCTTGATTTACATTGACAAAGTATGATAAATGACTGGAGTCTGTATCCTCCAGCTACTCTCACTCTTGTAAATACAGCCAAACAACAGAGGCTCCTCTTAATGGCATTTATTGCCTTAGCGCTTATATCTGAGTGAATGCATACCCAGCGGGCTGAAATGAATATTCATATGCACTGAAAGCACATATTCATCACTGAATGTGTAACTTGGCATGTATCTCTGCTGCCCCCTAATTGAATCAGTTGGCCTCAGTGTAGAAACACAGCAGCATTAGGGCCGTTTAGAGCAACGTATGGCTTTCAGAAGCAAACCTCATTTCCTAAATGTGACACATGCACCACATTTATCTGTTTGCTTTCAGAAAAAACTAAATCCTTTATAGTCTAGAGTGGACAAATAAATGTATACTGTACCATCATTTTATTGCTGTTTTTATGGTTTTCTAAATCTGTTTACCATCATTATGAACACTAGGCATCGATTGTAGTAAATCTTAATTTTAAAAAGGCCATACTATGCCCTTTCTCAAACTCTTGCTGTTGTGTTCTGGCTCTACTAGAGCAGGTTTTCCTGCTTGAGTGTTGATTATTCCTCATATTCTCCATTGTTGCGGCTCCTCTCTTCCCAGTCTGTCAGTAACGCTCTGTTTAGTTCCTGTCTCTATGAAGCCCCTCCTTCTGTAAAGCACACTGTGCTCTGATTGGTCGGCTGAAGCTGTGTGTTGGGATTGGTGTTTGGGAAATGTCCCGCCCCTTACCATAACCGCCAGTTTCAACACTACTAACAAACTCAACCAGGCCCCGCCCCTTTATTCTGCGGATGAATTATTATACTGAGGAATATTGTGATGTGTCGGTTCCCGGAAAAGAAAACTCAAGACTAATGGAGGCGTTTCAGGAGTTCAGAAACACTGTCACTGATATAGAGAAGACCTCGCGCAGGAAGGACTTTGCAGAGCTTTTTCAAGTCCAATATCAAAACAAACAAATATACCACTACCAAAATACATTCCCTAACCATTATGTTTATGTATTTAGAGATTTGCCTTCATGTGTAAGCCTGTAGGTAATGTACACTGTAAAAAATGCTGGGTAAAAAACAACCCGACTTGGGTTGAAAATGGACTAACCCAGCAAATGGGTTGTTTTAACCATGTGGTTGGGTTGTTTTAATCCATTGATTGGGTTGTCTTAAGCAAACATTTAACCCACACTCAGGGTTAAAACAACCCAATTGCTGGGTTAGTCCATTTTCAACCCAACTTGGGTTGTTTTTTACCCAGCATTTTTTAGAGTGTAGATAGCAGCATTATGTAATTTTCTACAGCTGTGATATGTTCTGGGTAGTTTACTTATAAATTGAAGTCCATTAGTTATTAACGTAATTGTGATAAATATGTTCTAGGTTAAATTTAATCTAAAAGTAATCAAAAACATTTATTTGAATAGTATAATCTTGTACCATATTTATGTAAAAATACAAACAAAAAGCAAATATTCCATTCTTTATCATCAAGTGCATTAAAAGTAAGTTAATTAAAAGTTAATAATTAAATCATAAAAACAAATAAATATATTAAAATGAATAATTTTAAAATAAAACAACTTTTTTATAGATATAAAAAATTATATATATAATTATAAAATTACATTATTTTTTTTACTGCATGTCATATGACCATTAACCAACATCAGAGAACCGTGAACATGTTAAAGTGCTGTTATTAACTTAATTATTAACTACTTTAAATCTCAAGTAAATCCTATTACATCAAACGGGTTCGGCTGACAAAAAGCGTGTGGCAATCACTGCACTGCATGTAAATATACAACACAGGTGAATGTGTGCATATTGATGTGTTTGAATGCCAAAAAGCCTACCAAAGGGTAAGAGTCTGAGGGATAATTCAAATCATAATTTGTGAATGTATATGTAACAGGTAGTGACGTTCTGTTCTTGAGTGAATCGTTCTTTTGAGCGGGTTCTCAGCTAGTAACCGCTTGAGCCGGTTCATTAATCGAACTGAATCGAACTTTAGTTCCGGGTTGATGACGCGAGACGCAAAAGCCAAAGTAGCACGTCCGACTAAAAAATAACCCAAAGAACCGGTTCAAACATCTGTCGAAGTTTACCGAGGATTACAGAGGATTGACGCAAGTCCGAAGCACTACTGGAAATATGCTTATTATGACTACTGTTATTAAAGCTACACTGTGTGATATTTTCCCCCATCTAGCGGTGAAAAGGTATATGACCATCCAGTGAATATTAGTTTCTGTTCCTCTCAATTCCGATTTCGTTTTAACTCCTACGGTGGCTGATTTAGTCCAAGATTAATATGGCTTCCAGTTCGATCAAGTGATGAGGTTACTTTAGAAAACTATTATAATTTGCAGTTATTTAGTTTGTCAGTTAACATGTAGGTTATGACATCTATGTAAAATGAATAATAGTTTTAACTTTTCGTTATTTTTTACCATTTCATGCATCAGTGATCAGGTTCCCAGATGAATGCAAGCTAATCTTAGTAAAGTAACTTTTATCGGTGCTATCGTTATTCTGTATATTGTACGACTGTAATGATAGATGCGGCTCTCGTGGGGAACTTGCCTCGATGGAAATAGGCTGTGCGGGCGGTGTGGGCGGCGCAGTGGGGGTTCTGAGCAGTTGTAGTTGATGGGTGAGCTCGGACACCTGCGTTACAAGAGCTTGGACCGCCCGCCCTGTGTTGGCGATGCCCTCCTCTTGCTGGTCCATCCTCGCAATGCTGCGGGAGGCGATCGTTCAGATCGTTCTGTAATGATACACAGACAGTAGATGCAATTGCAAAAACGCTCTTTAATATAAGGCAGGGCCAGAAACACACAGGGTCAGACAGTCACAAGACGATGACGACGAACGCAGGGACCTCGGTGGACAGCGTGGTGAAGGTGCTCCAATCCCGTGAAATCCAGTGAAGTGCTCAATCCCGGTGCTGAGTGGAAACAACCAGACGGCAGCACACAACGTAGAAACGGCGACGCCAGGGACCAGAAACATCGGGGAACAGCAGGAACACACTCACACAGGAACCACAACGATCTGACAACATGAGACACCAGTTACTGAACATATAAAGACACACATTGATGACAACCAGCTGGCGTTACTGATCAGCGCTGATCAGTGACCACGCCCACAGACCGGACACAAGACGAGAGAGAGACAGCAGATTCATGAACCGTGACATTGACATCACTAGCGTAAGGCAAAGTTTACATTGTAGGCTATATCTGTCTCAAGCAATCCCCCTCTTCACATTCGACAAGTGCCATCGAGTGTTAAAAAGCTTGAATTTACGGGTATGTCCCTCTTTGGCTACTGTACTTTCAAGATGGAGGGGCAACATGGCGACGCGCATTCGAACCCCTCACCCGTATGTATTTTCAATGGCATATTATACACTTACGAGAATACTTTATTACTTGAAAGAAGTAAATATACATTAATGAGCACATATATTTTTGAAAGAACTAAGTGTTTTTAGCTAAGAATAAACTAAAAAAGTTACACAGTGTAGCTTTAAATAACACTTTATTAAAACCTGCAAAAACCTTTCTTTCGAGAGATTTAAATACATTTTATTGTAGTTTACTGTGCATGCAGATTATATTTTAAATTGTTAAACGAAATGTATATGTTTATAAGACTGGTTTATTCTTTCTATATAGGCTACTTTAGACATAAAGCAAGTAGTTAATTTTTGGAATTTGTTACGTAATCTAGCTCTATTATACCGACTGGGACAAAATGGTCCATGTTAAAGGATCATGTGACTTTTTGTGACATAATCTTATTCACCGTATCCCCCAGAGTTAGATAAGTCCATACAAGCCATTCTCATCTCCGTGCGTGCCATAACTGTCTGACACACACACACACGCTAGCCTAGCTTAGCACAAAAACTGGAGATAAACAGCTCCACTCAGGGGCGCCGCCAGGAATTTTGGGCCCCATGACAAAAAAATCTAATAGGGCCCTCTCTGCGCAGCTGCTGTGGATATACATATATACTGTGATATATACAGCATACTGTATATATTAAAATAGTCTATATACCAATAAAAGGCACTAACACTACAGAACATTGACCAAAATTGCCTATAGTTCTGTATTACCACCACTTGAATACATACATTAGATATGATAGAATTGTGTGTGTGTGTGTGTGGGGTGTGCAAGCTTCTTAAATAAATTGTCTGAGTTTTTTTTTTAGCTAATAGTAACCACTGTAAATAACAAGCAGTTCAAAACAATATTATAACATGACTTAACAAAAACATATTACAAAAATAAAACAACATAAATATGATAAATAAAACTATTTAACAAATATTTTAACATTTATCATATTTTAACAAGTTTATACTATTATACTTTTTCATTTTAGGCATATTTTAAGCAGGAAATATGTGTATTTTGCACATGTTTTTGTTGCAAGTGTAATTTTTACGTTTTTTTTATAGTTCAGATGCATGGTAATCACTGCTTTGTGACTTCGGGAGGCTCTGTTATAAAGCACAGACAAATAGTATTACTTAAATTGAACATGAAAAGTTAGTATGTTACTACTGCATAATGATCATGGCGCTCTGATCTCGGTTACGTTCTTCATGAATGATGTAGTAGCGACGCGCGACCGACCGACCGACCGACCAAGTAGAGTCAGTGTATCTCACAGCGCCATCTGCTGGTGAAATAATCACTACACGATTGCTGCTATAACGTTAGGAGTTTTTTTGCAATATATCTGCGGGTTGTTTTGAACGAACTGTAAAACTGGGACATTTCCAGGGACAGTTCCAGTCGGGGACAGAACAACTAAAACCGGGACTGTCCCCTGGAAACGGGACGTCTGCTCACCCTACTCTGTGTTTATGGTGCGTCGGACTGACTTTCTGCAACTAAACACCGTCACTGATGAGTGCGCTAAGGCAGGACCAAACCATTTCATGCAGATACAAGGGGGTGGTTGGTCAATATAGATGTTTATTCAATTCAATTGGAGATATTTAACTTTTATTGCCAAAATAAGTAGAATCAAAGACATCATTAATTTTATTATTATTTGAAAAAAAAACTCAATGATGATGGTTTATATGGTGTATAATATAATAACATTTATAAATTAGTTTTTACCTATTTGTTGGGGCCTCCTGTCAGTCAGGGGCCCTTGGAATTGTCCTAACTTCCCCCCCCCTATATGGCACCCATGGCTCCAGCTAGCCTACTGCTCAATAAATGACAAAATAACGCCAGCATTTTCCTGCTTACATGCTGTGATGTGTGTAGTTACATCGTGTACTAAGACCGACGGAAAATGAAAAGTTGTGATTTTCTAGACCGATATGGCTAGGAACTATACTCTCATTCCTGCATAATAATCCAGAAGTTGCTGCCGTACCACGGGTGCAGCGGCGCAATGATATTACGCAGAGCCTGAAAATAGTCCCCAGCACGCTCTCAGGTTGTCACAATGGTAATGGTGTCTGAAGGTAGCCTATTTTCATTAATATCATTGAGCCGCTGCACCCATGGTACCCACTACAAAAACGTTTAAATTGAAATTTTATTAAAATTATAAATTAAGTTACTAACTTTTTTCAAGTTCAGTGTAATAAAAATGTACGAGTACAAAATAAAAACCAGCTAGTTCTTTTTACTTGGGGCCAGATTTACTAAACAGGGCAAATTCCATAAAAGCACAGATGGTAGTGTAACGTTCAGCGCGTGATTAATGATGACACACAAACTAAAGAAAACAGACGCAGCAGGATCATTTCCATAATGACCAATACAATCTACACGTTAGCGTTTGGTAAGGCATGCTCTTTTGGGTGATAGATAATGGAGCAAACACCAGTAAACTGATGAGTGCAAACCTTAGTAAATCATTCAGGATTCATTCAAATACTCTCCTCACATAAATTTAGCATCTGAAAGGGAAACTCCTATAAATGCATATGCAGTAAGATCAGCCGCAAAAATAACCCTGTCCACGCCTTTCTCACTGCGTTCTCAGGTAAATCCTGACCCTTGAAAAAAAATCTGGTCCTTAAACTTTGAATTTCTTAACTTCTAAAAAAAAGTTTTGCCAACTTATAGTCGAACGCGGGTTCGAATTTGCCTTTTGACCAACTCGCTTTTCTCTCTTTTCCCATCACATATCACACCAGAAGTTTTAATAAATTTTAATAAATACAATCATTTACACTCTATGTTATTATTTCATCCTGTTTAATGTACAACAATACCGAGGTGCAAGTAGTATGTATCTGTCAAAATAAAGTATAAATAGCCTCTAACTATTTACACATATTGCAAAGAACGACTTTTTTATCACTATTTTCACTTAATATGCTATTTCTCTTAGTAAACAATATCTACAGCTATTTGCACTGAGTGTAAATAGCCGCTGCCATACTTATACCACCTTCACGTACTAATAATAATAACTAATAACTGCACATGAACGCCCTCTGATCTGTTTACCACTGGGAAGTTTGGAAATAATTTTGATATCCAAATTCCCGAGATGCCCATAAACTTAACACATGGTGGTGGGGAGAACTACTGCTGTGACAGGTATGATGTATTTGTTTTTCCCCCAAAACAGCTAGATTTCATTAATGTAGTGCATATTTACATACATGAGTAATCATTTGAAGCGTATTGTAGGCTATGTTTTTTACACAGCCAAAATAGCCTGCTTTTGGCTGAAATTACAGATTCGGCAGAAAGCGGACCTGGCTAGCCTTCAGTGCATGTGACACTACATATAATTTTGGTTTTAATAAGATTTTCCCAATAAATATGCAAGAATAAGCTTGAATGCAACAAGCTCGTAATCACAACTTCAGAAGTGGGAAGTATGACATTTCCGATAGCACGTGAAGGCGGCATTAAAAGCGCCTTTTTTCCTTCTTGGACAACCAAACAATCAATCGCAGTCTTCAAAAGACTGTAATTCGTACACTGTAAACCTGGATAAATTAAAATAACTCAAAAAAATTGAGGAAACTTATTACCTCAAAACTTTTAAGTTAATGGTTTTAAACCATTTAAGTTTTGTCAACTTAATTCTATCTGTGGTCTGAGGAAGCCTACTCCCAGAGTGCATTGCTGCATGAATAAATTAATTGCTTCATTTTTACTATTTTTGGTTTTATTTTACCATTTGTGTTTTGTCAGTATAACCCCAATAATGACAGCAAATAAACTTGTAAAGGTCTTATTAATAATAAATAAATAAAAAAATCCTTGCTACTTGTGTTTTGCATGCTGAATGTTGAAGTCTGTGTGTGACTCACGCATGGTCAATTACTGATGTCACAAATATTGAGGGATTATATCAACCCAATTAAAAGGTTATTCCATAAATATTAGCAAGACATTATAAAAATATCATTATCTGACATGAAATATAATGTATTATATATAATATATAAAATTTATTTATGTATTACTTTCCTTCCTTTGAATTCAGATAACTGTGATTTCTTGTTGCAATGCTGCATTAATAAAGGAAGAAAATGACAATAATGTGAATGAAGTTCCAAGTGCCCAACCAAAGGGAACACTAATCACAATTATGGTGAGGAAATTAGTGAAAAGTCTATTAAAAATTGCCCTGCCTCAAAAACACTTTGCCCGCCCACTTATTTTTTTGTGGTTGGCAAAATGGTACTCAAACCAGTCAAGTAGGGTTAACTTGGGTTTTCTAGTAGATAGTTCAGATTACTAAAAATTTGTAAGTAAGTTCAACAAATTATTGAACATTAAGTAAAGTTTACTAAAAAAGTCTTAGTAAGAACAACTGTTGG
Organism: Gobiocypris rarus; assembly: GCA_023029165.1. NCBI lineage: Eukaryota > Metazoa > Chordata > Actinopteri > Cypriniformes > Gobionidae > Gobiocypris > Gobiocypris rarus. The sequence goes on along the minus strand of CM040926.1, from coordinate 2,667,593 downwards.
TGTTACAGTGTAGCAACGGGGTCAGCCCCGCCTCCTAAAATCCTTTGTCTTTGTATTTTCCTCGCTCAGATTTGCTCTCAGATCGATCCTGAATCACTCTTAAGATAAGATTCCAGCGTTGAAGTTTTTAAGGTAAATTAGGAGCGTTCTGAGAGGATTCAATTTCACTGTAAAATTATGAATGTAATTGTATGAAAATCAAGGCAATTTTTTGCAGCGTTGCTACAGTGTGTAAGCACATGCGTGTTTATATTTGTGTTGATAAAATAATTTGTCTGTCAGATTGATGCATGTTTGCCGTATTAAATCCTGCAGATAATGATGGCTCTCCTCTAGTGGCAGAGCTGTGAGTGACAGGTCAGTGGGCGTCAAGCTCCGCCTCCCACTTCAAACTTCAGATTGAGTGGAAAGGCGTTCTGGCAGACTGCTTGACACCGCGTGTGCCGGAGGCTTCCCTGTCGCGCGAGCTGAAACATTATTCACTCCATTCATCAAGCTAACGTTGCACAGGTGGTTAGGCAGGCAATTTCCATTTCCAAAGCTGCATCTTTTTCAACGTGGTAAACACCCCTTCACGAAGCACAACTTCTCGGATGCCGCCTCCGTCAACGATTCCTCTTCCTGACACACACCTCTATGAAGTCTCTGGCAGACGTTCAGCCAGCGCACGCCGCGCGGCTACGGGAACGCTCACACATCCGTATCACAAATCAGAGCAGGATAAAGACAGACTATTTTTAGAGCACACAAGGGTTTGCTTTTCCTTTGATTGGAGCGTTTGGAGACATCTCATGTGGAGACGATGGGATCGCTTTCCTTGCTGATCAGGAATCTGTCAGAGCAGAGAGGTCTCAGAGTCATTTTTAGCTCTCCGTTTTTTAGGGTTTGAAGCGAGAGAGTGCTTCAGTTCTGCTGAAATGGTTCATTAAATCAAGCCTGATATCGGCTCTGTAATTAAATCAATAGTGAGACATGAGGAGGCCTGTAAGGGCCGTGACCTTAGCCAGTATAGTAGAATTGTCAGTAAACGTTTGAAAATGTTGTTGTTGTTGTTTTTTAAGATATTAAAAATGCAAGGGCGTGTTCATTTATATTTTCGTTACAAAGTGCAAATTTAAATGGCTGTGCTTTCTTTGTGCTATCACAGGATATGTGCGTAATGAAGGCTGTGTGAGTGAGCGTGTATAACCATGTTAATTTTGTTGGCTAAACCTTAAGGTTTTTTCAATCCACTGTGCTAATTTTCTATTCTTTTTCAAAGTAAACATGCGCTTGAAGAACATTTTTGACCGTTGGGTTCGTGTCTCGCTCTGCTGTGTTTTTGTTTATGCTCGTAAAGCTGCTTCACCAAGCGTTGCCATGTCCACTTATTATAGGCATCTTTGGGCTTGTTATTTTTCCCTATTAATAGGTAAAGTGACAACTTACTTCAGCTGGAGTGTGTGCATGGCCTGTTTGCCAGTGTCAGTTCATTTTAACTGAGAAAAATCAGCTGTTAAAGCCGTAAAAAAGCTTGCACATCAGATGTGGCACTGGCCACGCCCCTCCATACAGCATCTCTCCAGATCCTTCAGATTCCCAGCTCTTCTCTTCAGTTCATCACTCAATCTCTATAGGGTTCAGGTCAGGGGACTGGGACTTCATTTTGAGCTCAGTGACACATTTGTGTGTTGATTTTGATGTTTGTTTTAGATCGTTGTCCTGATGAAAGATCCAACCACGGCCCATTAAGTCAGGTCAACTATATTTATATAGCGCTTTTTACAATGCTAATTGTTTCAAAGCAGCTTCAAAATGTTAACAGGAAATAAAATGCAGCAGAATTTGATTCGGCTATACAGCCGCTCTGGAGAAAACGTTGATGTTATCCAGCTAATTTCAATTATCATAAAGTGTCAATGTGGGCAGATCAGTAATATAGTTGAATATTTAGTGTCCCCAACTGAGCGAGCCAAAAGCCAGAGGCAGTGGCAAGGAACCAAAACTCCTTCAGGACAGAATGGAGAAAAATAAACCTTGGGAGAAACCAGGCTCAGTCGGGGTGCCAGTTCTCCTCTGGCCGACAAACAAACAGTGTATGGTCAACATTACAGGTTAGAAGTCATATTATATATATATATATATATATTCATCACGCCATCACAAAATTATAAGACTTCTAGCAGAGACCGTCAGGTTTTGATTTTTTATCTGCTTAATTTCATGTTCCTAGTCACCCTGGTGTGTTAAAAAACATACTTCAGAGATATTTTACTCATAAAAAATTCTAGGGGTGTCAGTAATTTTGGCCAACGTGTTTTGTAGAAAACCATTTCATAATGTGATTTGCCCCTGACTTTCCATTCTTCAATGAAAGGTTAGATTATTGTGAATTCTTTAAATAAAAGATCACAGATTGTGCTGACAGATAAACTAACACTGCACAGAACAATTGATATATATATATATATATATATATATATATATATATATATATATATATATATATATATATATATATATATATATATATATATATATATATATACTGATCAGGCAAAGTATTATGACCACCTTTCTAATATTGTGTTGCTAATATTGTGCTGGTCTCCCTTTTGCTGACCCGTCGAGGCATGGACTCCACTAGACCCCTGAAGGTGTGATGTGGTATTTGGCACCAAGATGTTAGCAGAAGATCCTTTAAGTCCTGTAAGTTGTGAGGTGGGGTCTACATGGATCGGACTTGTTTGTTCAGCACATCCCACAGATGCTCGATTGGATTGAGATCTGGGGAATTTGGAGGCCAAGTCAACACCTCAAACTCGTCGTTGTACTCCTCAAACCATTCCTGAAGCTTTTGTGCTTTGTGTCAGGAGCATTATCCTGCTGGAAGAGCCACAGCCACCAGAGAATACCGTTTCCATGAAAGTCTCTACATGGGCTGCAACAATGCTTAGGTAGGTGGTACGTGTCAAAGGAACATCCACATGGATGGCAGGACCCAAGGTTTCCCAGCAGAACATTGCCCAAAGCATCACCTCCGCCGGCTCGCCTTCTTCCCATAGTGCATCCTGGGGCCATGTGTTCCCCAGGTACGCACCCGGCCATCCACGTGATGTGAAAGAACACGTGATCATCAGACCAGGCCACCTTCTTCCATTGCTCCGTAATCCAGTTCTGATGCTCACGTGCCACTGTTGGTGCTTTCGGCTCCCCACGTGCATCCATGACCCTGTGGCCGGTTCTCCACTGTTCCTTCCTTGGAGCACTTTTGATAGATCCTGACCACTGCAGACCGGGAACACCCCACAAGAGCTGCAGTTTTGTAGATGCTCTGACCCAGTCCTCCAGCCATCACAATTTGGTCCTTGTCAAACTCGCTCAAATCCTTACGCTTGCCCATTTTTCCTGCTTCTAACACATCAACTTTGAGGACAAAATGTTCACTTGCTGCCTAATATATCCCACCCACTAACAGGAGCCGTGATGAAGAGAACATCAGTCATAATGTCATAATGTTATGCCTGATCGGTGTATATATGCACACATATTATATAAACAAAAACTTTTTTAAATCGTGATTCATATATTTATTTATTTTTTGTTTATGAAGTATCTTATGATCACCAAAGTTGAATGTAGTTGATCAAAAATAAGTAAAAACTGTTATTTTGTGAAAATAGCAGTTTTCTATTTTAATACATCATTTTTCAATATATATTTAAAATCTCATTTATTTCTTTGATGGATTTTCAGCATCATTACTCCAGTCTTTTGTGGAGTTGTTGTGATTTGGTGCTCAATTATTAATAATGGCTCTTATTATTATCAATGTTGAAAACATTTTTTGCTTCTTAATATTTCTGTGCTTTTTTCGGGATTCTTTGATGAACAGAAAGTTCAAAGAGCATTTATTGGAAACATAAATCTTTTGTAACATTATAAATGTATTTACTGTCCCTTTTGATCAACTTAATGAGTAAAAGTATTAATAGCTTAAAAGCAAACTTAAACTGAATGTGATTTGCTTCATATTCAATGAGTGTTTTCTTAAAATTGTTTCATATCCATTTATGTGAACAAACAATACATAATATTTAATACAGAAGCAATATTTGTTATATGTTAATATTCACAGATATACAAAGTAGTTCAACAGTGTTGTGCAATCTTCGCTCTCAGAAGATTCCACATATGATCTGTGAATGTTTCCTTGACCGTTGGCGTATCTCTCTCTCTCTGTAAGTGATGTGTGTGCTGCTGGTGATTGTATGGTGGCCGTTTCCTCTCATCAGGGCCTCTCGAGTTCAGGCAATCAACAGCGGCCCTTACCTGTTACCTGGCCCGTTTCCATAGCAACCATCCTCTCTCCATCAAACTCCTATTCATCGAATGACTCTCCAGTGACCTATTAGTGCATCAGTGAAATACGGCCTCCTGCGTAAAAAGTAGTGATAGTACTTATAATGCCCACTTTATAGGCTTCAGCCACTCTAACATGGTGAAGGTGAGTGCAAACGGCATCAGATCTGTAAAGACAGGACAATCAGACCAGATCATTCCTTTTGAAGACAATGGCATTCATTGTTCTCTATGTCACACTTTCAGGCAAATGCTTGGGATAACTACAATTTTAAATGTTTTTGAAAGAAGATTCTTTTGCTCCCCAAAGCTGTGTTAAGATTTATATATATTTTTTTACATTCTGTTAAATTCTTTCTATTCACCAAAGCAAAAATTTGTTCCGCATTTATAATTATCAGAATCGTTATTAATAATCAAGCAATAATAATATTTGAGCATCAGGTCCTCATATGAGAAGGATAAGTGAAGGATCATGTGACACTGAGGACTGGAGTAATGATGATAAATTCAGCTTTGATCACAGGAATAAATGACACTGCACTATACACTCACCTAAAGGATTATTATGAACACACACTAATACTGTGTTTGACCCTTCGCCTTCAGAACTGCCTTAATTTTACGTGGCATTGATTCAACAAGGTGCTGAAAGCATTCTTTAGAAATGTTGGCCCATATTGATAGGATAGCATCTTGCAGTTGATGGAGATTTGTGGGATGCACATCCAGGGCACAAAGCTCCCGTTCCACCACATCCTAAAGATGCTCTATTGGGTTGAGATCTGGTGACTGTGGGGGCCATTTTAGTTCAGTGAACTCATTGTCATGTTCAAGAAACCAGTTTGAAATGATTGGAGCTTTGTGACATGGTGCATTATCCTGCTGGAAGTAGCCATCAGAGGATGGGATCAGAAACAATGCTCAGGTAGGCCGTGGCATTTAAACCATGCCCAATTGGCACAAAGGGGCCTAAAGTGTGCCAAGAAAACATCCCCCACACCATTACACCACCACCACCAGCCTGCACAGTGAAAACAAGGCATGATGGATCCATGTTCTCATTCTGTTTACGCCAAATTCTGACTCTACCATCTGAATGTCTCAACAGAAATCGAGACTCATCAGACCAGGCAACATTTTTCCAGTCTTCAACTGTCTAATTTTGGTGAGCTTGTGCAAATTTTAGCCTCTTTTTCCTATTTGTAGTGGAGATGAATGGTACCTGGTGGGGTCTTCTGCTGTTGTAGCCCATCCGCCTCAAGGTTGTGTGTGTTGTGGCTTCACAAATGCTTTGCTGCATACCTCGGTTGTAACGAGTGGTTATTTCAGTCAAAGTTGCTCTTCTATCAGCTTGAATCAGTCGGCCCATTCTCCTCTGACCTCTAGCATCAACAAGGCATTTTCTCCCACAGGACTGCTGCATACTGGATGTTTTTCCCTTTTCACACCATTCTTTGTAAACCCTAGAAATGGTTGTGCGTGAAAATCCCAGTAACTGAGCAGATTGTGAAATACTCAGACCGGCCCGTCTGGCACAAACAACCATGCAACTCTCAAAATTGCTTAAATCCCTTTCTTTCCCATTCTGACATTCAGTTTGGAGATCAGGAGAATGTCTTGACCAGGACCACAGCCCTAAATGCATTGAAGCAACTGCCATGTGATTGGCTGATTAGATAATTGCATTAATGAGAAATTGAACAGGTGTTCCTAATAATCCTTAAGGTGAGTGTATATTCACATAGAGAACAGCTGATCTACTCTGGAGGAATATTTACACTGATTTACTGTATTTATGGTCAAATAAATGTGACCTTGTTGAGCAGATGAGACGGTTATTTCAAATATAACATATATAACAACTTCTGACACATCACAATTTTCCTCATTTAAATAATTCTCGCCCAGAATAAAGGGGCGTAGTCGTGTGTTGAAACCAAAGACTGTTTAAAAATATGGATATAGTGTCTGTGATGTCACCTATAGGATTCTGAAGAGCAGTTCTGAAGTGTAAAGTATGGTCGAGCTGGCTGTTGTCATCTTGGCAGCGCATCATCGTGCGTCACTCCCGGATAACAAAGAGGCGGGATGTGGGCGGAGCTGAGGTGATGACTCACACACAGCAGACAAACGGCTATCCACCTGTCACTCAAAGTGGCCACGCCCTTAATTATGCCGAACTTTAAAGGTTTATATAATGTAAACGAGTGAGTTATGAAAACATTCACCCCCTCACAGTCGTCATAAAGGGCAGAATGAGCCGTTTAGACCAAAAGCACAGTTTGTCCCAGACTGTAAACATGTGTTTTTCTGCTGTAAAGATGAGCATTTTAACATGAGCTCAATGAGATTCTGCTCTTCTGGAGCCAGTGGATGAACTGCAGTTTAAGTCACTTCCGTATCGGCTTCAAGAGAGACCGCGAGAGGTTGCGGCTTGGTTGTAACTGGTGGTTATGGTAAGGGGCGGGGCATTTCCAGTGGTGTAGTCTAGGTTTTGTAGTGAGTATACTGGCTTTGTATTTCTCCCAGCCTCATTCTCACCCATCCCAGAGCGACACCCCATAAGCACCACCACACTCACTAATGCATACAGTATGCATCTTATAACTGAGAGAATTCTGAAATTCTGCTTATGTGTTATCAACATGTCAATTTATTATAAGTAACACACGACTTTAACAGACAATGACATTTACAGCCGAGGAGACGGGACTGATTTTCTCTAACTCAACCAGTTAGCCTTAGATGTTATATGAATATGGTCCCTGGAGCACAGGTTTTATCAGCTGGAAAATCTCAATGCACATTTAAAAGTGCAAATTGCAACTATTATTAACAATAATGAAAAGCTGAGGCTTTCAATAGCAGTATAAGCAATGCGCATTTATTACAGAATATTATCAACTGAATTATAACACAAAAAGTAGTCACATCTCAAGCACACAAGAAAATATTTAAAATATAGATACATATAAAGAAAATAGATAAATATAGACAGTAAAAAATATAGATATTTATTATTATTATAAATACATTTTACTTTCATAATTTCTTCAAATTATAACAAACTTTTATTTTTGGAGGTTTGTAATGAAGACTTTTGAGTTTCTGCGTGTGTTAATAAACAGATGTTGAAAACAGCACGGGTGTCACACACACTTCCGCATGTGTGTAGTACACGAAACTGCGCAGAACATGCAGACTTCAGCTTTCAAGAGCAGTCCTTTTGAGCTTTAATATTCACAGACACTGGTCCGTATCCACATTTGAGTCAGGGGTGTCACTAGGCCCATTTTATGCAGGCTTTAGCCCCCCTAAATTTCCACACAGCCCACACACACACACACACACACAGCCGTGGATCTGAGAATCAATGGTTCATAAACTTTTGAGCGGGTCATTTTTAATCAATTCTGTATTTTTTTTGTCTTGTGGACTATATGTAAACATTTTTTATGTAAAATATCTTATTCAGGACAGTACTAAATAAAAAATAAAGCATTTTGTATGATTGCTTTCATTTTGTTGAAATTCTATAATTCCGTTATAATTCGGTAATTCTATCCCTGACGCTTAGCAAACACAGACCGGATGAATTTATTAATAAAGTGTGAGAGTTCTGTCACAAAACTATGTTGTTATATATCCTCATGCTTTTTTAAGTGGGTATACGGAAATCCATTGGGCGTTTCCCAAACAACCAACCAATCACAGCACACAGCTCCAGCTGACCAATCAGAGCACAACTGGTCCCACAAAGTTGGGAGCATGAAATTGTGTAAAATGTCTTGGTAACAGACTGGGAAGAGAGGAGTCGCAACAATGGAGAATATAAGGAATAATCAACATTCAAGCAGGAAAACCTGCTCTAGTAGAGCCAGAACACAACAGCAAGAGTTTGAGAAAGGCATAATATGGGTACACATGTGTTAAATAAATAAAAGAAGTAAAAAAACAGCACCTTCTATCTCCCGCCATTCCCCTGGGAAAGGAAGAGGGAGTTGGTGTTAGACCTTCATCATCTGAGCACTCAGGGGCCTGGAGGGGCCCCGCAGGAGGGACACCGTGTGTGCTAGAGAGACGAGACGCTGCCTGGAGCTTCAGTGTGGCTTCTCACTCGCCAGAAGAGCAGTTGCGACTGTCACAGGAAGCAGCGAAGCATCACTTCCCCCTCAGGCTAGCAGCTGGTCAGACCACCGGCGGTGACCCTGGCGGCAGAGATTGAGAACATCATACACTGACCCGACTGCACTGACACATTCATTACCTTCACAAATTGTGCTGCCAGAGAAATCCATAGCGTGTGTGATTGATCATTCATCACTCCATCTGTTTATCTGCAGCGCGGGCGAGATGCTGCCCAAAGTTCTGGCAATGTGTGTCGGGGGCAATTAAATGTGGAGTGGACGCCATATCCCCCCTTATACCCTCTGTGGGCAGAGATGCAGTTCTAATGGACCCGGCGGAAGTGTGTGTTAGAAAACAGGAATGATGAGAGAACATTGAGCTTGGTACATTTTCCATGTTCAAACCAAACTTGGGTCTTCAGCCGACAAAGTTTAAATCTGGCTAACGCTTCTCATAATGTTAGGTCAGTAGGCGGAGAATAGTAGTTTTTTTGTGGCTGTTTGAACACATGAGCGTTTACACTACGCCAGCAATCCGGTCTAATGTGTTTCGGACTGCCTGTGGAAGTGGTTGAAAGTGGACAAGCTCAAAACCTTTTAGACCCTGTATTTAGCGTCATCCACTTGTGATCCGATCGACCAAAACACATCTTAATACCAGGTGTAAACAGGACCATAATCAGCGCCATATGTGAGGCTTTTTGGACATAGTAAACTTAACAAGTTTGCATTTGTCATGTGAAGCGCTCATGTAAGATTCCTGGGAAACGCTATAAAAGAGCTCAAAGACCTCAGCAAATGCATTATCTAAGAAAAAATTTGCTGTGTATGATTGCTATATATATATATATATATATATATATATATATATATATATATATATATATATATATATGTTTGTATTGAACATTGATGGAGCAACAGATTTTGTGTGAAAATAAATCATAAATGTGGTTTATTTTGTTTAAAAATCATATAAATGTATGAGGTGTGAGGGGGGCCTTTTACCCCACAGACACACACACACACTCACACACACGCGCGTGCGGGGCAAAACCAACATGGGGCAAAAGAAAATAAATTTCACTAAAGTAATGTTTTTAATAATGTCTAAGTTAATACGTGATCAAAACAATCACTTTAGCAACGTTTTTTTTACTATTTACTTAATAGTAATTTTGTTTATTGTTGTTTATTTTGATAAATAAATGTATGTGTTTGATAAATATTTTATCATTCAAGTTAATATAAAACAAACAAAATTATTTTAAAAAGTAAAGATTATGAAAGCATTGAAAGAGATCCCATAATAATTTAATAGAGATTTACAGTAGTAACATTAAATTATATTTTATTATATGATATGATTAACATCATATTTGTTTCATTATAAATATGGTGATTATCTCTAAGGTGGACTCCCAACTATAATAATATAATATATGATATTTCCCATCTGAATCTAATGTCATGTCAACAAATGCAAAAGTCATCCGCTGTTTAACATCATGGTAATTATTGTGTCTTTCGCCCCAATTACCATATTTTTATATATAATATTAAAAACTGTTGTTTTAATTAGCTTGAACAAACCTGAAAATCATTAAAGGTCCCGTTCTTCATGATCCCATCTTTCAAACTTTAGTTAGTGTGTAATGTTGCTGTTAGAGCATAAATAATACCTGTAAAATGATAACGCTCAAAGTTCAATGCCAAGCGAGATATTTTATTTAACAGAAGTTCCCTTTCAAAGCCTACAGCAAACGGCCGGTTTGGACCACACCCCTGCACTTCCTGCTTTAATGACATCACTACAACAGTTGTTTACTAACCCTCCGCCAACAAGAACACGCTGGAGAAGAGGAAGTGTTGCGTTTGTAGAGTGTGTTTGTCGCCATGTCGTCGAGACGCTGTTATTTTCATCCCAATTTGTAACAGCCAAACGTAAAAGCATGACAACTACTGAATAAACAGCTTGCCATTGTGAAACATCCTGCAAAAGTTTTTCTTGAACAGGTTGTAATCGATCATCTTCGATATTCTCCAGGTCTGATTCCGGCTCAGATTGATACGGTTATGGTAAGAGACGGGACCTTTCCAGGCAACGTGCGCTAAGCTGCTGTCCAATCACAACACGGGAAGTGCTGGCCCAATCAGAACTCATTACGTATTTCTGAAGGAGGGACTTCATAGAACAAGGAAATCATCAGGCCGTTTTTAGGACAGAGAAAACAGCGGTGTACAGATTTTGTGTGAAAATAAATCATAAATGTGGTTTATTTTATTTAAAAATCATAAATGTGGTTTATTAAATCATAAATGTGGTTTATTTTATTTTATTTAAATATTTTATTGAAAATAAATCATAAATGTGGTTTATTTTATTTATTTACTCACACAATATGAGTAAATATTGTGTGAAAAACATGTTATATTGCACACTGTAAACACAATCAAAGCTTCAAAAACACAGGAAAAATGGGACCTTTAAGAAGACCTTTGTCTCAAATTATAATAAATAATTTTAGTGATTCTCATTTGCGCACCATCGCTTCCGCTGGGTGAGTTCAAAATACAGCATATGGTGTACGATATGCGCGAGACGTCATTTCCACCGCTTGTATCCCATTGAGAAACGTCATATTGTGTATTTTGACCTCACTCAGCGGAAGTGATGGCACACTCGCGGCTGTTGTAGGTGTATTACAGGTAAAAAATTATATAAATACTGTTGGGTTTCTCACACAAACCGATCATTTCGTGTCTTAAGACATCAATGTGTCGTCATGAGCCTCAGGGTTTAATTTGAAGTTGTTTGTGCATGGTTTTTTTCACTCTCATAGATTTACACCCCATTCACATGATTATATGACTGGCACACAGCAACAGTTGGAGTTAAACACCTTCATTTGTGTTCAACTGAAGAAACAAAGTCACCTACTTCTTTAATGCCCTGGGGGTCAGCAGATAAACATCACATTTTCATTTTTGGGTGAACTATCCCTTTAAATCTACAACATATAAAAAAATCTAAAAACCCCATCAAATATTAGATCAAATTAGCGCAGAATCATCTTTGCGCCGCTGCCCGGATCACGTCAAAGATCAGACACATTTCCATGTGCATCTTAAAGTTTTGGAAAGTGCTGAGGCAAGGTTTTGTAGTGGTTTCGAGTGGTTCAGAGGAACATAAAATCATTATTTTTATACAAAAAAAGGTTTTACTTCGGATAAAAATGTTTGCCAAATGTATGAATGTAATGAATAGTGTCTTATATTTTAGTCTGTTTAGTCTGCTCACATATAACTATTCTTTAAAATAAACATTTTTATTGCCATATTGTCAATAAAGAACCTTTAACATCAATGGAACATTTCAATTGAAAAAAAAAAAAGGTTATTTCTTTGAGGAATTGTCTATTAAAAAAACAAAAGGGTCCTTCTGTGGCATCACTGCAAAATCCCATTTTGAAATCTTTATTTTAAGAGTATAATCAATTTGTTATATTTATTATAATCAATATTTATTTATATTATGTGCAATGATTAAAATGCACATATTGCCTCTTTAGCGTATGACAAAAATGCTGGAAACAGCTCTGTTAGTATTTCTCGTCTTGTCACATTCAGTTATGAATTACTAATGTAAATGATATGATTTTCTTTTCTTTTTTTTAATTATCAAAAAGAGTTGAGTAGTTTGCATCACTGAATATTACTGTTGGTTGTTTAACATTTATCAAATATAAATGTACCACTAAGATTACACACTGGAATTTGTGCTCGTGTATTTCTTTAAAACATGAGAATATATTATTATTACAACTTAATGATTTAAAATGAACTTTGAATTAAAACTTTTAATTTGAAAATTACAAACTGCACTTTTTAATAGTCTACTTAAGAAACACTTGTACTCTCTTTAAGTACACATAATTAGCCTTTATTTCATTAATATTATATTATCTGCAAGTTTAACCTACCTTTAAGATTCGAAATAAACTACTAGTGCATATTTAATATAATTAAGCACATCTGTGTGTGGTGCTTTAAAGCTTGTTGTTCCAGGTTGAGCAAATAATGACAGAGTTGTAATTCTTGGGTGAATTGAAACGTATTGATTGATCTTGATTGATCTGCTTGAAACATCTTGACAGATTCCCTTGTAATTATACATTTTGCCAGTTCATTGTCACCACTGAGCACATAACACAGTTGAAAACATCACCTACCTTGCATATGTTTAATTCATGTATCTTGATGGCAGCATGAATTCAAAACAAAAATAGACTCGCACAGGCTCTTTTTTTTCAAATGACAACAGCCCGTGTCCTGGTTCATGCACAAACATGCACAGCCACCAGACAGGACCGTGAATCACCGCAGCAGGAGTCTTACTCTTAAAGCAGAGGTAATGCGATATGACACATCCGTTCCTCAACAGGCCCACAGGTCACATGTATGCGCTGTGCCACTCCGCAGTCCCTCTCTTTCACCTCGCTCCTGCTGTCTGTTCAGGTCACCTATCAGTCCACCTTGGCTGGGTGTTGAGGCCCACAGTCAGGCCTGAAGCCCCCCGTGACCCGTGCAGCCAGTCCAAACAGGCCCCCTGACCAGACTCACCATCCGAGCCCTTACCCACCAATCCAGTGTGACAGAATAAGGACCTGAGCCTGTACGAGTGCCTGTTTGTGCATGAACAAGCCCCGACAGCGCTGCTGACTAACAGAACACGTCCTCATGAAATGACGAGCATGGCTATTTTTGACAGTAGTAAACATGGCCAGCTGACATACACTGGAGAGGCAAGATTGCAACCAAAGTAAAGCAGCTCTACCATACAGCTGGGAAATCACTTCTGACTGTACATAAACTCTGATCCAACAATATGCTGGTGCCAGAGTCGCTGCCCAGCCTGGCTCCATTCTGCACATTTCCACTAAGACGTTTGAGTAATTTGGGGAAGAGTTTTCTGTCATATCAATAGTAGTTGCTCGGCTGGTGCATGCAAACCTCTGAGGGAAAGTGCATTAAGCATCTGTGGTGAAACATCTACTATGACAACCTCATCCGCGGCTCGTCTGTTTGGACAGGTGAGGTAGAGTCCCACCAAAATATTCATTAAAAACATAGACCTCTATATAAGTGGAATCAATAATATTTGTAAAACTGCATTGTTTTATATTGTTTCCTGGGGTGCACTTATAATGTTAGTATTATACATAGTATTTACATAAATTACATAAAATAATTAAAAATAAAAGGCATTTTTACCCTGATTTTAGCCTCTGATTTGAACGCTCTGTTTGAAGGGGTGTGTGAGACATCAGTGTAAACGCCCACTGCTGTGATTGGCTGTTGTGAGACTTCAGTGTAAACGCTCACTGCTGTGATTGGCTGTTGTGAGACTTCAGTGTAAACGCCCCTGCTGTGATTGGCTGTTGTGAGACTTCAGTGTAAATGCTCACTGCTGTGATTGGCTGTTGTGAGACTTCAGTGTAAACGCCCACTGCTGTGATTGGCTGACATCTTAGCATATGAAATAGCTAGTATTACATGTGGAACTCTCTCTAAAACTTTAAGCAGGTTTTTATTATTACAGCTCTCAAAGTTAACTAATCTTGAAAAGTGTTCATTATAGGGTTATATTCAGATATATAGCATTATATTCAGATCTATGACGTTATATTCAGATCTATAGCATTATATTCATATTGTGGCATGAAAGGTTGCAGTGATGATCATTGTAGCCGATCACAGACATGTTGAGTTCATGAATGCTGTGATCTCGTCATTGCAACTTGATTTCTGCACACTAACGAATGCTTTCATCATAACTAACAGTGCAAACACAATGTAAATAAGATTTTTTTGAAGTTGAGCGTTTAGTCACTGGTTTGATTTACTGACACACAGATAGAGAACATCTGACTGTACATGAATCATTACATATCAGAAATCACTGGTCTCAGATCAGGCATTAGAATTAACATGGTTACTTACATGTTGTGGCATTACTGTGAGTCCATATCGTAAAAGTCTGTTTGCAAAGCCTGCACCAAAATTGTGACTGATTTACCAAAGAATCCACAGTGAAATGTAGCCAATACAAATAAATAATGCTCAACTGAGACATTGTTGAATAAGCACAATCCTAGCATTAGGATCCTTTGGAAGGTGATGTTATTTTAGTCCAGTGATCCTGTATCGCTCTTCTTTCCTTGTCATCTCACTAACACTCCAGTGGGCGGGGCCAAAGTTGCACTAATGAAGTAGGTGTTGATCTTCTTCTGCAGAGGCGCTCTTTCACCATCTGTTATAGGCACATTCAATGAGTCGTTCTCTGGGCTTGGTTACAATAAAATCTCTCTACTGAAGCCTAAACTAGAGCAAAGACCCAAAACTGCCCTACCTAAATGTACTGTCAGGAGCCGCTACTGGACACAATTAAATTGATTTGTTTTCTACAGAGCTCCTAAAGGGACATGGTAAAGGAAAAAATATGTGTCAATGCTTGCGTTCCCCCACAGAACTTTGTGTTCCCTTTCGTTCAGTCACTCCGAGTAACGTCAGTGACTGACGAATGGGGGTTTCGCTTAGAAGCCTATCAACTTCGAGTTCTAGAAAGCGCCCAATGGCAGTGCCAATGCCATGGGCATGCAGATTTTGCATAGTGGACTCTGCCCCACTGCGTGGGTATATCAGGAAAAACGCTGGCATGATCGCATTATGTTTCTGCTTTGGAGCCAAGAGCACATACACTCTTTACTCCTCAAGCCTTCTGAGATTATAGTCACCTTCTTCGAGACGAGCAGCCTTCCAGTCGGTGTTGGTGTTACGCCGCGTTCCAGCGATCGTATACTTCCTGCCTGCTGATCTGTGCAGTGGTCTGCATCCAGCTGGTGTGTGTTTCCCTGGGTGCTTCGGCATCGACTGCGAGGTTTCCTCTCATTAAAAGAGCTCACATGTGGCGCGTCCTTTTCAGGATGTCTCACCCGTGTGCTTCTGGGTGCGGTCGGTCACTGCAGCCTTCTGATGGGCACGAGCACTGTCCGACGTGCTTGGGCTTTCAGCACGCTCAGGCAGCACTCGTGGATGAGTCAAGTTCCCACTGCGGAACCATGCCCATCTCGGTGCTACGATCAAGACTCCGTGATCTCTGTGCAGCCGCCGGAGTCCACTCTGCCACACCCCAATCTGCGGCCTCCACGAGAGGCGGCACTTTGGCTGGTGGCCAGGGTGATCTGAGGGTGACGGTGTGGAATTCAGCTCCGACGCTCGCGCCTCGGCCCACACCCCCCTCTATTATACCGAACCCGCCGTCTGCTCAACCGTGTACATAGGGGCTGGCTCCTGCTGTCCTGACTGTCTCGGTTGGCGATGGGGAAGACGAGGAGATGTCGGTTGCCGTATCACAAGGTGGGCTAGAGTAATTTGAGGATGATGATTCGGCCTGTCCGGCCGTCCCCCCAATTCCTTTCTTGCCGGAAGTGCATGAGGAGGTTGCACGGTTCTGGAAGTCCCCGTTGTCTTCCCGTGACTGTTTTGCAACCTCAGCCGCCTTCAATACCCTCGATGGGGCCGCCGCCAAAGGGTACACCGGGATTCCCCCGGTCGAACGCTCTGTTGCGATGCAACTGTGTCCGCAGAGTGCTTCGACCTGGCGCTGCGATCCTAGGCACCCCTCCAAAGCCTGTAGGTTCACATCAACTTTGGTGGCGAAATCCTACAGAGCTGCGGGGCAGGCCACCGCCTCTCTGCATGCCATGGCAACCCTCCAGGCTTACCAGGCCAAGTTGCTATGCAGCATGCACGAGGGTGGTGCTGACCCAGGGCTCAGAGATGAACTGCATGCCGCCACCGACCTGTGCAGTGATGACCGCGCACTCCCTGGATCAGGTGATGTCCACAGCTATGGTCCAGGAGAGACACCTGTGGCTCAACCTGGCCAATATGCGTGACGACGAGCGGACCCGGTTCCTCGACGCACCCATATCCCAGGCTGGGCTATTCGGTGGTGCGGTTGAGAACTTCGCCCAACAGTTCTCAGCCGCTCAAAAGCAGACTGAGGCTATTAAGCATATACTGCCCTGGCGGCCAGCTGCTGCCTCTACCCAGCTGCCCGCGCAGTCTCAGTTTGCTCGCAGCCGAGGTCGCCCTCCAGCGGCTACCACCCCTTGTGCGCCACCCCAGCAGCAGCCTCCACCGGGGCCGCGCTGAGGAAGTTCCTACGTTTTGCCTTCGAGGGGCGGGCATATCAGTACGCAGTTCTCCCATTCGGGCTATCTCTGTCCCCTCGCGTCTTCACGAAGGTCGCCGAGGCAGCCCTTACGCCACTCAGGCAGCATGGGGTTCGCATCCTGAACTACCTCGACGACTGGCTTATACTGGGCCACTCTCGAGAGCAGGTGTGCGAACACAGAGATCTTGTTCTCCAGCATCTAGCCCGTCTGGGCCTTCGGGTCAACTGGGAGAAGAGCACACTCTGCCCCGCGCATATCATCTCTTTTCTTGGTATGGAGATCGACTCGGTCGCCATGTACACCATGTTTGCCTCCGTCAAATCGAGAGAAAGAGCGCGGTTCCACTGAAACTATTTCAGAGGCTCCTGGGGCATATGGTATCTGCAGCCGCGGTAACACGGCTCGGATTGCTTCATATGAGACCGCTTCAACATTGGCTTCGCGATCGAGTCCCGAGATGGGCATGGCAGAAAGGCACGCTCCAGGTCCAAGTGACTTGAGCCTGCCTTCAAACCTTCACCCCGTGATCGAACCTCAGTTTTCTACGGGCCGGAGTGCCCTTAGAACGAGTTTCCAGATTTGTGGTTTTGTCAACAGATGCATCCGCCACGGGCTGGGGGGCCATGTGCAATGGACAGGCGGCTGCGGGCTCCTGGACAGGACCCCATTGCGCCCTGCATGTCAATTGCCTCGAGTTGCTGGCAGTACGGTTCGCCCTGCACCGCTTCCAAGCGTTGCTCAAGGGTCAACATGTGCTAGTCAGGACGGACAACACAGCCACAGTAGCGTACATCAACCACCAGGGGTCTATGCTCACGCTGGATGTCTCAACTCACCCGCCATCTCGTCTTATGGAGTCAGAAGCATCTGAGGTCCCTTCGTGCTGTCCATATCCCGGGAGAGCTGAACCGTGCAGCCGACGAGCTCTCACGGTGTCAGCCACTCCTTGGGGAATGGTGACTCCATCCCCAGACGATCCAGCTGGTTTGGGAACAGTTCGGCGACGGGCAGGTAGTTTTCCTCCCACGACTCTTTCCATTGCCGCCTGTTTTACTCCCTGACCGAGGGCACGCTCGGCACGGATGCTCTGGTGCACAGCTGGCCGTGGGGCCTACGCAAATATGCGCTTCCCCCAGTGAGCCTTCTCGCACAGCTACTGTGCAAGATCAGGGAGGACAAGGAGCTGGTCTTTCTGGTCGCTCCGTATTGGCACGGCCGGACCTGGTTCCCAGAACTCTTACTCCTTGTGACAGCCCTTCCTGGCCTATTCCTATGAGGAAGGACCTCCTCTCTCAGAGACGGGGCACCCTTTGGCACCCGCGTCCCTATCTGTGGAACCTCCACGTGTGGCTCCTGGATGGGACGCGGCAGGTTTGAGTACGCTGCCACCTGCGGTGGTGGCTACCATCACTACCGCTAGGGCAGAGTCTACCAGACATGCCTATGCATTGAAGTGGAACCTCTTCGTCACCTGGTGCTCTTCTTGCCAAGAAGACCCCTGGAAATGCCTGATCGGGTCCGTGCTCTCATTTCTCCAAAAAGGGTTGGATCGAAGGCTGTCTCCTTCCCCCCTAAAGTATACGTGGCCGCTATATCTGCCCACCACGACCTCCTGGACAACAAAAAGGTCAGCACGATCTGATCATCAGGTTCCTGAGGAGCAAGGAGACTAAATCCTCCTCGCGCTCCCCTAGTGCCCTCTTGGGACTTCTCAGTTGTGTTAGATGCTCTGCAGAGGCCTCCCTTAAAGGCATTGCGGTCAGTGGAGCTTAAGTTCCTGTCTATGAAGACGGCGATCCTGATCGCTTTGGCCTCCATCAAGAGGGTAGGGGACCTGCAGGCATTTTTGGTTGACGAAGCGTGCCTGGAATTCAGGCCGGCTAACTCTCACGTGATCCTGAGACCCGGCCTGGATATGTGCCTAAGGTTCCCACCACTCTGTTCAGAGACCAGGTAGTGAACCTGCAAGCGCTGCCCTTTGAGGAAGCAGACCCAGCCTTGGCACTGCTCTTTCCAGTACGCGCCCTCCGTGCTTACGTAGACAGAACGCAGTGTTTCAGGACCTCAGACCAGCTCTTTGTCTGTTATGGTGGGAAGCTGAAAGGAAAGGCTCTCTCAAAACAAAGGTTGTCTCACTGGATAGTGGACACCATTGTTTTGGCGTACCAGCAGCAAGGGTGCCCATGCCCCCTTGGGGTCAGGGCACATTCCACCCGGAGTGTGGCCTCCTCTTGGGCTCTAGCACATGGTGCTCCGCTAACTGACATTTGTAGAGCTACAGGCTGGGCGACACCGAACACATTCGCCAGATTCTACAATCTCTGAGTGGAGCCTGTGTCCGACTATGTACCCGCCTCTACAGTGTAAAATATCACTGCATAGGTTTCACTGTACAAACATAGATTAAGTCTTATTAAAGTTATTCACTCAAGAGAAGTGAGTGATTTTCTGTCTTTCGTCATCTCGTCTTTTATGAGAACCATAGACCATATAAAGAAGAAACTGCTTCCCTGCCATTGAGAAATATTTTCTGGGTTCCCGTGTTTTCACTGTTATACGCTAGGGTGCACTATATTACGCATCTCCTGAACGATTACAGAATCTCCTGATGAAAACACAGGCGAAGAAGAAACAGAAACGAGCTCTCTCGTAAGCAGAATAAAAAGAATGCGATCATCAGCAATAAACAGCATATAAATCAAAACGGCTGTGTTATTGAATGAAATGTCGACCCAGGACGAGCTGTAGGACTGAAGCTTTGGGGTGCTGATGGACTCCATCTAACAGTTACTCCATCCATCGAGAACCAAACTGAGAGACACACTCACACGCGCCCACACACCTTTCTTGTCTATGTGCACTTGAATATTTAAATAGGCAAGGCTTACAAAAGCACAAATTATCAACTTCAGTGAAGATGCAGCACTGGCCCGAGTGGGCAAGTAACAGATCTGCCAACTGGCCAGAGTCCCGACTGCTTAGCAAGACCTTGTGTCAATCTCTGACTGCACGTGCCTCACCTCTATGTTTCTCCTGCAGGTCTCGTGTTTTAAGGCCCAGGCCATTGGGCAGTCCTTTGTCGAACCCTGCAAAAGAAACAAGGATCGGATGCAGATACTGCTGTGAAATACATAAACCCAACACTCATATCTGACCGTAAAACACGAGACCTGCAGGAGAAACCTTGAGGTGAGGCACGTGCAGCCAGAGATTGACACAAGGTCTTGCTAAGCAGTTTCAGACGAAACACGAGCACAAAAACAAACAAAAAATAAGCACTCGTGGGTAATAGAGCAATGCAAAGAAGCAATGGATTAGGAAAATGACTTGTTTTCATCTCCTCACAGTTCATTATTTCAAAGAGAATAAGGCATTAGGACAGTTTTTCCTGATAAACAAATTCTGATTAATTTCCTTGGTAAACAAAGCCTTGCAGCTCTGTTTGCAGTGAGATTATTTTAGAATTTCTGAACAATTGAACTAAGCTACGAGTGATTTGTTTCTTGACTTTAAGGAAAAATAATCATTAAACTACAAAGCAACTTGAAGCGAAGGAGAAAAGAGGAAACAGCATGAATCAGAAGATGAGCAGTAGCGAGACTATAGGAGTGCGCACTCGCTCTGCCATTCATGGGTAATTAACAGCGTTTAAAACTGATTTTTTTTTACATTTAATGCTGTGTCTTAAATCTACATGCACACACACACACACACGTTTGTTTTTGAGAATAGTGGGGACATTCCATAGGCGTAATGGTTTTTACATCATACAAACCATATTTTCTATCCCCCTACACTGCCCCTGCCCCTAAACCTACCCATTACACACACACACTGCCCCTGCCCCCCTAAACCTACCCATCACAAACACACACACACACACACTGCCCCTGCCCCCCTAAACCTACCCACCACACACACACAAACACACACACTGCCCTAACCTTAAACCTACCCATCACACACACACACACACACACACACACACACACACACACACACACACACACACACACACATATACCCACACACACACACATACACATACACACACACACACACACACACACACACACACACACACACACACACACACACACACACACACACACACACTCACAAACATGACTATACGACTATAGTCGACTATAGGAGTGCGCACTCGCTCTGCCATTCATGGGTAATTAACAGCGTTTAAAACTGATTTTTTTTTACATTTAATGCTGTGTCTTAAATCTTCACGCACACACACACACACGTTTGTTTTTGTGAATTGTGGGGACATTCCATAGGCGTAATGGTTTTTACATCATACAAACCATATTTTCTATCCCCCTACACTGCCCCTGCCCCCCTAAACCTACCCATCACAAACACACACACACACACATACACACACACACTGCCCCTGCCCCCCTAAACCTACCCACCACACACACACAAACACACACACTGCCCCTACCCTTAAACCTACCCATCACACACACACACACACACACACACACACACACACACACACACACACACACACACACACACACACACTCCCCCTACCCCTAAATCTACCCACCACACACACACACACACACACACACACACACCCTAAACCTACCCATCACACACACTGCCCCTACCCCTAAACGTACCTGTCACACACACACACACACACACACACACACACACACACACACACACACACACACACACACACACACTTACCCTACCCCTAAACCTACCCATCAAAGGAAACATTCTGCAGTTTTACTTTCTCAAAAAAACTCATCCTGTGTGATTTATAATCATTTTGAAAAGTGTGGACGTGACAAAATGTCCTCATATGTCACCCTCTCCTGTAATACCTGTGTCATACCCATGTCATTATACACATTTGTGTCCTGATATGTCACAAAAGCAAGCACACATATACCCACACATACACACACTCACATACACACACTCACACACACACACACACACACACACACACCTACACACACTCACAAACATGCACACACACAAACACAAACACAAACGCGCACACACACACACACACACTTTAGCATACTTTTAACGAGTTAAAAGCATACTTTTAAGATTTGAAGTACACTACAATAGCATATTCAGTACAATTAAGCACCGGAGACCTTAAATGTTTCTCATATTCCTCAGATCATTTGCAGGAATTTAATGAAAAACGCTTCAGATCATAATGAACTGGAACAATGTTAGGATCCCAAAGAGATTTCACAAGCAAGGTCTTTTCTTATGAGAAACAAGTCTCCATTTTTATGATTTTGTCATCTAGTTGAAAACAATTGTGATATTAAAGATAAATGTTGCCTGCAATATTTCTTTCCTTTGGGTTCAGCGAAAGTAACATTGCAAACACGTCCTGGTTGAGAAAATAAATGTGACCTTTGACATTAAGACAGTATGACATTCACGTCTTCTCTGACTAATCACATCTTATGAATGTCTTCGGTTTATGCAAAGCTGCGGCAAAAAAAGTGTTTAACGTCTGCGCCTTTGAGATTCTCCAGGATCATGAATTGTTCTCCACCTGTGTCTGAGTGGTCTAGAGAGAGAATATATTAAAGGCTAATCGGCACACAGGACTCCTCATATTCACAGAACTATTAAAGGATCAGACGCATAAGGTGCAGATGAGTCAGACTCTCTTCTTGATAAATTAATAAGAATGAGCCCTGTACATGTGTTCGCTTACTGAGGGCAGCTCAAACATCCTCCCGCTAAATTGATTTAATGGCATATATTAGCATCTCATCTTCTCAGGAGCTCTCATGTTTAGGAAATCTCAAAACTCTTTGTAAAGATTGTTAGAAGGATTTGTGGAGTATTAAGAAGAACAAAAATCAAATAGCCTAATCTCAACCATGAATATTGCAACATTGACCAAGTTATTAGACTTGGTTTAACAGAGGGGGTATCGCGCCGGCAAAAATACAGAGTTTTACATCATTCAAAACTGTGAAATATCTTCTTTTATTTCTGTACACTCACAGTACAAATGAAATGTTGAGCTTTTTGCGAAATAAAGAACATAAACATGATGCACATCTGCCGACTTTCTCTCAATGATAATTCTGATACTCTTCAGAAAATGAACTATAACTTAGCGAATACTTGTCACACAAAAATGAGACATATGTCTAAAGAAACATTGAAATGTCAGGTTTTAAATAATGAAACAAATAGTCTCTGTTTATTTAATCTGTTTATAAAGAGAGAGAGAGTCATTATCAGGGTTTTCACAATGAAATCCGCCCAGTTTCTACTCAAAACTAGCCCAAAACTAGCCCAATTGCGCTTCAGGGGGGTCCCCCGGTGTTCCGGGCATAGACTGTAAAA
Source organism: Gobiocypris rarus (assembly GCA_023029165.1). NCBI lineage: Eukaryota > Metazoa > Chordata > Actinopteri > Cypriniformes > Gobionidae > Gobiocypris > Gobiocypris rarus. The sequence continues at coordinate 2,644,510 of CM040926.1, read as the reverse complement.
AAAGATGGCTGATGTACTTTCACTCTCTTCCATCCATTAAAGTAGGTGAAGCTGCCAGTGTACAAATATGGTGCTGACATCTTGGGTCTCGAGTCTGCGCAGTAGTAAACGCGAAGTGGAACCACGATAGCTAGGTGCTGCCCACACTCCTGCCTTTTTGTGCAAACTTCCATTCAGTCTAGCTCTATCACCCTGCACGTTCACAAAATGCGTGGATGCAGCTCTGGCGCTGCTCAGACTACAAGGAATTTGCATTCTGAACTACATAGACAACTTTCTTATTCTAGCACAATCGCAGCAGATGGCAGTTTGGCATCGAGATGTCATTCTCGCTCATATGCAAAGTTGGGGTAGTTGACTGAATGCCAAGAAGAGTATGCTTTCTCCACTACAGAAGACATCCTTTCTCTGTGTTGTGGGATTCAGTGATGATGTGGGCCGTCCTTTCACCTGCTCGTATTGCTGCTATCCTCACAGTTGTAAAAGAGATAAAGATAGGCCAGTCACTCACTGTGAGGCAGTTTCAGAAATTGTTGGGTCTGATGGTAGCAGCGTCCAACGTGATACCTTTTGGCCTGCTGCACATGGGACCCTTGCACTGTTGGAACCCACCTGAGGGGGAACCCACTTCTTATAATCAAGGTCACACAGAGGTGTATCAGTGCCTTGATTGTATGGAGAAAGCCTTGGTTCCTGTCCCAGGGTCCTGTGTTAGGAGCTCAGTGTCATCGAGTCAGTCTCATGACCGATGCATCTCTCACAGGCTGGGGGGCTGTAATGGAAGGCCGCTCTGCTCAGGTTCTGTGTCATTATCTTTCATGGCACATAAACTGCCTGGAGATGGTGGTGATCTTTATGGCTCTGAAGCATTTCCTCCTAGACCTAAGAGGGCATCATGTGCTTGCCCGAGCACATATAGGAGGTTTACGGCCAAGCGGAAGTGGAACTGTTTTTTGTCTCAGAATATGACGCACTGTCCATTTTGGCTCACCCTCACCATCCAGCTCCTCTGGGGCTGGATGCTATGGTACAGATGTGGCCAAGGCTGCACCTGTATGCTATTCTCCTGATTGCTTTGCTCCCAGGAGTTCTGGAGGTCAGCTGAAACAGAATAAGTCTACTGCTAGTCACACCATACTGGCCGAGCTAAGTATGGTTCTTGGATCTTGTATCCCTCCTCAACGTCTCTCCATTGAAGATTCCAGTCAGGAGGGACCTTCTGTCTCAGGCGAAGGGCAGGATCTTTCACTCTCGCCCAGAGATATGGAACCTGTGGGTTTGGCCTCTGAGCGGGCCCAACTCATAGACTCTGGTCTCTCAACTGAGGTTGTAGAGACCATACTTCACTCCAGATCTCCATCCACGAGGAAACGTTACGCCTTGAAGTGGAGAGTTTTCACTTCCTGGTGCAGTATGCAACAGTAGGATCCTGTTTCCTGCCCTGTCGGGTCAGTGCTAGAATTTCTACAGGATCGTTTTTCATCTGGGCTATCCCCTACCACATTAAAGTTTCATGTGGCAGCCATTTCAGCTTACTATGTCCCGTTGGATGGTGCATCTGTTGGGAGAAACCCTCTAGCAACAGGTTTCCTTCGTGGCACTTTAAGGCTGAGGCCTGCAACTTGTACCAGGGTTCCAGCTTGGGACCTGGCTATTGTGCTAGAGGGTTTATCTGCAGCTCCCTTCAAGCCTCATGAGACTGTTCCAGAAAATCTTCTGACCATTAAGACAATGTTCCTTTTAGTCATAAATTCTCTAAAAAGAGTGGGAGACCTACAGGCCTTATCAGTATCACCCACGTGCCTGGAGTTTGCACCGGGGAAGGTCAAGGCGTTCCTTTATCCTAAACTGGGCTATGTCCCTAAGGTGCTTGTTGCAAGCTTTCTGCCCTCCTCATTATAGAGATCAGGACCAGGAAAATGTTAATCTTCTGTGTCCAGTTATGGCACTGGATACTTAAGTCGACAGAGCTGCCTTGTGGAGAAAATCTGATCAGTTGCTTTTCTGCTTTGGATCACCTAAGAAGGGTCTTCCAGCATCCAAACAGACAGTCAGTAAGAGGCTATTTCTCTTGCTTATGAAGTTTCTGGTCAGCCTTCACCTTTGGCTGTCAGCGCTCATTCTACAAGGAGTATGGCCGCCTCTAAGGCCTTAGAGTCAGTTGTTTCCCTTAAAGAGGTTTGTGATGCAGCAGGCTGCTCCTCTCCCCTCACTGGACCTGGATGCTGCCCCAGGTTCTCAGGTGCTTATGTCTTAGTTGTGCTTCAGTTTCACACAGACAGGCATTTGTAAGCATGGCATTTGGGTATTATCGTTCCCAAAGCATATTTCCTTATTTTTCACAGTTTTCTTTTCAAAATAATGTCCTGTCCTTCCTTTCCTAACCTCACAATAGGCATTGACCCTATGCATATGTAAATCTATTTGCCAAAACATGCCACTACACCTCCCTTCCACAGGCCAGAGAGAATAAAATGGATTTTGAAATTACTTTATAGTAGCAAAATCATATTGTTTGGACTGATTAGTTTTCCTGCCTCATTTGCTTTGAGAACATTATAGGTGCTACAGATATATTTTCCTTAAACTCAATCACCTTGTACCTGCAAAAAGCTGCATCATTATACGTGAGTGTACCTTACACACAGCCAAGATTTTATCAGTGTTATTCCAGATGACAAACACTTCAAATACAGGTTGAGACTTTTTGAGCATTCTATCAACTCTACAAATACAATATTACTGAGGCGTTAATCTCTGCTGTTGTCTTGACAACTATTTCCACACAATATTGAAAAATCAAGGAAAAGGAAACCTTACAGTGTGCAATATACACAAAATATTTATACAGCACTGGGATGTTTCACCGCATCACTCCGCTTGTGTTGTGTGCTTGGGCATGAAATGGAAAGTTCTCCCAAAAATTACAAACTATTCTGCTATCATGTCATTCCAAACCTATATGACCTTCTGTGGAACACAAAATAAGACTTTTTTTAAAGATAAATCAATGCACTTTTTTGATAGTCCACTTGAATGTCGGCCAACCCAGGTTTTGTGTAGTTGGACCACGTTGGGGGATTTTTGGCCAATTGAGCAGTGTTGAGGAAAGTAACTTTTAAATGTAATGTGTTACAATATTGCGTTACTCCCTAAATAAAGTAACTTATTGTGTCACTTAGTTACCTTTTATGGAAAGTAATGCATACAGTACAGATAGTCTGGTCACTCTCCATTGACAAAGTTTAACTCCCTTAAAGGTGGTTACTCTGTTGAAGTTTAAAACTATTGGATCTGCCCAGAGCCACTCTGGATCTTCTATAACCAATCGCCAACGTTTGGTCGTGACGTATGTCATCTCAAACTAGCGCACAAGTTCACCGTCATTGTTCTCAGCCACTCCCTCTTTGCTGATTGGACCAGTTAAAATTTGACCAGATAAAACGTCTCGGGTTATGTATATAACCCTTGTTCCCTGAGAGGGAACGAGCACTGCGTCGGAACGACGAATTTGGGGGATGCTCCCTAAGCATCAACGCGTCTGAAGTATGAATGAAACTAGTCCAATCCTGATTGGTGCTACATCATGACGTAGATGTGGCGGCATACCGGAAGCTATAAAGGGGAGCCCGGCGCATTGTAGCGTCAATTATCGCGATGAAGCAAAACGCTTCACAGATGTCCTGCATAGGGACACCCGAAAGAAGGGCCACCGAGGAGGCCATGCCCCTGGTGGAATGGGCCTTCAAGGCTATAGGTGCAGGCAGATTGCGCACCTGATATGCAAAAGCTATAGCCTGCACAATCCAATTACTAATAGTAGGGGTTGATGCAGGCAACCCTTTCTTGGGTGAGCCAAAACACACTAACAGCTGGTCTGATTTCCTCCACTGAGCTGACCTTTCCAGAAAAACCCTCAAGGCCCGAACCGGGCATAAGAGGAACAGTCTCCCTTCTTCCGCCATCACGTGGGGCGGGGGATGAAACACCTGAAGAACCAAGGACCTGACCACCCCGGAAGGGACCTTGGGCTCTTAGCCAGGTCTAGGGTGCAGTACAGCTTTGACCACTCTCCTAAGAAAGGTGATAGCTAGGAGGAACGCCACTTTAAGCGTCAGATTCTTGGGTTCTGCCGACTCCAGTGGCTCGAAGGGCACCACAGCCAAACCCTTGAGCATCACTGCCAGATCCCATGTTGGTACTCTGGTACGGACTACAGGCCTCATCCTCCGTGTCCCACGGAGGAAACGTACAACCAGATGGTGCCTACCCAAAGGCCCATCACCTAACGGAGCGTGGAAAGCTCCAATAGCTGCCACATACACCTTAAGTGTGGACGGGGTAAGCCCTGCAGAGAATCGATTTTGGAGGAACTCCAACACTGAAGCCACTGGGCAGTTAATTGGGTCCACCTCACGCTCGAAGACATTCCACTTGAGGCTGTACAATCTCCTCGTAGACGGGGCCCTATAACTAAGTAGGGTCTCTATAACGTCTGCTGGCAGCCCCTCCTCCCGGTACCTGGCCCCCTCAGGGGCCAGACCCAGAGGTTCCATATCTCGGGGCAGGGGGGAAATATTGTACCCCCTGCCTGAGATAGGAGGTCCCTTCTCAGAAGGACCTGCCACGGGGGACCCCCCAGCAGAGCTATTATATCCGAGAACCATACTCGAGTCGGTCAACGAGGAGCCACCAGAAGGAGACTGACTCCTTGTTGCCGGACTCTCTCCAGGACCCCCGGGAGCAGAGCGATCGGGGGAAATGCGTAAAGACGCAGCCTCGGCCATGTCTGAACCATGGCATCCAGCCCCAGAGGGGCTGGATGCGTGAGGGAGAACCACAGTGGACAGTGGGACGTCTCTCGAGACGCGAACAGGTCCACTTCCAATGGGCCGAAACTCCTGCATATTGACTCCACCACCTCTGGGTGGAGCCGCCTTTCCCTGGGCCTCAGCCCCTGCCTCGACAGAATGTCTGCCCCCTGATTCTGTATCCCCGGGATATACATCGCCCTGAGGGATAACAGTTTCTCCTGTGACCAACGGAGAATGAGATGCGCCAATTTGCAGCCCCTAGTGGTTCAGGTATGCCACGACAGGTATGCCATAATTGTCCGTCACGGACCAGAACGTGGTGCCCCGAAGTTCCGGGAAGAAACTCCTCAGAGCTCTGTAGACCGCCATCATTTCTAGGCAATTTATATGCCAGGTGGAATGACGGTCCTCCCATGGACCCCTCGCAAAGCGACCTTCCATGACCGCGCCCCAACCAGTGAGGGAGGCATCTGTTGAAAGGGTTTTCCGGCAACATGATGCTCCCAGCACTGGCCCTTGGGACAGAAACCAAATTTTCTTCCATATACCTAGAGCACGAAGGCATTTGCGCGTTGCTCTGATGATATGGAACAGGTTCCCTCTGGAGGAAAACCCCTTGGTTTTTAGCCACCACTGTAGGGCCCTCATGTGTAGCAGGCCGAACGGAATGACGGTGGACGCTGCTGCTAGATGTCCCAACACTTTCTGGAAGTGTTTTACAGTGATGCTGTGGCCCAGCCTTATTCCTGAGACTATTGCCAGAACGGTCTCGACTCGCGCAGAGGACAGTTGCGCCCGCATCAAAACTGAATCCCATATTATCCCCAGAAAACTCATTTTCTGGGCTGGCATCAACACGCTCTTCTTTGTGTTGAGTCTCAGCCCCAAGCATTGAATATGTGCTAGAACTACATCTCGATGTTGAACTGCCATCTCATACGACTGTGCCAGTATTAGCCAGTCGTCGATATAATTCAGTACACGAATGCCCTGAAGTCTCAGTGGAGCCAGAGCTGCATCCATGCACTTGGTGAATGTGCGAGGGCAAAAAAGAGCTAGACCGAACGTAAGCATCTGATATTGGTAAGCTTCGCCCCCGAAAGCAAAACCTCAGAAACTTCCTGTGGCAAGGAAGGATGGAGACATGAAAAATGGGCGTCTTTTAAATCTATCGTGACGAACCAGTCCTTGGCCTGGATCTGACTCACGATGGTGGGAATAGTTAACATCTTGAACCTGAATCTCCTCAGAGACGGGTTCAGATATCTCGGATCTAAAATCTTCCGAAGCCCTCCATCCTTTTTTGGAACTATAAAGTACCGGCTGTAGAACCCGGCCTCCCTCTCTGACGGTGGGACCCGTTCTATGGCTCCCTTTATCAGCAAGGATTCTACTTCTTGTTCCATTACCCAAACCCGCTCTAGCACCACTGCAGACCATGTCACCCCGTTGAATTTTGGAGGGGGGTGATCGAACTGCAGTCTGTACCCTAATTTTACAGTCCGCAGGACCCATGTGGATATATTCGGAAGGCATTTCCATGCGCCGAGATAATCTACTAAGGGAATCAGCCTCTCGGGTATTACTTGAATCTCCTCTTTCGCTTCCTGAAGCGGATGCCCGGCAGAGAGCTGAATACGATTTCCCGTATATGGACACTAGTGCTGCCCAGTCGCAGGTCTTTCTCGAGGCGACTGGAGCACCACCTGTCCGTGGGAAATTGATGTGGCCCGAAGCATCTGTGACGGCGGGATTACCACATCGTTTTCCCATCGAGAGCGCCGCACGAGAGGCCACCTCGATTGCCACCTCGATTGCCCTCTGCCGCAGCTAGGACCTCTTCCCAGAAGCCTTAGCAAGAAGGACGTTCCTCAGATCGCCCTTCTGCACAGAAGTCTGCTGATGAGAGCGCCTCCTCTGTTGCCAAGCTCCCGGAGGAGGGGCTCTAGAGCCGATGCTCTCCTTCTGCACCTGACGGTGCGAGGAGCTGGCTGACGGCTGAGGCTGCCCACTAGTGGCAGCCTTCCCAGATTTTGTGCCGACGAGGGAGGAACTGTCGGAAGGCCGCGAATTGTTTTTTCGCCTCCTGAAACCTGTCGACAACCGAATTAACGGCGTCGCCGAACAGGCCAGAAGGCGAAATCGGGGAGTCCAGGAGAAAGGTCTTATCCTTCTCCTTCATCCCCGACAGATTCAACCATAAGTGCCTCTCCACTGTCACCATTGAGGCCATGGAGCGGCCGCTGGCACGGGCCGTCTCCTTGGTGACTCGGAGAGACAAATCCGCAGCCTTCCTGAGTTTGAGGATGTCCTCCGGGGAGGGACCCTCGCCCTCGTCGAGCTCTTTTAGGAGGTCGGCCTGGTATGCCTGCAGGATAGACAGAGTGTGCAGGGAACTACCAGCCCGACCCGCCGCCATATATGCCCTGCCCACCAACGGCAATGTGTCCCTACACGGCTTGGTGGGCAGTACCGGGGCTTTCAGGGACGATGCCGATTCGGGTGAAAGATAGCCCGCTAGAGCATCTTCCACGTGCGGCATCGTCCCGTAGCCGGCCTCACGCGTCCCCAGAATGTTTGCATTATCTAACACAGGGGGATTGGAAATTCGTGCGGAATACGGCCTGTTCCAGGACCTGCACAACTCATTATGTAGGTCCGGAAAAAATGGCAAGCCCCGGCGAGGTGTCTGAGCCCGGCGCGAGAGAAACCGGTCATCCAGCCTACTTGATGGCTGGACTTCCTGTCTCTCTTGTGGCCAATCAATCTTTAATTTGGCCACGGCTTGAGTCAGCACCTCTATAAGCTCCTCTTGGGCGGGTGGGTGCAGTGGCGACATATATCCCGCACCACCTGCCTCGATGTTGATCTCCTCCGGATCCTCGGACCCGGAGAGGACCAGCATCGGATTCTCCACCCCGAGGAAAGAAGCCGCTTCTCGGGCTTCCACATGAGGTGGGAGTACCTCTGAACTGTCAGAGGAAGATTGAGAAAGTGCCTCAGCAGTCTCAATCTCCGCTGACAAGTCCAGCTGTGAGCCCCATGATCTGCAATGCCCCACGGGCTCAAGTGGTTGGCCGGCCTCAACAAAGACCGCCAATCGGGACCGCAGCACCCTGAGCGTCAGCAGCTCACAATGACTGCAGGCGGCTCCCCCGAGAGCCGACTGAGCATGCTGAAAGCCCAGGCATTCAACACACAGAGTGTGTGTGTCCGCTCCTGAAATAAAGCGGGGACACGGGTCCACACACCTCTTAAACTCGGTCGCCATTCTCTTTTTATAAAATATAGGGACAAACAACAATAAATAGACAGACAGTTTCACACAGAGCGTTATGCTGAAGAGCGATAACTGACACTACAATGCGCCGGGCTCCCCTTTATAGCTTCCGGGTATGCGGTCACATCTACGTCATGACGTAGCACCAATCAGGATTGGACTAGTTTCATTCATACTTCAGATGCGTTGATGCTTAGGGAGCATCCCCCAAATTCGTCGTTCCGACGCAGTGCGAAGTTCTCTCGATATAGGGAACCAGAGAATATACGGCAATCCCAGACAGAGTACTGAAGTAAAATGAAAATTGAGAGCAGAAGTATGTAGGAGGGCGGAGCCAGGCTAAATGTAAAGGTTCTTTCACACCTGAAAGGAATAAGCCTCAGGCTGAAGGAAATGCAGATTTACTCCAGTACAATAGAGGGCGCTGCTCTAACAAACCTTTCAGCTGTTCTGCCATTCTGGATCATAGGAGAAGAAAGTTCAACACTCTTACTTTAGCAATAAAAACAACTAAATGAAGCACAAATGTGATGTTAATCTAAATTAATTTTGCTTATGATTGAATTAGATCATCAAATGTCAGCAACAAAGACATTGATTAACCCCTTTACTGCACCCCGCCCCTCTTATATAGAGATATATAAGCTCAAACACAAAAACAAAACTATAGAATATATATATATTAATGTATAAAAATATGTGTCTGTGCTGTAGAAACAGAAAATAATGCTTAAGCCACAAGTCTGCTCATGCTTAATTTCAAATCTGAGGATGTTATCTCTAAAACTATTAATTGTATGAAACATTTTCTACGACTATGTAGTGAGTTTTTAGAGAAGCCTGATAAGAGACTAATAAATTATAGTTTTGCCCTGTAAATACCCACTCCTCTGGCGAGGAGAACTGCCCCATTCACGTTTCTCACTCAACAAATCTTTCACACCTCACCTAATCTTCATTAATCTTTTATTATTCCTTTGTTAGTATTCAGCCATAGCCTTTATTCTGGAATCAAATGGTTCAATGTTGTTTTGTTCTTCAAAATATCTTTTGAGTGATGAAATGGCAATTTACATTTTTGGGCAAACTTTTACACTTGCATGTAGGCTCAGTCAGACACTCAAACATGGTACTCGCCCTCACTATGGTACTCTAGGGTTGCTACAGTACCAACATTTTAGTAGTCGGTACCAATAGCAGTGCCATTTTATGGTTCTCTGAACCAATTCCAGTGCCACAGCAAAAAAAAAAATGAATTAAGTAGGTTATCCGTTGGTTATTACTGTCAATCATCACCGTTTACAATTCAGTCACTCATTTACATCTGTTTGTCAATTCAGAACTTTGAAGTGTCCATTAAAAAAACTAAACAGGGTAATAAACAGAAAGCAAGAGAATAGCCTCCCTTTATGATCAATAAAGCTGTCAATCTCTAAAGAGCAAGCTCACAGAATTCTGCACTCACGAAAACTTCAGTTTATATAAAACAAGCTGTCTTAGTTGTGCAGTGAAGTTCTTATTTACATCGTTTACACTTTGTTAATTAAAATAAAATGATTTGTGAGCATGCAGCTCACGTTAAATAAAACCTTGTTCGTTTTCAGCGGTGCTAAGCGAATTCTGATTAACTCATTGACTAGCACCTCTGATTGGCCATTGTGTTCATACGCTCAACAGACATGACTGTGATTGGCTGCAATGCTCAACACTTGTAAAAAAAAAAAACTAAATCAGAACTGACTGGTACCAATAGTATTAAAGTTAAAGTATTACAATTAAAGGACCCAAATATGAGTTTTCACAGCAAAGCCATACAGTAGAAGAACCATTTTTGTCTCCCCAAAGAACATTTCAGTGAAGAGTTCTTTAAAGAACAATTATTTTTCTTGTAACGAGTGATCCACTGGAGGCAAGGTTTAAGAACCCAAGTGAAGTTTATTCACAGGTACTTGAACAGATACAAACAAACGATGACCTTGACTTGACTGACTTGAACTAAGCAGAAATGACTAGAGACTGACTTGACTTGACTTGACTACAAACACTCACCAACAGTGGTTACAGTACTCAACAAGGTCACATGGCAAACATAAGGGTTTAAATTCACAAGAACTAATGACTAGACAAGACACCTGTGAACAATGATCACCCAATAAACCAATGAGAGAACTAAACTTAGAAACACATGACTAAATAAACCAATGACAACATGACACGAGACAAGGGAATCACATACAATGGAGCACATGGCAGGATCACATGACAAACAGGAACATATGGCAGAACCAGGAAGTGCAAGGCGAAACATGACAGTGAAACATGAAACAGATCCAACACACTAGACATTTCTTAGCGTGAAGAACATTTTCCAGTCTAAAGAACCTTGAAAAGTAACCATGAATTTTAAAAGAACTTCATTAAACCATAGATGCCAGTAAATAACCTTTACTTTTAAGAGTGTAGCTTGTATGTTGCACTTTATTTGACAGTATGTGCACTTAAAGTGTACTTACCAAAGTAGTGGGCAATGCAAGGTAAATGAAAGCTTTAGCATAAGTTCTGCCGGGAAGATTTAATTGTCACGTCACTTCAACTTTTGTATCTATCCAATCACATTCTAATACATGGGTATAAAAGATCGGTACTTAGTCATGTCTGAGTTCGCAGATGCTGACGCTCCAATGCACAGCCATCCTCCCTACCACCTCCAAGTCAAATCCTTCCCTACATCCACCCCACCACCACCAGGATGGTCCCTTCCATACCTCACGTGGGGGTCGGCTGCACCTCTGCCTTCGTCTTCAGGCAGGATATGCAGAGTCCGGACCCTCAGATTGCGAGCTATGGAAGGGGGCCTGTGCCAAAGTACTTTATTGCTTGCTGGGTTGTTAATAAATGGATACTATAGTGCCGAAGTTATGACGTCACTCTGTAGGCCAAAATGCGGAAGAGAGTTAGCATTTTAGCACTTCCGGTTCCCTCGCTCTAAAGTCTATGGGTGTTTTGAATGGGTTTTTGCTAAATCGCCTGAAATAAGGTCTGTGGTTAACAAAGCCTCTAAATATTTTCACGTGTTGATCTATGACATAAAACACACTAGTTATAACCTGTGATTTTTTTAACTTTATTGTGTCTTAAAAACGGTTGTTGCTTACAAGTTGCTAAAAGGGACTACATCCGTTGGCGGGGACTTTAGACGTCATCGTGACAAATCTCTCACTAGCCCGCATTTCAGCCTCACAGTCTTATAAGTTTACCTTTCAGTTAATATACATAACGTTCTGTAATATACATAAGTCCCTGAATGACAAATACCAAAAATTAAATGTTAAACTATTGTATACTACTTGTATACTATTGTAACTACACTCCAGTCAGCTCACAGTAATGTGGGTGTGAGATAACATTTATGACACTGGCTCTCTCATAGAGGCTTGTGGATTACCAGGTAAAAATATATAGAAAATGTGAACAAAATGAGTATATGGTTTATTTGGGAACATAATATTGTTTAATATAATGTTTAATTATAATTATAATAAGCATTTGTTGATGCTATTGGACAATTCTCATTAAATTTAACATATATAATTATATATAACTGTTATATTACATTTTTGGAATTTAACTGTGTTATGCTTGTTCAGAGATTGTTTGTATCTTAAATACATAAACACTATTATAACTCCTCTATCTCTCCCTAGTTTTACTTACCGAGACTCGATAAACCTTGTCCCTCATGCTGGCCCTTACAATACAGGCAATATTTCTCATGAAAAAGTGGATAAGTGTTCATACACAGCGCAGATCATAATGAGCGAACGTGTTTGAGGAAGCTTGATGATGATGTTGATCCGCGACCATGGTGTGCTGTAGTCCGTTTATAGCCTACCGTTAGCCTTTTATATCTGACGGCTTTATTTAGGCTTCAAAATGTATACATTTTGCATTAACTTGTAAAGATTATCTTGCTAGACAAAACATGTAAGGGTCATAACTCTCTGTTGAACACAGATCTTATTTTTTTGCGAAAATGCATTGGCTTTTCATCGAGGGAACCCATGCGCTGCTAACTTCCGGGATGGCCTACAAAGGATGTCATTACTTCCGCACTCTATTGTCACAGTATTTATTCTCTCGAGTCTTTCTGGTAGAACTACTTTGGTTAAGGTAAGGTTTAGGGGTAGGTTCAGGGTTGGTACCTAGTTATTACCCAGTATATTTATTATATCTATTTAAAAAAAAAAAAAAATGGAAAGATATTGTGTCAGAGGAATTGCATTTGCATGGCTGAAAAGTTATTTAAGTGAAAGGCTACAATATATACAAATGAATAATGTAAATTCTGGAAGAAAAAAAAAATTACACATGGAGTCCCACAAGGTTCGGTATTAGGACCCAAATTATTCATAATGCACATAAATGATGTCTGTGAGGTCTTACAAAATCTAAATTGTATTCTGTTTGCTGACGATACCAGCCTCTACTGCTCAGGAACAGATCTGGAGCAACTCCTGAATACCGTTGAAAATGAGCTAAGGACATTAAAAAAATGGTTTGATATAAACAAATTATCAATGAACTTAAGTAAAACTAAATATATTATATTTTGTAATCTAAAAATTAAAAAAGAAGTTAAAATTAAAATAAATGATTGGTAACATTCTTGGGGATTTATATTGATGAATATTTGAATTGGAAAATGCATATAAATTTCATAAAGATGAAAATTGCTAAAACTATCAACGCTCATTATTTTTACTGTACAATTCTCTCATTCTGCCATACCTTAGTTATTGTGTAGAAATTTTGGGAATAATTACAAATCAATTATTATTCCAATCTATTTACTCCAAAAGAAGGCAATTAGAATTGTAAATCAGGAAAAATATTCTGCACCAACGAATCCTTTATTTATAAAATTAAATCCCTTGAAAATTCATGACCTTGTTGACTTAAATACAGCCGTTGTGATTTACAAGGCATATAACCATCAGCTCCATCACAGTCTCCAGGAGATGGCCAAGCTCAGAGAGAGTCAGTATAACCTCAGAGGAATAGGTATTTTATTAAAAAAACTGTGAGAACAAATAAAAAAAGGAAATGTATTACTGTCAGAGGGGTACATTTGTGGAATAGTTTAGATGATAAATTAAAAGGGTGTTATTTAGTAAAATTATTTTAAAAATTGTACAAATCTAGTATAATTGAAAAATATAAGGGATTAGAATTATAAAATAAATAAATAAATGATTAATTAATAGTATCATTATTTTAACAAAGGTGTGAACTAATGGGAAGATGAATAACCTTATTTAATTCTGCTTTAATTTCAGTTGTTGGTGATGTAAAGTATAGTATGTATGACTTTGTTTTCTTCTTGATATATTGTTCAATGATAAGAGGGCTAGGCGTAATAAGTTCAGACTTCAGCCTAGACCCTTTCGGTCTTTGTCCTTGTCTTTGAAATGTTGAAGGATTATATAATTGAATTTAAAATGTTTTGTTTTTTGTTTGTTTTTGTTATATTATTATTATTATTTTTTTAAATCTTTTTTTCTTTGGATGGATGACCGAATAAACTAAACTAAACTAAACTAAACTAAACTAAACTAAACTAAACTAAACTATCTAGTTATTGTAAGTGCTACCTGTATATGCTTTTTTAAATTCTAGGAAGTGTGCAATGTTGTGGAATGTATTTGGTTGACAGTTTTTTGCGTGCATATGATACACACGTTATGGCGTATTATATGCACAACCCCCACCCCATCCTACCCAAGAGCGTGTCACGCCATAAAGTGCGTATCATGTACATGCGAAAAATTGAAACTCATTTTGGTGTATACATTCCAAGACATTGCACGCTCATTTTATTGATACGCATTCTCATGTGATCATGTTGTATATACAGACATATACACATATTTCTGTTTTACAGAGAATGCATTGATAGAAAATCAGGCTGCATGCATACAAAGCTTGGGTAATGAGTTTAGTGGTGAAGAAAAATTATCTTTACTGTAATATGAAAATTATTATATATTTACATTGTAAGATATGTATTCATTGTAGTATTTATTGTACTGCCTTTACATTGTATCATAAGTATTATTACAATAAATAAAATGATAATTGCATTGTATTACATAAGTATTATTACAATAAATAAAATTAATGTGAATTAAATTAAATGAGAATTATTTAAAAAAGAAAATTGAGAATTTAGTGTGGGCTGTGTGCTTAATTTTCGCAAAAATGCACCAGTGCAAAAATCTATTGATAGTCTGACATGTGTTTTAAGGGTAAAACCTGAATATGTTTTCATGAGATTCAGCCAAACAAAAGAAAATGATTCACTGTGGGTCACAAAACTGTATGCCATAATTTCAGCAAATTGTTTGTCATCTCTAACAACCACATCTGTATGTTGATGTACAGATATAAACACACACACACACACACACACACACACACACACACACACACACACACACACACACACACACACACATATATATATATATACACGCACATACCAAAATATGTCAAAATACAGTTCAGACATTCCCACATATACAGAGCACACACACACACAAACACACACACACACACACACACACGCACACACACACACACACTCGCTGCAAATCCCTTTGAAGAAGCCATGATGATCTCCACTAATGAGATAAGAGACTGTGTAACCACGGTGACAAATGCAGCCATTTGAGGCCGGAAGGAGGAAAACAAGAGCAGATTATGCATGCAAGCAGCAGGTGAGAGATACTGAGCTATCGTGCCTGTTTTGGACTGAGTCCCGCCTCGTTCTGAACGCTGCCTGCCAAACCGTACAGAAAACACAGGATCACATTCTCAGACTGATGCCACGGTGAACCTCGGCTGAGCAGAACGCCTGGCGCTTCACAGAGGTGTCCACATGTGTAAGTCTTAACTTTCAAATGGCATACGTTGGAATACAAATATTGGTAACACTTTCTATGAAGCCCATGCTTATAATGAATTATAGCCCCATTTATACTTATTTATAAGTAAGTATTACTATTCTATAAATATATTTATAAAGGCTCATTCAGATCTCTCCTGCATTATAAGAACAGTTATAGTTACATTAATAATTATGTCATGCATTTGCTTTTTCAATATGCATGCTCATAATCCATTATACACTGATTTATAAATGATCAAATATAAAATAGTTCCAGAGACACTTGTTTTTAATTATTTATTAATTATGTCTTTAATGGCTAATTTTTGCATTAGAGGTCATGAATGGCAATATTGATTTGTTAGATATGCTCGTCCATATGCATTGCTTAAAGCAGTTTGAAAATATAATGTTAAAATATATTGTTGCAGTGTTTTGCAAGTGTGCAACATAAAGTTTATCACAGGAATTATTGTTCATTAGATACAAATAACCATCTTGAGCTGTATAATGAGCAGATCTTCATATCATCTGTGCTTTCACTTAAAGCATCAATGATGCGTTTATAGAGATTATAACTGTATTATAACTCACAATACGTGTTTATAAGAACACATCACGGATATTAATAACAAAATATTAACTTATCTGACAGAAATACATCTGAATGACTAAAGTCACTGTAATATAATATAATAACATTATAGCAACGCAGGCCGTGTCTTTATAAAAGCATTCATTAATCACATGACTAATTCATATTTATACATCAGTGTATATGGATTATGAGCATGTGCATTGATAAAGCAAATGATACCAAGACATGATATCATTAATTTGATACAATAATATACTTAATTACTCATTGATTAAAATAAAATGTTATCATTGCATTACCATATTTGGTCACACTTCAGTTTAGGGTCCATATCTCACTATTATGAACTATGACTTTTACCTCAGTAAACGCCTAACTGTTGGTAAGGTAGTTGTGAAGTTTAGGTATTGGGTGATTAAAGGATGTAGAATATGATCATCAGAATAAGGCATTAATATGTGCTTTATAAGTACTAATAAACAGCCAATATCACAGTAATATGCATGATAATAAGACACTAGTTATTAGTGAGAATTGAGGGGGAAAAAGTAATTATTAATAGAAAAATAACCATTAAATGGGCTTCAAATACACTGCAAAAAAATGCTTTTCTCATTTAGTATTTTTGTCGTTTCCAATCTAAATATCTAAAAATTTCTTAAATCAAGAGGCATTTACTAGATAAGTAGAATTAAAAGATATTTTTTCTTGTTTTCTGGAAAATAAAATCAAAATGAAGTGAGTTTATGCTTAAAATTATCTGCCAATGGGGTCAGAACAATAATCTTGTGTCTGTTTGAAATCTTGTTTCTGGTTTCTGTCCCTGACAGATCATTTTGCTTATGTCATTTTACTTGTCTAATAAAATAATTTAGATATCTGGACTGGAAACAAGACAAAAATACTAAGTAAGAAAGGCATTTTTTGCAGTGTAATTGAAGAAATGTAACCTAGAAACTTCTTTTGTGAGATTCAGCATATTACCATAATAATCATATTATGTAATATTATTTTCTTGTATTCTCTGAGGTGTTTCTGTCTGACAGTAGAGCAGGAATGCTCTTCCGCTAGGCAGGAGTTTGCAGCTCAGTCCTGTCTGTCACGTATGAAGGAGGAAAGCAGGCAGGAAGAGCAGGCAGGGAGCAGGACCCGAGGAGCCGCTCTGACGGGTCGTGAGATCTCTGAGGAGACCCCATCTCATGGCCGATGAGCAATTCATCTGGAGTTAATGTGCTGCAGCTGTGCTCTAATGAGCTGAGGCCAGCGGAGAGACTGCACTGCTGTGACGTGTCCTGCATTCATCAGCTGAAGCCTGACTATCAGCCCATCACTGCCCATGCTTTTCAAAGTCATAATCATGATGTGATGTGCGCTCATGAGATTTGGGTCATTTCATATTTGTCTAGCAAACATTATATACACTTTTAGGCCTACACAAAATGAATACAAATAATTGTTCAGTGGTGGACAGTGACGAAGTATTTCCACTTCATCCCCGCCATTGACGGAATTTCACAGCTTTCCGTGTTTTCACTGTTATACAGTAGGAGACGCTATTACACATCACAGAACAGAATCTCCTGATCAAAACACAGGTGAAGAAGAAGCAGAAACAAGCAATATCATATGTAATCATATGCAACGTGACCATTAATATTGAACGGCATATAAATCAGAACTGCCTAATGTTACTGAATGAGATGTGGGCCCAGGACGAGCTCTAGGACTGTGAAGCTTTGGGGTGTTGATGGACTCCATCTGTGTTTGATCATCACGTATTTCTCTGATATTTTTTATTTATTTTTTATGAAACTTAGCCACATTCAAGTGTTAATTAAACAAGAATGCATGAAGCTAGAATAAAAATAAAAAAAATGAGTAGCTGGTCTGTTCTTTCTTTTGATATATTGCATGTTCAGATATTCATACAACAAAATATTCTGGGGGCCATGAAATTTTGTGAAAATGATTAAAAACACTGACAGGAAAAGAGTTGAAATTTACCCCATGCTTTACTCTCCCTCAAGCCATTCTAGGTGTGTATGACTTTTGACTTTCTTATTTCAGATGAACACAATCTGAGTTATATAAAACAAATATATATATATATATATATATATATATATATATATATATATATATATATATATATATATATATATATATATATATATATATCCTGGCTCTTTCAAGCATTATAATGGCAGCGAATGACGGTTTGAGATTTTGAAGCCCAAAAAAGTGCATCTATCATCATAAAGTGCATCTATCTATTATAAAAGTGCATCTATCCATCATAAAAGTGCATCTATCCGTCATTAAAGTTATAAAGCCATCATTTTTATAAAGGAAAATAGAACCCCATCACTGCCATTATAAAGCATGGAAAGGCCAGGATATTAATTACTACACTAGTAATTTCTCACTAGAAACGACATCAGAAGTGGAAAACGTTGGTCAAAAACATACATTTACACAAAAACTGACCAGCAACTTTCGGACGCCATATTTCTTTTCCCAGCTTAACTGTCACAGAATGGAACACAAAGGATTGTGGGATATTAATGACAGTGAAGGATACATTTATGCTCCTTCAAAAATCAGATAAAGACAGGAGACAGGAAGTTAAGCTAAACATTGGATTCGGATGTGTCTTGATGCCTTCCTACCTTGAAATGTGTCCCCCGAAGGCAGCAAACAACTCAATGATTCAATGATCCGCTCAAAACGAGCCAAGAGATCTGATGGCTCAAAAAGTAAGTTGATTATTTTCATCATATTTAGGTCATGTCTGTCAGTTATTTGTGAAGTAAATCTGCTGTAAAAGGGTGAGCTGCTTCAGCCCATTGAAGTGTTTGAATGTGGACATTTGTGTGTGTCTGTACGGTGATTTGAGCTATTATTACACTTTAATGAATGCCCATGCATCTTCTGTAGCAGCTTCAATGATAAAACCAGCGTGTTTGCATAGCACTGTTAACACAGTTTACCCCATGTGACGTCTCAACATAGTATTTTTATACTCTTTGTTGACACATACAGTATTTACACAAAGTGTGTATACTATATAGCACATTATACTAATGGGCTGTTGAATGCTTGATTCTGATTGGGTGACGAACATTCTAAGGTGTGCAATTATTTTCAGGGAAACGACTAAAGTAGTTCCAGACAGGTTTTGACCGCATTAAAGCTCCATATCACTCCGCCAAACATCCTTACAGCCGACAGCAGCAAAAGAACCAAAAACACACTGACCGAGCAAATAAATATAGCAAACAATTGGATAAAAACTACATATTTCCATGTTTTTTCTCCACAAAATAAATGACTGAAGCCTCTGCTGCGAGCTCTAAAATGAGGTTTTGGAATTAGCAACGGATTCTTGGGATGAGATGTGTAAGAAATGAGTCCTGCACACAAGAGCGTTTTAAGGACAAAGCCTGACAAATGTCTTGAAATACATCATCTGAACAATGTCTTGGGGTGTGGTGACTGTAGTATAACCGGAATAATTGACTCCAGGCTGGCGAATTATTAGAAAAATTATGCACACACGAGGTCTAACTCACTTCGTGTCATGACCGCATTACCACCGTGGGTGTGCATTATTTTTCTAACAATTCAATGGCCCATCATCTATTATTCACTTGTCTGCACACTTGAATTATCAGTAACAAAATGTTTTTGTTTTTTAATAGTATATTAAAATGGTATGGTTTGATAGTGTATAATACGTGTTGGCAATAAAATATTAAATGTATGCTCTAATCTTTCTTATTAGTGCTGGCTAAATAATAAACATGGTTCATCAATCAGTACTTCAATTTACTTTCAAAACTTACAAAATCAAGTACTTTTGTACTTTTATTCAAGTGAAAATGAGTACTTACTGGATTAATATGTTAATAGGGGATCTATACTTTTACTCAAGCACTTGATTTGTGTATTTCGTCCACCACTGTTTCCTTAATTCCTTAAATCCTTAATTCATAATTGAAACCAATACTCTGGCAAATAAAGGCAGCTTAATGATATTTGGTGAGAATCCAATGGAGACGTTCAGCAATGACTTATTTCTCTTTGTTCCACACATGTACAAAATAAGCAGGCATATTAGTTACATATTAGGTAAGTACAATAAAAACACAAATACAATCTGATATAACTCAGAAATATTTATTTGTAAAGCTACTTAATTCAGAACAGATCTATGACACTTCTTATTCATTTTTTAAAATAAACTTTTCATTTAAAATGATAACGTCCTGACAGAAAGAGACACGATTTGTCCCTTTCTCTTTCTTTTCTTTTCTTCTTCTTCTTTTTCGTTATTTCCATTGATGGATCTTTTGAAATTTTATATTATTAGTTATTAAAAGAAAAAGTAGTACACCAAGAAATGCTGTCATAATTCAGTAATCTTTTCATATCCGATCAGCTGTTACAGCGCATGCATGAGACGCTTCAAGCTTTCATAACGTTCTAATGCGCGTTTCATCTGAAACACACGTGAGAACTGGCGCCGCGCGTCTCTGTCTTGTCTTCTAGTCTTGTTTGTTTCAAATTGCTATTATCATATATTACGTTATTGTTTGTATTTTGTTGTGAGCATTAAAACAAATAAAAACCGACAGCATCCGACATCCGCATGACCAGAGTTTTTCGGGCTCGCATGTCACGCTTCAATTACGTCAAGCGTGAACTCAACCCTGGCATGCACACGCAGAGGACTGCTGGTTGGAAGCAATATATTCTACAGTTTAAAAATTTTAAAATATTGTTATTTTTCTTACAAACACTTATCGTTTAACTTCAGAAGACATTGATTCTGTCACGGTTCATGGATTCACTGACTCATTTCTCTCTAGAGGTTGTTTGGTTGTGTTGGAGGCGTGGTCACTGATCACTGCATTCACCACTTCACCAGCTGCACCTCATCTCATCTGCCTTTATATTTGCCTTACCCACATCCTGTGTTTGTCTGCGCATGGATGCGCGCATTTCCTGAGTCGCCTGGGAGTTCCAGACAGCGCACGGTCAGCCCACCCGTCGATCTCGAGCCCATGCAGGTTGGTAGAGCTCGGCTTTCCCGGGAGGAGAGAGAACGACGACAAACAGGAGGACTTTGTCTTTACTGCGGTGGGATGGGGCATTTCCTAAACCGCTGCCCGGTAAAAGACCAAGCCCGACAGTAGAGCGGAGGCTACTGTCGGGCGGTTCCAGGTTGGGGTAATCCTCATCCACCACTCTCCTCCCGGTAAGACTGCAATGGGCAGACTGGTATCAGAGCTGCCAGGCGATGGTGGACAGTGAGGCGGAAGGTAACTTCTTTGACAGTTCCTTGGCCGATCAGCTCCAGATCCCATCAAGCCTCTCCGTCATCCTATCACTGTGCACGCTCTTAATGGACAAACTCTTCCTGCCATCACCCACTCCACTGACTTTCTCACTCTGATCACTTCTGGCAACCACACGGAGACTATCGACTTTCTCAGCATTGACTCACCCCTGGTTTCCATCGTCCTCGGTCATCCCTGGCTGGTCAAGCATAACCCCAGGGTTGACTGGGGTCGCAGTACTGTTTCTGCCTGGGACGATCAGTGTTACGCCTCTTGTCTTGTGTCTGCCCGTTCGTCTGTGTCTAGTTCTGTGTTGCAGGATGAGTCGGTGGATCTGTCAAACGTGCCCACGGAGTATCTTGACCTGAAGGAAGTGTTCAGTAAGTCCAGGGCTGCTTTTCTACCTCCTCATCGTCCCTATGACTGTGCTATTACAGCCAGGTACGTCTCCGCCTAAGGGCAAACTATACTCTCTTTCCACTCCTG
This sequence comes from Gobiocypris rarus, assembly GCA_023029165.1. Classification (NCBI taxonomy): domain Eukaryota; kingdom Metazoa; phylum Chordata; class Actinopteri; order Cypriniformes; family Gobionidae; genus Gobiocypris; species Gobiocypris rarus. The sequence goes on along the minus strand of CM040926.1, from coordinate 2,623,044 downwards.
AGAGTGAGGCCATGGAGAAATACATTTCTGATTCTTTAGCTTCCAGGTTCATCCGTCATTCCTCTTCTCCAGCGGGGGCAGGGTTCTTTTTTGCCTTACCCAATTCCTGTGTTTGTCGATCGTTGCAGTTCTCCCTGTGTGTCCTCGTGTGCAGTCGCCTTCCCGTGTCTGGTGTTGTGGATCGTCCTTCCGTGTCTTCTGGACTGTTTCCGTCCTGGAGTTCCCGTTGCCTGGTCCTTGCCCATTGTGTCCCTGTGTCACGTATGCTGCACCGTCTCCAGATCTCCTGTCACCGTCTGCCTACCACGAATTAACTTATTGAATTACTCTTTAACTACATGAAACAAGAGGGGAACAAGAGTCACTTTAATTTACAGCCCCAGATTCACACTTACCCTGTAACTACATGAAACAAGAGGGGAACAAGAGTCACTTTAATTTACAGCCCGCAGATTCACACTTACCCTGTAACTACATGAAACAAGAGGGGAACAAGAGTCACTTTAATTTACAGCCCCAGATTCACACTTACCCTGTAACTACACGAAACAAGAGGGGAACAAGAACCACTTTAATTTACAGCCACAGATTCATACTTACCCTGTAACTACATGAAACAAGAGGGGAACAAGAACCACTTTAATTTACAGCTGCAGATTCACACTTACCCTGTAACTACATGAAACAAGAGGGGAACAAGAACCACTTTAATTTACAGCCCGCAGATTCACACTTACCCTGTAACTACATGAAACAAGAGGGGAACAAGAACCACTTTAATTTACAGCCCGCAGATTCACACTTACCCTGTAACTACATGAAACAAGAGGGGAACAAGAGTCACTTTAATTTACAGCCCCAGATTCACACTTACCCTGTAACTACATGAAACAAGAGGGGAACAAGAGTCACTTTAATTTACAGCCTCAGATTCACACTTACCCTGTAACTACATGAAACAAGAGGGGAAGAAGAGTCACTTTAATTTACAGCCCCAGATTCACACTTACCCTGTAACTACATGAAACAAGAGGGGAACAAGAGTCACTTAAATTTACAGCCCCAGATTCACACTTACCCTGTAACTACACGAAACAAGAGGGGAACAAGAGTCACTTTAATTTACAGCCTCAGATTCACACTTACCCTGTAACTACATGAAACAAGAGGGGAAGAAGAGTCACTTTAATTTACAGCCTCAGATTCACACTTACCCTGTAACTACATGAAACAAGAGGGGAAGAAGAGTCACTTTAATTTACAGCCCCAGATTCACACTTACCCTGTAACTACATGAAACAAGAGGGGAACAAGAGTCACTTAAATTTACAGCCCCAGATTCACACTTACCCTGTAACTACATGAAACAAGAGGGGAACAAGAGTCACTTTAATTTACAGCCTCAGATTCACACTTACCCTGTAACTACATGAAACAAGAGGAAGAAGAGTCACTTTAATTTACAGCCCCAGATTCACACTTACCCTGTAACTACATGAAACAAGAGGAACAAGAACCACTTTAATTTACAGCCACAGATTCATACTTACCCTGTAACTACATGAAACAAGAGGGGAACAAGAACCACTTTAATTTACAGCCCGCAGATTCATACTTACCCTGTAACTACATGAAACAAGAGGGGAACAAGAGTCACTTTAATTTACAGCCTCAGATTCACACTTACCCTGTAACTACATGAAACAAGAGGGGAACAAGAGTCACTTTAATTTACAGCCTCAGATTCACACTTACCCTGTAACTACATGAAACAAGAGGGGAAGAAGAGTCACTTTAATTTACAGCCTCAGATTCACACTTACCCTGTAACTACATGAAACAAGAGGGGAACAAGAGTCACTTTAATTTACAGCCTCAGATTCACACTTACCCTGTAACTACATGAAACAAGAGGGGAAGAAGAGTCACTTTAATTTACAGCCCCAGATTCACACTTACCCTGTAACTACATGAAACAAGAGGGGAACAAGAGTCACTTAAATTTACAGCCCCAGATTCACACTTACCCTGTAACTACATGAAACAAGAGGGGAACAAGAGTCACTTTAATTTACAGCCTCAGATTCACACTTACCCTGTAACTACATGAAACAAGAGGAAGAAGAGTCACTTTAATTTACAGCCTCAGATTCACACTTACCCTGTAACTACATGAAACAAGAGGAAGAAGAGTCACTTTAATTTACAGCCCCAGATTCACACTTACCCTGTAACTACATGAAACAAGAGGGGAACAAGAGTCACTTAAATTTACAGCCCCAGATTCACACTTACCCTGTAACTACATGAAACAAGAGGGGAACAAGAGTCACTTTAATTTACAGCCCCAGATTCACACTTACCCTGTAACTACATGAAACAAGAGGGGAAGAAGAGTCACTTTAATTTACAGCCCCAGATTCACACTTACCCTGTAACTACATGAAACAAGAGGAACAAGAACCACTTTAATTTACAGCCACAGATTCATACTTACCCTGTAACTACATGAAACAAGAGGGGAACAAGAACCACTTTAATTTACAGCCCGCAGATTCATACTTACCCTGTAACTACATGAAACAAGAGGGGAACAAGAACCACTTTAATTTACAGCCGCAGATTCACACTTACCCTGTAACTACATGAAACCAGAGGGGAACAAGAGTAACTTTAATTTACAGTCCGCAGATTCACACTTACCCTGTAACTACATGAAACAAGAGGGGAACAAGAACCTTTTTAATTTACAGCCCGCACATTCACACTTACCCTGTAACTACATGAAACAAGAGGGGAACAAGAACCACTTTAATTTACAGCCGCAGATTCACACTTACCCTGTAACTACATGAAACCAGAGGGGAACAAGAGTAACTTTAATTTACAGTCCGCAGATTCACACTTACCCTGTAACTACATGAAACAAGAGGGGAACAAGAGTAACTTTAATTTACAGCCCGCAGATTCACACTTACCCTGTAACTATATGAAACAAGAGGGGAACAAGAACCACTTTAATTTACAGCCCGCAGATTCACACTTACCCTGTAACTATATGAAACAAGAGGGGAACAAGAACCACTTTAATTTACAGCCCGCAGATTCACACTTACCCTGTAACTACATGAAACAAGAGGGGAACAAGAACCACTTTAATTTACAGCCCGCAGATTCACACTTACCCTGTAACTACATGAAACAAGAGGGGAACAAGAACCACTTTAATTTACAGTCCGCAGATTCACACTTACCCTGTAACTATATGAAACAAGAGGGGAACAAGAGTAACTTTAATTTACAGCCCGCAGATTAATTCTTACCCTGTAACTACACTGATAATTACCCCATTAATTAAGAAATACTTACAGTATAAATAATTTAATTTTCCTGATAGTTACCACTTTATTCTCCAAATATTACATATTTTTCCCATATACCTACACATACTTACTTTATAGTTACCCTAAAGTTACGCTGTAAATTCACTTTAATTATGCACTTTCCGGGCCATAATTTAAAGCGTTACCGAATATTTTTTACTGTAAGAAAGTAAAGAAAAAAAATGTATATAACATAACCACACAAATAAATGCTGCTTTCAGGTGAAGTTTTTATTTATAATGTGAATTTAAGTGATTTCATTCAGAATAAAATGGGTGTAGTTTCATGTTTCGTTTAAAGGAATAAGCATAATGTTTGCGACTTTAGCTTATTCATCATATCCCCCAGAGTTAGTAGTGATGTGACGTTTGACACAGAGGCTTCGAAGTTTGTATCAAAAAAACGAAACATCTCACAGTGAAGCACTGTATCAGAGATTGATTTGTTTTGCCATAACCACGTGATCGGTGACGTCCGAAGCTTCGTTTTCTCCCTCAACCACGTGACTGCTTCGTCATCTGATTCAAAAATAGTAATAAATAATTAATACTAATTTTGGGGAATTTTGTATAATCTTTGTCCTTTGCCTCACACCTTTATCTCATCCAGCATTATGTAGATTATGAGTTTAATGTCAATAGGTACTGATATATAATTAGTGCTTTATGGATTGAGCATGTCATTATTGGAGGTTTTGAGATTGGGGCAGTTCATTTTGCACCTGTGAAGGAGACCGACAGTGTTATAATTACATGCAATTTTCTCCTTCATCCTTTCACGTAATGATTTTTTGGCAACATGCAGCTCCTCCTTTTGTTCCCCCTCCTCCTCCTCTTCCCCCTCCTCCTCCTCCTCCTTCTCTATGATGGACACATGTTCTTCCTGGCTCAAAAAATCAACCGTGTAACCCTGTAGCACAGCGGGGTCTGAGCGCACCCCAGCCCGTGCGCTGAACTATAGCTCCTGGAACAGCCGTTCGTCATCAGGGACAGTGGGATCTCATCAGTATTCCAGATACAGTATTTGTGTGTTAAGCGGATAGACACTGAATCAATGCATATCTTAAACATAAACCCTTTCACACATGAATAACCTCAAACATTTTCAAATCTTTGAATGTTTATTGCCAGTACCTGTATTTAACACAGTCCAGTCCTTTACCTGACCTGACATTCAAACGTTCAGACCTGTCTCATTCTGTTCTGCGTCGCTTTTACTCGCACACAAACACAAGTCAGGTATTTCTTGAAATATGTTTCACTTTGAGTATACCTACCTAAATAATAAATAATTTGGGGCTAATTCCATTTTTTAAGAAAAAAATATTAACCCATTTAATTCAAAATTTTTCCCCAGACATTAAAATATCCAAATTTTGTGTCATTAGTAACCCCTTGACATTTTTTATGGAAAAGTGTGTGAAAAATTGTGTTTTTTGGTCGGTCACAATCGTGACCTGTGTATAATGAATTAACATATTTCTGCAGTCATCAAAATTCTTAGATACACCGATCAAGCATAACATTATGACCACTGACATGTGACATGAATAACACTGATGATCTCTTCATCACTGTTAGTGGGTGGGATATATTAGGCAGCAAGTGAACATTTTGTCCTCAAAGTTGATGTGTTAGAAGCAGGAAAAATGGAGTGAGTGAGCGAGTTTGACAAGGGCCAATTTGTGATGGCTAGACGAAAGGGTCAGAGCATCTCCAAAACTGCAGCTCTTGTGGGGTGTTCCCGGTCTGCAGTGGTCAGGATCTATCAAAAGTGCTCCAAGGAAGGAACAGTGGAGAACCGGCCACAGGGTCATGGGCGCCTCAGGCTCATTGATGCACGTGTGGAGCGAAGGCTGGCCCGTGTGGTCCGATCAAACAGACGAGCTACTGGAGCTCAAACTGCTCAAGAAGTTAATGCTGGTTCTGATAGAAAGGTGTCAGAATACACAGTGCATCGCAGTTTGTTGCGTATGGGGCGGCATAGCCGCTGACCAGTCAGGGTGCCCATGCTGACCCCTGACCCCGCCGAAAGCACCAACAGTGGCACGTGAGCATCAGAACTGGATTACGGAGCAATGGAAGAAGGTGGCCTGGTCTGAGGAATCACAATTTCTTTTACATCTCAACAGGACTTAAAGGATCAGCTGCTAACATCTTGGTGCCAGATACCACAGCACACAATATTAGGAAGGTGGTAATAATGTTGTAATAATGCCTGATTGGTGTATATATATATCAGCGCAGTTAACACATTTTAAACTCTGTTTCTTCACATTCTAGTGTTATTATATATAAAAACCCTTGTACAACGCTGATAGTAATACTGAGATAAAAGACAAAAAAGAGTTCATTAGTGACTTATTCACTGTAATTTTGTCATTGCAAAATTTTGTCAGTGCAACCTTCTCTAACAACTGCAATTGGATAGTTCATTGTAAGTATATATAATCCTAAATGCATTGTATTATCTCACCGGTCACTACTGTTACCATCAACATGTTTACTCATTCAATGACCACACTCAACAAAACGGGAATAATTCCCATATAAATACTAGACACCTTAAAGACAATGTGTACCAAATATCTTTGTCATATCTTTACTCACCTTTTGTTTTGGAGCTTTCATGCAGTCATCCTCTAACCATGTGACTGCATATATGTAATTGAGTCCCTTTAGTTTTCTACATTTGCAGGAGATGCACTAAAACACCAGTATTATTTTTAGAGCTTTATAAATGAAAACATTCTTTACAGTCACTATTGTGAGCGATGGATGTTAAGGTTTATACTATTTTGCCTGAGTATGCAACTTTAAAGTCTCTTAATACCTGTGATTTTGCATAACATGTTTTATGTTTTGCATGCTGTCACATGTGATTCTGTACATTTGCAGTGTTTACATAGAAACATCTACGCGTGCACTTTACGTAAACACTTATGAACACAAATGAAATGCTCTTTCAGGGAGCCGTACTGATCTCTGCAGCGCTCTGTACAGACACACAATTCTCAAACACATATCACTAACATCCAGCGCTATTTAAAGAGAGAGTGGAATAATCACCTAGGGAAAATTACACACCATTCAAAGCGCTGAGGCATAATTACATACTATTAGAAAGCATCTCTGCCCTCTTGCTTTGGACCGCGAGCACGTGACACTACATGTTTCAAAGCACACGGTTGTCTTCTTCTCATGGTAATTCAGAAGCCGTGTGTGCTGAACAACAGACGATGGGCTCCGGAACGGATACAAGAATCATGGGTTTGTATTTTCTGTGATCATGAATTAAAAAGCGAGATGCATGTGAAGAGGATGGCAACAGAGAAGCCTCTCATCCAGCACCGAGACCCCCGTATAAGCACCCGTGAGACTGTCAAGAGACCCCTAATAAGAAGAGGTCTTATGAATTATTGATTCCCAGCATCCGTGCCCATACGCCCTCACTCGTCCTCCTCCCGCTCTGCTCTCAGGATATATATTCCCTTTAAGTCCGAGAGCTTTGAGTTTTGCCTGAGGTTTTGAGCGCAGGCCGCCCAGCGGTGGATGTTTCTGAGATGGAGGGCAATTAACTCCCGAGACCCCCTCCTCTCCGCACCTCTTGATCTTTTAAATTCTCTCTGCCATGCTCGGGTCAATGGCAGATCTCTCCTCAAGCATTTTCCTGCTATGAAAAGGAAAACTCCATGCAATAATTCCTGGGATGGTCCGGGGCGGTGCTGGGCTTTCACATCGTTAAACGACAGCTGATTCCAGTGTCACCGTCTTTATTATCACATTTCTATGAGAATAAAATGATAGAAAATGCCTGATGAAGGTCATGGCACTGAAATAAAACTAATTATTTTTTGCAAGTTGGGATAGCATGCAGAATTTATTTTTCTGGTTTATTATCATAAATTATGTAATAGTTGTTTAATTTATTATATTTTTTTATTAAATTCACACGCAGCGCTTATGCAAAGGGACAAAGAAAAGCTTTTTTTTGCATTAAAAATATTTTCTCAATGATATATATTTTTTTATATATTCAACTACATTTAATAACATAAATTAAATATATGGTTTTAAATACACTACCAGTAAGATTTTTTTTAAAGAATTGAGTATTTGGACCTTTATTTTGATCAAAAGGCATTTATAATGTTGGCAGCTGAAAATACAGCTTTGATCACAGAAATAAATTACAATTTCAAATATATTCAAATAGAAAATAGTTATTTTAAATTGAAATAATATTTCACAATAGTACTGTTTATTTTTGCATAAGCCAAGGACACATCTTTTTTTTAAAAACACTAAAATATCTCATATATACAGTCTCAAACTTCTGACAAGTAATGTGTGTCTATTTATTTGTAATTAAAAAATTATTTATTGTTTTATTTTTTTGTATTTATCTACATTTTAAAGCATGAATCAATCAAACAGTTTCACATGTCTATTAGTCTGTCCTCTCAATCATATTCAGCATTTCACACAATCTCATGTCAATCTTGACTACCTATAGAGTAGTATTGCATCCTTCATATCTCCTAAAAGTATTTCGTTTTTTTGTTATATTTATAAAAGAAAGGTAGGCTGTACCGAATCTTTCCGAATAAAACCGAGCGGATGGAGGCGTACCATGTGGGCGGAGCTAAAGAGCCACGAGCGCGCACAGCTGTTGCGTTGAGAGCGTCTGAAAGCTGTGACATCCTTAAACGTGGAAAAAAGAAAACGTTATCCTAAATAAACCATGGCTATCAATCAGATTCAGCCATACTTATATGATCCAGAATCTGATCCGGAGGCTGAAACTGAACAGGAGCAGCAGCGACAGCAGCTCGTCTCTGTGTGGTGTGTACTGGAACTGTATGTATTTGCTTAGCGGACCGATAGCCAACAACACAGACATTTGAAGCAGTTTTACTCACCACCTGCGGTTCCAACGCACGGCCGAGAACCTTTATCGCTGGGACCGCTCCATCTTTCAGCATTAGACGATCAGAAAATCCGGAGTCAAACTGGGCCTTGTTTATAAAAACTCATCTCTGAAATGCAGGGAACAAACAAAAACACTTGTGCAACTCCGTTGTTGCTCCGGAAAAACAAACTCCATCCACTGTCCCATTAACGCTGGGTTATTTGGGAAGCTGAACAGGGTAGTCTTGCCCCGACAACCAAAAACACACTTTGGTGACATTGCTGATTTGGTGAAGGGGTTTGGGTTCGTGCACCCGTCCAGGAGACGGCCCGCACAGGACATCCCGCCCTTTTTGACGTCACGCAAACCCATACTATAAAAACACTTTCCGAAACTTGTGAGAAACTGTAAGGAGTAATTTTGACACAGAAATACTCCATCAAATGTCCAACTTCTGTTTTGAAACTTTGGCCATGTTTAGCATGGGAACCCAGACTTTAACAGTGTAAAAAGCTCAGTATGCAGCACTAATGCACACTGTATGTATATTTCTGTCTACAGCAGCGCTGATTCATTTTTATATATTTTTCTGCCTTCACTGAATGTTGCTGACAGAACACCGTCCAATCATGTCTTGCTCTTATAATAAGTGGCCAATGGAAAACATGAAACAGTCTGACTCCCAATGGCACAGGTCAAGGTTAACAGAGCTCATATTTATTTGAATAGTGCGGCGTCTGATCGGCACTGAGCCTCATGAACACAGAGCTCATTAGTATTCACAGGTGATCAGCTACAGTAAGGGTCCAGCTCATTCTCATATGTCTGGATAAAGCATGTTGAAAGCATTAACAAACTGCATCTTTAAAGAAGTCTTCATGAATCATCTGAGGTTAGAATATTGAATGAATTTGAAATAATGTGTTAAAAATGGGTTCAGTCTGCCCTGCATGATTTCTAAAGATTTCCAACGTTAGTCGGACATGATTTCTCTTCAAAATCCTACGGGTGACGTCACGGACACCACGTCCATCATGTTTTTACAGTCTATGGTATAAACGCATACAGTGGCATACAAAAATGCATGTTATTTTTTTATTTAGTACTGTCCTAAATATTTTACATAAAAGATGTTTACATATAGTCCACAAGACAAAAAAAAATAGCTGAATTTACAAAAATGACCCGGTTCAAAAACGACCTCGTTCCCTGGATGATCCATGGCTGTGTGTGTGTGTGTGTGTGTGTGTGTGTGTGTGTGTGTGTGTGTGTGTGTGTGTGTGTGTGTGTGTGTGTGTGTTTTGTGATGGTTTGTAACATGCATTTTGTATGATCTCTCTTATGTTTAAGGAAGGTCACTACCAAACGCCTATTTTCTGCCTTTAAGCAAACCTTTTCTTTTCTTTTTTTTGGGGTGTTATTCCATAAAATGTGTTTTTTATGTGTGTGTACAGCTGTTCACAAGCATGTGCTGATTAGCATCTTTGATCTGAAAAAACTCAAACGTATCTAAAATTGTCATGACTGAAACATGTCGTCATTGTTTTAGTAGTAACAAAAGAAACTCATAATCCTTTATTTGGGGAAAATAAACTAAATGTTACTACGGTTATGCAAATCATCAATATTGAGTATGAGTTAAAAATGTGTCATGGAGCTACCAAAACATTAGCAAACACTATACACCGAAACATGTTCAAAACACGTCAAAAATAAAGAATAATGAATGATGAACTGAGATGTTATGGTACCGTTCGGTTCACTGTACATCCAAACTCATGAATCCCTAACTCTGAAATCAGTGGGATTGACTTTATACCTTTTACAAAGAAAGACTGGATTCAAAATACAACAAATCTCATAAATTACAGTTGAAATATTGTCAAAATTGCAGTTGTTTTTGATTTACCTGTGAAAACCTTTTAATAAAATAGCAAAAATTATATATTTACAAGGTAGATGTAAACAAAATCTTAATATGTCAACAAAATCCTTCTTATATATTTGACATTTGGGGAGAGGAAAAATATTCCAAACCTTTCTGAAAATGCAATATGAGAATAACTGCACAATTACTAGAAATGTGTACCTTGAATATTATACAATTTGCATTCACACAAAATCAGTTTCTCTGGACCAACCCTGTAGAATAGCCCTACTTTATATATATTATTGTACCTCTTTCTCTGTAAAACCTACCAGACCGTTAGCGAGACTAGTTTCATGAGGTTTTTTCATACTAACCTGCCTCAAATGAAGAAAGTTTGGTTGAATTTGTGCCGCTCTATATTTGATTCTCTCGGCTAGCGAATTCCACGGCACGCGTCAGCCTGCAAACGAGAGCGTGCTCTGAGATCTTCTATTCATGCATTTTCACACCTTCTGGGAATTTTTTTAATGTTTTTTGACTTATGCATCGCCTCACTGTATCTCTTCCATACCTCTCGCCTCTCTCTCACCTATCAGGTCACAGGGCGTCCACTCTGCCAGTGAATATTCAGCGGCGCTGCACCCTTGGCCCTGCCTGTTAATACTGGATCTGTTCTGCCGGAGCAGGAGGAGGAGGAGGGTGATGATGAAGGTGCCCTAGGGGGAAGAAAGGAATCTGTTTATCCAGCCAGAGCAGCTGTTTGCTGACATGCAGAGCCCTCTTCTGGTGGGTTTGCCAAGCTGCCGCAGAATCCTTTGAATCCAGGTGCACACTCGGGCTTTTGCAACAATATTGCCATCTGAGACAAGCGTTAGTGATTGTAAAATATTTCTTTTGTCAGAGGGCAAAATCAGCAGTCTTGGATCGCTTACTCTGACATGCTCGCCGACGGCTAATTAATTGGCTTTGTAATGAATCTTTGCCTCAGACGGATTTCTGGCAGTGTCCGAAATTTTGGGTTGCAATCCTGCAGTGTGACTGCTAATGAAGAACCAATAAGAGCACAGCTATTGATCAAGTGTGTGTGTGTGTGTGTGTGAGAGAGAGAGAGAGAGAGAGAGAGAGAGAGAGAGTGATGAGCTTGTCTATATGATACACAACATACACTTCATTTTACAGTATATGTGCACTTAAACAGAAAGTGGTGGGTATGCAAGGTAACTTTTATAGGTTAAGGTTAGGTTTAGGGGTTCAGAACCTAGTTTTTACTCAGTTATTGCTATGACTACCTATAATAAGTTCATAGTAGCCTATGTAAGTGCAATGTCTAGTGTTTTGGGTTCGTTTCATGTTCTTATTTTGTCATGTTCAATATCATGTTTCCTGGTTTGTCATGTGATTCCATTGTTGTCATTGGTTGTTCTAGTCAGGTGTTCAGTTCTGTCATTGGTTCATTGTCTTGATTGTTCACAGGTGTGTCTTGTTAGTCATCAGTCTCTGTGTATTTAAGCCCTCATGTTTGCATGCGTCTTTGTCTAGTATTGTTCCCTGTACTACTCGAGCAAGTCCTTGTTCTGCACTTGGGTTCAACTTCAACACTTGCCTCCAGTGGATTTACATTACAGTAAGGAACAGTGCTGTGAAATAAAGTGCTACCTATAATACTGCTAATATTGGTGCAAAGGGCTTGCTTGAGTTTGTGTGATACCATTTTAATTTTCTGTATCAATGAGGATGTCAAAACATGACACGGACTGATCACATTAATCTTCATTTTAATGCTGTAAATCATGAGCAAAGTCGCTCATAATTATCATGAGCAAAGTTGGAATTGATTTCAAGGGGCATATTTTTCACCTTTGCCAATTTCTTTGATTTGACGATTGCCTTATCAAATATCCCTGTTGTCATGTGCTGTCTTGACTAATCCAGACAAAGATGCTTGTTGCAGAAATAACATAAGATCAGGAACATTAAGACACCAGCATAAAACTGAACAACACGATAACTGCTGATTTGAATACATAAAATTAACAAGAGACTGATTTCGGATTCAGCCATTGTTACAGGAACTGAACAAAATTTATATAAAAATAAAAGTCCTTTAAACAGAGACACGGGGTATGGCCCAATTTGAGGCTTGTCGCAATATACTTTTTGTCCAAAAAATCCACAATTATGAGGTGTCATTACAATTATTTTACTGCTCCTGTTTACTTCGGAGCCGTTGGGCGTCGGAGCCCACATGATCCCAAAACATGTTTGATATTTCTGACTCTTGATCAGGCTGCCTCTGATGTGATACCCACGACAGCCACTAGCCGCATTTCCATTACAGATTTACGCAAAACTCTTGCACTATTTTCTAAATGCACAAGGAAAGCCTTATGGGAGTGGCCATGGATGAGGTGTGTGTGTGTGTGTGTGTGTGTGTGTGTGTGTGTGTGTGTGTGTGTGTTTCTCCATCATATCTGCTTCAAGGTCTTCATGATAATTTGAGGCATTTCTTTGTTGTCTAGAATCCAGTATTCCTGTAATTCTATTGTCTTTTTATGAGTTTAACAAAGAACTCTGTCTCGTCTTCTGTCCAAACACACCGTGTCATCTGTAAAGAATGATCCACTTTTACGTATGACAGGTGACTGATGAAAACTGTTTCCATTGCAGTTTTGCGAAAATTTCCTTTTTCGAACTGCCTAAAAAACCACCTCATGTGAGCGTAAAAAAATGTTGCTAGTTTTTGCTAAATTGACGTGTTTCCATTGGGCGTATTTTCAGAAATTTGAAGGATAAAGGAAACGCGGATAGGGAGAGCAAGCGAGGTTCACCAACTGGATGTTGCATGTTTCTATAGCTGAAACTTGCCAGCCACAAACATTCCACAAATATGGAATATTGAGAAAGAAGATTATTCATATGTGACCCGTGCTGGCAAAAGGAGTGGGAATGTGCACAGAATAATTTCAGGCTACAGGCAAAACAAGTGAAACATTTTGATTTTGAGGTTTTCACAAAAATTAGTTTATTAAGCCCTCGTCTACCGATCCCAATACTCCAAAAAGCAATTAAACATCTTACAAAGTATCTTTATTTGTATGCTTTCTGAGAGGAATATCTTGTCCATGAAAACAGTCTTACTCACACTGACTGACAGATCCGACGCGTGCCCACAGACGCCTCTCACACTCACGATACACACACATACACATACACAGAATTTCAGTATTTCAAAATATCAATATAGTCTTGATGGGTATTCACGCAAACATAATCCGTCATGTCTAATATGAACATTTGGTTAACTGTTGAGAAAAAACGTCTGATGTGTATCATTGTATTAGACCCATGTGGTTCAGTAGGTCTTAATAAATAGGTTTCATTCAGTCTGTTTCATTCATGTTAATCAAACAATTGTGGTATCATGGGAAAAAAGTTGAATATATATTATTTTCCTATAGATATTTGGTTTTGACTTGATGTGTGCCAAATGTGACGTAATTACCAGGGATTTTAGGTCTGGTTGCTGGTGATTTTGTTTTGGAACCTCGATTTTTCTCAAAATTGACTTTACTGACTATATCAACTTTAATCAGGTGTAGCTCAGTAATTTTTTGTCTGATAAAAAAACATTTCTCCGTGTGGAAATGTTACTAATCAACAGGTGTGGTGTTTTCAGTCATTCATTGCAAAGTCTTGTTTGTGTCTCACTGCAATTCTGAGCGCTTTCCTGGTGTTAATGTTTTTTTTTTGTTTTTTTTGGATCTCTTGCCTGGTTTCTTGGATCATCCTATTTGCCTATGTGTTTTCATCCTTGTTTCCATTGTCTTCCCTGTTTTTTGGCCTTTTGCCTGATTTGGATTTACAATTCTGGTTCATCCTAATAAAGGACTGCATTCGGATCTTTAATCAAAGTCTCAGAGCAGTTCATGACAAGCGTGAAGAACAAAACTGGTTAGGGACAAACTGGGAATAAATTATACAGAAAGCAAGCAAAGAACTTTTCCCATCATGTCTTCAGTCAAATGGCGCTTTTCCATTACCAGTACCAGCTCGACTCGACTCGCCTCGTCTCGGCTTGGCTCGCTTTTCGCTCCGTTTTCCATTGCAGATAGTTCATAGCGACGCCGCAGGAAACTGCTGTGATGTAATCTTCTACGCGACACACACCCGCTAACCAAAAAAAAGGGAAGTCTGCACCTCCTCGTTTGACCTCGGCGTATTCTTCCGAGTGGCCATAATAGTAATGGGTATATCACGCAATCTCTGGCCAAACTTTTCAAAAATGGTGGGGTTATTCAGGATACTCCATCTGGCGTTTGCAATGATGACACAGTGAATAGTGACGATTCTCTCTGACCAATCAGCCATCTGCGGTGTTTTCACATCACATTTTAGTATCGCCTCAGCTCGACTCGCCGGAGGTGATATGAAAAAAAGTACCTGGAAGCAGGAACAGGTACAACTTTTACACAGTGGAAAACCAAACAAAGGCGAGTCGAGTCAAGTCGAGGCGAGCTGGTACTGTGTAGTGGAAAAGCGCCATAATACACAAACTCCTGTTATAATCACTGAAGCCATCACTACAAAATCAATCTCTGACTTTATCTTAAAATTTATTGTGGCATTTTTGATGGCCCAAGCCCCTATTAATTTCCAACCCTGCTAAGATGCATACCGCACTCTGACAGACAATTCTTTTAAGATGCATAAATCGTAAAGGACAGAATGATTTGCACAGTGTGCGCCCGTCTTGAGTCAGACGAGGTCCACTGGATTCATAGATTTCCATTGCTCAGGCCTCCAGGCCAAAATGAGACACTAATGGCCTCCGGCTCACGCACCAGTCAACCTTGTCTTGGTAATGATTATTATCCCAAACCAGTGGGTAATCAATGGATGAACAAGATGTTCCCTACGGATACAACCTTTTTGGCATATATTAGACAATAAGGTGGAAATTAACGCAGATGTAAGTACATCTCAACATCAATTCAAGTTCACGGCAAAATACCATTTTCTTAAACATTTAGTGGAATGACAAATACTTTAATGTTCCTGTAGCTCAACTGGTATAAAGCATTGCGCCAGCAACACAAAGGTGGAGGGTTTTATTCATATGCACGCTGATTAATGTATACCTTGCATGCATTGTAAATCGCTTTGGATAAAAGCAACTGCCAAATGCATAAATGCAAGATCTCCACCATTTTCAAAGTGGCAACAGGGACTTCCTTTTATATGCTATGCTTTCTCTTACTCTCCTTGCTAGAAAATTACATCATGAGTTTTCTGTTGCACAGACGGGCTTTATTTTCATTTCCAGGAAATACAGAGTGCGTTCTCCCTCTAAAGAAGCGACAGCTTGCTTAAAGATGTTTTATGGGTGGCTGGTATGGTGCTATGCATTCGGCATCAAAATAAATAGCTCAGAGAAACGCTCCGTGCATTCGAAGGAGTGTGCTGTTTTAGAACTAGCACACAGAATAGGAAACAATGATCTATCGACGCTTGTTGTGCCTTTGCAGCCTCTTTGGCTTCAAGGCGGGAGTTCTTCACAGGCGCCTGTTGAAGCAATAACATCAAGCACGCAGAGTCAGGGAACTGTGCTGGAGTCACTCAGGGAATCGCCTGTTTGGGGGATAATATGAGTGACAGGCTTGCTAAGGTGAAGTCAGTACCAAACAGCTCCATACAGTTTTTGACTCTTTGGGTCTGCCTTTGCCCTCTAGAGAGTGATGGATAAAGCAAACACACACACACACACACACACACACACACACACACACACCCCTGGCAGAGGCACTGGGTTCATTTTTAAAGTGCACCACTTCGTAGTTTGATTAGCCTAGTGTTGGGGAAACATCCCAGCTGTTGTGCTCAGAAAAATACCCCGCCATGGCCATTGATAAATGGCTACATTTTCTGCTAAATGGATCTGAAAATACAACCTGTCCAACTCATATTTAGCAAAAGAGTTGAGGAATATGTCTTCAAAGACTGGATTTTTTTTTTACATTTTGAGTTGAGGTTAAGGTTGAGTAGCAGTGTAAAAAAACATTACCTGTAAACTTTTTCCCTGCCAGCATTTTTTAATAAAGTTTCCTGGCCCCCAGAATATTTTGTTGTGTTAGAATAAAACAGTTTTTGTTTAAACAATCTTAATGCATTCCTTTTTATCAATACTTGAATGTTGTTACGTATAAAACAAAGCAACATTGTGAGTAAAAAGCTGAGAAAATCACGTTTTGTCAAAGACTTCCAGATCAGATTCAGAGCGATGATCAAACACAGATGGAGCAGATGGAGTCCATCAACATCTCAAAGCTTCACAGTCCTAGAGCTCGTCCTGGGTCCACATTTCATTCGGTAACATTAAATAGTTTTGATTTATATGCTGTTTAATGTTGATGATCGTGTTATTTTGCATATGATTACATATGATATCGCTTGTTTCTGCTTCTTCGTCACCAGTGTTTTGATCAGGAGATTCTGGGACCCTTTCAGTAGACGTGTCGTAGCGTCCCCTACCGTATAACAGTGAAAACATGGAAAGCCGGAAATTTCTGTCAATGGCGGGAAAGATTTAATTGGTTAAATGCAACTCAACAAACCATACATGGTGAAAAAATATAAATAGTTTAACTTTGCATTCTATGTCATTTTACTGTAAAATACAGTCAAAACAACTGAAAAATGACATTCCCAGAAGTCCCAAATATGATTATATCATGCATATAGAAATAATGCATGATTTATCCAGATTTTGCTCGTCTATCAAAATTACCAACCTGATCTCACAGGAAAATGTAACACGGTGGCGATTTCATACAAATTCGCTCGATGTGAATCATGCAAAAATGCACCATTAGAAAATGGAGTGGTCTGTAAGAAGCGTAATGCATTGCCTGAATATAAAGTAATTTGCATTTCCCCCAATAACACTTTATTTTGAAATCCTTGTCACACGATACATGTGGTGACTGTAATAATAACAAAAAATGTTAATAACTAAAATAACCAACCCTCAACCAAACCCCAATCCTAACCCTATAGTAAAGTGTATGTAGTTAATTATTATTAAATGCATAATTACACTGTAACACGAACACCTTAACATAAAGTGTAACCTTTTTTCTTTTGAATGCTGTTTTTTTCCTTAATCACACAAAAAATAGTCTAGCCCTTAGAGCATTTTACAATACAGTATGAAAAACATATGCCATGTAATCTGCATTTTACAGATCCAGAAATAATACCTGAAATAAAGCCATGCCTTCAATGAGTTCAGTTGTTCTGAATCGTGCATCGCAATTCTGAACATGCCTGGAGATTAATATATGATGCACTTCAGTTTAGTCAAATTAAATAGAATAATAATGGAATTAAAAATAATCAGTATTTCTATCAGTTGGTTGCCTGTCTACCGGTTGACATATTTCCATTTGCCCACCCGTAGCTGCTAACCAGCATGTACAAACACTGCACACAGCCACTGCGAACACCTGTGTAAATGCATGAAAGGTTGTGTTTTGGATGATGGTGTCCTAGCGCTGACTGAGAAACAGCCTCCGGTGGGGTCAGCCGGGTCGGAGAGCTGATGGAAACAGAGCAGAATGTCAAACTGAAGAGAAAACACAAGAACCTACGGTCTCCTGACACTCTGGAAAATTCTTACTTTTTGCAAAGCAAAGATGCTTTTCCACACCTCTGTTGGGCAATTTTAAACATCGCATGACTAACTCGGATTGCATGTTTAAATCGCTGCCACGCTGGGATAATAGTGTGACCGGTTACAGTCAAGACGAGTCTGTGGTCAGAGAGGGGGTTTTAAAATAATCAACACAAAGCATGCCCTTGGCACTAACCTTCCTTAATGATGTGGTTCATTTGAGTGCTCTGAACGAGAAGCTCTTGGCCGAGGGAGAGACTGTGAATCCCTGACTAAGAGCGAGCGAGTGAGATCGCTCTTATCAGCCGAGCCGCTCAGGATTGGTTCCTCTTTACACTCCACACTTAGCCAAGGGCATTGAACTACACTGCACTGCATTAGAAACAGGTGATAGGAGGTGCTTTCTCCGGTCAGTCCTCACAATATAAGCACTGATGCAGCTGGTACAGTATGGGCAGGTCTTTGTTTTTATCTTTTGAAATATTTAATCATGTTGGTCATAATTAATGGTGAACGACTGATGTAGAATGAGGCTCTATATAAGTGAATTTGCTGTAAGTAGAATCAGTCTGATCTCATGAAAATGCGTATCTATAGCACGGATTGTATTTATTGTGCAATTTATAAGCCAAAATTAGTTTTCACGTGCATATGCTACGCAGTTTTTGCATGCATATAATACACACTTTATAACATGCTTTATAACATGCACGTACTCCATACCACTAAACCTACCCAATGGGGTGACAATGCGTATCAAATGCACGTAAAAACTAATTTTGGTGTATAAATCGCATGATAAATACAATTCGTGCTATATACACATTTCATGTGAACGTGTTGGCAGAATAGCAGTGATAGATTGCGTCATAAGATAAGTAGCTAAACATTTTATATTCAAATTGTTTTGCGATAAAAAAGTTCAGCGACCGACAGTAATATCCATGCAAACTACTCAACATTTTTATGAGATGACACAGTTTTGAATGGAAAATATGTCATTAATTACATGATTCATGTAAATCACAACTTCTTGAATTTGATGTGACAAGAAATGTTAGCATTTTTTACATATTAGACATACAAAAATATATATATTTATTTAACATTACTAACATTAACATTACTATTCTGAAACAAGTGACATTATATAGCCATCAAAAGCTACCATTTTCTGTTTAACTTTTATTAGCCTCCAGGTCGAAATAAGAGAAAAAGGCGTTTTTACACTGAGCACGTTTGCTGCAGTCCAAGTCCCAGTGCGATAGTTCTCGGTTTCCCCCGCAGCGCTGGTCCACTTGATTCTGATGAACCCTGGTGCATTTGCGTGCATCTTACATAATCACAAACATTCACAGGGTATGATAGAAAACAGAACAGGGTCAATATATTGGATGAAGGGGGCTTTCTGTTGCATGCTTGTAAAGGGACTCTGAGGAGATTGCATGCGCAATGTGCAAATACACTGCAAGCTCGCTCTCGGTCATATCCGAGGCAAATCATTAACACATCACCACTTGTGTGTTTTATTGAACTATACATTACAATCGGCTAAAACGAATGCGCAGGATACTCTTCTGAACAAGAGCGCTCCCGAGTCCGTGTTTCTCACACTGTTCACATGAATCGCAGCACAGTTGGTGTGCGACCGAACTCAGAGCACCTCCTCCAGGTAGTCTCGGGTTCGGTGCCCTGGTGAGCTCCCAGGTCCACATGACCGCTTTCGCATGTCCAATTTTTCATGCGAACCGTGCCTCATTATGAACTTAACTGCCCGTGTAAAAACGCCCTTTATATATTCTTAAAATGAGAGAAATCACTGCTTATTCTGAATTTTTAAGCTTATAGGCTTAAGAGACATGAACAAGTTCTTTGAAAAACATCTACGACCTTTAATCTTCATGCTCTGAGTATGGTTTCACTAATAATAGATGTACATTTGCATAAAGCATGCATATTTGTCCATATTACCCATGTTTATTAGAGTATTAAAAACTATTAATTTAAGGTATTTAGAACTGATAAAAATGTGTGAATAAATTGCAATTAATGGCAAGTTAACTCATCATGACAATCATATGATTAATCGTAATTAGATATTTGAATTGATTGACAGCCCTAATATATATATATATATATATATATATATATATATATATATATATATATATATATATATATATATATATATATATATATATATATATATATATATATTATTTACAAATAGTTTACTTCCTAACACCCAGACAGTAACATCGTGTATGCTCAGATCCGGCCCACATCTGGTAAGCATTGAATCACATGTACCAGATTTATGAATTGTGTTTTACCTGGATTCTGTAATTAAAGAATCCCTTAAAAAGCATGCATCATTGTTTCCCTCAAAATATAAAGCAGCACAACTGTTTTCAACACTGATAATAATCATAAATGTTGCTTAAGCAGCAAATCATCATACCAGAATGTATTCTGAAGGATCATGTGAAACTGAAGACTAGAGTAAAGATGCTGAAAATTCAGTTTTGATCACAGGAATAAATTACATTTTACTATATATTCACATAGAAAACAACTTACATCTTGTTTTATGTGTGAGCAGAATAGAATTAAGAAAATTACAAAAGCTTACCGACACAGAAATGACTCTGAAGAAAAGAGAGTTCTGCTGGTAAGGTAATGGTTAAACTCAAAATCAAGAATTGTAGAGATGAAAGTAACAAAGCATTGTACTGCAGTCATACGGCATCAAATGACATGCACTTACCTGGACAAAATGGCCCTTTTCTTACCCTTGTTCTGCTGTCAAACAAAAGATAGGCTCTGAAGAAGATGACCATCATCATCATTTTGCCTCCTGCCTCTCCTTTCACAAAACCTCCCCAATATGCCTCATTTAACTAACTGCCTGGTACTAAAAATACATCTACACACATCTCGCCCCTTTTGTATTTTTTCTTTCTTTGTCTCTTTTTCATTTAATATTCGGGGGATGGAGAGGTGTGTGGGCAGTTGCTTCTTAGCAGCATTAATAGGATGATTAGCTATATATCATCCCTACATATACAGCATGTGATTTTCCAGTATTTTCAGTTGGAATTGGTGATGGAAATTCATGCAGAAATGCAATACTATAGGCAAAAATGTCAGTGTTTTATATGATTTTCGTAAAACAAACTTTGTCAATTTCATCACAAAACTCAACTATTGTGATGCTCTTTAATGTAGTGTGTCGAATCAATCAGCGATTTTCATGACATCACTTATCTGTCAGAACAGGACAGTCAATTCAAACGGGAAAACATGAACAGAGGTGATCGTGAAAGATGCAGTCCAACTGACATATTTCATCTCTCGTATATTCATACAATCAGTGGATCAACCGCTGAAAGTGGTCAATTATGTAAACAATTTAATATCACCTAATCAGGGCCGTCGCTAGTGGGGTGAAAGCTGGTGACGATTATAGGGGCCCCCACTGCCCAAGGGGCCCCACAAAATCCAGAAGTTATACTATATAGTCCTCTGTTCTGTGAATAATTATAATATTTTTATTAGATGTATGCCTAAGATTTTAATGAAAACCACAAAACCATGCAAATAGGTTAAAGACGTTTTTCAAATATCTGCTCCTCTCCTCTCCATACAAATGGTTCAGTCCGGTTTAGTATTTATTAATTAAATCAGTCAGTGACGAACATTAGATCATTTGACCCAATCAAATTTTAAGTCCCACCCCAGCTCGTGAACAGAACCAATCGGAGTTGAGGCGGCAGCTGAAGTTAAAGATGAACTTGTTGAAAGAACAGGAGACTGACAGACAGGCTGAAAATGTCAGGGAAAAGAAAATATAAATCAGGGTACCAGAAACGCCTTGAAAAGAACGAGAGGAGGCCAGGAGAGTTGCTGTATCCCAGCCGATCAAGAGCGTTCTTTAAGACAGGTTAGTAACTTAGTGAATTGTTATTTCGCTGTCAGATTTACTGTAGGAAAACTACCGCCTGCACCGCGCACGCACCGCCACAAATTGATTAAATGATTACGTGGTCAAAATCCCCGTCTTTTTACGCTATTGTAAATAGAGTTTGTTTGTATAACACACAGAAAAAAATGTCACAACGCATGTCACAAGCATTATGCACCTTCTGGCTGTTGATTTATTTTATTAGGCTACAGTCAAGAAAACACGAATACAACACACTGCTCTCAGATGGATACATTCATTAGCTTTATTTAATAATATATTACACAGTTACATTGTGTCTTTATTTAAATAAGACAAGTAATTCTTATAAAAAAAGACAAAAGTCTTTACATTTGACTGCATTCTTGACAATTTATTTGTTTACTTTTTAAATTTATTAATATTTAAAAATGTCTTGGTTTTTGTTAAGTTTTTATTATTTGTAAAATGTATATATTGTTAAGTAAAAATCTTTATTTACATTTATCTGTTTTGTTATTTTGTAATAAACCCCTATTAGGTTACATGTGGGCCTCCATTCTCATATATTGTACAGTATATGATTTGGGTGGGGGGCCCACATCAATATTTTTTCAGGGGGCCCCAAATCCTCTAGCTACGACCCTGCACCTAATGTTACATTTACCTCAAAAAAGATATCCAATGTCCACAGCTAGTTTGTTAGCAAGAGCATATCTCTCACACACACACACACAAAATGGCTAATTTATTTAGTGTATGTTTGAATACAATACAGTTGCCAATGATCGGCGGGCTCTGATGACGAGTGTAACTAAGTCAGATGATGAAGATGGAGGAGTGGGTGGTAGGATCAGGGAGGTTTCAGAGCGACTCAGGAGACGCCCATAATGGGAGGCGATCCACAGCGGCAGTGATGGAAGAGCCAAGGTGGTAATCTGAGCCCGACCGACAGAGTCACGCAGGATGATGGTGAGACCCAGGTGACATCCAATGGACAGAGAGACCCGGGAACAATCGATGGACCTGCACACCAGGGCGGAGGCCTGGCAACGTGCGGCCGAGGTGGAACCAGTGGGTCGGAGGACTGAAGCGGCACCGGTGTGAGTAATGATCCTGGTGGATCCTGAGGGATGGAGGGATAGAGCACAGCAGACAGCCCGGAAGTCCATGGCAATGGTGGAGCAACTTCGAACCAGGGCGTAGCCGGTGGGATGAGGGAGCCTGGTGTAGCTGAAGGGTTGAAGGTCCCAGGTGAAGCCGAGGGGTCGCGAACCCAGAGGGAAGCCGACTGGTCGGTGCAGACTTGGTGATAGACAGTGATGACAAACACAACGCTGTGCTGGACAGAAATTGCAGCGATGACTCTGTGCTGGACGGGAACAGTGGTGACGAGATGTTATTGCAGAAGGGGACCAGTGACAGAAGGTTCGTTGGTGGGCAGGGTGGGAAGCACTACCTACCTATTCCAGTCTATTAGCCATTCTTTCTTTTCCAGTGTGACTAAAACTCCCACAGGCACAGATGTAATGGCCGGCTCACACACCTGATCAAATGGGACCTCAGGCATCTTTTCCGGGACAGACCTTGCAGCTAGCACTGACTCTGTTGCGCGCTTAGGCTCAGGCATGAAGTTCATGGTGGGTAATGGCTGGGTCTCTCGGGCTGTGGTGGGCTCTGGCTCTGTATCCGCAGTGGCCGTGATCACTGGGTCTGTGTCTGGGGTGGTGACAGATGGTGAGTGGGGCTGGATGCTGTCAGCAGGATCCTCTACTACCTTGCCCACCGCAAAAGAAGATCTGTTGACCCAGAGGGTGAAGTTGATGTACTCAGCTAGCGTTCAGCAGTTTCTCCGTGGCATAACCAGCCAGATATCGTTGTCCAGTCCAATCCAAAACCCCTTCATGAGCACGATGTCATTGCAATGGGCGAGGTGGCTGAAGTGGACAAAGTCCTCCACAAACTCCTCCAGGGACCTCCCTGAAACATAATAATTGTGGCTCTGTTGGTCTGTTAGAGCTCCCCATCTGAGGAGCATTAATGGAGGCAAGATCCATCTTAATTTCTTTAAGGGTCTTGTATTCTGTAATGTTCTGAGTCTGATGATGAAGTGGAGAGGCAGAGAAGATCAAATATAAGTCCTTATATTTAAATAAAGCAAAACAAAGTAAACTCAGGTAATCCAATGGGCATTCGTTATCACACTTATAACTCAATAGCAGCGAACACACAAACAATACCAAACAACTGAAATGAGCACAAAGATGAACATAAATACACACCGATAATGACAACATAGCAAACAGGTGTGATAATTAAATGAGTGTCCATGACAACCGATGACTGGCAGGAAACTAGGAACAAAGGAAACACAGGAAACAGGTAACTGATGAATGCAAAGTCCATGAAAACGAAACTAAACAGAGAGGGTCCGCATAGTTATAAAATATTAATAGTGCACAAATAATTCCCTGTACTGTTAATATAACAGCATGAAAATGCCAGCACTTTACTGGTCAACATGAACATATTATAACAGAAAGCACAATATACATTTACATTTAATCATGTGTGACCCTGGAGCACAACAGCAGTCCTGCTTCTCACGGGTATATTTGTAGCCAACAATACATTGAATAGGTCAAAATAAAAAATTGTTTTCTTTTTTTAGCAAAAATCATTTGGATATTAAGCAAAGATCATGTTCCATGAAGATATTTTGTAAATTTCTTACCGAAAATATATAACAATTGTATTATTAGTAGTAATATATGTTGCCATGGACTTCATTTGGACAACTTTAAAGGCAATTTTCTCAATATTTAGATTTTTTTTATCTAGTTGTTGTATCTCATCCAAATTCTGTCCTATCCTAACAAACCATACAGCAACAGATTTATTCATCTTTCAAATTATGTATCTTAATTTCAAATTTAAGCCTTATAACATTAAGAAGACACTTTTATCCAAAGCGACTTACAAATGAGGAGAGCAATAGAAGCAATCAAACTTTGCACGCCGCTAATCTAAAGGCGAATCTTGCCGAACATGATGTCTCATCACACCGGCACACAGTTTGTGCGTGTAAATCAGTTGCTTACATTTACAAAATGAGCCAATGATAGCAGAAATAAGCCCTTTTAATAAAAATAAAGATCCATGTTTAATAAAAATGTTCACAAAACTAATCGAAAATATTTAGAGAAATTAGAAAATGTTTAAGAGATTGTTAATTTAGTTTGTTCATAAATTGATCTAATGTCCAAATAAATCATATCAAGGTTTACTGATTTTACATGATTCTTTTGTAGTGTGGTTTTTGGTGAAGTGTCCTCAGAGCTGTCACCTGTGTACATTACTTCTTCTCAACATTGTTTACTGATGGTTTATAGAACAATTACTCTGAGTCGGCCTCTGTCGTTTAAGAGAAAAGTACAACGGCGAGCGCGTCGAGTATAAACGCTCCGTCCATTTGCGGAGGAGCATGCACAGTCAGCGGAGGCTCGCGCTGCGGAGCCAGGTGAAAGTATAAACAAGGCTTTAGCATTAAAGGGTCATGTGTTGATGAAAAAGATGCATCCTCAGCAGTTTCTTGAAAATGGTGACTTAAGCATATTGAGTTGAGTTAGGAAGGTCATTCCACCAGCAGGGAACAATCCAGGTAAAGGTCTGTGAAATTGATCTTGTGCCTCTTTGTGATGGCACCACAAGGTGCCATTCACTTCCAGAACACAAGCTTCTGGATGGGACATAGGTCTGAAGTAATAAGCTTAGGAAGGTAGGAGAGCAGAGCCAGTGGTTGTTCTGTAGGCAAACATCAGTGCTTTGTATTTGATACGAGCTGCAACTAGTACAATCTTATGAGGAGAGGTGTGACGTGTCGCTATCTTCGGCTCGATAAAGACCACTCTTACTGCTTCATTCTGGATCAGTTGCTGAGGTTTGACAGTACATGTTGGAAGGCCTGCTAAAGGAGCATTAGAATCCAGTTTGGATAGAACAAGAGCTTGGATATGTGGTTGTGCAGCATGCTCCGATAGGAAGGGCCTGATCCTTAATCCCCCAAGGTTTCTGTTTGTCCTGGATTTTGTTATAGTTGACGAACCTAGTCGAATGGAGAAGTTGTGATGAAGTGTTGGGTTGGCCGAGACCACAAGCAGCTCTGTCTTCACAGGGTTGAGTTGAAGGTGGTGTTCCTTCATCCAGCAAGAGATGTCTGTCAGTCAGGCTGAGATGCGAGCAGCTACCATCAGATCATCTGGCTGGAATGAATGATAATTTGAAGATAATTGGAATGATAGTTGGAATGAATGATAAAGTGTATGTCAGTTCTGTCAATTATGAGGTTCCATGATTTAGATAACAAGGCAGCATACTAGGTTTTGGAATGGATACCAATCAAACACACTTGTTTCATCAGCCCCCAGCAAGCAATTTGGAGTTTAAAAGACAGCCCTGACGTCTGGGCTAAAACAAGGTCAAATTTGGGCTGTCAGTGAAAATGTAATGACGTCTAACCATAGCCCAATAATAGACTAGTCATCTAGAACATGAACATGTCAAAGAAATGAAACCAAACGCCTTGTGATCACTGTTGACTTTGCTTAAATGATATATCACACATCTCACAAGCTATTTTGGCAAAAACAACATGTACCCAAATTCAGGGTTATTTTGGCTAGAAGTGGGTAACTCATAGGCATAGCCGAACTATATTGGGTCTATAGTTAACCAAGACGGTGAAATGACAGCTATTGCTTGCTGTGCAAATTATCACCCAATTAACTCAATGATACAAAGGACATACGTGCAAATGATCAGATCACCTCTTTAAATTTGATTTAGACTATAAATAAAGACTGTAATAGAAAAACAATGGTTTAAATTATTCAAAAGAATGTATGAAATGTGAACTGGGTTTGTACATTGCTAAGGGGAAGATAGGAAGATACAAAACGATTTGCTCGGCTCAGCCAAGCCTAAATGTCATACAAGACAGATGCATTTCTCATCCCTCTCTGACCAGCATGGCCTTCAGAGTTTGTAGCAAACATGTACGCTTATTATAGATGTTATAGTTGTTTACTGTCAGAACAACACAACGTCTGAGTGCGACCCGAGTCAAGTTACATGAATTCATGAGTCTAGACAAGAGGCCTTACAATTGTGGCGTGGAATCCTTCTCAAGTCTCAAGGCTCAAGCAAACAGATTTAATTTTGTATTTAATGGGAAAAAATATTCTGTTTCTTTCCTCCATTGCCAACTTAATTTTTTTGCAAGTCTTCACTGAAAAACATTGGGTTAAAAACAACCCAATTTGGGACATAACACGTTGGGTTAATTTTACCCAGCAAATTGGTTTGTTTATTTAACCCAGCAGTTGATTCATTTTTACTATAATAGTAGCTTATTTTTATTTTTACTTCATACATAAATTAGTCTACGGATTAACTTAAAACACAAAAACTATCCAAACACTGGGTTGTTACATCTGACCCAGGATCTGTGTAACACAAAAACTACCCAAACACTGGGTTGTTACATCTAACCCAAGATCTGGGTAACACAAAACTACCCAAACACTGGGTTGTTACATCTAACCCAGGATCTGGGTAACACAAAAACTACCCAAACACTGGGTTGTTACATCTGACCCAGGATCTGCGTAACACAAAAACTACCCAAACACTGGGTTGTTACATCTGACCCAGGATCTGAGTAACACAAAAACTACCCAAACACTGGGTTGTTACATCTGACCCAAGATCTGGGTAACACAAAAACTACCCAAACACTGGGTTGTTACATCTGACCCAGGATCTGTGTAACACAAAAACTACTCAAACACTGGGTTTAGAGAGAAGCATTGAACAACAGGAAGACAGCAATAGTGTACGTTTTTGTATCCTTTCTCATTTGTTTGTTAGCTCATTTATTGTTAGAAAGTTTGTCCGTGTAGTGTATTGTCGTTGTTGTAGTCGTGCTGTTGTAATCTCGCTGTGTCTGGTGAGTTAGCGTTTGTTCTTTCAGGTTTCGGGGAGGCGTACCCAGCTGTTTTCAATAACGATATTTAGGTGAGTATAAATAGAATGATACTCTGCAGCAGCCCTTGTGTGAAGACCTCATCGTGTGAAGACCGAAGAGTGTAAACATATCGACTCTTCCCTGTGCAACTCCTCCCGAGCAATGACACCGACAAGGCACTTGAGTATTGTTTTCTCTTCCCTTTTATGCTCTTTGTGTTCAGCTTTTTTTCATCTGGCCATTTCTCTGACCTGTATTCACCGTGTGCTTTTAAATCTCTACTATTACTACTAACACCAACACGATCTCATGACAATGCGTATCAATAGTATCGGGCTCACTAACACTCGTAAATCACGCTCTGTACACATGAGATGCCACAATCCTAATAATCTGTGTAGTCTACCTAGGTCCTCTGCTACTTTACTCTCTATTCCAGTTGGTCTCTGGAATTGCCAGTCTGCTGTAAACAAAGCAGACTTTATTTCATCTATCGCGACTCATTCTTGTCTCAGCCAACCCAGCATTTCATCAAAATTTCTCCATTCAGCTTGGTTCATCAACCATAACTCCGTCCAGGACAGCCAGGAACCTTGGGGTTGTGATTGATGACCAGTTAAGCTTCACTGACCACATGACTTCAATAGCCTGGTCCTGCAAATTTGCGTTATACAACATTAGGAAGATTAGACCTTTCCTATCAGAGCAGGCCTCACAACTCCTGGTCCAAGCTCTTGTTCTCTCCAGACTGGACTACTGTGATGCACTTCTAATGGGCCTTCCAGCATCCACTGTTAAACCCTTGCAACTGATCCAGAATGCAGCAGCAATAGTGGTCTTCAAATTCAAATTCAAAAAGCTTGAATCAAATTCAAGGCATTGGTGCTCGCCTACAAAGCAACCACACCTACAAAGCCTGCACCAACATGCCTAAACTTGCTTGTTCAGACTTACACAGCCTCCAGAAGCATGCGTTCTGCAAGTGAACAACTGCTCGTGGTTCCATCCCAAAGAGGCATGAAATCCCTCACAAGGACCTTTTCCTGGACCGCTCACTCCGTTCTCAATTCGATCAGCTGAGTCTGTAGCATTTTCAAAAAACATCTTAAGACACATCTTTTCCAGCAGCACCTGGCCAATAAAGACTAGCACTTCACAATTCTATTATTTTTTCTGTTTATTTATTTATAAAAATAAAAAAGTGTATGTGTACTGTATTATATGTACTGCAGTCGATTAATTGAGGCTTGTTACAGCACTTGTACGCTGTTGCCCTTCTTTGTTTAGTTGCTTCTATTACTCTCCTCATTTGTAAGTTGCTTTGGATATAAGGATCTGCTAAATGATTAAATGTAAATGTGGTTGTTACGTCTGACCCAGGATCTGATTAACACAAAAAAACTAAACTCAACCCAGAATTTGGGTAGAAAAAATAACCCAGTGTTGAGTGTTGTATTCTGTAAACTGTTGGAGATCATTCTGATGCACTCTTTGACATTTCAAATAAGGCGACAGAAAAACTGGGTCTCTTTTTTTTTTTGAGGATGTCAGAAATCAGAGAGTTGAAAGATGAGGGATTCACATCCGTTTCACTGATTTATACTGCATCACAGGGCTTCAATTACCACACCTGTATGAGTCAAAAATGAATGCTGATCTCTTTGAGGAAAAATAGAGCAACTACAATCAGTTCTCCAATAATAATCACAACGGTCGGGCCATTTCCCGTCTCTGTCCATCCATCATAGTTTGAGGCTGTGCAGACAGACGCCTTACAGCTAAAGCGGTTCGAATAAGACATCAGCGTTATAGCTGTAGGCTTCTCCTGATGTCACATCTGATGAAATATTAATCTGCAGTTTGTAGCTAATGATAAAGCACTGAGATCCACGAGGACTGGAATGAGTTAGTCGGGAGATGCCTGGCGCTCTCGTCTGTGGCTTAAGAGGATAACCTAAAGCACTAATGAGCTTTAAATCTACATCTCACAGAGTGGCTGAAAAACACTGAAAATTAAATCTCAGCATCCCTGAGCCCCACAGATACTTGCCCTGTAGACCTATTATACGTTAGCCAATTATAGAGAAATGTTTTACGGGCACTTTCCGCTTGTTCCAGTCCATCTATCGTAGTGTGCTGAATGATATTACACTACTGCGTCACACTTTAGTATGGGGAACACATATTCACTATTAACTATGACTTTTGCCTCAATAAACTCCTAATCACTGCTAATTAATAGTTAGTAAGGTAGTGGTTAAATTTAGGTATTGGGTGATTAAGGGATGTAGAATATGATCATCAGAATAAGGCATTAATATGTGCTTTATAAGTACTAATAAACAGACAATATCCAAGTAACATGCATGATAATAAGACACTAATTCATAGTGAGAATTGGACCCTAAACTAAAAGTGTTATGCACCATTGCAAACATGGCTGTCAGTCAATTAAAACATTTTATTAAATTTATTAAATATAATGCTGATTTATCAAACTAATCACATAGCGTGTATTTATATTTTAACTAACAAAATCTGATTTTGATTAGGAGAGTAAATGTTAAACTTAGGGTGTTTCCAATGCAACTGCTGTAGTGTGTGTGTGTGTGTGTGTGTGTGTGTGTGTGTGCGTGTGTGCGTGTGCGTGTGTGCGTGTGTGCGTGTGTGTGTGTGTGTGTGTGGACTGGTAATCCCTACTGTATGGGGACAAAATGTCCCCACAAGATGGCAATATCCAAAATCCTTGGCCTTGTGGGGACATTTTTGGTCCCCATAAGGAAAACAGGTCATAAATCACACTAAGTGATGTTTTTGAAAATATAAAAATGCAGAATGTTTCCTGTGGTGGGTAGGTTTAGGGGCAGGGGCTGTGTGTGTGTGTGTGTGTGTGTGTGTGTGTGTGTGTGTGTGTGTGTGTGTGTGTGTGTGTGTGTGTGTGTGTGTGTGTGTGTGTGATGGGTAGGTTTAGGGGCAGGGGTAGTGTGTGTGTGTGTGTGTGTGTGTGTGTGTGTGTGTGTGTGTGTGTGTGTGTGTGTTTAAGCCTAATAAATGTTGAAATTGCTAGATTTCAATGATACTGTAATGTTGAAGGTCTATCATGAATGTTTAGAAAAAAAGAGTATTCATAGAGTATCAATAGTATCAGTGATACTGACCTTCATTCATTAAAAGATGCCGTTACAACACATATTTAAAATATACCGCCTTTTAGTTGTTTCTACATACATTTGGAGAGTAACTGTGAAATTATTACAGTATAAAAATATTAAATGAATTACAGAAAAATACACAAAAAATGTGTGATTCATTAGTTAATTAGTTTTAATCAATTGACAGCACTAATGAATATATATTATCAGGGGTGTTTCCTAAGGGAGGCAGTGTTTCCTAAACAAATGGAAGAGAAAATAATCTATGTTATAAAAATAAAACAAGCCAACTATTATAAAATGTGATATTAAATGTCTAAAAGTCACTTGTTTTGGGGAGTGATTGAGAATGAGTGGGGGAAAGTCACATGAGAGGAGGCAATGCCTATATCACGCTTTGATTAGACATGATCGTTATGATTGGATAAATCAGCCCAAATAAAGACTTAGGCCCTGTCCCTAATGGCTAAACCCTCACGGTCTCCCTGTGAGTCCGCACTTCCCGCTAACGTAATGCCGCTTTGACTGCCAGGTAGAAGTCCTCTGCGTAGCTCAAGAACCTGCAGGCTCAGCTGAAGTGTGCGCATCAAGGGCACATACAGGTCCTTCTCCAAAAATTTGCATATTGTGATAAAAGTTCATTATTTTCCATGATGTAATGATACAAATTTAACTTTCATATATTTTAGATTCATTTCACACCAACTGAAATATTTCAGGTCTTTTATTGTTTTAAAACTGATGATTTTGGCATACAGCTCATGAAAACCCAAAATTCCTATCTCAAAAAATTTGCATATCATGAAAAGGTTCTCTAAACGAGCTATTAACCTAATCATCTGAATCAACTAATTAACTCTAAACACCTGCAAAAGATTCCTGAGGCTTTTAAAACTCCCAGCCTGGTTCATTACTCAAAACCGCAATCATGGGTAAGACTGCCGACCTGACTGCTGTCCAGAAGGCCATCATTGACACCCTCAAGCGAGAGGGTAAGACACAAAAAGACATTTCTGAACCAATAGGCTGTTCCCAGAGTGCTGTATCAAGGCACCTCAGTGGGAAGTCTGTGGGAAGGAAAAGTGTGGCAAAAACGCTGCACAACGAGAGAAGAGGTGACCGGACCCTGAGGAAGATTGTGGAGAAGGACCGATTCCAGACCTTGGGGACCTGCGGAAGCAGTGGACTGAGTCTGAGTAGAAACATCTAGAGCCACCGTGCACAGGCGTGTGCAGGAAATGGGCTACAGGTGCCGCATTCCCAGGTCAAGCCACTTTTGAACCAGAAACAGCGGCAGAAGCGCCTGACCTGGGCTACAGAGAAGCAGCACTCGACTGTCGCTCAAATGTTGCATGTCATTGGGAAATCAAGGTGCCAGAGTCTGGAGGAAGACTGGGGAGAAGGAAATGCCAAAATGCCTGAAGTCCAGTGTCAAGTACCCACAGTCAGTGATGGTCTGGGGTGCCATGTCAGCTGTTGGTGTTGGTCCACTGTGTTTTATCAAGGGAGGGTCAATGCAGCTAGCTATCAGGAGATTTTGGAGCACTTCATGCTTCCATCTGCTGAAAAGCTTTATGGAGATGAAGATTTCGTTTTCAGCACGACCTGGCACCTGCTCACAGTGCCAAAACCACTGGTAAATGCTTTACTGACCATGGTATTACTGTGCTCAATTGGCCTGACCTGAACCCCATAGAGAATCTGTGGATATTGTGAAGAGAAAGTTGAGAGACGCAAGACCCAACACTCTGGATGAGCTTAAGGCCGCTATCGAAGCATCCTGGGCCTCCATAACACCTCAGCAGTGCCACAGGCTGATCGCCTCCATGCCACGCCGCATTGAAGCAGTCATTTCTGCAAAAGGATTCCCCACCAAGTATTGAGTGCATAACTGAACATAATTATTTGAAGGTTGACTTTATTTTTATTAAAAACACTTTTCTTTTATTGGTCGGATGAAATATGCTAATTTTTTGAGAAAGGAATTTTGGGTTTTCATGAGCTGTATGCCAAAATCATCAGTATTAAAACAATAAAAGACCTGAAATATTTCAGTTGGTGTGCAATGAATCTAAAATATATGAAAGTTTAATTTTTACCATTACATTATGGAAAATAATGAACTTTTGTCACAATATGCTAATTTTTTGAGAAGGACCTGTAGCAGCCGCAGAGGTGGGCACTCACGAGCACCCTTCTTTAAACTTAAATGACGAACGCGACACCCTACGGTCTTGTGGACTTAACAGACACGCACACACAGCGGCCATTGTAAGTCCACAAGAGCGAGAGTACACAGGAAGTCCATTTGGAGCAGGGCCAGTGATGGTGTTAAAGGGAAGACTAATTAAAAAGGAAGTAAACAACTCAGCCACTTAGATATCACCATTATATGTCATGTCAAAATAAAAGTTTGTGTTTACATAATATATGTGTGTGTACTGTGTATAATTATTATGTATATATAACATATTTAAGAAATATTTGCATGTATATACTTAATATAATTTATCTTATATATAAACATACATATTTCATTTATAAATAACATATTTTTCTGAAAAATATACATGCATGTGTGTGTGTGTGTGTATATATATATATATATATAATGCAACTGCTGCTGTAGTGTTTTTGTGTGTGTGTATATATATACATAAAACTTATACACAGTACACGCACATATATTATGCAAACACAAACTTATAAAATAGATCTGTATTTGGTCTCTTTTTATGCAATGTTTATTTAATCAAGAAAATTAAGTGTAAAATCTGTTAATTAATGCTGTTAGCCAGTCATAACAGTGGCCATTACTGATCGTTCTTAAAGGAGA
Organism: Gobiocypris rarus; assembly: GCA_023029165.1. Taxonomy (NCBI): domain Eukaryota; kingdom Metazoa; phylum Chordata; class Actinopteri; order Cypriniformes; family Gobionidae; genus Gobiocypris; species Gobiocypris rarus. Next base: position 2,589,254 of record CM040926.1, on the reverse strand, counting down.
TGCAACATCTAGAAAATCTAAATTATTTTGCAAAAATATAAAAATAACTGTCTTTTATGCAGACAAACAAACCTCGATGAAATGTCATATTAAAATAACATAAAGTCCAGTCATGACCCCTTTATTTCGTCTGTGAGCATCATCATCATCATCCCTAAGACAGCCCATTCACTGGCATAATTGAACTCAGTGTTTTTGTATTCCTGCAGTGATTTATAAAATCAGTATTGTCTCTTTCCAGCCTGCAGATCGGAGGTTAATACAGTCGAATGGCGGGAGCTGAGGAAACTATTCACCTCTGAGAATAGCTGCTAAATTACCGTAATAAGAGAAAGCCTGACCACTCCAAGAACAGAGTGAAAAAACAACATTTGACGACTATTTTTTACATGTATGAAAAAGATGTAGCAGAAGACAGTTTAGACGGAAAGATGAGAGACATGTAAAAAGCTCAACTCTGCTGATGACATCAGAGCAAATCCACTGAAATATAACATCTAATTTGAAGTGAGATCATTTGTTGTCAATATCATATGAAGTGCGTGTGTTTTGCTCTCAGGTGAACGCTGTGTCCAGACAATATTTGATCAGTTAATTAACAGCATAATGAGGTTTGACAATGTAATCTCATTTGGAAGTATGTTTAGCCTGACGTCTATTAGAATGCATGAGCATGAGGAAAATTACTGGATGATGTGCTTGTTATTATAATAACATTTCAAGTTTGGAAACATTACTATTTTTTGAAAGAAGTCTCTTCTGCTTATCAAGCTGGATTTATATGATCAAAAATACAGAAACACTATAATATTGTGAAATATTATTACAATTTAAAATAATGGTTTTCTATTTTAATATAAGTGTAATTTATTCCTGAATTTATCATCATTACTCCAGTCAATGTCACATGACCCTTCAGAAATCATTCTCATATGAGGATTTATTATCATATAATATGTTTTTGGAAACTATGATATTTTTTTCAGGATTCACTGATAAGTAAAAAGAACAGTGTTTATTGAAAATATAATTATTTTCTAACAATATAAATCTTTACTATCACTTTTGTATCAATTTAACACATTGTTGCTGAATAAAGATATTTTTACAGTTTATTTGACATTTAATAAATTATGTAATATTTTGAAGAGCTTGAATGATCAGTGTAATCTTTTTGGCCAAATATGGAATATTATCTCTATATTACACCGATCAGGCATAACATTATGACCTAATATTGTGCTGGTCTCCCTTTTGCTGACCCGTCGAGGCATGGACTCCACTAGACCCCTGAAGGTGTGCTGTGGTATCTGGCACCAAGATGTTAGCAGCAGATCCTTTAAGTCCTGTAAGTTGCGAGGTGGGACCTCCATGGGTCGGACTTGTTTGTTCAGCACATCTCATTGTGCTCCTCAAACCATTCCTGAAGCATTTGTGCTTTGATTCAGGAGCATTATCCTGCTGGAAGAGCCACAGCCACCAGGGAATACCGTTTCCATGAAAGGCTGTACATGGTCTGCCACAATGCTTCGGTAGGTGGGACTTATGAAGAGATGTCACACCGATCACAAGTTCAGTATGGAGTACCGCAAGGCTCAGTGTTAGGACCGTTGCTTTTCACCCTGTATATGCTACCACTGGGAGATATCATTAGGAAGCATGGCGTTAGTTTTCATTGTTATGCTGATGATACTCAGCTCTATATTTCTTCACGCCTGACGAAACTTACCAATTCACAAGATTAACGGAATGCATAGCTGATATTAAAAATTGGATGAATAGTAATTTCCTGCAACTTAATTCAGATAAAACTGAATTTTTAATTATTGGACAGAAAAGCTCCACAAGTAGTGCCCTAGAATACTGTCTAACCCTCGATGGCTGCTCTGTCAAGCCCTCGTCCAGTGAGGAACCTGGGTGTGCTCTTTGATACCAATCTTTCGTTTGAAAGCCATCTGTAAAACTGCATTCTACCATCTTAAAAATATATCTAAATTACATCACATGCTTTCAATGCAAAATGCTGAACAATTAGTACATGCGTTCATGAGCTCAAGGCTAGATTATTGTAATGCTCTACTGGGTGGTTGCCCTGCTCGCCTAATAAATAAACTCCAGCTGGTCCAAAACACAGCAGCTCGAGTTCTTACTAGAACCAGGAAGTACGATCATATTAGTCTGGTTCTGTCAACACTGCACTGGCTCCTATTAAACATTGCATACATTTTAAAATCTTGCTTATTACTTATAAAGCAATAAATGGTTTAGCTCCCCAGTACTTAAGCGAGCTCTTAACGCATTATACTCCATCACGTCTATTGCTGTCTCTAAACTCTGGCCAGTTGAAAATACCTAGAATATCTAAATCAACTGCAGGCGTTCGATCCTTTTCCTATTTAGCACCTAAACTCTGGAACAGTCTTCCTAGCATTGTTCGGGAAGCAGACACACTCTGTCAGTTTAAATCTAGACTAAAATCTCTTTAGTATGGCATACACATAGAACATTTTAACTTTCTTTATTCAAATCAAATGACTGATTGTTAGGCTGCATTAACTAGGTCAGCCGGAACCGGGAACACTTCCCATAACACCTGATGTACTCGTTACATCATAAAAAGAGTGGCATCCACACTAATGTTAGTCTCTCTGTTTATCCCGAGGCTTACTGCAGTCGGCCGGATCCAGGCCGTGTCCGGATCGGATGGTGGACCTGCATCTGGACATGACCAGCTCATCCTGGAGTGTCTGCTGAGACCGTGTCCATTAGTGTCTCTTCTGAATTCGCCTCACCGCACGTCATCCTCAATTAACCCGTCCGCGCAATAACTCCGATCTTTCAAGTATTCATATTCTTGTGTAATCGACGCGCCATCCTAAATGAACCCGTCTGCAAGGCCATACCCAAAATTTCGAATATTCCTATCTAATATGATTTATGACCTGCAAGGTTGCCAGAGTAATAATTATACACTGTTAATAATAGGCCAGAGGAGAACTGGCACCCGACTGAGTCTGGTTTCTCCCAAGGTTTATTTTTCTCCATCATGCCCTGATGGGGTTTTGGTTCCTTGCCACTGTCGCCTCTGGCTTGGCTTGCTCAGTTGGGGACACTCAAATTATGATCCAAGTTACTCAACTAAATATACAAATAGAATTTATTAATTTGGTCATATATAATTCTATAAACTATCCAAATTAAACTAGTTAAATCAAATTTTGTTGCAATGTTGTCCTGTTTAACACTGTGAAGCTGCTTTGAAACAATCGTCATTGTAAAAGTGCTATATAAATAAAGTTGATTGATTGATTGATTGACTTGTCAAAGTAACATCCACATGGATGGCAGGACCCAAGGTTTCCCAGCAGAACATTGCCCAAAGCATCACACTGCCTCCGCCGCTCGCCTTCTTCCCATAGTGCATCCTGGGGCCATGTGTTCCCCAGGTAAGCCATGCACACGCACCGGCCATCCACGTGATGTAGAAGAACACGTGATTCCTCAGACCAGGCCACCTTCTTCCATTGCTCCGTGGTCCAGTTCTGATGCTCACGTGCCACTGTTGGTGCTTTCGGCGGGTCAGGGGTCAGCATGGGCACCCTGACTGGTCAGCGGCTATGCCGCCCCATACGCAACAAACTGCGATGCTCTGTGTATTCTGACACCTTTCTATCAGAACCAGCATTAACTTCTTGAGCAGTTTGAGCTCCAGTAGCTCGTCTGTTTGATCAGACCACACGGGCCAGCCTTCGCTCCACACGTGCATCAATGAGCCTGGGCCGCCCATGACCCTGTGGCCGGTTCTCCACTGTTCCTTCCTTGGAGCACTTTTGATAGATCCTGACCACTGCAGACCGGGAACACCCCACAAGAGCTGCAGTTTTGGAGATGCTCTGACCCAGTCGTCTAGCCATCACAATCTGGCCCTTGTCAGATAATCAGTTCTATGCACTTTAACTGTCATAATGTTATGCCGGATCAGTGTATATATATTATATAGTATCAGTATATTAAAAAGCGAAGCAATATAAACACACATTCTCACAGCATGACACATTGGATCTTTCTGCTTAATAAATTGAAGAAATGTATTACTAACTATGAATTGCCCATTTACATGGAGTCACATGCACTAATGTACCATGTGTTCCTCTTTCCTAAAGCAACACTCTGTAATCAACACTGAACATGCTATAGGATTAACTGACAATGCAGTGTCCTGGTTCAAGGGAATCCTGCATTATACACCTCTAAACCAAAAGCCAGCACAGTTAATGCCATAAAAGTCCCGGGACAGCAGTTCCCTCTCATAAAGACCCGCCTCATCTCTCAATCATCCCCTCAGCTCTTCCCTAGAGAGTTCCCTCTGACCACTGGCGGCACGCGTGTCAAACTGGCATGAGGTCTCCTCCAGTCAGCGCTGAGAGAGGAAACAGATGGAGGCGGCAGCTCGTCCGCTTGGAGCAAAACTCCTTCCCAGAATTCAGCAGCCCCGGCCGAGAGAGGCCAGCTGCATGGAAGCCCCTGCAACTCCATTAAGGCTTTTTATTCAAGCACTTATTGTTTGGCATTCATTTGCACCCTGTGTAAATAAAATGCTTCCCCTGATATGCATATTGTGCATTTTCGGATGTTCAGAGGCTTTTGGAATTGGCAAGTGTTTTTACAAGTCAATTGCCAATAATATTAAGATCTTCACAACGGCTAAACAGCGAAAATGAAATACTTGGGCACACATTAGTTCAGGGTCCAATTCTCACTATTAACTACTTTTGCCTCAATAAAATCCTAATCACTGTTAATAGTTATTAATGTGCTTTATAAGTACTAATAAACAGCCAATATCATAGTAATATGCATGATAATAATACTGAATAAGAATAAGTTAATGGTGAGAATTGGACCCTAAACTAAAGTGTTAACCACTAGACTCGGTCGGTGTCGTGTCATATCTGGGGCGTGGCATGGGGTGGAGTTGGCGTAGGGGAAAACAATCCTTATCCCCGATACTGAAGTGCATGGTGTTAACCCTTGAAGCACTTCTGCTGCTCGACATATAGAAAAACTACATAGAAAGCAAAACAGAGCAAGATTCATAGAAAAACTGAGCCACTTTGGGTCAGATTGTCCGTAGTGTCTCTGACTTGACAAACGACCCAACGGGATGGCCAGAGGTGTCATTTTCTTGTCAGAATACATGCTCCCACAAATATTACACAACATGCCTACTTCATTAATCACCTAGTCTTTTCATGAAGACGTTTATTCAGTGTTCCTGAATTTAATGGATTAAAAGTATGTATTACATACATTTAACGTTGTGCTATGACATTTATATTTTTTCTGAATATGCCGTGAGAAATGCAAAGTGCGTTTTCTTTATGTATACGTTTGTTTGGGCTAGAATATAAACACAAAGGGCCCTATCATACACCCGGCACAATGCAGCTCCAGGCGCGACCTGAGTGTGTTCTGCTAGTTTCAGCCGAAGCAGTTCTCATGTTCACCTCCAGCTCCTCGCTGTTTAAATACCAAATGCACTGGCGCATCTGTTCACCCATGGGCGTCTGGTCTGAACAACAGGTGTGTGTGTGTGTGTGTGTGTGATGGGTAGGTTTAGGGGCAGTGTAGGGGGATAGAATGTACAGTTTGTACGGTATAAAAACCATTACGTCTATGGAGAGTCCCCACAAAGATAGTGAACCAGACGTGTGTGTGTGTGTGTGTGTGTGTGTGTGTGTGTGTGTGTGTGTGTGTGTGTGTGTGTGTGTGTGTGTGTGTGTGTGTGTGTGTGTGTGTGTGTGTGTGTGTGTGTGTGTGTGTGTGTGTGTGTGTTTTCATGGCGCGATGGGATAATTTCAGTGATTAAAACATTAAGATCAACTCTGTTCTTCACATAAAGATATCGTATGGCTTCAGAAGACCTGGAATACAACATGAGTTAATACTTTTATACTGTATTGGTGAATTTTTGTGATAAATACCTGTGACTGTAATTTTATTTGCCTGCTATGTATTTTATTTTGTTTAGAAGTAGGTAGGTTTAGGGTATGAGTGGGGTTAGGTGCTCTAAAGTATAAAAGTATCCTATAAATATTCATAAAACCATGTCTACTTTTACAAATGCAAAGAATTAAAGGGTTAATTCACCCAAAAATGAAAATTACCCCATAAAACAGAGAAACAGGAACTAATGGAAATGGAACATAAAAACTAAAAAAGTCCACAGAACAGAAATAACCCTGATAATTACTGATTACATTCCGAGCATAACTGACAACATTCTTCTGAGGCAATCTATAGTCCCCTTATCTGTAGCTCTCAAATCAAGTAACGTTTGGTAAAGACAAAATGCAAAAATGTCACTGTTATGATGTCACGTTGATTTGAGGGCTGTGATTGAAGGTAATATTATCCCTTACATCTCAATCGGTTTCTGTCCATGGTTTAGGATCGTGCATGTGAGGAATGGGATTGGGCGAGACTAGGAGATACGCAGGTGGGGGGTGATAAATGACAGCAGATTTGGGCTTCCCATTTATCCGATTAAATTATAACACTTAAATGAGCGAACAGAGGCAGTCACAAGGTATTTCAAATGTACTCAATCACATTTAGGTAACGGTGAAAGAGCTGAGATTGATTGCCCCTGCTAAGATTAATAACGCCCACCCTACTCAAACACACTCATCTCCTTAACCCGTCACCTTTACTGTCACCAGTCTGTTACAGATCTGAGATCAGTGCTTTATCGCGTCTGCCACATTAACACACTCTCCCATTTCAACATGCACCACCCTCCGGGTTTGATCAAAATCACAGGGCAAACATTAACAATGCACAACATGTAAATCTGTCCTTTTCAGCATCCATCACGTCCTTTTCACAATCAGACGAAAGCAGATGTATGTAATATTTTCCAGGGATGATGTTAATTGTGAGTTAACCACAGTGCTGTTTTGTTTGGATGCATGAATCGTGCTTGAGGTGTGTTAATTCGTGCCTTTCCCATCTGGTTCAAATTGTAATAATGTCGGACAAAACAAACTGAAAAGTCCTAATTAAAATGAAAATGTCCTCAGACTCTCGATGAGCCGGTTCCACTATCTCCGTCTTCACCTGCTCGCCGCTCGACTATCGTTTCATTCTAAGCTGCTGAAAACCATTGTGTGTTTCTTCTGTTTGTGCACACTTCATGAATATAAATCTTAATTAATTCCTTAAACATATGTTTTCTTCAGTAATGTGTGCTGTTTTAAAGATAACTGTACGCCGCGGTTGTCACATTTCAGCATCTTGGCAGCAGAATGTATTTGTGTTTGCAAAATGGTGTTGGCGGCACATTACTTGATTTTACAGAAACTTGTAGCAGCAACAAATGTGAAATAAAGTGAAACTAGAGCGCTTGACATTCTCAATGAACACTGAAACCATGACACGGCCTAGAAGTGAACCAAACAGGCCATTTGTTGCACTTATTTTCACTTATTGTCAGGGCTTCCTCTGGGCCAGAGTTTTTTGTCCCATCGAATAGCTTGATTCAAAGCGTTTATCTGAGTTTGGTTCAGATAATGATTTCATACATCAGCATTACAGACAGCAAAACTCACTTTCAGACAGCAGCGAGTGTTTGATATAACTTCTGATCACCGTATAAGGTGAGGTCACCTGCAAAAGACTATGCACACTAATTACTATTGTAAAATATGACACATCAGACAAATCATATAGGCTATCACAATCATGTATTTATTTTATCTGTCAGTATGTCTTGTGTCTTTAGACTGTCTGATATCCATATTTAGCTCCCTCATAAAAAGTCATATAATAAAGCAACTTTCTCTGTTCCTCTGACTGCAAATATAACTGTATAGACAGTGACTGGAGAGAGTGCTAAAGCACCTCAGATCGTATTTTTGCCAGAAATTTTGTAGAAATTATCATTCTTTCTAAATGTGATGCAAACACACTGTCATGTGACTACAAATAAACAGAGACGCGACTGAATAATATGTCTCCGCTTTCTTTAGAGAAATAACTGTAAATACCACTTTATTTCTGTGCAATCTTGACACAAATTCATTTGTTATGATCAAACTGTGGGAAAACTTTTGTTTTATCATGATGGTTTTGCAATCTTGCTATTTTCTAGTGATTCTAAACCGGACTCGATTTAAACCAGAAGGTGTTCTGTGTAATGAATATATAGGCTAATGTAATGAATATATAGACTAATGTAATTAATATATAGGCTGATGTAATGAATATATAGGCTAATATTGTCACATGTCTGTCCTGTCTTGTGCAGCACATGTGGTGTTTTGTTAGTTTAGGCCGTGTGCTAGTGTCATTGTCTGATCCCTCCCCCTTGTTATCTGATTACACTTTGATTTCACCCACCTGTTCCCCCTTGATTAGTTCCCTTTATAAGTTCCTGTGTGTTTGCATTCCTTGTCGGATCGTTGTTCTGTCTGCGTCTTCCCCTTCCTGTGATCTCCCGGTATGTTCAGTTTATAGTTGATGTTGTTTTGAGTTATGTTATGTTTTCCCCCTCGGGGGTTTTTGGTTTGTGTTTATGTTTTGTTTATATTAAATCTTCATTCTCCAGCGTTTGAGTTCTCACCTCAGTTTTTTCTCTCACACCACGTGACAAATATAGGTCATATATTGAGTGAAAGAGTCGATTTCTCTAGTGAACTCACAGCTGTGGACACTGAATGACTCTTGAGGTAAATGTAATGCTGTAGGACATTTTTCTCATTGTTCTCTAATCTTTGTTAATGTTATTTTTCAACATTTACTAATACTTTATTAAAATGTTTTTAACATTAGGTAATGTACATTGGACTAACATGAGCAAACCATGAACAGCTGTATTTTTATTTACTAACGTTAACAAAGATTGACAAATACAGTAACAAATACTGCTCATGGTTAGTTAATGTTAGTTAATACACTAACTAATGTTAACTAATGAAACCTTATTGTAAAGTGTTACATGTTTTGTTGACATCTTTCCACACTGAGCGATTACACCACATATGATGCATTTCAGTAAGTTCATCAACACACCTTCAGATGTTCATTCATGTTTATTCTTTGACTATGACGAGATAATCACATTCACTCACCTGTCTATACAGTGATCAGTCATGCCCCATTAAAGAGTGTCAAAACAGCATTTATTGTTTGAAGAAATGGACAGAATACCTAATGTGTTTCTGTGGGAGCTTGGATTGAAGTGTGTTCCGCTTGTGTTACTTATTTACCCAGCACATTTTTTGTTTTGGAGCACTTAACCTCATCATAAAAAATAAATACATAAATCCTCTATTCCCTCCCTATTCTAGCTTATGCTACCCTAAGCAATGTCCAAAACGTAGTATTTCAGGCACTTTTCGCCTCTTCATGACGGATCACTTCCTGTTTTCCTCAGTTGTAAGTCGCTTCAGATAAAAGCATCTGCTAAATAAATAAATGTAAATGTAATGTAAATGCATGTGCACCCCTGATTATATTGGGATTTTACTTGTCCCTCCCCTACACCGACCCCTAACCCTACCCGATAAACACTGTATTCAAACTATTAAATACCCACTAGGCACTATATTTTTATTCATTTTTCATTTCAAATAAACGCATCTTCGAGCTGATATGCAATGGGAAAAGGGAGAAGAATGAGTTTGGATTAAAATTCATCAAAAGCGAACACCACCCATCTTACGCTCCACACACTGATCCTGTTATCAGACAGGTTTCTTTTGTTGTTGTCTGTCAATCCGACACTGGTGGGCAGAGCTAGTGTCAATAGCCTCTGCTAACAAGGCAGCCTATTTGTGCTTAGTGTGAATAGACACTGGAATTTTTAAGTAGTGAAAGTGTAAACTGTGTTTTAAAGGAGTTACAGGGTCAAAGGTGCCCATAGCTGAACAAACACCCAAGTGTATACTCTAATATTTCTTGTTCATTTCTCCTTGTAAAGACACTTGGTACCTACTTATTTTCTCTGTCTCTCTCTCTCTTTCCTTTTCTTCTCCATGCCATAATAACCTCCATAATCCACTCTGTTGTTTCTAATTTATTATTCCTCATCGATTTTCATCACGGCTTTCACAACCCCCCATGAATCACCCAGAGCTCTTCCACTCACACACACACGCTGGCAAATGTAACACGGCTCAATCGATTTACTGCCCTAAGCATTGCAGGGACTCGGCTCTCACTGTTTTCGGTGGTACAGTAACACACTCCATTGCAAACTCTTAATTCTACACGCGGTGTGTGAAATAAAAGCTATTTTTCTTCTTATAAAAATCTCTGAGTTACATCTACGGATGTCGGTTTCACATTTAATGTGAGGTGAAGCTGTGAAGTTTACATCCACCAACCACAAGTTGTGAATTCTTTGGAAACTTGAGGCTTTTATATCTGCTTCAAAAGTAGATGTTTGCATTAATCAAGGCGGCTGCTTTTACCTCTCGGAGAACCTTTCAGGTTTCATTCTTCACTATGAGAATTATAAATCAAGTCTTGATATCCTGTCTTTCATCATTAACTATTTTCCTGCCACTGACAGAATTTTCCGGCTTGCTGTGTTTTCACTGTAATTCGGTAGGGGGCGTTATTACACATCTCCTGAAAGAGAACAGAATCTCCTGATCAAAACACAGGCGAAGAAGAAGCAGAAACAGGCAATATCATATGTAATCAAATGCATATGTTGATGGACTCCATTTACAAAAATGCAACATTCTCAGCTTGTTTGCTCAAAATGTTGCATTTTTAATGAAACTTACCCACATTTAAGTGTTGATAAAAAAGAAAGCATTTAAAATTATCAAAAATGCTGGCTGTAGATGGCAGCTTTAAAAAAAAAGTTAAGATAAACTGATAATTACTGGATAATTGTGAGACCTCCAAAAAAAGGCCGGACATCATTATGTATGGGATGTAAATAATAATGGTTTATTTTAACGTATATCAGCCACTGTAGGCCAACCATAATTATACAGTATGTGCATATATACTGAAATAATATTAATATTATTTAATATTAAGAAATTAATCTGTTGGTATCAAGTGTTCCCCCTACACTTCCACCTAATTTTAGACCTACCTGTTTCCTTCCCCTGTCTTTCCTGATCCACCATCCTCACACCTGAATGAAATGAACTCTCTGTTAAATATAACAGCCTAAATTCAATTCTTATATCAGCCTAGTGATGGCATCAGATAAGACAACTATTATGCAGTAAGGTTGTGCTGCTGTTGAAATTACATTCACATTTTGGATTTTAAAAAGTACAAATATAGCAGACACACATACACACACAGACATAAATACACACACACACACACATATATATATATATATATATATATATATATATATATATATATATATATATATATATATATATATATATATATATATATATATATATATATATATATATATAGAACAGACATTTAAAAGAGATGTGACCCTGTAATTACAGCTTCCATGTCACCCAACAGATGTAGATGTAACTATAGCCTGTATGTCTGACAGCACAGCTAACATGAACAGCAGCTAATGGTAAAACAAAATCTATTAATGATTCAATGGTAAACCAGACATATTGCATAAGTTATGTTTTCCAGCTTCTAGTCATTTATTGTGCATGCTTCCTTATATTTACCAGTTATTATTTTGCATTAGTTGTTTTCCAAATTTATGTAATTTATTGTACATGGCCTGCTACCTTATATTTTTCCAGTTTTCAGCTCAGCAACCTCGTTTTGCATATAAACTAGCCTTAATTTAATCCCCCATTTGGCTGCTACATTCCTAGTGTTAGCAAACGCTAGCTGGTCTGTTAACATGAATATGTGCAAGCCTCCAAGCACAGACGCCACACTTTAAATCCTACCTGTTGCCTTTCACTATCCACTTGTTAAGCTGCTGTCGCATCCCTTGACATGCCATCTCCTTTTCCCTCTTTCTTTTTCTAGTTTTAGCCCCGACAGCTTTTTGCTTTATCCATCTTTCAACAACTGCGTTTAGTACTATGACAACTGTACTCCTGCTCGCTCAGCGCTCACGGGTGCAGCCCACTCGCGATATTCCATTATTATCCCAAATTATTTGAGGGCGCCTACTCTAGCCTGTTAGTCCTCTAAAATGTTATATAATATTGAGGAAATACAGAAATTATTTAGAAACGCACAACAGCATCTACATTTAGAGAATTAAAAAAAAAAATTATACCATCGCTTTGGCGCCCCCAAGGTGCTGCGCCCCTATGCGCCGCATATAGCGCATACCCACTTTTTGCGCCACTGCGGCCAACAGTAAGCATTTGTCGGCTTCAGCATATTGAATCGGCGACAGTGAGAGACTGAACTCTGATTGGCTGTTCAGTTTAGCGACAAGTCACTGCATAATAACATGAGCCACCTGGAAAGACGAAAATGATCAGCATAATTGATAAATCAGATATTTATTGTTAGGCATATGGCCAATTAGTCTCTTCATCATTTATGTAATATATACTGGAGCCAAAACTGAGAAGTACAAATTAAGTGTCCAGCGTTCCCGGACACATAATTTGCATAGTTGTAATTCATAGGTGGGGAATCAGGGATTACGTTAATTGTGAATGTGCACGCTGCACACGCACCCTATATTTACAAATTATTGGAATTCATTCCCATACACACGTTTAACTATCAAATCGGGTGTTTACGAAGCGTTTGTGAATTTCGAGATGGTCTGTTTTACGCGTGAATTTAGTCATATTTGGTTTTATAAATGAGGGCCATTGTGTGAAGAAAATCAAACTGTGGAAGATTTTAGTATAAAGTATATATAAAGTATAAGTGATAAAATAATGATAGAATAAAACATTTTGAGTGATCTGTCCCTCAATGTGATTATCTAATTTTTGGCGGAGGTGGCGTTTAGCGGCTTTTGCATCTGAACTCTTCATATGCTCTCCATACATAATAAAACATAATTTTGCAGAAAAAACATGGAAATAATTTGTCGGTTTTATCCAATTATTTGCTATATTTATTTGCTCGGTCAGTGTGTTTTTGGTTCTTTTGCTGTTGTCGGCTCTAAGGACGTTTGGCGGAGTGATATGGAACTGTAATGCGGTCAAACCCTGCCTGGAAATACTTTAGTCGTTAGTTTCCCTGAAAATAATTGCAAAACTTAGAACGCTCGTTAACCAATAAGAATCAAGCATTCAACAGCCCAGTAGTACAATTGTATGTAACTGTCCTTGTGTGAAAAAAAAAAAAAAAAAACAGTGGAAGATTTTGTTTGTGTTCCAAAGAAACAACACAAGAGTGATAAAATAATGTTTTTTTTTTTTTTTTGAGAGGACATTCCCTTTAAGACATGGTCACTAATGAAACATCTGTTGTGATGTGAGTGGCCAGAGCATTGAAAGCTTTGACAGCCTGTTTTCAAACCAGCCATTTGAAAACAAAGAATTCTCATTACGAGATCAAACACGGGTAATTATCTTAATTAAGCATTTGAAAGATAAGAAGCTGCACAGCATAGCCTCACTGAGCATATTGAATATTTTCCAAGACTACCTTAATGACATCAAATTCATGGGGCAACTACAATGGCTAAGGGACTTTTCACAGCATCTACAGCGTCGAGATATCTCCATGGCAATAATCAGTGTGTGTGTTACTTTATTTCTCACGGACACTCAGAAAGCACACAGTGATATGCCATCGATATTTACTGCGAGTGTCAGACTGACGCATGCGGAACAGCCGGCGGCGAGCGGCTCGAGTATCTGCGCGCGAGTCACGCTCAGTGGATTAGCGACTGCTTTAACTTTGATGGAGTTGACTGTGTCAACAAGGCAAGTAGCTTGTAAGGCAGCGACTAAATCAATGCACTCTCACTTGCAGGGACGCTTTAGAGGTTATGCAAATGAACAAGGCTGGAATGTGACATTTTGAAAGCCCAGGATGGATAACCCCCATTAGCAGAGGCTTTGTCACATCTTAAAAGGTACTTTCCCCTCCCATGATGGAGGTTTACTTTACACCTATTTTTTCTTCAATGATTTGTGGAGGACGGGGTGGGAAAGGTTGGGAATAAAACAAATTGAGCTCTCCTTGGCAGGAATCTCCTCAGAAATATGGCTGGAACTGTATAGCTGACAGGGCTTAATACTATGAAAAAGCATATTTGCTCCATGGACAAGAACACACAGCCTGTCTAATTGAAGATGTATGATGTAAACCTGGGAGAGAAAATCGACAAGTGGTTACCGTGTTGAATTTAATGTGACTTTAGATGATTAACACACTCGGATACTTGCAGCTCACTACTGATGTACTCTCAGAGTAGCATGCTTGATTCAATTAAATATGTGTATCTATGATATATTACTGATGTAGACTAATACACTAATACACTATATTGCCAAAAGTATTGGGACACCCCTCCAAATCCCTCAGTTCAGGTGTTCAATCCCTTCATGGCCACAGGTGTATAAATCAAGCACTAGGCATGCAGACGCTTCTACACACATTTGTGAAAGAATGGCTCGCTCTCAGGAGCTCAGTGAACTCAAGCGTGGGACCGGGATAGGTTGCCACCTGTGCAATAAGGCCATTCCTGACATTTCCTCACTACTAAATATTCCACACTCAACTGTTAGTGGGATTATAACAAAGAAGAAGCAATTGGGAACAACAGCAACTCAGCCACGAAGTGAAATCCCAGAGCGGGGTCAGCGCATGCTGAGGGTCACAGTGCGCAGAAGTCACCAACTTTCTGCAGAGTCAATCGCTCCAGACCTCCAAACTCCTGTGGCCTTCTGATGAGCTCAAGAACAGTGCGGAGAGAGCTTCATGGAATGGGTTTCCATGGCCGAGCAGCTCATCCAAGCCTTACATCACCAAGTGCAATGCAAAGCGTGGGATGCAGTGGGGTAAAGCACGCCACCTCTGGACTCTAGAGCAGTGAGACGTGTTCTCTGAGTGACCAATCACACTTCTCTGTCTGACCATCCCATGGACGAGTCTGGGTTTGGCGGTTGCCAGGGGAACAGGACTTGCCTGACTGCATTGTGCCAAGTGTAAAGTTTGGTGGAGGGGGGATTATGGGGTGGGGTTGTTTTTCAGGGGATGGGCTTGGCACCTTAGTTCCAGTGAAAGGTACTCTTAATGCTTCACCAAGACATTTTGGACAATTTCATGCTCAGTTTGGGGACGGCCCTTCCTGTCCCAACATGACTGCGCTCCAGTGCACAAAGCGTCACTCCATAAAGACATGGATGAGCGAGTTTGGTGTGGAGGAACTTGACTGGCCTGCACATAGTCCAGACCCCATCCCGATAGAACACCTTTGGGATGAATTAGAGCAGAGACTGCGAGCCAGGCCTTCTCGTCCAACATCAGTGCCTGACCTCACAAATGCGCTTCTAGAAGAATTCCCATAAACACACTCCTAAACCTTGAGGAAAGCCTTCCCAGAAGAGCTGAAGCTGTTAGAGCTGCAAAGGGTGGGCCGACTCCATATTAAACCCTATGGATTAAGAATGGGATGGCATTAAAGTTTATGTGCGAGGAAAGGCAGGCATCCCAAAACTTTTGGCAATATAGTCTATCTTTTATTTCATTGCTTTTAACAAGAGCACTGACGAAGCTGCAAAGAAATATTTGTTCAGGGGAGGCACAATATACAGTCCCTGACAAAAGTCGTGTCGAAACACCTGCTATTCACGAGTTCACACTTACATATAATTTATAGAGTACATTTAATAGCGTATTTGGCGTGCTGTCCGGGCGAGGGCTTGAGCTCGGACTACGGCCCGAACCAGAGTACACCCGTATGTAAGTGGTTTTGAACTTAAAAGGAAAAAGAGCAAAATGTGGAGCAGGGGTGGTGGAGGGATGCTGAAAATCTGTCAATGCAGTGGAGGTAAGAAGGCTGCGTATATATACCTACTTTGTTGATTAGCTGAGTACTTTCCACCTGTGTCAATTATCTGACATGTTCCTCCCGAACCTCGTTTAGTAAAACAGCATTTAACCTGACTTTTAATTCATCAATTGGTGTTAGAAATAGCTCATATGAAAAGCAAAAACCCTCCCAAATGACGTTTAATGCACTGAAATAAATTAGTTTCACTTAAAAAAAAATTTAATCAAGACAGAAAGGTCAAATTTTGACAAGACAAAAGTTTTCTCACCTATACAGAAATTGAACAAATTTACTGCAAATACAAAAATATGTCAGCAAATTAAGTAGGGGTGCTGTGAGATCCAAATTTAATATCTTGTATGACTTCCCTGAGCTTGAAGGACTGCATCCATGCGGTTTGGCAAGGGATCGTACAATTTATTGATGAAGTCATCAGGAACAGCAAAGAAAGCAGTCTTGCATGCCTCCCAGAGTTCATCAATATTCTTTGGTTTCATCTTCCATGCTTCCTCTTTCATCCCACCGCACATATGCTCAATGATGTTCATGTCTGGTGACTGGGCTGGCCAATCCTGGAGCGTCTTGATCTTCTTCTTGAGGAACTTTGATGCGGAGATGGAAGAATGCGATGGAGCACCATCCTGCTGCAGAATTTGGCCTCTTTTATGGTTGGGAATATAAGAGGTAGCTAAGATGTCTTGGTATTTTAGACTATTGAAGTTGCCTTCCACCCTGCAGATCTCTCGCACACGCCCATACTGGATGTAACCACAGACCATGATTTTTCACCCACCAAACTTCACTGTTTTCTGGGTGAATCTCGGATCCATGCGGGCTCCAGTAGTTCTCCTGCAATATTTGTGGCGACTGTGGTGTAATTCAACAGAAGATTCATCTGAAAAATCCTTCTGCAACTTTTCCAGCGTCCATCCTTTTAGCAGGCTGTGGGCTTTGGCAAATGCCACACGGTTTTTCAATTGTCTTTTGTTTAGTGCTGGCTTCTGGGCACTGATTCGACCATGGAGGCCATTTCGAGACAGAATCCGACAAACTGTTCTGGTTGACACAGGGACTTCAGGTGACCAGGTCTCGTGGAGCTCTGCTGCAGTGGAAAATGGGCTGGCCTTGGATTTGAGCCAACAAACGGTCCTCTCGAGCAGTTGTCTTGCAGGGTCTGCCTGACCTGGGTTTGTCATAAACGTCTCCAGTCTCTTCAGATCTTTTTTTTTATCCTCTGTACTTGACGCTGAGACACTTTGAAGGTGTCTACCACATCAGCAGTGGATCTGGTCTTCAGCCTCTTGATAATATTTAGTCTCAGGGTGAATCTTAGGCATGTTTGCAGAGGTCTAGTTGCAGTTGATGTGAAGGTCTAGTGTACTGGGGTTCTTTTTATACACACCTGAGATCTAATTGATCCATTATTAGTCACAGGTCAAGCTCATATGACAAGGCGACAACACTTATGTCTTTGCAAATATTCACTCAATGGGCTTTACCAAGCTGTGAATATTAGAATATTTTTTGTCAGTTTTATTTTGCACTGAAACATTATTACAAAAGCTGTTGGAATTAAAATGAGCCATTTCTTGTAAAAAAATCTTGATAAGAAATATATTTCAGCGGCACTTCAGGTCAATTTGTACACAAGCGACAAGACTTTTGTCAGGGACTGTAAGTGGATGAATGGGACTTTTTAAGCTAATAAAATAAAAGTTACCTTTGAAGTCATTTGAAGAATATAAAGATCTGGACTTTTAAGGAAAGCTTATTTTGTAATCACACAAAACCAGTGTTGGGTGTAACTAGTTATAAGTGATTTGTTTCTGTAGTTTAATTACAGTTTCTTCTGATGTAGTTAATTCTGAAACACTGTGTATAGAACAATTATATATAATACAATAGTGGAATTAACATCAAAATTTAAAGTCCAACTTTAAAATGCATGTTTTTGCATGCATTCTATCATTCTCACATTTATAATACTTTGGTAATTTAATAAGAATATTTTATGTAGTTTTATATTATTTATTTGAATGAATTAATACTAGCATGCCTAAGACTTTTGCACAGAACTGTATATAAACCATTCACTTCACTTTACAGCATTTAAGAGCATTATGCAGAAATAAATAACATGAGCACCAGCCCTCACGTTATAGAGTGTAACTCTCTTTAATAACTCATATCCCACTCATAATTATGACTGACGCTACAAAAATCACAATCACAAATGTGCTCTATGATTATTATTTTTGTCATATCCCATAAGTGCTTTGGCAGCAGCTATAATTAGATTTGATTCATATGCACATATTCATGTTCATTTACATACTTCCTTAATTGCTTGATGGATGATCTGGTTCCTACAAAGCCAAACTGGCTGGATCTGTTACGATAGACGCTCGTTCATTAAAACGGTCACTGCTTATCTGGTTTATTTTTTCATCTAGCTTTTTAAGATAAATATCTGTCATAATTTACTCACTCTCGTGTAATTCCAAATCTGAAGGACTTTATTTGTGCTGCAAATGTTATTGGGAAATGCTCAAGTTGGTGTGTATGTGTGTGTGTTTTATTTATACATTGAAAGTCAATGGGGTCCGATGTTGTTTTGGACCTGAAGTATCTTCTGTTGTGTTTCACATGCGATGTGTGGATATCTGGGGACATCTGGGGAGCGTGATTTTGGCTAAAAGGAAGGAGAATCTTATGTTTAAGAAGTCTGAATCAGAGGCTGTCAGCGATTATCAGACGTCTGTAATTATTCATCCAAGCGGAGACATCCAGTCTTTTATTTTGGGGGATTGAACCTCATCACAGACCACCCGAAGACACAGACCAAAGGCACAACAGCAGAAAATCAGCGTCACACATGAGACACACATCTCCAGTTGGCAGCCAGCACATGAAAACTGGACGGTTTAGTTAATCCTACACCAGGCCTTAAATGATAAGAATAATAATGCTTGTGGGTCAGCGTGAGCTCTGACTGAGCCGTGGGTTCGGGGAACATGACAAATGAGTGATTCTTCTTTAGATTTGAATCACTTTAATTCTAGACTTTGAAGGATCAGACGGCATTTATAATGTTTCTTGCTGGTTGTTGTTCCTGCCCAGACTCGAGGGAATATCCGTGCACTGCCACAGCATTATTGTGCTCGGTTTCAAAAGATTTAAAAGATCACAGCTGATTAGCCAATTGGTTAGGACAAGAGGTTTGTCTGGATTTTTTCTTTCATTTTCTTATCTTAGTGTTGATATTTTAGCATGTTGTGCTTTAGCTGCACTGAAAAAAGCATCAAATCTGCTGCATCCATGCATATTCAGAGAGACAGACAATACTTCCAGTTACGACTAGTTCAAATAATCCATCACAAAATAAAGCTAGAAAACTTTCTATAAAGCCCATGCTTATATTGAATTATAGCCCCATTTATACTTATTTATAAGTAACACTATTCTATAAATAAGCTTATAGACTCATTCAGACTTATACTGCATTATAAGAACAGTTATAGTTACATTTATATTATTTTATTTGCTTTATCAATGCACATGCTCATAATCCATATACACTGATGTATAAATATGAATTAGTCGTGTGATTAATGAATGCTTTTATAAAGACACGGCCTGCATTGCTATAATGTTATTATATTATATTACAGTGACTTTAGTCATTCAGATGTATTTCTGTCAGATAAGTGAATATATTGTTATTAATATCCGTGATGTGTTCTTATAAACACGTATTGTGAGTAATAATACAGTTATAATCTCTATAAACGCATCATTGATGCTTTAAGTGAAAGCACAGATGATATGAAGATCTGCTCATTATACAGCTCAAGATGGTTATTTGTATCTAATGAACAATAATTACTGACACAGAAAACACGGAAATAATAAAAAATACAAACAGTTGAAAAAAATGTCTTTTGAAATGTTGCACTCTAGCAAAACACTGCAACAATACTTTTAAAGTATAATTTAAACTGATATAAGCAATGCATATGGATGAGGAGATATAGATTCTAACAAAACAATATTACTAATAATGGAACCATACGAATGATTAATTCATAGTTATAAATCAGAGTATTATGAGCATGCATATTGAAAAAGCAAATGCATGACTTATAAGTAATTATAAAAATAATATAAATGTAACCTATAACTGTTCTTATAAGGCAGGATAAGAATATTTTAATTACCAAACATTCAAACAAAGCTGAAATAAAATAAATTATAAATATTAAATGAAAAACTTTTAAAAAAGTGAATAAAAATGTGAATTTTTTCCATGGCAACTAAATAAATACTTTTACATTGAAGTATTAAAAGTACCAAAACTGAAATAAAAATGAATTAAAGCTATATATGAAAAAACAAAACAAAACAAAAATCTAAGCACAAAATTAATAAAGCTGAAATTAAAAAATGTAATAGTAAAGCTAATTTAAAATAGTGATAAATACTTCAATAGTGCAACACTGGCAGAATCCAATATAAACAAATCCAATCAATTCAATGTAATTATTCCCTACTCCACTAATACAGTCCACTTGAGGGAGTGAATGAAAATGAGTGAGTGAATTCTGACACTGATGCGCTTTTGCATAGTTTGTGCTGTTTAATAAGCAAACTAGCAGTTCAAGGCAGTAGTATGGAAAGATGTATCTTGAGCTCTGTCATGGAAACTAGCATGTGTAGACCTTAAACAATTTAACAAGGCTTGAAACTCAGGGTTATGGTGGACCAATCACAACACACTGCTCCAGCCGACCAATCAGAGCACAGTGTGCTGTTCAGAAGGACGGGCTTCATAGAGACAGCAACTAAACAGAGCGTTACTGACAGACTGGGAAGAGAGGAGCCGCAACAATGGAGAATATGAGGAATAATCAACACTCAAGCAGGAAAACCTGCTCTAGTAGAGCCAGAACACAACAGCAAGAGTTTGAGAAAAGGCATAATAGATACTTTTTAAATAAATGAATTAATTTTATCAGCAAAAAAAAAAAAGGTTTAGTTTGTATATGCTGCGCGGTCTTATGTTGAGCTTTGTTTGTATTTGAAACTGTTCAGTCTTCTTTAGATGTCTTGGCTCTTTTAATCTCCGGTGAAGCTGAAGTCTACCAGGCAATTTCAAGTCCAACAATTCAAGTGTTATCTCTGTTTGATGGTCTGTGCTCAAAGACTCAAATTGCAGGACTCTACAAAAGGAGGAGATCTTCCTGAAACCCTGGCCAAGATTTGACAGTCTGACAGAGATCTGAAGACCTGATTCTGATTTAATTTCTGGCCTTGATTCTTATTAAGCAGTCTTTTTACGAGCAGCCACTCTCTTATTAAAATCCTCACCCTTCTCAAACGGCCGATCCGGTGGCAACAGATGTCTGTGACTTACCTTCATAGCTGACTGCGCCCCATCGCGGAACGACTTAAGAATGAATAACAAGCTATTTAAATCATTTGGCCACATGATGTTCAATTAGGTTTTCATGAGCTATGGAATGAGAACAAGCTCTAAGGCAGGCATAATTCATATAAATCTATCACACACCTTTGCTTAAATGATTAAAACTGAGAGGCATTTTAATGGAAGTAATTCAGGGAAAGCGTCATGCTCCAGAGCTTCCGAGACGAGATATCCTTCAGAAACAGAGCTCCATATCCAATGCTTCAGATACAAGAAAAATCTGGCTGATACTTTCCCCATGTTCAAGCTGAAACTTTTTTTTGGTTAAAAATGATCCAAAATCAATTTCTGAGCAAGTACAAAACCAGCCAGTCTTCAAAATGATCTCCTTACCTTAGCCATTCACAGTGGTAAGCTTTTAATAATGTGTTATATGGGAAATATGGGCTTTCTGCCATTCATCTTTGCGTCATTACGTCACGTCTGTCCACATAATCATGGAGTCCGGCTAGTAGTATCGCATGTAAGGATGCTGCAGGTGGCGGATCATTTACTGCCTTTTCTCACAGCATCTGGAATAATTAAACACATTTTAATGGTAATCCAGAAAGATCCAGTTATCAGAGACAACAGGAGAATCACCCGTAGTGAAAAGCAGAAGATTAGACTGTACGGGAATTCAAATATACAGGTAACGCGTAACACTTTACAATACGGGTGCACTAATATGCATTAATTCATGCTTAACTAATGCACAGATAATGATGAGTTAATGTGTTAATAATGGTTAACTAACACATTTATTAATGATCATTAACATTTATTAACTGCATCAGCAACTAATGAAGATTCAACATGATTAATAGATTAAGTAATCATTACATTGTTATTAGTTAAATGTGTCATAATGTATTAATTCCTTAATAACATATTATATGAACTAATAATGTTAATTAATGTGTTAATTACCACAACGGGTCAAAGCCATGCATTTCAACTTCCAGTTGTCTGCTTTAATTAATCATTAGCTAATGATTTACAGATGTGTCATTATGTTATGACTTTACTTGTTGGGGCACATGACTATTAACTAATTCAAAATTAATTCAAAACTCATAACCACAATTACATATTACTTAATCAATTAGTTAATAGTTAGTAACACATTAACTCATCATTATCTGTGCATTAGTTAAGCATGAATTAATGTATATTAGTGCACCCTTATTGTAAAGTGTTACCGGTAACGCTAACCCACACTAAATACATGCAGTCACGCAATGCTGATGCTGTTAACATTAACAATTTGAGAACAAAGTATAACAATAATGATAATGTGAAATGAGCCAAGCGATCGTTAGATTTAATCACTGTTGGTAGCGCAATTTATTGTAATGATTTCTCTCAGTTGGTCAGAACAAAAGTGGCAGACGTTACTCACTCGCTCTGATGACATGTTCTAGTTAAAATTATTATTTTGGTCATACTCCAAGATGTAGAATCTGTATTTCTGAAGTACAGTATCCACACCGGAGCAGTGAATGAATAACAGCCACACACACTCCTCAAAACATGAGATTTATCCGCACTGAGGAGCCGCCGATGCGCAACCAACGTAAAGATGATCATTCAACAAATAACTGCAATCGCAGGTTTCAAACAGAGATGGCGACACAGAGGCAAAACCTACAGACTGAAGCTTTAAAGCTGCTGTCCAAAACTTTTTTTGTGTTCAAGATTTACAAAAATGACATGAGAATGTACAACATGACAATTCATTTTCCAAACGGTGTTTTGGTCTTACCCTGAATCAATATGGCACACTTATAATAGCCTGCGGTGTGGTAGGAGCCGCTGCTGAGGAGCACAGTCCCTGCGTGACTCGCCATAGACATGAACAGAGAGAGGTAGCTCCGGCTGCATTGTTCCTCCGCAAGACACATGCAGTTCGGTTCATTAACCGCTAGAGCGCCAAAAGTTACAGACTGCAGCTTTAAAGCAGAAATCAAATATAATCCCTTGTGTCGATCACAAAATATTCAAAAAAGCTACCTTTGTTCCAAATAACTTTTGATAACTTAATGCAATCACCACAAACTTTGATCTAGATGCAGCTCACAAGCAGGACAACTTCCTCAAAAAAGAAAATTGTTCCTATCATATTGCCTTCCTGAATTATTGCATGTCAAATAAGAAAGATATGTAAAATTGTAATAATTTTTTTTTATATATTTGTTTGTTTTTATCAGCTGTTTCTATGCATGAGAATTTCCAATTGTAATTTTCTAAAGTGTTCAAACAAAACCTTCCTTTTGACTCTCCTTGCTGTAGTTTTGGAGTTACGAGTCTTTATTTTGTCTGTCACTCAAAAAAAAAACTCAAAAATGCCTTCAGGGCTTTAAAGGAGATTTCCTCAATATTTAGATTTTTTTGCACCTTCAGATTCCAGATTTTCGAATAGCTGTATCTCGACCAAATATTGCCACACATCAATGCAAAGTTAGTCAGATGATGTATAAATCTCAATTTCAAATGTGACCCTTATGACCAGGGTCACATATAGCCTATTACAATGAGTTTGTGTGAAGATTGTTTTAAAGGCACAGTATGTAAGTTTCACCACTAGAGGTCGCTTCTTCAAAACAGAGGGAGTTGTAGTCTTGACTCTTCACCTCACAGCCGATGGGAAGGAATCCCGACGGATTTTGCAGTAATCTAGATCGATATTAGAATATCATATTGATAAAAGCTGGATGACTAAATTACCCATCTAATAAAATACATAATATCTGAAGTGTCTTTGGTGTTTCCATGGTTTCTACAACGGTAAAACTGGAAATCGAGGAAAATGCGGATATGACGTTATTGAGAGGAGACGCAAGGACACGGTTAAATTAGCTTAATTTAAACATTGTTGGAATCATTTGGGATAATAAAGTACACAGGTCAACCAAATATATAACCCTGTTCAGAAACACTTTATTTTAAGGATCCAGAATAATGCGTTAGTTAAGCATTAATTAATGATTCACTTGTTCATAATTAAGCATGAACACACTAGTAATTAATGGTTAACTTTACATTTTAAGGGTCCGGAATTATGCATTAGTTCAACTTTAAATTAGTTAAACAGGGGTCAAATTGTCTTTATTAGTACTGTATTAATGGGAGTCAGGCCTAATTATTGGCTTATTCTGGTTAATAAGCTTAAATATCACTCAATAAGTGCCATAATCAATGAGGATAAAACTTTCACTTTAGAATAGGGGGTCAAATTGTCTTTATAAAATTTATTTTACACTATATTAGCAATTTATAACGGAAAAATCAGCAGTAATTAAACATAATGACTAGTTTATCGGTAACTTAACAGAATGGCACATAAATATAATGACATCACTACACAAAAATAATATATGGCTTATTAAGTTGTAAATCAGGGGTGGGGAACGTTGATCCAGAAGGGCCAGTCTCTTGCAGAGTTTAGCTCCAACCCTGAGAAAAGCACTCACCTGCCTGTAACATCAGTAATCCTGAAGACCATGACCACCTTCAGGTGTGTTTGATTCGGGTTGGAGCTAAACTCTGCAAGAGACTGGCCCTTCTGGATCAACGTTCCCCACCCCTGTTGTAAATAATGGCTTATATGCTTGAGTGTTCAGTTAAATGTTAATCATCAACTTAACACACTTAGTTAATTAATCAATAAGTGAATCATTTATTAGTGTCTCCTCTGAATTTGCTTCACCAGCACGTCATCCTCAATTAACCCGTCTCCGGCGCAATAACTCCGATCTTTCAAGTATTCATATTCTTGTGTAATCGACACGCCATCCTAAATGAACCCGTCTCTTGCGTGATACCCAAAATTTCGAATATTCCTATCTAATATGATTTATGACCTGCAAGGTTGCCAGAGTAATAATTATACACTGTTAATAATAGGCCAGAGGAGAACTGGCACCCCGACTGAGTCTGGTTTCTCCCAAGGTTTATTTTTCTCCATCATGCCCTGATGGAGTTTTGGTTCCTTGCCACTGTCGCCTTTGGCTTGGCTTGCTCAGTTGGGGACACTCAAATTATGATCCAAGTTACTCAACTAAATATACAAATAGAATTTATTAATTTGGTCATATATAATTCTATAAACTATCCAAATTAAACTAGCCAAATCAAATTTTGTTGCAATGTTGTCCTGTTTAACACTGTGAAGCTGCTTTGAAACAATCGTCATTGTAAAAGCGCTATATAAATAAAGTTGATTGATTGATTCAGCCATTAAATACAGTGTTACCCATTTTTCTAGTGGGGTTTGGATATTTTAATCTAAAAATCTTACATATTGTGCCTTTAATTTCACGTAAAATAAAAGTTGCTATATTTTTAAAAAGCTAATAAATGTAATTATACTGTAATGTTGAATGTCTATAATTAATGGCTAAAATTAAGAGACATACTGTATGTTCACAGCCATGTTTTTTAGTTTGCTTTGTTCACTGCTATGGGCTATGTCATGTGATTCCCTTGCCCTCATGTGATCCTGCCATTTGCTCCTGTGTCATGTTGTCATTGGCTGTCTCGTTTCATGTAATTTCGAAGGCTGTGTCCTCTAGACGGCACATCCTGTGAAGGATGCGGTATACGGAGTGTCCTCAATCAGAATGAAACCAGACGTCCTTTGTAGGACACACAGACAGGAAGTATCATGTTGCTATGCCACTCCGAATTCCTGTGAAAGAATGGCGCATTCGAAGGTTGCATTTGGAGTGTCCTCACTTTTTTAAAATGAGACAGCCTCATGACGCAAACAGCCTTCGAATGCGCCCTCCGGAGGACACAGCCTTCCGAAATGAGACACAGCCACTGAATTATTGGTCAATCGTTGTTCACAGGTGGCCCCTGTCTTGTCATTAGTCCATGTGTATTTAAGCCCTCATGTTTGCCGTGTGTCTTTGTCTGATATTGAATGTGGTAACTAGGGATGCACCGAATATTCGGCCACCGAAAATTTTTGGCCGAAAATGGCCCAAAAGAGCATTTTCAGTTTCCGCCGAAAGACTTTTATCACCGAAACAATACGGCCGAAATGTTGTGATGACGCAAACAGAAACCGCGACCGTGCTTGTCTAAACGGTCTAAACAAGCAACATGTCCGCGGTGTGAACGCATGTGGTTCATCTCTCATCTGATGACACATCTATAATATGGGTTGTAACTTAAAAATAATGCTTTGTTTATGTTTCTGTTGATGAACACACGTGCTGGCTCCTCAGTGATACACTACAGCAGCGATAATAAAAGAAAAACGTGGGCAAACGGTCTCTCTTTGTAAACTTTGTTCAATGCATGCGAGTGCTGCCGTATGTTCGAATATGAGCAGTCGTTTCCTCCGTCATCACCGGGTGTAGAGCCAGAAGATGCGAATGAGAACTTGTGCGCTGTGAGAAGATCTGTCTCTCTGCACTCATCCGAAAGCGCGCACTCGTCTCAAAGCAAATAGAGTTCTCTTTCAAGTCTTGCACCTAAATGGACAAACTCACACAAAAAGTATATCAATATGTCCATCTTGATTAGTATCCTTGCAGACATAGTCTATATATAATCCTTAAGTGAACTGTATATTGTCGAGAAAGACGACGCATATCCCTGCATTAGGTCTTAAAGGGGCAGTAGCCTTTACGGCGGTCTGTTTAATCTCAAACAAAAGACAAGGACATCACTCACTGCTCATGATTGAATAGCTTTTGTAAGTTTAATCTTTTATTTAAACAGTGTAAGGCCGCTGAAATCGCTCCAATGGCGGCAGCGAATAGTGGGTGAAGGTATCTGCGCGTTCGGTGTTCTCAGCTGGGCAAAATGGATCTAATTCCAATTCCTCTTTATCTGACTCCATTTTATCATAATTTAGAATTTATATTAGAATGCCAATTTGGTTATTTGGTCATTTATGTTTAATAGTTAGACACACATTTAATTATTCCGTTTAACCCTTTGTGGAAAGTACCCATTCATGATCTCATAGAGATCGTTAATAATTCCAGAGTAAGTCAGAATAAATCAAAATGTAGCAATTTATTAAACAGTCAGGTATAATTCCAATTACATTATCAATTCAAAGATCCTCAAAACATCGAATACTCTTAAGTAAAGAGGGAGATGCGTTCCTGACTTTCCATAGGTTACGTAACGTTGGCTGGACACAACGTTACGGGCGAATCTGATTTACAAAATTGCGCCCTGACTCTTCTGCTACGCTGCCTTAAGTATTCAAATCTGACAATAACTTCTTTCAAATGGTAACATATGTTAACAAAGGGAATTTACATCACTGTCTCAGACCTGTATTGACAAAAGACCAAATGGTTGAAAGCCACACCTACCATACTGTGCAACATCTCTTTAAACTCTTAAAACCATTGTTATCTTCTTGAATATTTCTGTGGGGATGAGATATTTGTACCAGTCGCACTAAGACATTTCCAATGATATCAAACACATATATATTGTTTAGTATTTGTTCATTTTTAGATCATATAGATTTTGGGTATATTTTCAATGGTCACAGCCTGAGGGGAAGTAGGATGGGGGAGAGATAAATACATGTAAATTAGAGCCATTCTAAGTTGATTCACTCTGTGTGATGTCGTCTGCAAAAAGTGTCCTCCTTTTTAGGTGTTCTATGTGATCAATGCATGAGGGTCTAAAGGGTGGGGGAGTTTCAGGTGAAGGAAATACATGTAAATTAGACCCACTCATTGATACACTCAGCGTGATGTCATTTGCAAAAAGTGTTCCTTGTCCTCCCAGACAATCTGGCGTTACAGTCTTTCAACAGTTAAATATGCAGTTATTTTACATTTGATTACTTTATAAAATTTCCGCAGGCCAGTAGGCCTGTACATTATTATTAAATGTACACATGAGTGAGGTCAAGTTAAAATTTTATATTATATTGTGCATTGTTGCAATGTGCTAAATAATTATTTGCATAATTTGTAATTGATTTATAATTTGAAACTTTAATATGAATTTATGCATTTGCAATGCCTTGATTTTTTGTAAAGTTACACAGTCATAGCCATAAATGCAATGGTACTAATAGTTGGCATAATTTATTTCTTTGTTTCGGTTTTCGGCTTTCGGCCTTGGTTTCCTCTTTTTTGGTTTTCGGTTTCGGCCAAGAATTTTGATTTCGGGGCATCCCTAGTGGTAACCCATTGTTGGTAAGTCAAGTGTCTAGTCTGTCTTCAAGTCTGTTCATGCCATGCTTTGCCAAGTCAAGTTTAGTTAAGCCGAGTTTGTTATTTTTCCAAGTCAAGTTTTTAGTTTATTGTTTTTGCCACGTCTGGTTTACGATTGGATTTTGTTCTTTAACTGCACTTGGGTTCTTCCAACTTGCCCCCAGTGGATTATTGTTACAGAGATATACGTATCAGCGACACTGGCCTTCATGAGTAAAAAGATGCCATTAATCAAATATTTAAAATATATCATTCTGTTGTCTGTACTTTATTTTAGAGATTAAATGTGAACATAGAACAATATGAAAATATATTAAAAACTTTAATTTTAGGTCATAGGTGTGATAAATTACAGAAAAAATTTGATTCTTTTTTTTATTTTATTATTGATCGATTGATCGATTGATTGATTGATTGATTGATTGATTGATTGATTGATTGATTGATTGATTGATTGATGATTGATTGATTGATTGATTGATTGATTGATTGATTGGTTGATTGATTGATTTATTGACTGCACTAATATTATATTAACACACTTGTATGATTTACTCCAAATATATCTGAAAATTAATAAGCAATTACCCCTACCGTTCAAAATTTGTGGGCAGTTTTTATGTTTGTTAAAGAAATGAGTTCTTGTATTCAGCAAGGATGCTTTAAATTGATCAAAAGAGGAAGTACAGACATTTATAACATCACAAAATGATTTATATTTTTAATAAATGCTGTTCTTATTAATTTTATATTCAATAAAGAGCCCAGAAATCAACATAAGTTGGGGAAGGGTTCATTTTGTAGTTTCGTTACAATCCGTTCACACATTGGTAATTAAAAAAAGCAACTAATACACAAAATGTCTAGCCTCTTTAAATGGTATTATGGTTTAGCAACCCACTTAATCTACGCAGATGCCACAGATTATGTATAAAACAAATTATGTAAAACTGTAATTATGCAAATAATCTTTATGTTTCTAAATGACAAGGGGATTGATGTTAAATGTTAATATCAATAAGCAAATCCCCACACTCATTCTCTCAAATGGATGACAACTAGTGTTCTAGTACGGTTTCATTCACAGCTCAGATTTCCTGAAAATATGGGAGTTGAAAATGAGTTTGGATATAAATACATAACGAAGCCCTGTGTTTCTGGATGAAAGCATGTGCCTAACCCAAGCTCGAGCAATACCCAACTTCTGATCGCAGCTGAAATGCATTATGGGATCTCTGCTCGGCAGCCGTGTGAATAAATGCCTGCTGTTTATCATATAAAGTCAAACCCAAAATAAGTCTGTTTATTTCATTGGAGGATGCATGGTAGAGGGTGCATGTTTTTTTGTCTTCTTCTTGAACAGAATGAACAGAAACAAGTGTGCCAGCTCCCTCAGTAATTCAAGAGTTTCTTTTGTTCTTGCCGTTGTTTTGAGTGCAGGCATGAAAAATAAGTGACTAAATAAACCCAGCCTCTTTCCCCAAACCCCCTGACAAACTCAGCACTCTCTCCAAAGCAATAGATCATTACCTGTCGTCTATTTTCAGTGTCTTGCACCTTGGAGTCCTGCTGTAATTTGAATTGCAAGTGACAAAGTTGCGCTCCAGGCTGTCAGGAGATCCCCTCCAGTGTTTATTAACTTTGTGAATTGAATAATTACCCGGGGTCACTTCATAATTGAGTCGACCTCGCACAATCGCAGGAGGGACGGTTCTGATGTGGCAGTCTAATGTGTTCTCCTCCCGTGGCCACGTGTGACCCCAGACTCCCCATCTGCCGGACAGACGCTCCGTCGTGTCGTCCTCATTACAGAGTCTGGAATAACAGGAGCTGGCTACTAATGTTTACTGCATGGGCAAGGGCACACACCACGCTCACAAAGTCAGGAAGCTGTAAGAATTGATCTGGAAATAAAACTAAAGCAAAATGTTTATCCATGTGTCAAGCGCAGAGAAATTTTCGTTGGTTTAAAATCTTAAGGAAATTAGGATTTTACTTGGTAGCGTCTATTTGCAGGTCAATGTATTGTAGTATATTTTTAAAACAATATGCAATAATAACGTATATATATTAACATATTAAAATCATGAATGGATGCTGCCTTATTGGGACATTACTTGTCCCTCCCCGACACTGACTCTTAAGTCAAGTCAAGTCAACTTTATTTATATAGCGCTTTTAGCAATGCAGATTGTTTCAAAGCAGCTTCACAGTGTTAAACAGGAAAATAATGCAACAGAATATATTTTGATTATCATACAGTGACAATGTGGGCTTTAGATCAGTAATTGATCAGTAAATTAGTCTATATGGATAATTTAGTTTAATAATTAGATTTATTTGGACATTTATTTGAAAAATGTAGTGTCCCCAACTGAGCAAGCCAAGCCAGAGGCGACAGTGGCAAGGAAACCCAAACCCCATCAGGAGACCTAATGGAGAAAAACAAACCTTGGGAGAAACCAGGCTCAGTCGGGGGGGCAGTTCTCTTCTGGCCATTTAACAAACAGATTTTTATTTGAAAATAAACACCTCTCTGAGCTGATATGCGAAGGGAAATGGGAGAATAATCCTAAACTTTGGATTCAAACTCTCAAATCTATCACCACCCGTCTTACGGCGCTTTTCCACTGCACGGTACGGCTCGGTGCGGCTCGCTTAAATAGTACCACCTCGGTTGAGGTTCCAAGCGTGCCGTACTAGGGCCGAACGATATGGCCAAAAACACATACAGTATCTCTGTATTTTTTGGTTAAAGGTGCAGTTAGTTAATTTTAGTGGCATCTAGTGGTGAGGTTGTGAATTGCAACCGCCTACCACTCACCCCTCCCTTTCAGAGCTCATAGACAAGCTACGGTGGCCGACACAGGACAAAGATGTGGTCGTCTGAGACAGCAGAGAGTGACTAGCGCTCTGTAGAGAAGTTTGTCCCTTTAGGGCTACCATAGAAACATGGCGGCTTCACTGTAAGGGACCCGCGGTGTGTGTAGAAATGGCTCATTCTAAAGTAATAAAAACATAGCGGCTCATTATGTAAGGTCTTTATACTCCACTGGAAACAGTTATGTATATTATATTGCATTTCTGTCAGTTGATCCTCATAAATACTACACACTGCACCTTTAAATGCCGATATACGATGTATATCTCTGTGTTTTCTACGCTTTCTATTTATTTTTTAAAATGTTATTTCACATCCTGTCCAATGATGGCCTACAAACACTGTTTTGAAGGCTATATTAGCCTTTGACTGGACTGCTATTTTATGTACAGTTATGATGTTTTTTATTGGAAAGCACCTTTTGGTTGTTGTAAGGCGCTATATAAATAAAATTTTATTTTGATTTGATTTTGATATAGTGAATGTAATGTAGGCAATGCAATATATTATTTACAAAAAGCACTATGTATATTTTCGTCAGAATTATTGCGCTCCTATTCTATTGTGCTCCATCTGTTTGGCATGCATACGCACAGCTTTCACAGAACTTTAATGGAGATTCACTTGCAGAAGTCTCGTCCTCTCCTGACAGAAAAATGGACACATTTGCATGACTCTCTAACATTTACAGATGGAGAATATACCTGTGAAATGTAAGTTCCCTTTCAGTCGGTCACGTTCGACGTACGTCGAAACTGACTGACGAATTGGGGATCATCTTCAGAGACCAATCTTCTTCAAGTGTATAGAAATGAGCCAATAACGTTGGCATGCGGTCCGCGCGCCGCCCCGCAACGCGGGTATAAATACGGAAGTGGAATACCGCATCCTCGCTTTCAACTTCAGAGCCGAACGGTTGCTGAGAGAGAAGCTGCTGTTTTTCTACTTACAAGAGTGCGAGAAGGATCTTCTGCTGTCTCCGGTGCTGGTGCGAGGGCACAAGTCAGCGAGTGGCAGCTTCAAAGGGTTGCAAATCCTGTCGGTTCGCTGGGCGTTTCCTCTGAGTGCTCACACAGACCTGCACTACTGTGCTGTGTTGAGCCGCGGCCATCTCCCTGAGTGCTTCAGCACATTTAAAAGAGCAAATTTCCTTCTAAAAGAGCTACACAGTTTAACCCTGCGTCTTTTTCAAGATGTCATTCAAACCGTGTGTTCTGGATGCCGTCGTTTTCTGTCCCCAGCTGATGGTCATGATCGCTGCATCACATGTTTGGCCATTCAGCATGCTGAGGCAGCGTTCATGAGTGACTCATGTTCTCACTGTGGGAACATGACCATCGCAGCTCTGCGGTCTAGGCTCGAATACCTCAAGACAGGTGGAGTCCCATTGCGCATCCCCCGATCTAGCAATCCTCCAGAGGGCTGCTACTTTTGCCTCTCTGCTGCGCCGGTGGAGCTTCCACGAGAGCAGCCTGGCCCCTCCCATGGGGGGCCGGCTGTCTCTTTAGGGGCTCCGGCTTAGGACAGGATTTCGATAGCTGCATCGGGGGACGAGCTAATGGACTCTGGAGATGAAGACTCGCTGCTTTGCCCCCTTCGGGTGTGGTAGCGTTGCCCGAGCCTGATCCAGAGCTCACGGCTATGCTTTCTCGGCCCGCCGCGAGCATCGGGCTCGAGTGGAACCCTCCACCGTGTCCCGAACCCTCGCGGCTGGATGACTGGTTTCTCGGGGCGGCCCATGCTGGTTCTCAGCAGTTCTCGGTGGCCCAGAAGCAGACGGAGGCGATCAAGAACATTCTGCCCCGGCGACCCGCTGCTGCCTCCACCCTGTTGCCGGCGCCTCCTCCTGCTCATCGCCGAGGGCGTCCCCCGGCGTCCACCTCCACCCCTGCCCAGCCCAAGTTGCAGCCTCCACCGGGCAGGCTGAGTGCTGGATGCAAGGGTGGCGCTCAAACCCGCTCAGGGCCCTGCGAAGGTGTCTGGCAAGCGCAAGAGCAAGTGGCCCTGAGACGGGCGGTGCTCTCAGGGAGGTGGTGGACCACACACACACTGCCACGTGCTCCCCGGAGCCCAGTGGTACCCACAATCTGGTTAAAGATAGAGTAGTCTCCTTTGTCCCTGGGCCCCAAGAGGGCCAGGACAGCTGTGTACCACGGCCCCGGGCCTTGTCACACCTGTCCTCCCCTCTTATCGCCAGGGGGCGGCAGTGGGCGGCTCAAGGACACCTCCGGGCCTTCTCTCCCTTACTCCACCGCACCCCAGAACACTCAGGCAACACTCCGGGTCTCCCCAGACTGTCTCGCTGGCTCATCCGTTACATCAGACTCGGCTATGTGATTCAGTTCTCTTGCCGGCCTCCCAAGTTCAAGGGCGTCCTCTTCACCTCAGTGGGGAGCAGCGACGCCAATGTCTTGAGAGCCGAGATCGATGTCCTACTGGCGAAGGGCGTGGTCGAGCCGGTTCCTCCAGCCAATATGAAGGCGGGGTTCTACAGCCCATACTTCATTGTACCCAAGAAAGGGGGTGGGGTGGGTTACGGCCAATCCTGGACCTGCGTGTTTTGAATCGGGCCCTGCACAAGCTTCCGTTCAAAATGCTAAGGCAGAAACGCATTTTCGAGTGCATCCGTCCCCAGGATTGGTTTGCAGCGATCAACCTGAAGGACGCGTACTTCTCTATCCTTCCTCGACCATTCCTACGCTTTGCGTTCGAGGGGAAGGCATATCAGTACAAAGTCCTGCCCTTCGGGCTGTCCCTGTCACCTCGCATCTTCACGAAAGTCGCGGAGGCAGCCATTGTTTCGCTCAGAGAATGTGACTTTCGCATTCTCAACTATCTCGACGACTGGAACATTCTGGCCCAGTCTCGGGAACAGTTGTGCGAGCACAGGGACCTGGTGCTCCGTCACCTCAGCCTGTTGGGCCTTCGGGTCAACCGAGAGAAAAACAAACTCTGTCCCACACAGAGGATCTCTTATCTCTGTATGGAGCTGGATTCGGTCAGTTGGACTGCGCGCCTCATGGAGGAGCGAGTCCAGTCTGTGCTGAACTGCTTGAATACGTTCAAGACCAGGACAGCGGTACCACTGAAATTATTTCATAGGCTCCTGGGGCATATGGCATCTGCAGCTGTGGTAATGGTGCTCGGATTGCTTCATATGAGACCGCTTCAGCACTGGCTTTGTGGCCGAATCCCGAGATGGGCGTTGCAGAGCGGCAAATACCTGGTCCCAGTTACTCTGTACTGCCGCCAAACCTTCAGCCCGTGGTTGGACCCTTCGTTTTTACGGGCGGGAGTGCCCTTAGAGCAAGTGTCCAGGCATGCTGTGGTCTTCCCGGATGCCTCGTCCACCGGCTGGGGGGCCACGTACAATGGACATGCAATCTCGGGTCTGTGGACGGGGCCCCAGTTGCATTGGCATATCAATTGCCTGGAGTTGCAAGCAGTTCATCTCCCCCTCAGCCGCCTCAAAAAGCCGCTGCAGGGCAAGCACGTTCTGGTCCGTACAGACAGCACTGCGGCCGTTGCGTACATCAACCATCAGGGTGGTCTACGCTTCCGTCACATGCAGCAACTCGCCCGCCATCTCCTCCTGTGGAGTCAGAAGCATCTGAGGTCGCTTCGGGCCATTCACATCCCTGGTGCACTGAACCAGACAGCCGACGAGCTCTCTCATCAGTCAGCACTTCCGGGAGAGTGGCGACTCCACCCCCAGACGGTCCAGCTGGTATGGGACCTTTTCGGAGCCGCGCAGGTAGACCTGTTCGCCGCTCCGGACTCGACCCATTGCCAGTTGTATTACTCCCTGACCGAGGGGACCCTCGGCACAGATGCACTGGCGTCAAGCTGCCCCCGGGACCTACGCAAGTATGCGTTTCCCCCAGTGAGTCTTCTTGCACAGACACTGTGCAAAGTCAGGGAGGACAAGGAGCAGGTCTTGCTAGTTGCGCCCTACTTGCCCAACCGGACCTGGTTCTCCGAACTAACTCTCCTCGCGACAGCCCCTCCCTGGCCCATTCCTCTGAGGGAGGATCTGCTTTCTCAGAGACGGGGCACCCTTGGCACCCGCGTCCAGACCTCTGGAAACTCCATGTCTGGTCCCTGGATGGGAAGCGGAGGTTCTAGGTGGCCTACCACAAGCAGTGGTAGACACCATCACTTCTGCTAGAGACCCCTCCACAAGGCGCCTCTACGCTCTGATGTGGAACCTGTTCATTGACTGGTGTTCTTCCCGCCAAGAAGACCCCCATAAGTGTTCGATTGGGGTCGTGCTTTCCTTCCTGCAGGATGGGTTGGAGCGAAGGCTGTCTCCCTCCACCATCAAAGTGTACGTGGCAGCTATAGCGGTGTATCACAACGCAGTCGAAGGTAAGTCCGTCGGAAAGCACGACCTGGTTGTCAGGTTCCATACCCTCTTGGGACTTAACCCTGGTGCTCAGAGCACTTCAGGGTCCTCCTTTCGAGCCACTGCTGTCAGCAGAGTTGAAAATTCTGTCTGTAAAAACAGCACTCCTGACGGCTTTTGCATCCGTCAAGAGAGTAGGGGACCTGCATGCACTTTAGTGGATGCTATCGTCTTGGCTTACCAGCCCTAAGATATGCCTTGCCCATTAGGGGTGCGGGCACACTCAACTAGGTGTGTGGCTTCATCCTGGGCGTTGGCTCAAGGCGCCTCGCTGACAGATATATGTAAAGCTGCGGGCTGGGCGACACCTAACACGTTCGCTAGATTCTATAGCCTTCGTGTAGAGCCGGTCTCTTCCCGCGTACTTGCCGCTAGCGGCTGGTAAGCGCGAAGTACCCGTTCTAGTGTTGGCTTGCAACGTCACTCCCGCACTCTGGGCCAGATACGTGTGTCCATTTCTCTCCAGTTGTGTTCCCCGGAAACGGTGAACCCTGTCGAGCTCCTCCGCTACCCCTGCGGCCGTCTGACGCTAGGCCTGCACCCGTATGCTTGTGGAAAGGGTGTGTAGGCTGGGTATCCATATGTAGTGGTCCCCTAACGGCGACCCCATATGTGTATTACTCCACGGTACCAGCTACCCGACTCGGCTAGCCCCGTGTCTTTCCCTGGGCAGAGCTCCACTCTGCCGTCTTTGGGGTGTTCTTTCCCCCCTGGATCAGGTTGGATCCACCCCAGAGACTACCATATGTTGCACTACCCTAAAAGGTTAGTCCTTATGAGTAATCTACCACCCTCCCTCCGGAAGGCTGTGGCTCCGCAGCGTCCCATCTCTAAGCAGGCACGCTTTCCTAGCGTTATTCAATAGTCACGCTAAGTGGGTCTGGCAGAAAAATAGAGGTGACGGACCTTCCCAGCTCAGAGCCCTGGCTTTCGCCCCAACATAAGGGCTCCTCAGCAAGCTCTAACCGGGCGCTGGAAGGGCCAGCATCCCGGCGTGTTGGTAGGATCCCCAATTCGTCTGTCAGTTCCGACGTGCATCGAACGTGACCGACTGAAAGGGAACGTCTCGGTTATGTATGTAACCCTCGTTCCCTGAAGGAGGGAACGGAGACGTATGTCCCGTCGCCGGATGCTGCGCTTCCGCTGAAGGACCGAGTCACTTGTCGGCTCCTCAGTTGGAAAAGCGAGGATGCGGTATTCCACTCCCGTATTTATTTTCAGTTCCGACGTACGTCTCCATTCCCTCCTTCAGGGAACCAGGGTTACCTACGTAACCGAAACGTTAAGCACTGAGGGATATGTTCACAACCTGATTGGGATAGGCTTTTATTATGTATATTTTGTGACTTACCAAACATCCAGAACAATCCCGTGTGCTGAGCTAAATGTGCTCGTTGTGTGTGCGTAGCTACATATGATGGTATTTTGACCAGCTGAGAACTCATGAAGAGCCTATAAAATGTGTAAAGGAGTCAAACAGCGTCAGGAACCCCTCTACCTTCTGTCTGGTTGTTTGTATATTACCCTGGATATCTTGATCTCTGTTTGGATCTTTTCCTGCTTACTAAAGGCTGCATTTGGATCTTCAACCAATGCCATGATTGACATTAAACCCAGAGCGAACAATGCATCAAGGTTTTGCTTATTTTCATGGTCCAGTCGCAGTAGCCCCTGTATCTTTCTCTGTGTTCTGACAGACTGATGTTTTCTTTTCCAAGCAACATATAAGTAGCATGTCATCAAATCATAGTATGTTTTACAACTCATGCCTAAAAGCGTGAAATGGATTTAATTTCCCCCGTCTCATTAGTGAAGGGACGCTTGGGACTGTGGGCTTCAGACCGTAAAAGTATGAAAATATATTAAAAATAATTATATGTATATAATGTATATATGCAAAAAGTGGATCCGCTTTACATTAGGTTGCCTTAACTACGATGTACTAACATTTTAATTAATAATTTGATGCAATGGACTTATTGTGTACATACATGGTTTTACATTGTACTTACATTTAAAAAAAAACAGTATCTATTCACACTAAGTGCAAATAGCGTGCTACGAAGACTCTAAAGGTATAACTTTAAAGGTGTACCATTTCAAGGCGTGTTTCCTGAACTATACCTTAGGAGGTTGCTTAAGGTATTCCTTCTTAAGTGCGCCGTTAGCAGGTGCTGTCCGTGGTGGTGCTGCTGATTTGGTTTATCAATGGCTTAAAAATCAATTATTCACTCTATGCAGGGGCGGTTTAACTGCGTTATGTGAGAAAGTGGTGTTTTTTATAATAGAAGCACTTCAGAAATGGTAACACTTTACAATAAGGGTGCACTAATATGCATTAATTCATGCTTAACTAATGCACAGATAATGATGAGTTAATGTGTTACTAATGGTTAACTAACCCATTTATTAATGATTACTGCATCAGCAACTAATGAAGATTCAAAATGATTAATAGATTAAGTAATCATTACATTGTTATTAGATTAGTAAATAAAAGTAACTGGTAAAGTAATTAAATTACTTTTAAAAAGAAGTAACGAGTAACTGTAACTAATTACTTATTTTCGGTAACTTGCCCAACACTGGTAATGACAATTGTATTATTTGCATGAAAACACTTCAATTAGCAGAATAATACTCGTATAGACTGAGATGTAAAGAAACAGTGGTGGCCACTATCGTAATGAACTGTCAGCAGTGATAAGGTACAGCTAAGAGTGCTCCAGACCAACCTTATGAAGGTATGACTTACAGAAGGTGTACTTCACTAAGATCATTTCGGGAAACACATATTAACGTCAAGATACACCTTAAGGTATAACTTAAGAATGATGTAGTGTTAAGAAGGTTTCGGGAAATCCAGCCAAGATTCTCATGCTAAACATGACCAAAGTTAAAAAAAATGGGCTTATGACGGAGTATTGCTGTGCCAAACACACTGCTTAAGGATTCAAACAAGTCTCGGAAAGTTTTTTTTCGAGTATGGCCTTGTATGACTTCATAAAGGGAGGAATTCCTTGTATGGGGACTTCTCCTAGATGAGCACAAACACACACACACACACACACACACACGTTTGTTTTTGTGAAATGTGGGGACATTCCATAGGCGTAATGCATTTTATACTGTACAAACCGTATTTTCTATCCCCCTACACTGCCCCTGCCCCTAAACCTACCCATCACAGGAGACTGCACAGTTTACTTTCTGTGATAAAAGCCTCATCCCGTGTGATTTATAAGCATTTTGAAAAGTGAGGACATGGGAAACGTCCTCATATTTCACCCTCTTTTTGTAATACCTATGTCATACCCATGTCATTATACACATTTGTGTCCTGATATTTCACGAAAACATGCCCACACACACACACACACACACACACACACACACACACACACACACACACACACACACACACACACACACACACACACACACACACACATGTTGTGTTTCCATGTTTTATGGGGACATTCCATAGGCGTAATGCATTTTATACTGTACAAACCGTATTTTCTATCCCCCTACACTGCCCCTGCCCCTAAACCTACCCATCACACACACACACACACACACACACACACACACACACACACACGTTGTGTTTCCATGTTTTATGGGGACATTCCATAGGCGTAATGCATTTTATACTGTACAAACCGTATTTTCTATCCCCCTACACTGCCCCTGCCCCTAAACCTGCCCATCACACACACACACACACACACACACACACACACACACACACACACACACACTGCCCCTGCCCCTAAACCTGCCCATCACAGGAGACATGCTGCATTTTTACATTTTCAAAAAACATCACTTGGTGTGATTTATGACCTGTTTTCCTCATGGGGACCAAAAAATGGGACAGGATTTCGGATATTCCCATCTTTGTGGGGACATTTTACCAGTCCACACACACACACACACACACACACACACACACACACACACGCACACAGCAACAAGAGCGAGAGCAAGAGCGTATACATCACTGAGCTTCGTTGGGGTTACAGGAGCCGGCGGTGGCGCTGGCGTTGTGTTTTTAGACACAAGATCAACAGTGTCACTACAGAAGTGTGTTTCTGCTGTGAGGGAAAGATCACCTTGTTCACCTTCCCAAATAACCCAGCGTTAAGGGAACTGTGGATGCAGTGTGTGTTCCCTGAGTTCTGCAAGTGTGTGTTTGTTCCCGGTCATGAGTGGAATCCTCAGGCGACGAGTAAAACTGCATCAAATGTGTGTTTTATTGGCAATCCACGTGTAAGTGCATATAATGTGAACAACACCAACGTATAGTGTGTGTGTGTGTCCTTGTTTATAATTGTGGGGACCAGCCAGCGGTCCCCACAATTCAAATGGATTTATAAACATACTAAATTATGTTTTTTTGAAAATGTAAAAGTGCAGAATGTTTCCGATGATGGGTAGGTTTAGGGGCAGGGTCAGTGTAGGGGGACAGAAAATACGCTTTGTACGGTATAAAAACCATCACGCCTATCG
Organism: Gobiocypris rarus; assembly: GCA_023029165.1. Lineage (NCBI taxonomy): Eukaryota > Metazoa > Chordata > Actinopteri > Cypriniformes > Gobionidae > Gobiocypris > Gobiocypris rarus. The sequence continues at coordinate 2,548,841 of CM040926.1, read as the reverse complement.
AATGTCGTGACTCTTTAGCTCCGCCCACTGCACTTCTCCACGAGCTCGGCTGTTTTCAGAAAGAATCGGTACAGTGTATCTGTCTTTTATAAATATGATAAACTAAAGACTCTTGTGAGATATGAAGGATCAACACTACTCTATAGGTACTCCAGATTAACATAAGACTGGCAGAAACTGTGTGGTAGCATGAAAAAAAAAAATTATTCAAATTTTGAATGGATTATAAAGAGAAAGCCAGCAAAGAGCACTCCCTGTATGATCCAGGTGCTGCACATTGGTGGTGCTTGAAGAGATTCCCCCTCTCTGAGTGACGATATAAATGTAACAAATTATAATCACTGTCAATCACTGAGCACTCTTGTGAAAACACCTGTTATAATGAGTGGAGCTGTCTGCAGCGCGCAGTGAACCTCTGACTGACACCGGCTTTACACTGCGAGTGTGCAGAACCCGTGCTGTTTTAGCTTTTATTTTTATTCATATTTTGAATAAGCTTTGATTTTGATATGGTTGGTTTTATATATATATATATATATATATATATATATATATATATATATATATAGCTATTTAGCCTAGGTTAATTTATTTTTATTTCAGTTTTAGTTAAGTATTTTTTTAGCATGTGTTAACAATTTTAGTGCTTTAACTTAAATGCCAAGGCATTTTTTGTTTTTTTCAATGTTTTCAATTTTTCAACGGCCTTGCTCAGTTCCCAAAGCTCGCCCCTGCTCTGCTTCACTACAGTAACACTAATAACCACATCCATCAACATGATATCCTATCCTGATTCTTCCCCACCGGCTGTGAAGTGAAGACCACATGTCCCAGGATTCTGCGCCCAAACATGACGTTATTAAGCTGTGCCTTTGTTTTGAATAGGCGAGCTCTAGTGGACGGAAAAGTTACATAGTGCACCTTTAAACACTACTGATTGGTCATTGCGTTCATGCGCTCAGACTTACATGTAAACAAACTCTTTTGATGCTCACACACATATGTACAGGACGTACATATGTCATAATCATGAGGACTTTATATTATCACAATATACATGATATTACCTAATTTTGTATTGTCAGCAGTATTATTACCAATATTCAATATATCACCCGCCCTAGTGTGAACATTCTTTAAACATCTCCGTTTGTGTTTCACAGATGAAAATAAGTCACGCAGCTTTGGAACCGAGAAACAGTTTCCATTTTGGGTGAATTAGACACATTATTAGCTGGTGTAAAACCCTGGCTGTTTGCTCTATGGCTTTAAGAAGAAAGGCATCGTGTTGGCTTTGTTGCCGCCTTCGTTTGTTTAGCTCAGGGCTCTGTGACTGTCAGAAACAGAAGCACAAAGACACAAAAAGGGAAGAAAACATGTTGTCATCTCTGTAACAAGCTGGGCCACGGGTGCATGATGCAAACAGCACACAGCGTGAGGATCCGGCCTCAGATTCAGCCGAGCGGCCTGTCACCACACCACTGAGGGCCGGCAGGGGTCTGGCTGGAGCTCGGAGAGCGCTTTAGTTTAGCCTTCTGATGCGGGCCGCTTAAGAGGGAGGGGAGTACACAAACAATGAGTCTCCACACACATAATAAATAAATTAAAGCTTTTTGGACTCAAATGTGCAAGGCTTACGGTTTCATTTTTTATTAAATAAACAGTGATTTAAGTCTAACAATATTCAGGTACAGAAATTAATCACATGTAAAATAACTGCATAGTCTTCACTGTATAAATAAAATTACTAAATAAAATAATTAATCTTCGATAAAAAATACAAAAAGGTTTTCTTTCTTTGTCTTTTGTTACTTGATTAACATGCTGTAAAAAAATATGATCAATAAGTTATGACAATATGTCTTTAAATTGCTTTTAAATATATTTTTTTATAAGTTATACATGATTCAACTCATTTTTTAAGTCAGTTTATGTAAGTTGAATTGACTCAAACATCCAAGTTGATTGTAGTAGCAGGTTTATTAGGCTGCTGTCACTTTAAGTCAAGTCAAGTCAACTTTATTTATATAGCGCTTTTAACAATGCAGATTGTTTCAAAGCAGCTTTACAGTGTTAAACAGAAAAATAATGCAACAGAATGTATTTTGATTATCATACAGTAACAATGTGGGCTTTAGATCAGTAATTTGGTCTATATGGTTAATTTAGTTTAATAATTAGATTTATTTTGAAATTAATTTGATTAATTGTTTTTCCCCAACTGAGCAAGCCAAGCCAGAGGCGACAGTGGCAAGGAAACCCAAACCCCATCAGGAGACCTAATGGAGAAAAATAAACCTTGGGAGAAACCAGGCTCAGTCGGGGGGGCAGTTCTCCTCAGGCCAATTAACAAACAGCGTATTATTATTATTTTGGCAATTTTAAAGGTCAGAGGTCATAATAGATCTGAATATTCGAAAGATCTGAGACAACATGCCAGAGACGCGTTTATTGAGAATGATATATCGATTAAATAATTATTAAAATAAATAATTTGGAATATCGGAGTCATTACTCCGGAGACAGGTTTTTATTGAGGATGCCGTATTGATTAAACAATTACTAAAGTGTAATATTCGAAAGATCGGCGGCAACACGCTGGAGACGGGTTGTTTTGAGGATGACATATCGATTTAAAGAATTATTAACTAGGAATATTCAAACAATCGGAGTCATCCCGCCGGAGACAGGTTTATTGAGGATGCCGTGTGGATGAGGCAGCTTAAGGGGGAGTCTAAATGACACGGTCTCTGCAGACACTTCAGGGTCATGTGTTGGTCACATCTGGGTGCAGGTCCACCGTCTGATCGGGATACGGCCTGGATCCGGCTGACTGCAGTAGACCTCGGGATAAAACAGAGACACTAACATTAGCGTAGATGCCATTCTTATGATGATGTAACGAGTACATCAGGTGTTATGGGAAGTGTTCCCGGTTCCGGCTGACCTAGATAATGCAGCCTAACAATCATTTAATTGAAAAAGTGTTTTATGTGTATGCCATAGTAAAGAGATGTGTTTTTAGTCTAGATTTAAACTGACAGAGTGTGTCTGCTTCCCGAACAATGCTAGGAAGACTGTTCCAGAGTTTAGGTGCTAAATAGGAAAAGGATTGAAGACCACATGCACGGATCCAACATAATGATACGCATTCTCTTTCTCAATTTTTTTTATGTTCACGTTAGACATAAGAGACTGTGCTGTATGGAGTGAAAACAGTATCAAAACCTTCCACAAATGCACGGGAGAGATCCACATGCGCACGCACTAATCCACAAATGCACGGGAGAGATCCACATGCGCACGCACTAATCCACAAATGCACACGAGAGATCCACACACAAAAGCAATTTACAAATGCACACGAGAGATCCACACACACAAAGCAATCCACAAATGCATGGGAGAGACCACACACACAAATCAATCCACAAATGCACGCGAGAGATCCACACACACAAATCAATCCACAAATGCACACGAGAGATCCACACACACAAAGCAATCCACAAATGCACGCGAGAGATCCACACACACAAATCAATCCACAAATGCACAGAGATCCACACACACAAAGCAATCCACAAATGCAGAGATCCACACACACAAAGCAATCCACAAATGCACGCAAGAGATCCACACACACACACACACACACACACACACACACACACACAGAGCAATCATGCATTATTGTCCTTTTGCTCACAATCCACAAATGCTTTATCTGTATTCTGTACCTGTAGTTTAATGCACAGTTCATCACGAGTCTTTTGCATTGTTGTTCTGCCTTAGAATATGCGCTTTTGTACCTGTGGAATCTTTTGAGACTGTCGTTCCGTGGCCTAGATTCACAAATGCACAGAAGCCAATCTGAATCTGTCCAGCAAAGATGCGATACGGTGTCCTTCCTCCAGAGGGCGCTTACCGGCCTTTGCGCTGAATCTTCCAAAGGGCTAGATTCATTTCGTTTTCTGACTTGGCGACACAACTGAAGTCTAAAAATTTTTCACTAAATATCATATCCATAAATGCAAATACACAGTAAAAACAAACCCTTTTTTTATTCTTCAACGTGAAATCTGAAAATATATAGCCTTTCTGATAACAGGAAAGCATTAAAGTCTTTAACATTATTTCTGTTACTGTTAGCCATTAGGCTCTTTTTTTTTTTAAGGATGAATGCTTCCACATAATTTAACCAACAAAGTAAAATATTTCTTTCAAAAGAATCCTCAAGTATTACCCTCAGGTAAACAATTATCAAGCAAACCTTTACATGCAAAAGTTTAAACGTGTGATTTGCCTCAGTTGCTCCTTTTGTGGTGAATCAGGTGAACCGGTTGTTGTTCATCTTTTTTTGATCTGTCCATTTACTAAAAAGCTTTATTAAGAGTTAAATAGTAAAAATGGAAAAAGGGTATATTATTTAAAACAACGAGACTGAATGATATTCTCAAATCAAGGCAAAATTTATTAGAAACATGAAAACCACTTTAAATTGAATGGTTCAATTGCCAAACATGTTTTTTTTTCATCAAGTACCCCTTTAAACAGTTATAATGTTTTGTAGACTTTTATCCATTTTTGCTTTGTCTTTTTATTCTCTGAACTTTGCTGGGGACCCCTTAGAACAATCTGGAGGACCCATGGGGGTCCCCGGACCCCAGTTTGAAAACCCCTGGGCTAGACAATCCAACACTCTCCATTGACTTTGTATTGGGTGAAGCGCCTCCTTGTCATTTCTGACTTATAACAAAAAACAGAACAATGTATAAAAGCTGAAATGTGAGAAGGTGTACAGCAAACAAGCTAAAAAACATAAATACGTTTTTATAAGCTGTTTATGGTTTGCATTTATGGATATGATATTTAGTGAAACATTTTTAGACTTCAGTTGTGTCGCCAAGTCAGAAAACGAAATGAATCTAGCCCTTTGGAAGATTCAGCGTGAAGGCCGGTGAGCGCCCTCTGGAGGAAGGACACCGACGCATCTTTGCTGGACAGATTCAGATTGGCTTCTGCATTTGTGAATCTAGGCCACGGAACAGTCTCAAAAGATTCCACAGGTACAAAAGCGCATATTCTAAGGCAGAACAACAATGCAAAAGACTCGTGATGAACTGTGCATTAAACTACAGGTACAGAATACAGATAAAGCATTTGTGGATTGTGAGCAAAAGGACAATAATGCATGATTGCTCTGTGTGTGTGTGTGTGTGTGTGTGTGTGTGTGTGTGTGTGTGTGTGTGTGTGTGTGTGTGTGTGTGTGTGTGTGTGTGTGTGTGTGGATCTCTTATGCATTTGTGGATTGCTTTGTGTGTGTGGATCTCGTGCATTTGTGGATTGCTTTGTGTGTGTGGATCTCTCGCGTACATTTGTGGATTGCTTTGTGTGTGTGGATCTCTCGTGTGCATTTGTGGATTGCTTTGTGTGTGTGGATCTCTCGTGTGCATTTGTGGATTGATTTGTGTGTGTGGATCTCTCGTGTGCATTTGTAAATTGCTTTTGTGTGTGGATCTCTGCATTTGTAAATTGCTTTTGTGTGTGGATCTCTCGTGTGCATTTGTGGATTAGTGCGTGCGCATGTGGATCTCTCCCGTGCATTTGTGGAAGGTTTTGATACTGTTTTCACTCCATAGTGCTGCACTTGATATGTTTTAAAATAATTTAAATGTTTAAACTGACCAGACCTAAAACACGTGCAAATGATATGCGTTCACTCTATGATGTGTAAATGTATCAGTTAATCCGAGAATCACGTGTGTTTCTGATTGGAACCACGGGGCTGGGTCTCTGTGTGTTTATTATGAAACCTTGCAAGCTATTTGTGTTAAACCATTTTGTATAAAAGCAATAAGCACAGCTTCTTGGGGCTTAATGCTTTAAGTCTTTTACATTTGTTACAAATGAATTCTATTTCAAATAAACACTCTTCTTTTGAACTTTCTACTCAAGGAATCCTGAAAAATAATAAAACGGAGTGTCTATTCACACTAAGTGCAAATAGCGTGCCTTGTTGGCAAGTGCTATTGGCACTAGCTCAGCCTACCAATGCCTGGTTGGGCCAAACAAGATTTTAAAAAAAGCTCTGATTTCAACATCTTCAGTGGTGCAATCAGTAAAGTGTACGGCTTAAACATCTTGATTTTGACGCGATTTACTTGGTTCAAATCTGTCTTGGGCAGAGTTTGTTCTTATCTCTTTTTTCATCACAAATCACACCAGAAATGCATTTACTTTCAATAAAAATTAAGAAAATCTTCTAAATGTGGAAATAAAGTACCTAATGAAATGTTTAATAATAATAAAAGCCTTTATTGGGTAGGGTTAAGGGTCGGTGTAGGGAGGGCTTTTATTGTCCCATTCAGGCAAAATCCATTTAATAATTTTGATGAATATAATCATTTACACTCAATGTTATTATTGCATCCTGTCAATGTACAACAACGAGGTGTAAATAGTATGTATCTGTCAAAAAGTATAAATTACATGTAATTACTATTTACACATATTGCAAATAACTGCTACTTTAATATGGTGTTGAATATAACAACTTAAATCTAATATATCAACTTAGTATGCTATTTAACTTAGTAAATAGCCTCTACAGCTATTTGCACTTAGTGCAAATAGCCGCTGCCAAAATAAAATATTTCACAGTTCACACAAAAATACAAATCTACTGTCATTTTCATCAAGGGATAAAAACGAGAGGAAAATATTAGGGAGGGAGGATGAGGGAAGAGATCCCGTCAGAACTGATGTCCTGTGTATTTGAGTTGTAACGTGTGGATCTAACGGCGGTAAAACAGGGAACTTCTCCAGGCTCACGCGACAGCGCTTCAGAGCAGCTCAATCCATCAATAACACACATTTATGACAGGGAATAATTATGAGCTAATGCTGAGGAATAATGATGATGTTTATTTAGTGATATGATTTAGATGGTTTTAATGATGCATATTTTATCTCCCTCATCTGAACTGCAATAGTAAGGCATTTCAAAATAAGAGTCCCGGTGTATTTCCAGCTTATTTATAATTAAAAGCCACACATTTTATATACGCTTTTGGTCACACAATAAACTGTATTTAATTTAATTTAAGTCTTGGGCAGGAGGAAAGACAGTATTTTGACACATTATTCAATAAAGTATCAGGGTTATAACTGAAATTTAAGAATAAACTGAAACGTATCTGAAGCTTTAGCTTAACCTGATATACTCACTAAAACAGAAATACGAACATTATAAAAACTATATAGATGTTTTTTTAAAAAACAAACATAAAAAGTGAATTGAGCTCTTTTGTGTATTTTTGCGCTTGAACGTTCAAAAACACAATCATGTCCAAATGTCAGTTCTGAAGTGTATTCAAGTAACAGCTGGTTATGTAACGCTTACATGCTCAATGAATGCATTACAATTGAACTAAACTCGTTAGATTTTAGTTGACTAAAACTAGACTAAAGCTAAAAACTATTCAGGTGACTAAAATATGACTAAAACTAAATCTGTCAAAATGAATACTTTTGTCCACACTGATAATAATCATAAGTGTTTCTTGAGAATCAAATCATCATATGAGAATGATTTCTGAAGGATCATGTGACACTGAAGAATCTTAGAAGATCCAAAAAGGTCATAAAGATTAATCAAAGGAATCCATATGAATCAGGTGGTTTAATCCAAGTCCTGTGAAGACAATCACATCATATGTTAAAGATTTAATTTTACAACAGAGGGACCGAAACCTCCCAGATTTCATTATAAATATGTTGATTTGTGTGGGTTTGGAAGAACATGAGGGTGATTAAATGATGGCAGAAGTTTCAGTTTTGGGTGAACTATCGCCAACTGGCTCCAATGCCGGTTCCTCTATATGATTTAATAAGTAACTATAAATACACATGGAATATGTTCGTCTTTTCTAACTGCCATAGAATACAATAATTGGATCTCCAAAAAAAGGAGAAACAGAAAACAGGAAAGATAATTCCAACATTTATATAAATCCGGCTGCGTGTTGACCCATTCCATTCGTCAACAAACCTCTGAACCTTCGATGTTTGATCAAGCTCATCCTATTCCCTGCGCAAACAGCCCTCGAGAACCTCGAGGGGGGAAGTCAATCGCTCCTTTCTATCGCTTTATGTTGATTTTTAAGCATTTCCTGAGGGACACGGGCCGCCGTGTCAGTTCTCAAGGTAATGAGGGTTGATCTGTACCTGAAGACGTGGTGGCTCGTGTCACAGTCCCCGTCCTCCCCCGAGTCTCTGCGGCTCTAAATAATCAGAGCGGGAGACACACGATCGCATTATGTCACCGGAGACACGCCACTGTCTGCGGCTGGAGAGCAAGTGTTGTCTATAATCATGTTTTTCCACAGTGTGCAGAGTCGTGGGCAGCGGCACATGTCCACCCAACAGCCCTGCATATTCTGACAGGTTTTGACAGCACATTACAATTGAGATTGTATGGAAGGTGTGTCTACGAGTGTGTAACCTTTCGCCGCTCTTCTCTGTTATGACAGCAGGGCCAGCTCCTAAACCGCTGTGGTAATAAGATTGACAGGAAGAGGGAAAAACATGTGGATGGAGAAATAGCAAGAGAAGCCAGATATTTTGAGAGGTTGCATGTGCATAATTGACATTATTGATTTATAAAATAAATAAATTATAAATTCAAGAGGTTCTACAGCAGGGATTTTCCAAAATCTGCCGCCCACCTACTGGTTATCAGCGACTCACGACTACAATTTATAACATTAAGTTGGTGCTTCTACATCTACACAGCATGAGAAACATGATGTATCAATCAGGGCTTGACATGAACTCCTGTGCTCTTCACCCACTGTGGCTGGTGCTTTCCCAAAGTTACTGGCCACTCAGCATTTTCACTGGCCACAATTTAACATCTATACCATGGGAGAAAACTGCCATATAGATATTTTGGTAACACTTTCTATAAAGCCCATGCTTAAAATGAACTATATTTATATTATGTGTAAAATTACTTATAAGTCATGGATTTGCTTTTTCAATGTGCATGTCTTTATAAATATATTTATCAAATAGTACTATTTACTTATAAATACCTATAAATGGGGCTATAATTCATTATAAGCATGGGCGTCATAGAAAGTGATATCTGTAATATTATCTGATCATTTGTCAGCAGGTTTATTAGGCTGCTGTCACTTTAAGAGCTGACGCACGGATCCATTACAGTGTTACACATGCATTTTATTTCTTAAGTGTTTAAGTTCACTTAAAACAGAACTGACTGTGTTTACGTGAATACTAGCCAAGACCAATGTGCATTTTGTCATAATATTTTATCAAATAGTGTATTTGACTGTTTAAGTGCAATAAGCAGGTGAGTGAGTGAGTGAGTGAGTGTGTGTGTGTGTGTGAGTGTGTGTGTGTGTGTGTGTGTGTGTGTGTGTGTGTGTGTGTGTGTGTGTGTGTGTGTGTGTGTGTGTGTGTTTTATTTCTTATGTTTAAGTTCACTTAAAACAGAACTGACTGTGTTTACGTGAATACTAGCCAAGACCAACATTTTGTCATAATATTTTGTGTATTTGACTGTTTATGCAATAAGCAGGTGAGTGAGGAGTGAGTGAGTGTGTGTGTGTGTGTGAGTGTGTGTGTGTGTGTGTGTGTGTGTGTGTGTGTGTGTGTGTGTGTGTGTGTGTGTGTGTGTG